>CM033473.1:141651890-142261274 GCA_019447015.1 Hymenochirus boettgeri
AAGAGTTGTAATTTTTAAACATCTGGAAGGACACCATTTGAGAATCCCTATGCTGCTATATTGCCCCTTTTGTTGACCCAATTGTGAACAGACAGAGCAATGCAATATACTGGTTTCCATTGCAAACATCTTTACACATTATACGAAGTTTAGCCCCCAATTATTCTGGCTCCTGTGGCTTGCTTGCTTGATTATTTTCTTGTTGTCTTTGCAACTGTCAGCAGGCAAGTAAATTCTTCGCTCAAAATTTTCTTAGTAATTATGTTAAAATTATAGTTATGGTTGGATTTGTTTTTAAAATCCTTTGGCTAATGTTAAAGCTGTTGTGGTTATAGATCACTTCTACTGAATAATCTGCAAGGAGACTTACTATATGTGATTTTCTGTGGTGCAGTGCTTGCCACTGCAGATGTTTGGTAACTACAACTCCCAGCAACTAAAGCATTCTGGGATGTAAATACGATTAAAAATATATAGCCTAATTCTGACAGTCTTCCTCCTGGCTTCAGCACTAGCTTTAATACAGGATTAGTCGAGTACTAACTTGGCAAAAGAAAAATGTTCTATGCTGTAGCTCCTTAATGAAATGATATTGTGAGGTAGGAATAATTAATCCTACCTCCCTGCCCCAGGTACTTTCCATTTTTAGAACATTAATTTTTAGAGTATAGTTATCCTTTAAGTAACAATTTTACATTTTCTTCTTTAAATTTCCAAAAGAATCACAAATCCAAGAATGGCAATCACTAGCCCCCGATTATCAGACATTCCATCAACAACACAGCAGAGCCCTGTAGGCTGCTAGCTTTGCAGATTCCCAGGGTAAGCTGATATCAATCTAGACTCCCAGGGTTAGTTGGCCCCTGTCTGTACATAGTTAGAGTACTGTAAAAAGTAGAGCACTGTGATACTTTAAATGGACTAACAGTTTATTTTAGTAGACAAGCTTTCGAGGGATCAACCCTCTTCCTCAGGTCAGAGCAGTACTGATTGAAACTAAGGTTAACAGAAAGTAAAAAGCTAATTACATAACATAACAAGATAATAAACCCCAAAAAAGTCCAGAATATACTGAGGAATGAGAGGGGGTAATAAAATAGAGAGATAACAGCGTACTAGGGTGGGCAACCAAATGGAAGGAAAGAGGTAGCGGGGGTGGGGGAATAATGAGGGGGGATGCTGGATGAGAGAAAAGCAGACAATGAGAATATGTACATATTGTATACCATCCACATATTGTTCTACATACAAATATATTCAACAATTATAGTGGGCTAGGAATCCCAAGTCTTGGTTTAACCCATTGTTTTTGGAGTCTACTACCTCTCTCCTTTCCATTTGGTTGCCCACCCTAGTACGCTGTTATCTCTATTTTATTACCCCCTCTCATTCCTCAGTATATTCTGGACTTTTTTTTGAGGGGGGGTTATCTTGTTAATGTAATTAGCTTTTTACTTTCTGTTAACCTTTGTTTCAATCAGTACTGCTCTGACCTGAGGAAGAGGGTTGATCCCTCAAAAGCTTGTCTACTAAAATAAACTGTTAGTCCATTAAAAGTATCACAGTACTCTACTTTTTACTACATATATTGGACTAATACGGCAAAACAATCATTATTTTTACCTAATTACAATACAGCAGAGCCCTGTGCTATGCAGATTCCCAGGGTAAGCTGATATCTATCCAGGGCAAGTTAGTGTTGGCCCGGGTCCAGTGTCTGTACATGTTTAAATCTTTCCTTTAGTATATAAGATTCTCTTCCTGTAATATGTTGCTGCTTTCTGGTTTACCTTCTTAGTTTTGTAAGACAGGGTGTCTTGTAAGGGGATGGCTAGGAAATGCATTGACAGAGATTTCACTGTGTAGTAAAGAATAGCCCAATAGGCAATAGGGCTGAAGTCCAAGTCACCTCAACTGACGGTCCCGAATTTTAGAAATCGAATATTCAGATATAGTCGAATATACAGGCCAACTTTGAGAAATATCCAGTACGTGAACCCTCGATTCTAAATATGTGAACCCTCAATTTCGGAATAAGTGAAACCAAGTTCCGTGTGCGTTGTTGTCCAGGTATTGTTTTGTTTTTGCAGCACATGCGAATTGACAAAAAATGGAGTTCTGCTGTGTATCGCAGCGCAATAGACACCAGCGCACCTAGTGTGACCATTTGGCCAATATCGGATCCTGATTTTGACTAGTGTGACCTAGCCCTAACTATTGCTATTTATACCTTAAATTTAAATGGAAATTTCCAATTTTTCTCCCTCATTGACTTCTATGGGTCTGTTCTGGATTTTTGAGTTTTAACATTTTTTCCTCCCATCACATGGGCATTGCATACCTATCTGTTTGGGTCCTAACCCTGGGGACTTTTAAAGGCAAGGGGGAGGGGGTTTAAATATAGTTCTCAATTAATCCTGCACCTTCTATGCTCCAATATTATATAACCAATGGAGGTGAAAGTTTGCTTTGTCCTTCAAAATGCATATTTTTTTTAAAGCATTTAATTTTTGGATTTGTGTCCTTTGTGTTGCCTTTTAATTATGCCCCTGCTTTAACCCCATGAGTCCCATCCCATCTGTATATTAACACACATTAAATGCATTTCTACCCATATTGTGCTATCCTTCCATGGTCTACTACATAGAGAATAATTAAAGAGTATGTCCACCTAAAATGGAAATTTTGATATAAGGTCCCCCCTGGGTCCCAGCCCCAACCGCTATATTTTTTTTTTTAAAAGCCCCCCAAACTCTACTTACCTCCCCTCTTCCTCCGCCGCGTCGGCCCTCTGCTTGCAAGGAAATGCAAGCAGAGGGGCGGGACCGGCAGCCGGTCTGTGATTGGCTGAGCGGCAGCCAATCACGGACGCGGCTGCCGGCAGCTCACTTCGCCGGAGGAAAGAGGAGAGGTAAGTAAGAGTTTGGGGAGCTTTCTAAAAATAAAAAATACCCGGTTGGGGGGGGGGACATGGGGGAGCAGGATATTAAATGGGTTTTATGCTAGGGGGAGGGATAGCAGAACGGGAGGGAGAGGGAGGGAGAGGGAGGGGAGGGAGGGGGGAGAAGGGCTGCAGTACGCATGGCAAAATCTACCTGAGGCCAGCTAGCAGGCAGTGTCCTATATGGACCTGCTAGCCTCCTGGTGGGCAGTTTTTGACTTTGGGGGGGGACTACAGGAGAACCCTATGGAGCTGGGATGTGAGGTAGGATTACACTACACTACATGATGGGGCCAGTAGTTGGGGGGATTATAGTTTTGGGGGTGGACATGCCCTTTAAAAGTTGTTATGTGCCAAATGGACCACTAGGTACAGGCTAAAACTCCTATTTTCTGCAACAGCACACCTGGCAGTTTTTTAATCATCCCTCTTCCGTTTAGCATAGTGGGATAAAGAGAAGCTCAATGGAGAACTCTTCCTTCTCCCTGGGTGTTGCACAATGGCATGACTTAGTTCAGTGTACCAAACTTAGTTCAGCAAATAAAACTGAAATAAAAGTAATAAGGTTTTCCTATAAATTAATTGCAGCCTGTACTGACCTGACAACTCTGGCATGGGAGAAGACTATATGAGCATGTGCAGATTTGTATCTTCTATAAAATAAATTAAACAGATGAGGTCTACACAATGAGGCTGATTATACATGTGTGAAATACAGCGATCTGTAAACTAGGAATGATCAAATTCATCTAGGCTTGTTATATTTTAACTTATTTCTCCTTTCGTTTTTATTGTTTTAAATTACACTTGGTTATTTATGTAACTTTTTATTTTTCTCCTAACTTCCAGATTGGGAAGACGACTAATTATTTGGGTGACAAGCACTGGCCAGTTTTTATTCGGCATTGCAGTGGCATTTACTTTTGACTACTACAGCTTTGTGATTGTACGATTTCTCCTGGCTATGGTTAGTGTTTTTTTATAATAACTTTCACAATTTGCATTCATTCACCACACTCTGGGGAGGGATGACTGGTTAAAGAGTATTGAATGATGAATGGTTGCATCTATTACTCTCTAGGACGTACTAGTAGGTATCTGTGTATGCCAGAAGCAGAAATGCTAGAGGTTGCTGGAAGTTGGGATGTCTTAAGATGATGTCATAAGATGCTGGAGATTTGGGGAAATGTGGTCTCCATACAAGTAGTATCAATTAAAGAGGGCATACTCCTACCTTTTTAAAATGACTCTAACTTCAGTCTATCCAAAGTTACAGCTGTATAAATAGTGTTTGTTTCTTTCTAGTACTGTGATCTGTGACATCACCAGAATCCAAGTTTAAGGGTGAAGTATGCCCACTGCTGGGACAGAGCATCACCAGCTGCATTATAAGCCCCTCCACTAAACTTCTAAATTATTTTTAAAGCTAGCCACAAGCCTGAAAAGAAAAATTTTCTTTCCCTAAGGTAGAGGAAAGGACAGAAAATTGTTGCTCGTCTGCAAGGCCGGCTACACACTGTACAATATTTTCCAATAGCGCCGTGTATCGGTTGGTTGGCCGGAAATATCGCATGACGTGAGTGGGGTGGCTGCGACCATTGGTAAATTACGGCCAATTGTGCAGATCCCTATGGGACTGCATGATTGGTCACGCAAACTGTCAGCCGCAGCCACTATTGCCGTGCCTATCCATGATTTGTCTAGGCTGAGCACTCGCTAGTAGCGAACAATTGGTGGGGAAAAAACATCTGTTTGTGTGTACCCAGCCTAAGTAGCTTCAGAAAAGATTGATTTTGGGGGGTGGGGATTTTTACACATCATCGTGTGACTGTCACAGACTCCTACAGACTAGGAACTGTTACTGTATAAGCCTTAAAGATCCAGAGAAGCTAAAAACTCTAGGCTTGTTAGAAAGCAATAAATAATTTCTGTTAAATAGAGCACTTGTATGGAGACCACAGGTGCCCTTTATCTCATGATATAATAACTAGGGATGGCCGGTTCGTGGATCCGAACCCGGATCCGCCGCGGATTTATCCCGTTCGCGAACGGCGGATTTTTCCGGATTTTCCGCCTTCCGAATTTCCGATTCGCGGATTTTTAGTATTTTCAGAAATTTTCTAAATTACGAGTTTCACGTAATTTTGAAAATTATCGAAAATACGAGAAAACACGTAAGGATTTCTCTTATTTCCATAAATACGTATTTTCGAAAATTTTCGAAATTACGAGGATTACTTGTATTTTCGAAAATACATATCGTAATTTTGAGGGTATTTTTCATTTTAATGAGTCTGCTCGCGGATTTTCGAATTTTTCCGAAAATTCACGGATCCTCGAGCGGACCGGATTTTGCGAAGTTCGGACATCTCTAATCATAACCCGCTTAAATCAAATGAGTTAAAAATACAACTTTTAATTTAAGCGAAAAATTTACACTAAATGAGGATTTTATTTAAGGTTAAACAACACGGTCAGATCACTGAGTTTGTTATTCTTAAATGAGAGTTAAATTCTAATTAAGATTAGGTGATTCTCCATGTAATGATGGCCCAAATTTATTTGTTTTAACACTGAAATATTTAAATTAATGTTATTGTTGGTGCTGCTCCTCCTCCTCTTCTCACACCCCTCTGCTTCTGGAAGTGCCTCCCTGTGAGTCAAATCCTTATTTGGCATCCCCATAGACTTGAATGTGCTTACATTACCCTCATGGGAGGCAGGAAGAAAGGAAACATGAATTATTGGAATGGGTTTGTTTGCATTCAAAAATGAAACATGCAGCAGAAAGGGTTCTAATTACTGTACATGGGGATTGGGGAAATCATGAGAACGTAATTTATTATTTGACCTTCATTCTGTGTAACTGGGTGACATCAACAATATCAGATAGCTGCAGGCTCTTTCTGAGATCCCTCCAGTCACCCAATGAAATTAAAGGAAAAGTGGCAATTGGCAAAACAACAAAACAGCAAGATTCAGAAGAAGAAAGTGAAATAAAACAAATAAAGAAAATAAATATGTAATTGGATGACTGTGTCCAAGGCCTGGTAGCATGTAGGTGTTACAGTTAGGTGGGTATCATTAGATGGGTAAAAACTAGATGGACATATGTCTTTATTCAATTACATTTTATTCTCTTCATTTTTTTTAAAGCACTTCTACTACAATCACTTCTCCTCTAGTTTTTCTTTTGAGCTCTTTTAAAATTGCAAATTGTTTCTAAACATACCAAGGAATATTTTATTGACATAACACCCAAACTCTGCCATTTTTATCCCAGATATATTTTTAAACAGCGAGACGACAGCCATATGTTTTCTTTTACAAGAGATTCTCTTTTCTAAAGCAAATGCATTAAATGTTTATTCCATAGTTCAAACAATTCTTGGAAAAACATGTGGTCCCAATGTATCTATCATTTGCTAATTGTTTCTTGTTGAATTTGTTTTCTAGCTCCCAAGATGTATGTATGTATAAGATTGTTACATTGTTTATTGAGCTGTGAGTGAGAAGCAGCATTTGTAGGGGGCGCCGACCAGGCGGCGAAGGACTGGGTCAGATTCTTAGGAATCTTTGAACCTAAGAATATTGCTATTTCCTTATCTGACTGGTTTCTATGTTATTGAGAGGCAGATCACTGAAGGGGCGGAGCCCGGCCCCATTTTCCTACCAGTACAGTACAGTTCTATTGGCTACCAGTGTTGTAAAACAGAATCGTCACTGCTTTACGGTAAGGTTACGTTTTACAGCTGTGCTGCTGTGGAGAAAAGTAGCAGGCAGAGCTCGGTGTGGACTAATAGATCATTATGGGCCCCCAGTGGCTACGGGCCTCATAGCAGAGGCTATGGTTGCTATGGTGATCCCTACGCCACTGTGTAAGTCCATATATGTTTATTAAAATATCATTGTGGATTGCAAAACGCCAATGGATCGCAAAATGCAGCACAATAGCAGCAGTGAAACCTTGGCCTTAAAGGGGAAGTTCAGTGCAAATGTATGTATGTATAATTTTATTTATAAAGCGGCACTTGGGTACGCAGCGCTGTACATTATAAAATACAGAGTATACAAACAAGGGGATAAGTGCAGCCCATTATACAGATAGTTAAAAATTAAATTAAATACAATTTCATACATCGATTAAGAAAGCATATATATAAATTATGTATAAATGGATATAAGTGCAGCATGCCTTGACACATTAGGAATCAGATCCCTGCCCGGAAGAGCTTACAATCTAAGTGGGAGGGACGACATACAGATACAAGTGGGGGGATGGGTACAAAGTGCTTAAAAGTGCTAACGATCATTTGTTGTGCTGATGCTCAGAAAGGTAGGAGGACAGTCTAGATTTGAAAGCATTAATGGATGTCACCAGGCGAAGCGAGAGAGGGAGAGAGTTCCTAAGGTAGGGAGCAGCAAGTGAGATCAGTTTAAGGCGGGAGGCAGCAGTGTTAGTTTGTGGTCTGCGTCTGTGGAGAAGATTTCCTTGTGATGATGAAGATGTCCTTGTAACTGCTCCCATCTGTTCTTATGCTACCATTTTAGATGTTAGTGATCAAGGGCAACAATGGTCGCAGTGCCTTTTGTGAGATACACATAAGAAATGGATTATGGTCAAATTGGACCCCATTTGGGGCCCCCTTTGTTCTTATATACTTGAACTGTATGGGCTGTAATAATAAAGCTGTGCTCCCTGGGTTTATTGGGCCCTGGATAGATGCCTGATTGCCTTCTGGATAATCCTGCTCTGCATAAGAGTTTCTATATACCGTGTATAGGTTTGTATAGATAATATAAAGAAACACCAACAAGGAAAAGCTTTAAAATAAATCCAGTGGGACTTAATTCAATTTCAGGGTTTTAACTTCCATGGTACAAACTCAGGCATTTTAAAGGATTGCTGAAGTAATAAATGCTGTATGCATCTTAGCTGTTGATGTTTCAGTGATATTATGACAACTGCCTGGGTTGATCAGTTTGATATTGATATGCATTCATAAAGTTAATAGGCAAGTTTTGGTAGGTAAGTCAATGATTTAGACAAATATTTGTCTTAGGGGTTGGCAGGGAGTACTGGTATTACATATAGGGAGTGTGGACATCCCCTCTTAAAGGGACAGTTCAGTGGAAATCATCAATATTTGTTAAATTGTTAGTTTGTGTAATGCCTTCTTAGTTATTCTACATTTTCTCTCCCATATTGAAAAATCAGTTGAATTTCTACCCTTTTCTGTTCCCTGCTGTTGACATTAGTGAGCTGACATTTCAGGTTCTAACGGTCCTTCTTTTTCCCAGGATGCACCACTTCCTTGGAATGTCCCTAACAGTTATTTCTACTGATTGGCTGATGGATGGGTCAAACATGCTCAGATCTCTACTGAGCAACTAAATCAACCCAGGCGCTGGGTCAAGGGCCAAACCATAACGGTCTCTACTAGGGGTCCTGCAAACAGGAAGTCAGTATTTCAGTTGCATTTATTTATACACAGACACAATGCTGAATTGGCAGGTTAAGGTCATTGGGATGGGAAAACACTGCTCTTTTTTTTGAAAAGCAAATGTATTTGCACTGAACTTCCCCTTTAAAGAAGTATTTTTCTAACTTACAGAAAAAGTTAAATAAATAATATCCCCAGAAAACTTCAGATACCTGTATCTCAGATTGGACAGTGAATGGAAAGTTGCTCTAGAATGGATACCTATGTATAAGTATCTGGAGAAAGCTTAAAAGAAAGGTTTATGGTATTAAAAAAAAAACATAGGATGGTTAAGATTTTATGGTTTTCTGCTTTTTGTTCAATTACCATTTTACAAATATTGTACATGTGAATATAAACTTATTTATAAAAATAGATATTTTTTTTGCTCTTTTATTTACTATTCCAGGTGTCCAGTGGTTACTTAGTTGTGGTTTTTGTATATGTGACAGAATACACTGGAATCAAAGCTCGAACATGGGCCTCCATGCACGTACATGTGTTCTTTGCTATCGGAGTTATGGTTGTGGCTGTGGTTGGCTATTTGGTGCGCACTTGGTGGATCTATCAAATAATCCTTTCTGTTATGACAATGCCTTTTGTGCTTTGTTGCTGGATGCTTCCTGAAACCCCTTTTTGGCTCCATTCACAAGGAAAACATAAGGAAGTAGAGCAACTCATTTTCAGGATGGAAAAATGGAATAAAGTGGATGCGTTCTGCAATCTTTCTGAAATATGCCCAGTACATGAAATGGAGATACAAGATGCACAAATTCTGAAAAAGCAGAATGTATTAGATCTCTTCTGTACCTGGAGTATTGCTAAAAGGACCATAATAGTGTGGCTTATTTGGATGACCGCAAGTTTGGGTTACTATGTCTTTGCCTTAAATGCAGTGAATTTAGGAGGTAATGAATATCTGAACCTTTTCCTTTCAGGTAAATATTAAATGAACTGAAGAATATTGGGAAAATGTTTTTGAATGAATAGTGCTAGAAATTTCATTGGATAATATAACAAAAGAGAAAAAAAACATTTTAAAGGGCATGTCCACCCCCAAAACTATAATGTAACCCACTACTGGCCCCACTGTGTAGTGTAATAAAATCCTTACCTTACATCCCTGCTCCAAACTGTTTTCCTGTAATGTCCCTCCAAAGTCCAAAAAACTTGTCACCAGGAGCCTGGCCGAGTCCATATATGACTCTGCCTCCTGCCTCTCCTCAGGGAGAAAAATGACATGCACACTGCAGGCCTCCCCCCCTCCCTCTTTCTCCCGTTTCTCTCTCCCTCCTCCTAGTGTAAATCCCATTTTTCCCTCCCCCAACCCCAACCGCTATCATAATTTGATTCAAAACTCCCCCGATCTCTACTTATATTGCCTGTTTCCCCCGACATTCACTACAGCTGGAAGCCACCCGCGTCCGTGAATGGCTGCCTCTCAGCCAATCATGGACACGGCTGCCAGTCCAGCCCCCTGCTTGCAGTTCCATGCAAGCAGAGGGCCTGGACAGAACGTCAGAGGAGAGAGGCAAAGTAATGATCGAGGGAGTTTTGTGACAAATAACTGTGGCGTTTGGGGTTGGGGGAGGGAGCCCTACACTACAGCAAACATGTATAAATGGGGTGGACATGCCCTTTAATCTTTACAACTTTATTTATAGTAAAGTTAATTGGTATAGTATGCAATTGCACTTTGTTTTTTTGCTGCAGTTTATTAATAGAGCCTTTGTCTTTTGTGTTAAGCTAAAATAAAGTACACATTTAAAGGGGAAGTTCAGCGCAAAAATGTCATTATTTTTAATACTTTGTATTATGCATACCTAGTTATTCTACATATTCTCTCCCATTTTTAAAAATCTGTTGATTTCATACACTTTGCTGTTCCCTGCTGTTGACATTAGTGAGCTGACATTTCAGGTTCTAACGGTCCTTCTTCTTCCCAGAATGCACCACATCCTTGGAATGTTCCTAACAGTAATTTCTACTGATTGGCTGTTGGATGGGTCAAACATGCTCAGATCTCTACTGAGCAACTAAATCAACCCAGGCGCTGGGTCAAGGGCAAGACCACAACAGTCTCTATTAGGGGCCCTTCAAACAGGAAATTAGTATTTTGGAAGCATTTATTTATACACAGACAAAATGGCCTATAGCCAAGTTAACAGCCACGTTGTTATTTTACAACCAAGTCATTAAATACTGGCGTGGATGTTACAGACCTGCGTTTCCACACTTTTATAAATACCTAATAACTACAGTGTTTTCAGCTGTCAGTAAATGTACTGAATGAAAGTCACTGAAATTCATATACTTATGCTACTATAATCAGAAAGAGCACACCCACCATTATTCTAAGAGCTGTTGTTTTAGGATCCCTTACCAATGAGGTTGTGATTTTTTTCCTCCTCTTGTGAAATATTTATTAATTTACCTTTTTAAAATTAGATCACCCCCCCCCCCGCATGAATACAGTATTTTACCTGTAAAAAAATAAAATGTTTTTATAACATTAATATTTTATTCTTTATTCATCTATGCATACATGCAACCTTAAACTGATGTTTATTTAAATGGGGATTTTGGATATTCTCGCCATGCAATCTATATAATTTAGTGGGAGTTACGAGTTCCTATTTGTATCTTCTGTTTTGCTGTATGGTGTCCATTTTAGGACATTGTCAGGTATCAGATTTTGTGTATTAAGATGGCCATATACGAGGCAGACATCACATAGATTACACATTAGATAGATTAGCAAAACATGACCTAGCTTTTGGGGGTCCCTGAATAAAATATTACGGGTTTTTTTTCTTATTTATGGTGGACATACCCTTTGTTCTAGTAAAGTTATCCCAGCTGCTTCTAAACATTCTTACCAGTTCCTTATCCCTTGCTGCACATTCAGCCTCCTCTGTGGCTGATAAGTCTTTTGTTGGCATCAGCAGAGAAGGTTCAACTGGTAACAGACGTCTGTGATTGGCTATGTTGTCAGCGTCACAGCTCTCACTAACCTACTCAACAAGTAAGTGAAGATAGATGTGGTGAGGGATCGGGGGCAGGTATAAGTATGGCTGCCACAGAAATGGGTAGGTTAGTAGGTGTGTGTACCTTTGACAAGTTGGGGGGTGAATTTTTTTTGCATTTTTGACTATGGTTACCCTTTAAGTAAGGCTGCCAAATTAAAAAAATAAAATAAAGCTATAAATAAGCAGTATCTATTGGATGTTACTGTCTGCACATGTCCTAAAATGTACAGAAAAATACATATTTGTGTTATTCCTCATGTTTCGGGTATCAGAGTCAAACTCGGGTATCATTCATCAATGATACCTGATGACTGATACCTGATAACTGATACCTGACTATGATGCCTGATGAATGATATCCGACTCTAGAGACTAGAGACACGAAATTTGGTACAGACATGTGGAAACGTATGCTATTACCTAGCTAAGGAATCGCATTGTCGGCAAATATCAGGTCATTTTCCCCCCATAAACTATAATGCATACAATCTTCAAATATGGATATTTCTAGGTTTAAGGGTCATGTGATCAAAACAATTAGTTCCATAGTCATAAATGCTAACACTGATACTTCCAACCCCCACACAGACACAGGTACACCCTCACTGTATCTATCTTCATTTACTTGTTGCGTCCGTTAGTAAGAGCTGTGATGCTGATATCATAGCCAATCACACACGTCTGTTACCATCCTTGCTCAAGGATGCCAACAGAACTTATCAGCAACAGAGGAGGCTGAATGTGCGGCAAGGGATCAGGAACTGGTAAGAATGTTTAGGAGCAGCTAGGATAATTTTACTAGAACAAAGGGTATGTCCACCCTTAATAAAAACTTATAATATTTTATTCAGGGACCCCCAAAAGCTAGGTCATGTTTTGTAAATCTATCTAATGTGTAATATATGTGATGTCTGCCTCTTGTATGGCCATCTTAATACACAAAAGCTGACATCCAACAAATGACAAATGCATGATGATGTCCTAAAATGGACACCTTATTGCTGTATAGGCAAATATAGGCATTCCTACTTCCCATTGTATTAATCTCATGCAAGTGAACCTTAAATGTATTTACCGTAGTCAAGAAACTGCCCAGAAGTATCAAATTAGGAAAGATCTGACTTTACCACTATACTCCTGTTATTCTTGCATATACTGTATCAATGATTTTCTGAAAAAATTGCATTTTGATGAAAACATACAATGTCCTTGACTTTTCGGTATTGTTTGTATTTTTAGGTGCTGTGGAGATTCCTTCCTATACCCTTGCTTGTTTTGGAATGGAAAAAATTGGAAGAAGAAATACATTGGCCCCTTCCCTTCTACTCTGCGCTGTCATCTGTGGTGTGATAATGTCAATTCCTCAGGTTTAAATCCTCACTTTTCTTTTTTGAATAGGGACAACCCACAATGTTTAAATTGCAGTCTTATCTTACTATTTTTACTTTTTACAAAGAGCTGTAAGGCTTGTTTGGACATGTTTTGTGCTTGACATTTAATTTGAAAATAAATGGGACAGGTAACATTGCAGGTACAGTGGGCATTTTAGATCTATTCAATCAATTGACAATGTCTAATAATTATATGGACAGTTAGTTTTATGGTTGTTTTGCTTGGGGGAAGGGAAATGATTACTGGTTACACCCCAGTACCCAAAAAAAGTCCTTTGTAAAGCTTGTAGGTCCAAATCATACATATGATTTTTCTCAAGTTCTATTTTAAAGAGGATTGGTAGGGGTCTGTGTATAATAATAATAATCAATGAGCAAGTCTGACATGGATATAGCAATAATGCTAACACCAAATAAGAAATGAGGCTATGGCACAGGCATCTTAAAAACTACAAACCACATCTTACCTATTTCTTGCTGTAACTGAAAGTGGGCATGGCTTGTCTAATATCTAGTCTATCTTACCAAGTAAACTGCTTAAGAGAAATGCAATTGAGCATTCCTGTAGCTAATAGCAGAAAGCAGCCTGGATTGACAGCCATTGAGATATTTTACTGCAGTAAAATAGTGTAAAATTCTGGTTCAGTGTAATACATGATGCAAAGAGCTTCTATTCTTTCGCGTCTCATTGAAGTACATCTGTATCTCCACTCATTTTTAGGTTTCGTTTTTTAAGCTTAATTGAAGAACAGGAGGTAAAGGAGCTATGTCTTACCACCCGTTGTTCAATTAAACGATCAGGAGAGAGGAGAGAACTTACTAGCGATCAGTCCAGCGCTGGTTTCTCACTGACAGTGATCCATGCTCTGTGGACTGTGAATTCATGGAGATATTCTTTAAGGGGCCTTGCAGGACACAGACATTACTACCTGCCCTAGTAATTGAGGTTGATTCATTTAAAATCATTTTTTTATTTCTCTTACAGAATATCAGTACTGTAACAATTGCAATGAGCATGGCAGGAAAATTTTCAATAACAGTTGCCTTTGGATTAATATATTTGTACACTGCAGAGCTTTATCCAACTATTGTACGGTAAGCAAACAAAAAAAACATTTCAATTATAAATTATAAAAGAGATGCGCCTTTAAATGCCCTTTCTGTCATATGTAAATTTTGGGGGGGCTCATTAGAAAATCTGGTACAAATGTGCAATCTCTGCTCTTACATACAAAGGCCGTTGACAATTGGTTTATGTACGGACGTTCAGTTGGGAATTGCTGATGATCCTCGATTGTGCAACTGTTCCTAGTTTTATTTGCTGCATGACTTTACTTTGCTACCATTAAAGAGTCACACTAAAAGAGACTTAAGGGCATGTCCCTCCCTTGGACAAAATTTTATCGTTACTTTCCCCACCCCCAATAACCCCAACCTCACAAACCTTACTTACCTCCCCAGTGATCCTGAACTGAAATACTCACCCTGCTCCCTCCATCCTCTTGCCTGGTTGATGCCACCTCCTCTTATGTGCATAGCATGTGGCCTGGTCTGCTGCAGTCATTTATTGGCCATGACATTATCTGGGCCTGAAGGGAAAAGCCAGGTGGAAGTTAGAAGACTGTAAAAGAATGGTAGAGGGCAGGGTGAGTATGTCAGTTCAGGAATGCAGAAGATAAGTATAACATTTTGTCCAAGGGTTGGCCATCCCCGTTAATAACAGGACAATACTACAACAATCCACTGTGTTTTGGCATTTACAGTTTTTCATAAAAAGAAACTCTTGTGCATATGGTATGTAGGTGTAAGGATGAATCTTTATTTAAGATGAATGCTCACTGTAGGGTTGCAGTAAATTGTGTCAAGCACAAATAATTATGGAACACAAAAAGTTCTACAAAACAAACAGGTAGATTCAATAAAAGTTCTTATCGTTTAAAATGGTGCTAATTTAGCCCCAACCAATCAGATCTTATTTAACATTTGAAAGCTAACATCTGATTGGTTGGGGCACAATTAGCACCATTTTAAACAATAAGAACTTTTATAGAATACCGTATATACTCGAGTATAAGTCAATCCGAGTATAAGCCAAGGTACATATTTTACCTGAAAAATTTATAAAAACTGATTGACTCGAGTATAAGCCGAGGGTAGAAATTAGTTGCCCTTTAAATGGACAGCAGAATTCCCATACATGAATCCCATACAGTAATAGCCACATCCAGTACCAGTAACCTCCAATTCCTTGGCACTCCAGATGTTTGAAAACTACAACTCCCAGCATGCTTTGTTGCTGGGAGTTGCAGTTTCTAAACATGTGAGTGGCAAGGATCAGTAAACTGTAAAGCTTACAGAATTTACCATTCTCCTGAACCTCATATTGTAAAAGGCACTCTGACCCCTATATAGTAAAGTGCACTCTGACCCCCATATAGTAAAGGGCACTCTGACCCCCATATAGTAAAGGGCTCTCTGACCCCCATATATTAAAGGACTCTCTGACCCCAATAGTTAAAAATGTCACCTGAGAGTTGGTTTCAAGCTGTCATTTGCACTGTACTAGGAGCTGTTTTTTGCCCCAAACTGAGGAGACCCATCAGATTTACAGCATCCAGATACATGCAGCAGTGACAGTGCTGAGTGAGTCCAGCAGCCAGACTACAGAAGCAGGAACGATTGTAAAGGCAAGAACAGCTCCTGTAACTTTCTATGCAGGTTAACACAGCGCCACCTACTGGTTACTATCCGCAATTGCAGAATTTGGATCTAAATTAGGACTTGACCCAAGTATAAGTCGAGGTTAGGTTTTCAGGCTAACTTTAAAGCCTGAAAAATTCGACTTATACTCGAGTATATACGGTAACCCTGAAAGTGTTATAATGAATCTAATTCATTAACAAAAGGAGAACTCCACTCTTATAATGAAATATTCTAGAAAGAATGGCCCCTTAAAATATGTTGAGATATCTTACCCTGACTTCTGGAATAATTAGCTTATGTTTGTTGTGCTCCTGGATGTATAGTAGAACTAAGGGGTGGTGTGTATAACAGAAGCACAACTCTCAACCTCAGACCAAACAGATTTCCTAGCTCACCAGGGCCAAAACCTAGTTTGGAAGGTGCTGTCACTTACATATACCTAATACCAGATATATCTAAATACTGCCACCACCCCTTACTAATGGCTAGGGAAACTGGAACCAGCGTTAACTGTATGCTTAATATATGGTGGCAAAAGTCCAGATTTTAAAATAATGGGCCAATTGGTGATAAAAGATTTCCTTGGTTCCTAAAAGGTAACTGTAGATAAAGGTTACTGTAGCTGTAATCCACTTGATATTACATAAGATGTTAATCAGGGGCTCTCTTCCTATGGCTGTCGGCTCCTTCACCAATAGGTGTAGGTTGAACATTTTCAGAACCCATCTTCCTGCTGAAATCTATAGAAGATCAGCGACACAAGGCTGGGAATATCGGAAAACATTTGGAATGTGTATGGCTACCTTTGGGTGGGTCAGATATTGAATTATCTTTAAAATATTTGACTGAGTGTACACTGCCTAAAGGCATGTCAAAAATCAAATTTAGAAACAGTACCAGAATTTAGTGGCATACTTCTGTCCCAGAAGTGTCTAATGTGCCCAGATGTACATTCTGAAAAATACATATTAAGTTGTATATGGGAAACTCACTTAGTGAACATGTGACTAAATCACACCAGTAAGTAATTTTCTTTGTTCTTTGTCTCAGGTCCCTTGCTGTTGGCAGTGGAAGCATGATGTGCCGAATTGGCAGTGTTGTTGCCCCATTTTGTGTCTATCTGACAGATGTTTGGATATTTTTTCCACAGGTCAGTCTATGAGCTGAAAATAATCTTGTTTGCATTTTAAAATGTAACAGAGTAGTGTTCTTCTTTAGTTATATCTGCAGGAATGGGGACTATGTACTTAAAAAAAATAATAGCAACAACCATTTGGGCTTAAGTATATATTTAAAAAAATATTAACCTCTAAAAGGCGTCATTAAATCCTTACATTAACAAGAGGTGTTAAGGAGGCCATTTATGTGAAAATAAAGAAACCAAGCCTAAATAGAGGTGGGGGTGTTCGACACCAACTGTCTGCCATGTACAATGCTGTTTTAAACACCGTACTCTGGGCGTTCCTATAACACCTCTTATCCACTTCTAATCACACCCTAACACCTGGCTGTGATATGCTAATTGGGATTTTCCGGTACATAATGCCACAGATTCTTGTACAAGTCATTCTGAATTGAGAAAGCCAGCGGATGACTAGCGAAACGTCTTCAAGAACTAAACTTCAAGTCAGTTGATCTAATTGATTACATTAGATAGATTTTTATGTCTTTATTAAAACTTCAGAACTATGTTAGATCAACTCCATAAAAGATATCTAGGTAATTTATATGTCCAGATGGGTATAGGGTGCTGGATTTCTTTTGTAAACATTTTGCTTGGGAACGTTTGAAACATAACTATATGTTAAATGAGGATTATATTTAAAACTTACAATAGAAAGTGTACAGAAATTATTTGCTATATAATAAATGAATGTACTAATTATATTTAAAGGCATGTCCACCCTTAAAACAAAAAATGGTCAATTGTTAATTACCCGCCCCCAACCCCAACTGATAAATTTTGCACTTTATTCATTACTAACCAGATATTTAAGGATAATCATTGTCCCCATTCTGGCAGAGAATGTTCCCTTGACAGAATAAAGGATTTTTAGTCTTTACTACTACTATTTTGAGTGTTGCATTCTGCTCTTTTTTATTTTTGCATGGTACACTATTTTGCAGTTTTTGCACCTCTAACCCACAGGGTTTTGACTTTGTTATTGCTTAGTGCAGGGCCGCCATCAGGGGGGTACAGAGGATACTTCTGTCCCGGGCCCGAGAGGCTTACGGGGCCCAGAGACGGCTGCCGTTCAAACTGCGGCAACTGCCGTCCGTCCGGGAATCCGGGATCATCGGGCCCCAACTACCGGCTCAAGCTCAGCTATTATGATGCTCAGACGCTGGGCTGGGCTGTGTTCCCGGCGTTACCAGTTGCTGTGCGCCGCCGTGACGTCACTCTAAACGGCCGGCCGGCGCGGTGCGCAATGGGAATCCGAATCCTGGTCTGGGGGATCATGGGAGGAGGGACTCACCACGTGACGTCTGGGCTTGCTGCGGCCACTGCACATTGGCCGTTGAAAGAAACTGAAAGACCTCCTCTTTTCTCCTCTTCCTCCTTTTTGCTCAGGACACGGGGGAGGATGGAAAGGTAGTAGGAAGGAGGAGCAGAGCTCAGTGACCGTCCTCAGTCAGGCTAGACAAGAGTGACCTGACCAGACAGTGAGACAGAGCACCTGCAAGCTGCAGTGGCAGTGCACAGCACACAATCACAAATAATGTATGTAACACAGTAACAGTGAACCAAGTCTTACTTATAATTATATATTGGGGCTGTAAAGGGAGTAGGGGTAGGGGGGTAGGGGGCCTGGGAGAGGGAGGGTCTTTTGGGGTTACTGCCAGACTGGGGGGGGGGGGCAAGGCTTTTTGTCATGTATGGTAGCAGGGCTTACAAATCTTTTGGCCAAAGGTTTTTTCAACAGGAGACTTGTGGTGGCGGCCTGGCAGGTATTATGTGTGGTGAGGTAATTACTATGGGAGGGGGGCAGAAGGGGGGGGCAGCTGGTGCCCGGCTGGGGCCCAGTAATTTACCTAGTATGGGGCCCTGAAAATTATGATGGCAGCCCTGGCTTAGTGCCCTACTTTAATTCATTGTTGTTGCATTCTGGTAGAGTAAACTGACCCCTCCCCCTATGCAGTCAATCAAAGCTGTAACAACTGACATCACAATCAATTATTGACTGTTGTTTCACCTACTACCTCTCTTCACATGCTCAAGCATATCAAAAGCTTATTGAGCAAAGGGAGGTGGCATATAGCTTTTGCAGAAAGGAATATAAATCACTGTATCATTAAATATCTGGTTACAAATGCATTTAATAAACTGGTAAAAATAGCAACTGAAAGTCACCATTTTTTGTTTTAAGGGTGGACATGCACTTTAATAAAAGATACAGTGGTTTACTAATACAGGGAGCTCCTACTCTTTATCTCTCTCCCTACAAAATATACTGTATATTGTATGATACTTTACCCCACCATGGGAAGTTAATGAATTTGTTGCCTAATTTCCATTTTAGCTGCTTGTTGGAATTGTGGCTTTATTTACTGGGGTTCTAACCATGCTGCTTCCAGAAACATTGGGGAAGCCACTGACCAGCACCATGGAAGAAGCAGCAGACATGGGAAATAAAGAAATTATTAAAAGAACAGAATTTAATAGAGTTGTGATGGAATAAGTTGAACCTGCACAGTCAACTCTATGGCCTAAAGGATCTTTAGACCCCTGTGGTACAACTGTTATCTACTGCTACACCATTGGTTTATGGGACAAATCAAGACTTGGAACAATAAAGAATCTACTGCAAATGCAAAGGTGCTTGAAAAGAACCTTTTTATAACTAATATTAATTTATTAAGTGAAGATAATAGTAATTAAAGATAATTTGAAACACAAACTGAGAATGATGTATTTTGCGGATTTTTTATTTTTTTTTCATCTATAAGGCCTGGTTCACAGGAGATGACTTCAGCTCATTCTGGCCACCAACAGACTTATCAATTGACACAATGATTGGTAATCTGATGCTGGGAGTTCATGTTGCAGGGGGTCAATACTGTTCCAGCTTTCTCGAGATTTTCTATGGCATTCGATTATCCAAAATGACTGTTACTACTTTTGTTACAATTCGTGGACAGTGAACAATCCTTTTAAATTATTGGATTGGGTATTGACCAGAAAGTGTACTAGGTCTAGGACTTGTTGAGTGAAAGCAAATAAAGGACCAAGTAAAACTACTGAGCCATTGGTTGTATGTCTGTGAATAAGAATAAGTTCTAGAAATAAATATGGCACCAAAAACATCACTCATGGTCTGTCTGGGAAATATTTTAGTAAGTGTGTACCGGTATGTATGGTGTTTTTGTAACACGCAATAAATTCACAATTGGGAGACCTTAAAACAGAAATAAATGTGTTTGCAAAGAACCATCCAGCAGGTGTAGAATTTCCCAACACACAGCCTTTAATAGACCGCTCAAGCTACCTATGTTTCTATTCATTGCAAAACGTTAGAACAAAAGTCTAAAAAGGAGGTTAGTTTCCTCACAGATACTGACCTTGTTTTGCATAAGACACAAATGAAGAGTTAGGGCTAGGCACACTATCGCGTTTTTTGCGCATTTTTGCATGCATTTCGCGTTTGCGTCCGCAATTTTCGCTAAAATGAAAATCGCAGGAAGCGAAAATTCCCGCGATTTCCGATGCGCATGTGATTGGGCGTCCGTTCGCATTTTGGTAACGCATGCGTTCACCATTTTTGATGCGTTAACGCATGCGTTTCCATAACGCAAAAAAGGCAAAAACGCATGCGCAAAACGCGAAACGCACAAGAATCGCGCACACAATCGCGTGCATAACCTCCGCGATTTGGTGCGTGATTCCTGTGCATTGCAGTGTGGCCTCACCCTAACAGGGGCAAATGGGTACCCACTGAACAAGCCAAAGATGTTCCTGACCAAATACATCCATGTATTCTATAATATATGGTCATGTTATATTATTTCTCTACTTGCCATGATTATCATCACAGTTAGCCAATACAGATACCCAACCTTAATTATAATCATTAAGGCTGGGTACACGCAAAGATTTTTCAGGCCAAACAACTGATATTTCCGTCTGTCGGTCAGGCCGAAAAATCTGAGTTGATTTTGGTCGCACAGGTAAACTGTCGGTCCCCTGGATCAAATGAACGGGCAATCTGACATGTGTAAATTTCCTTTAATCATGCAGTCAATAGACATTTGCTGCATCTAACAGTGCTTTGCCCTGGCCGACCGCTGGATGAGGGCGAACAGTTGGGAAGAAAAAACATTTTTTTTGTACTCAGTCTAACATTCTGTTTTACTGAGAAAATTTGCACTACATTAATATTAGTGTATTTCAAAGTCAGGCTTTGACACTGACGATGGATCTAACAGAATTTGCTGAATATTGTCGGTAATTGGACCTACGGCAAGACCATTAAAACTCCATTACCGGCTCCCTTTACTACAGTAGAGGGAGACAATAACATATATATTATATATATATAAATAATATCCAAAGGAGCACTCATGGGACTTGTTACAAATATCGTGATGATCTTTATTGTACCGTATCTACGCCTTTCGGCCTAGATGCGGCCGTCCTCAGGATCCTGAGGACGGCCGACATCTAGGCCGAAACGCATAGATACAGTACAATAAGATCATCACGATATTTGTAACAAGTCCCATGAGTGCTCCTTTTCGGATATTATTTGTATGAAATTAGCGGGAAGCACCGGGGCATCGGGATCGTTAAGCGAGAGTGCGGGACATCGGGAGGATTGTTATATTATATATATATATATATATATATATTATAGTGTAGTTGGCACTCACAAAACACGTAATACTTGCCCTGGTGCTACTGATGAGAGCTTCTTAGTATAGTTGGTTGTATCCAGTGCACACATGGAGACTTTGCTTTTATATTCAAACAAATAACTTTTATTTACACATATTAAGTGCAGACAGCGACGTTTCGGTCGTGGTTTCTGACCTTTTTCAAGCTTGAAAAAGGTCAGAAACCACGACCGAAACGTCGCTGTCTGCACTAATATGTGTAAATAAAAGTTTTTTGTTTGAATATAAGCAAAGTCCTCATTGTGCATGGATACACAACATAATATATTATATATATATATATATATAATATATTATATATATATATATATATATATACAAACACCTCCAGGATTTCTTAATGTCCCTATTCCTGCTCACTAAGCTCCATCGTACAGTAGTTAATGTATATAAACCCAGACTCAGCAATCACCTCAGGCAGCTGCAGGGTTAATATTGATACTGATCTCTATGTTGCTGTCAATCACAGGGCAGACTGAATACATTTTTGAAACAAACAAAAAATGCTGCTTCTCACTCACAGCTCAATTGACAATGTAACAATCTATGTAACAAACTATATAACAGTCAATGTAACAATCTATGTAACAGTCTATGTAACAGTCTATGTAACAATCTATGTAACACTCTATGTAACAGTCTATGTAACAATCTATGTAACAGCCTATGTAACAGTCTATGTAACAATCTATGTAACAGTCTATGGGCACCAGGAGAAGTAGAACAGCAGACTGCAATGAGCAGGCAGAAAGGGGGGATTTCAGGCACCAGTAATCCCCCCCTAAACATGCCCGAGTAATGTGTGTAGAATATAATGACACAGGGCTGTAGCTGTTAAAACAATATAGGTTTATTCTGGAAACATGTATGCTACATGTTTCGGACCACACGTTTTCAAAATAAACCTATTTACAGTCCTGTGGCTACACCCATTACTCTTCACTTGTGTAGTGGAAATCTAAAACCTCCACTATTTCCTTTATGTGCCCCCTGTAGTAAAATAAAGTTTTCTATCTACAAATTGGATATTTGGATAATTAAATATGGACATAAGTATCTCTGACTGTGGCTGTAGCTTAGCCCTATTCCATTTGTGGCATGCAGGATAAGGTTATTGGAATAAGGAATGTGCATATGTGCTTTTTAAAAACTAGGACTCAGATCAGTGTCACACGTGGCACCTTGGGACCCTCATTAACTATGAGGACACTTCTTCTTCCCAGGAATGTTCCTAACAGTAATTTCTACTGATTGGCCTTTTGGATGGGTCAAAAATGCTCAGATCTCTACTGAGCAACTGAATCAACCCAGGTGCTGGGTCAAGGGCAAGACCATAACGGTCTCTACTAGGGGTCCTTCAAACAGGAAGTCAGTATTTCGGTTGCATTTATTTATACACAGACAAAATGCTGAATTGGCAGATTAAGGTCATTGGGATGGAAAAATACTGCTCTTTTTTCTGAAAAGCATATGTATGTGCACTGAACTTTAAGAAACATTTAACTGAACCTTTAAGAAAGCAAGAGTATTAAGTATTACCTCCTGTTCTTCAATTAATTAAACAGGAGCCAGCAAGGAAATTGTTAAACTTTCCAGTAATCGTGTTAGACCAGGATTATCCATTAAGGCAACCTAAGCAGGTGCCTAGGGCCAAGTAAACACCAGGGGCCCCTGCTTCAGTACTAAAGCCATATAATACAAGAACACGTGCATTCGCGCTTCCCAATATTATTTAGAAAAGGCCAATGCAGACAGGGAATAGTTGGAGGAAGCAGCAGAGGCACAATTGTGGGTAAGTTTAAATATTTCCCTGGCAGTTCATGTATGATTAATTGAAGAACAGGTGGTAAGACTTATTAACCTTTTTCTGCTGCTAAGTATTATGTTGTTTCTATAAATATAAGTATTAAAGGGATAGTATTAAAGATAGTATTAAATCCTACCTGCCTGTCCCAGGTACTTTACATTTCTAAAAAGTTCATTTTTACAGTATAATTGTCCTTTAATGAACTGCTGCACAGCCTTGTAATATGTAGATTTTATATGTGTTCAGGCTCAGTCAGTAACAAGTTCCACATCATAGTGGTAATAGTAATGCTTTCAATCTGCCAGAATAGTCTAAAAATTGCTTTAATCTGCCACAGTCTCTTGCAGATTGCATTCCATTTGCAGACATAAGAACACCTCTTAAACACATGCTGCATGGCTGAATTAATGTTGTTTAATTGCAATCACAGTGCAGCCCTTCAAATTACATTTATTAAAGCAAGCCATACATAGACCAACCTCGATCATACCGAACGGGATTGGGCCAATAAAAAGTTTTGTTATCTCCTGAAAAGGTTGGAAAATGGCCTTATCCAACGATCATAGCATATTGTAATATCGTATGACCGGAGATTGGATTGTGTATGGGCCTTTAAGGTGATCATACACACAACAAAAGGTTATTGCGATTGTAATTAATATCTTAAATAGACCGATACTTTGATAGAAAGATGTACAGTGTTAATTGCATGTTGATGTACCATAAATATTGTTCTACATTCAATTTGTTTTGTGATTAATGTCTAATGTCATCTATTGTGAGGTTACATTATATTTACATTTAATTGGAACTTCAGAAACCACTACAATCATTTTACCAATCGACTTAAAAAAATGACTTTCCCAAACGTAATTACGATCGATATTACGATATAATGTTGCATAATAAGATCGGGAAAATGTAAAATTTTTTGGCCAATCAACTGAAATGTCAGATTGTATGTCGGATTGTACATAAAATTGGCCTAATGTAAGGTCACCTTTAGTGTGTCCCTAATCGATAGAATGATCTGGCAACCCAGTTGTCACCTTTAATCACCTTTAACTTTAAGACACAAATGCATATAACATCTACATGCAGAAAGGCTGGGGGGTATTTATATTAGAAGCAGAATGCAGACTGCAGTGATTTTTATGTAGCCATGCATATCAAGGCTATTCAAGAATCAATAAAAGTTCTTATCGTTAAAAATGGTGCTAACATCCCCCACATATATACTACAGAACCACTCCCTCTCAGGCATCCTAACCGATCCTTCTTCGACAAAACTAATATCAGCATTGGCTTGAAAGAGACTTTTCCACAGTCCGGCTTGTTAAAAGAATAATCACCTTTATTGACACATCATTTAAAATCGCTTCATAGCAAACATATACGGGTATAACATCCTGGTCTGACGCGTTTCGGATCGACGATCCTTTAAGATCGTCGATCCGAAACGCGTCAGCCCAGGATGTTATACCCGTATATGTTGCTATGAAGCGATTTAAATGATGTGTCAATAAGGTGATTATTCTTTAACAAGCCGGACTGTGGAAAAGTCTCTTTCAAGCCTGTCTGAAGTGGTGCTGATTAGGCCGCCTGTTTGTGCTAACTGATTATACATTGACTGGGGTTTGGAACAACCCATGACGGCAGCACGCTGGAGGCGATTGATACGGGTGAGGTGTCTACCCTGCATTGAAGGAGTTCGGGTGGAAGGTAAATCGATCAGTGGCTTCTTTGTTACTATGTGCTAATATCAGCATTCTATACTAATCTACTTTTAAGGACGACCAGGATAGCAGCAGTAGGCAAAAAAAGTTCTTGGGAAACTGACTTGGGAATCATAACAAATGATGAATGGGCGAAGCTCTCAAAGCCTATAAAATAGCCTCTCCAAAAATTTCAGACAGACTCACCCAACTGTATATTTTACACAGATCATACCTGACATCAATAAGACTGGCAAAGTTCACCCACTACAACCCACTATGTCCCAAATACAGAGGTTCACCAGATACCTCTTTCCACCTCCTATGGTCTTGCCCAAAATTACAAAAATACTGGCAAATAACTACCTTCTTGCACAACGTTATGGGCACCCCTTGTTGGGTTGAATCCCAAGGTCTGCATACTGGGTATATTTGAAAAATACTCTCTAGATAAATTTACAGTAGCATTTTTATATGATGTTTTATCTACAGCTAAAAGGCTTATAGCTAGAAGTTGGATACAGGTACCACCCCCCTCCTTAACCAATGGAGAGCAGCAGTGAACTCTACCCTACCGTATAAGAAACTAATATACACACATAGGGGTTGTCCCACCAAATACCATAAAATTTGGAATAAATGGGAATCCTCCCCAGAGACATCAACCATATAAACTAATGAAGAATAGAGGCAACATATAGGGAACGCAAACCAGGGAAACACACCATCTGAATAGAAAATATAATATTCGGGTAGTTTAAAAGGGTTTTAAGTTTCTTTTTATTTTATTTTTGATACAAATAAAATATTGTTACTAGACAAATATTTGTTAAATATCTCCTCAAAAAAAATCAGATCAATAAATAGTGGAATGTATTGTATGAAGTCTGAAATATATTCATATATACTAATAATCATTGACAAAATGACTGGTAACGATATACTGCCTGATCTTACAGACTCTGAGATAAATACAATGTGTATAAATGTAATAGATGTTCAACTATGTTTAACTCCTGTCAAAATACAATAAAACAATCCTCCACAAGGAGGGAATAAAAAACATCTGATTGGTTGGGACAAAATTAGCACCATTTTAAGCGATAAGAACTTTTATTGAATAGTCCTGTTGTCTTAATTGCTTTAAATCTTCCACATTCTCTCAGATTGCATTACATCTGCATACCCTTTAATATTACCCCTTTACTAGTTAACACTTATTGAAACACCATAGTACAGAGCTGCAGAAGGAGGATAATGAAGTGTTCAAAATATATTTTGTCCATATATATATATTTATATCATATATAAGTCCACCTATCTAGATATAAAAAGGTATATAGCCCTATATAGATAAATAGTTTGTTTTAATTAATACTGTGTTTTAATTTAGGTTGCTGGCCAGCTAAATTGAAAAGGTTATGTATTGGTAAAATTATATGTATCTTATTAATTCATAAGATTGGGTTTTCTCTTGAACCAGTCACGTTCCTTTATATTGGCAAAGGAACGTGACTGGTTCAAGAGAGGTGTTAAGGAGACTATTTATGTGAAAATAAAGAAACCAAGCCTATATAGAGGTGGGGGTGTTCGACACCAACTGTCTGCCATGTACAATGCTGTTTTGACACCTTACTCTGGGCATTCCTATAACACCTCTTAGCCATTATCCAATCACACCCTTAACACTTGGCTGTGATATGCTAATTGGGATTTTCCAGGGTACATAATTGCCACAGATTCTTGTACAAGTCATTCTGAATTGAGAAAGCCAGTCGGATGACTGGCGAAACGTCTTCAAAATCTAAACTTCAAGTCCAGTTGATCTAATTGAATACAACAGGTATACCTGATTAGTAACATATTCTTGTACAAGTCATTCTGAATTGAGAAAGCCAGTCGGATGACTAGCAAAATGTCTTCAAGAACTAAACTTTAAGTCCAATTGATCTAATTGAATACAACAGATATTGCATGCATTGTTTCCTCTGACAAACATAATATTGACTATATGGTCAACCTTAAAGGGAAAGTTCAGTGCAAATACATATGCTTTTCAGAAAAAAGCAGTATTTTGTCATCCCAATGACCTTAATCTAACCATTCAGCATTGTGCCTGTATATAAATAAATACAACCGAAATACTGAGACCGTTATGGTCTTGCCCTTGACCCAGCGCCTGGGTTGATTCAGTTGCTCAGTAGAGATCTGTGCATGTTTGACCCATCCAACAGCCTATCAGTAGAAATTACTGTTAGGAACATTCCAAGGATGTGGTGCATTCTGGGAAGAAGAAGGACCGTTAGAACCTGAAATGTCAGCTCACTAATGTCAACAGCAGGGAACAGCAAAGTGTATGGAATCAACAGAATTTTCAAAATGGGAGAGAATATGTAGAATAACTAAGTATGCACTACACAAACTAACAATTTAACAAATATTGATAATTTCCACTGAACTGTCCCTTTAAGGGCTGATAAAATAAGAGGTGTGAAAGTGGTACGGGCTAAGCATTAATGTGCAGCAACCAATGAAATGATTGCTTTTTACTGCAGATAACATTTGATTGGTTGCTGCAGATTGACAGTAGGGGCAAAATACTCTCCAACATTACCACATACACTATTGAAACAATACAACTGGGGGGAGGGGTAATGAAGTAAACCTGCCTTCCCCGTTAACACTGAAAGATAATGATTTCTAATGTTGTGTATATAGTGATCATTCATTTTACATTACATAAAGAAAAGGAAGTTTCTGGTCCAGCCTCCTGGAAAATGGATTTAACCTCCTGATTACAGGAGAACAGTGTGTGCTCTTTAAACAGTGCTGGTTATTTCATTGTTAAATGTTCTCCATGAATATAGTTTATTATTTATATTTGCTTACAATTACAATGTGTAACCAGCAAAAGCACAAAGTTCACACACAACCATCCTGCACTTAACATGAAACAAATTCTGTCCCCTCCCCCTCCACTCACAATCCGAGAGCAGCTGTCAGGCACGTGCCCAGCACGGAAAGCCAATCAGATTGCTGTTTGCCGTCCCGCCCTCAGCAATGAATATTCATAGGACATTGTGTTAGGACTGGCAGTGCTGCTGTGGTTGTTATGGATTGAGTTACAGCATTGTACTGGGTCGGCTGTATTCGGAGGTATATTATATCATTATACATGTTTACATTTATTGATCAGTATACATGATTTTTTCCTGAATATTAAAATAAATCATATGAAATGTCATTTGTTTTAGATGAGTATTGTTTATATTTTGATCTTTAAGATTTTGCCCTGAAGTGCTTTTTTTGCTCTATTGCGCCGACTCAGCACCACTTGACTTCTTTATTTTCCCACAATCCCACTGTGCCAGGTTTAATAAGTGTCTGCCCTGTGACATTCTGGGAAGTCTTGCTGGACTGAGATCCTGATAAAGGGTTAAAAGTCCATCTGCAGACAGTGAATGACCCCTGCATTTCTCACTGGATTCACAGCATAAGCCCATTATTCTAACCCAATAAGGTGCAGGGAGCTCACTGACATTCTTGCACTCTATTCCCATTCTTCTTAATGATTGAAATGATTTATATATTTTTTTTAAACATGTTTACTTTCACTTTATAAGAATGTGTCAAATAGTTCTATGTATCAGTTGTGAGGGTTATAATGTACACATATTCCTGGATGTCCTATACGCTCTGTTATTCTGCAGATACTGTTTAGCTAACTATGTATGCAGTGGGTCCTGTAGGTTTGCACATGGTCCCTATAATTTTGCAGCAATAATAGAATTGCCCTACATCTCCTTGGTTCACTTTCAGAGTTTGACATGTTGCTCATTGTGTCACACCTTCCAACAGGGTGTGTCAGTATGTGCTGAGATTGCTGACACCATAGCATAACCATAACCATAGCACTATTAAAGGGCAATTATAGTGAGAAAATTGTTTTTTTTTTATTTCTTCTAATGTATCCTATAAGTCATCCCATCCACCAGGGTACCTTTAGTTTCTTTAAATTCTACATAGTCCCCGAGATATAAGCCTTTGAATATGCTGTGATTTGTAGGAGCTGCTACACCTCATCTGTCACTCAAAGGCACACACCCACACAATCCAAAGCTCCCCTGCAGTACTGTCACACACTCTCTCACCCACACTATATGTACCATGTGCAACATATAGTCAAATGCTGTAGTGCTAAACACAATCAATAAACCATTAACCCAGCAATATGAGCATAACACACTATAAAACAGCCCCTCCCCCCAAAAAAAATCTTATATACATAGAAAACCAGTGACTCAAATGGAACACTAATAAAGTATATATAATACAGTAATACAGACTATATACCAAACAAGACACACAGTGCAATCTATGAAATATATAGACAACTAAAGCAACTGAAATGTAACAGGACAACAAGCAGTGTCACTGTGTTTGTGAAGGTCTCACTACAAGCTGCTGTTACACTGACTCTCTCTTCAGTGATTATGATCTCAGCTAAGCAGGGGTAGAGATATGAACTTTAGGTAAAAAGTAAATAACAATTATCAAAGTTAGAGAACAGGCAGAGTTCAGTAACTTACTTGTAAAGAATCTCAGCACCACTTGTCCTCCTCTCTCCCCCTCTGCCCCTCCCTTCAGCATATTGCTACTTTATCCCATACTTTGATTGCTTGCAGTCTAGCTCTGGAAGGGAGGGGTCAACAGGATGTTAGCACTTCATTTAAAGTCCTTTCAACTGACAATGCTCGGACTCTGTATACAGCCCGTCACTGCTTGAGGGGGAGTAGACAGAGAGGGGAGGGGGACTACACAGCTTGGTACAAACTTCTGCCAGTGTGAAGAAACGAAGCCACACAGAAACATGAAAGTAAGGCAGCTTATACTAAGTGATCTATACATTGTATACAGACAAAGTTTTTTTTCACTATAGTTGCCCTTTAACATTACCACCCTCATTGAATTTTCAATAAGATCTGTCATCTTATGACAGATAAGGATGATGATAAGGATGTTTTAAATGGAAGCCTTGGAGATGACCAAATTGAACATTTTATTTCTTTATTAAATACAGATGCCACAGATTGCAGTCATTGGAGGAGGACTGGTTGGTTTGTCCACTGCACTTTGCCTTTTAGATTCCCTCCCACAATGCCCTGTCACTATTATTTCCGAGGCATTCTCCCCAAATACAACAGGGGATGTTGCTGCTGGGTGTCTCATTCCTCATACATATCCTGGTAAGTAATATAAAATACAACATGAACGTAGGAAGATATTAACCTTGGATTATGTTATAAAATGATGTTGTCTCATGCAGTGATTGGCAAAGCATGTCCTAATCCTATCAATGTAAATTATATATATGTAAGTATGTTTAAAATAGTCACTAATGCTTTACAAATAGACTGTACTATGACTGATGCAAAAAAAGAGATGCAAGCTGAATCATTCCAGTAATTCCAGTTAAATGTGAATTAAGTTTAATAACACTGTCACAAACGCCAGTTCGCTGGGCACGTGATCTGACAAATTAATCGGTAATCCGCCGCCACCACCCCAGGTTTAAGGCCTTGGAGACACCCCACAATCACTCTTGACTCTCACTGGCTATGCACACCCCTGTCTAGTCAGCTAAATGGCTAATACTACACCACTCACTCCAGCAGCAAACAGGTTAATCGGCATCAGATATTCACAGAGTTTACACAAGCAAAGCATTCAATATGCTTAAAGACTATCCAAATACATGTAATTTTCAGAGGCTTACGGTTCATACACATGCAGGCAACGAGCACCGAGCGAACGCCATTTTAGTGGACAAAGTGGCCATTCACAGCACGATTAACGGCATACACATCATCGTCACAGGTTGGCACCCGCAATCGCATGTGTGTATGAAGCTTAACTTCTTTTAGAGCATGAAAGACAAATTTATTAAATTTTGAATCAATATTCCAAAAGGTGGACGGTGCATATAATACAAAAATAAAGAAAATGATGTTACAATAAATTGACATACAATATAGATAAAAACAGTTATATAAAATAAAAAGGATAAAAATATTCACAGACTCAAACTACTCACTAGAAGTCCTCTGTCTCGGGGCGAGAAGGAAATATGATCCATACCCATCTAGAATGTCCCCTCAGTATTATTGTTATTGTGGATTTATATAGCGCCAATATCTTCTGTAGCGCTTTACAATTACATGTATACATTCACATCAGGTCTTGCCCTGAAGAGCTTACAATGTAAGCACATTTATTTGACACATACAACCTATCAGTATGTCTTTATTATTGTGGTGGAAACCGGAGTGCCAGGAGGAAACCCACGCAAGCACGGGGAGAACATACAAACTCCTTGCAGATGTGTCCAAGGGTGGAATCGAACTCAGGACTTCAGCGTTGCAGGGCAACAGTGCTAACCACTGAGCCACCGTGCTGCCCTATCACTATGAACAAAGTTTTAGGGGTTACAATTATTTTTAAACCCCTTGTTGTAACAAACCCCTACTTAGCTATGCATGACGTGGGAGTGTCCACTAATGTCCAGATTTATGACTTGTTACAACCATTCATTCCCTCCTCAGTTAAGCAAATTCCATATAAATTTAGATATGTACGGTACATTGTACTGGAATATATACCACATATCCCTCACCTGTATAAATTATCGACTAAAATACTAAATGCGACCCGTGTAAAATGCATATTTCCCTAGATATTAATAACTCCCCCTGACAATGGAATAAGGCCTCCATGTTGGGTATCTTTTTAATGGGCCTACCTTTGCATTCACAAATACAATATTGGTTCCTGTATCACATATTCCAATACAATAATATATTAATTTCATACGTATGGCTGTCCTTAAGGTGACCGCTTTGTAACCAGCAGACTCATTCAGGCAAAGTCACTACACACTGTCATCACAAACACCTTAAGTTTAGGGGATGAATCTATATATGTGGGACTTTAAATTATATATTCTCATGGTCCAGCTGTTTGTGGTCAGTCCCATTTAATTCTCTGGGGCTATGTAAACAGAAGAATTGAACAACCATATCAGAGGAGCCTGGGAGGATAGAAGCATCTCCCACAATCCATTCTGATTTTTAGGTATATAGTATTATAGTATAGTAAAAGGGCCACCCTTAAAGGACAACAATATCAAAAAAAATAACATCACCCCCATTACATGTCCACACTTCCAGCAGCTGAAATCACTCATTTACAAGCGTACTGCCCTCCCTTAAATATCACGCAGCAAAGATGAGGGCCCGCTTCCTAGATGGCCCATGGGTGGGAATGTCTCTCCTCCTCCTCTGCCAGTCAAACAAACTTGAAATGTCCTGTTGATAGGATACAGCTTACATTATCAAGCAGATTAAGGGTGGGTGGAGGAGTGTTTTCTCGCATGCTAGCTTTGAGTGACAGAGGCAGATAGAATTGTTACGCCCCCTTCACAGCATGGCTAATTGAAGGCAGAGAGAGGATCTAAATCAGGAAAAAAATGGATGGGGAGGGCTGCATACCTTTACTCTTTTTAAAGCAATTTTTAAAAATGCATTGAGGCAATACAGTTATCCTTTAAAACAAAAAAATGGTAAATTGTCAGTTATCTGCCCACAACCCCAACAGCTATTTTTTACCAGTTTATTATATGCATTTGTAACCAAATATTATTTAATGATAAGTTCTGTTCCGTTCTGAAAAAGGTATCCAACCTCCACCCTCTGTGAGCTTTATATAAGCTTGAGCATGCACAGAGGTGGCAGCAGGTGAAACAACAGTCATTCATTGGCTGTGATGTCAGTTGTATGGAGGGAGGGGTCACCTTACTCTGCCAGAGTTGGGAAAATAATTATCCTTAAATATTTGATTAGTAATGCATGTAATAAAGTACAAAATATATCAGTTGGGGAAGGTATCTGATAATTGAAGGAGAACTTCAGTGCAAATACCGTTATGGTCTTGCCCTTGACCCAGTGCCTGGGTTGATTCAGTTGCTCAGTAGAGATCTGAGCATCTTTGACCCATCCAACAGCCAATCAGTAGAAATAGCTGTTAGGAACATTCCACATTAGTGTGCATTCTGGGAAGAAAGACCATTACAGAACCTGAAATGTCTGCTCACTAATGTCAACAGCAGGAAATAGCAAGGGGTATGAATTCAACAGATTTTTCAAAATGGAAGAGAATGCATAGAATAACTAGGTATTAATAGGCATAATATAAACTAAGAATTGTATCTATTCACATGTGAATTCTCCAACAAAAAACAGTTGTAGACTACATTTTAAATAAAGTGTATATCTATTTAAATGTACGACTGCTGCCCTAAGCCTGAGCCTCTGTGATCGTAAACCCATAAAAAGGCAGGCGTCTGGTTTGTGTTCAGCTAATGACATGATTTAAGTTAAGACAGATAATCAAGTTATTTTTGTAACATTAAATAAACACTGTACATCTACAGGGAAGATAAATACATGTGTCCTGCCATGCAGTAGTAATAAAGGTATAAAAAGTTTACTGTATAATGTATATCTAATGGTCCCTCTAGGAATGGCACTGACTCTGCTGCTCATTGTCTTTGTTTCTACCATATATAGAAAAATAGTTTGTACACTCTTGCTTATATATAAAATACAACTTACCAAATTTACTTTTAGGTTAAACTGTGACCAGAAAAGTTCCTTATCCACAACATTACCAACATATTAATGCTGAGTTTATTCCTGTACTCCAATTTACCAGTGTATTATCAACAGTTATAGGCCATAGTATACACAATAGAAACATGGAATCTATAAATCTAAATTCCACTAAACTGGAATGTAGTAAGTGGTGCTGTGCTTCCATTGCGAATAGCAAGTGTCCACTGACGCAAGCCCAGCTTTCTTTATAATACTGTATATGTATTGATATACAGTAAAGAATACTATACCACGTGAAGATCTATGTAAATCCTGTACATTTTGGGCAATGTGGATTGTTTCACAGAGTAAAATTATTTTTATTCTCTTTATAGATGTGAAAGTAAAAGGTTTGCAGCACAACAAATTACTGTATAAACATGATGTTAACATTTGAAATTGTTTTTGTTATTTTCTACAATAATTCTATTGGAATTAGATGGGTCTATTAGAATGGTTGTTCTCTGTGTTTTAGGCTACATTCACACTAGCAGCCATACTGGAACGCAGGGAACAAAGCCAGTAATTTCACTGCACGTTTTTTCCTCTGGATTTGCATTTGGATTTGTATCAGTACAAAATAGAAATGCAAGCATCCTCAGGAATGGTTTTGCATGAACTAGTCTGAGAGCGTTTCACTTTCTAGCGTGAACAAGCCCTTAAAGGACGTGTACAGTCTTTTTTTCACTCGCCTTACAGTTTGTCTTTCTACTAATTTCAAAGTTTTCATTTGCCTTGTTTGTTTGTTTCCTGTCATTTGTAAAAAGTAGATTTTAGCTCCTTTCCCATCCCAGTCTAACTACATCATAGAGTAAGGAGTCTCCTCCCACTGAATTTCAGTGAGATCTCATGCTAGCTAAAGTCTCATATACACGTACAATCTTTGCACCAACCCATGCCCCTGACTCCGAGCATGCATGTAACGAACGAACGACCCTCAACCGAAAGCATACATGTGCGATTATTGGCCAAAACGCCCGTTCGTCGCGTGTGTAAATGCGCACAGGGGTCATGGGTCAGTGCAAAGGTTGTACGAGGCTTTAGTCAGTGTGTCAGAGATTAATTGAGTAATTAACAAAAATGTGAAACCGGATGGATTTGTTTTCATTCACCTTCAGATAGTAAAGTTGCATTCCATCTGCATTTAATATTACCCCTTTAATAGTTAAACTTATGGGAAAAAAAACACTGACACACTGACTTAATGAGAGATAGCATTAAGCCCCTCGTATTCGACATTATCTGCAGTGTGAAAAGTCTTTCCCAAATGAGCGTGTGGTCGCCAAACGTTCCCGCCGTCTTCGTGGTCGTTCAAGAAAGACCACAAATTTCTATTGGCCGTGGTATTCACCTTATAGAGTTGTCGGCTGCGGCTGAGGGAAATACACAGTCCCGAACATTTTGTGCACAGGAAGAACGCTCAGGACTGTGTGTACCCTATTCGTTCAAAAAAAAAAAAAAGGTCTGCCATGTTTGTACCCAGCTTTAGATCTCACTGAAATCCAGTGGGGGGAGACTTTTTAATATATGATAAAGTTAAACTGGAAAAAGTGATATAATCTACTATTTACAAATTCAGGAAAAAAACAAACAAGGCAAATGAGGCAAACAAGGTGAGTTACTTTACCCAGGAAGTCAAGTAACAGCTTTTTGATATGCAGAAAGAGTTGCTTTCTTTTAATGTCTGTATTACACAAACAGGGTGATGCACCGAGAGCCACCGTCGGCTCCCTTGTGCAATTGCGCCAGTGGTGTGGTATGCTAAAACCGCTTATGTGTATGGCCACTTTTACTCCACACCACCATTAAAGGGCATCTATAGCAGGAAAATTAACTTTCCATGTGTTCTATAATTCCCCCCCACCCCCAGAGTGTCTTTACTTTCCCTCTCTGTCCTGAGATACACAAATTAGAAGACGTGATTGCATTCCTCTACTCCTACTTGTACTGTCAATGTAATCCCTGTGATGTGGTCCTCTTCCCTGCTTCAAGTCCCTCCCTCCTCCATGCTCTGTAACAAACATAGAGAGCATTAGCAGGGGGGAGAGGTAGCTTTGATTGCAGAGATAAGGCTGCACTTGACCCCCTCCTTGATATCCTTCACTGTTTGATGATGGGTCACAAAGAGAGAGATCTTATTGCAGCTGTACATGGAGAAATCTGTGTCTCCAGGACAGCTTGCTTTCTATTGGCCACTGTGCGTGGGTGTGTTTTTCAGGATGTTTAACTTTTAACTCCTACTGCACATGCTAAGCTTGTTGAGTAGCCAGTGTTAAGACACGGAGGAGGTAACGGGGGGGGATCTGACACCATGGAGTCACTGACAGAGGTAGGAGAAAGGCAGCACAGAGTACATGAATTTAACTGCAATAAGGCAATGTGTTTTTTTCACTATAGATGCCCTTTAAGATATATACCATAGCTCCATATCCTAAATTGCATAAGTCGCTACAGTGAAAATACAGACTTAGAGGCAATTTTGTGTTTAGTGAATACAGTTGCTTAATAAGTCAAACCATTCATTTTATTTTGTTTTCTTCCTCCAGACACTCCAGTTCAGCAGCAGAAAGAATGGTTCAAAGAAACATTTGACCACCTTTTCAAAATTGCAATATCTCCCGAAGCATCGATAGCTGGTGTTAGTTTACTATCAGGGTAAGGTAACAGTTCTTTTTAATAAAAATTGCCTGGTTATTATAACTGCCTGTTATATAACTTACACTATGAATGTACAATGAATAATGCTTTGAACAATAAGAGAGATGCTACGTTTTAGTGATATGCAAGTATTTTGTGATAAAATGGTGCAATATTTATTTGCCCAGAAATGTTTTGCTTTAGACATTGAGTTTTAATTATGGGTTTTGAAAATGCGGTATCTGTATATGGATTTACTTGCTCAAAAAATAGAGATGATTCCATGTATAGGAAACAAAAATACACCGCATAACCTGTATAACGATTTATTTTCAATTAAAAAAGGGTCTCCATAGACGGAACATGTATAAACCCCCTTATATAACACTCCCTTATATATAGGTTGTGTGTATATATATATATATATAAATAAATGTATATGTATATATATATATATATATATATATATATATATATATATATTGGTATATATAGGCCAGTACCAATCATATAAATATATAGATATATATATATGTATATACTAGCAAAAGTGTGCCCGTTGGGAAATATGTGGGTGTATGTTTAGCTATATGTGGATACAGATGATATAAAATCTTTATACACACTACTATAAAATTTAGGGATTTGTACAAAAAAATAAAGGCAAGATGTTAAAAATAAAAGAAATCCTATGAAATCCTGGTTCTATTAGTGTTACATCCCCTAAATGAATATTTTACACAATATACAGAGGCAGAAGGGAACCTATTGGGTGTACCCCAATAGGTATTAGAGGGGACATATATACACACATCTTTTGTAAAACCCCACAGGATTTCATAATATCGTTCACACCTGCTGCGTTATAATCCGTTCCTTTCAAGTCCGTTTAAAAAACGCACTGCATGCAGCATTTCTGTTCGTTTTTTCATGCATTTTCTATAGAAATCTATGGAAGACACATTGTTAAAAAATGGATACAAATGTATGGAAAAAATGGATACAAACTGACAAACACATGCTGTGCGTTACTGTCAGTTTCTGTCAGTTTCTAGTGTGAACGAGCCCTCGGTGCTTTAGAAATACATGTTAAATATACATAAAGTGCAGCCTAACATCTGGATAAACAGACATTACTATTGGTAAATGTGTTAGAGAGGGATCACTATTGGTAAATGTGTAAGAGAGGGATCACTATTGGTAAATGTGTTAGAGAGGGACCACTATTGGTAAATGTGTTAGAGAGGGATCACTATTGGTAAATGTGTTTGAGAGGGATCACTATTGGTAAATGTGTTTGAGAGGGACCACTATTGGTAAATGTGTAAAGCTAGGTACACAGCACAGATTTCTGAAAGATGACGGACAGGATCTGCAAGATCCTGTCTGCCATCTTTCAAAGATCTGCATACACACAGTCCCGAGCGTTCTCCCTATGAACTTCATAAGGAGAACGCTCGGGACTGTGTGTTTCCATTGGCCGCGCTAGACTCCTCTATAGGGAGTCTAGCGCGGCCGATAGAAATTTTCGGCCTTTCCTGAACGAGGGTACGGCTGACCCGATCGTTCAGCGGTCACGCGCTCATTCAGGAAACGAGCGTACACACATAACGATAAAGCCCCGATACCGTCGGATCCGACGGTATCGGGGCTTTATCGTTACTGTGTGTACCCAGCTTTAGAGAGGGATCACTATTGGTAAATGTGTTAGAGAGGGATCACTATTGGTAAATGTGTTAGAGAGGGATCACTATTGGTCAGTGCGTTAGAGAGGGATCACTATTGGTCAATGTGTTAGAGGGATCACTATTGGTCAATGTGTTAGAGGGATCACTGTTGGTAAATGTGTTAGAGAGGGATGACTATTGGTAAATGTGTTAGAGAGGGATCACTATTGGTAAATGTGTTAGAGAGGGATCACTATTGGTAAATGTGAGGTCCTGTCCTAAATCTTATTACATTTATCAGTTCAGGACACCGGTTCATGGCTTCTATGGGGACAGAAAGTGGAAGTAGATTGTGGTGTGTGCTTTGGAGAGATATTGACTGCAACACAAGATCCTGTGTATAAGATCCAGTTACCACCTGTATGGAGGACAGATTATTGGACAGACAATTTAACTTATTGGATACAAATTCTGAGATAACAGATAAGTATACACCAACTTACAAGGACACACGCTATACAGTCGAGAGCCTGTTTATGTGCACTGTCTGCTTTGTGCCAGACCACCAGAGTAACCCACTGTGTGCCATGCTACCCATAATTCTTCCATAAAGCAGTGATCTAGGTACAAATTGGTGGCAGCGGTGCTGGTAATACCATTTATTCTCCCTGTTTTTTTGTATATTTGTTCTCTGTATTAAGCTATGGAGGTTGCTACTGAAAGTATTGATTTAAATCCTCCTGTCCTGGTACCTGCAGATGAAATGCCCCAATTATACTCAGTAGCTCTACCAGGCCGAATTGCCAAACCTATTTTTAAACCTGATCCATTTGATGGGGTAACTAGGGAGTGGACTGATTGGCTAGAACAATTTGAATTGCCAGCCACTATTAATGGTTGGGATGAAGGTGCTCGCTGGCAAGTCCTTAGCCTTTTGGTTAGTGGTAAAGCCAGGCAGGTATACCAAGGATTTACTGTAATACTAAAATAAAAAGCAGTTATCAGTTATTTAAAATTGCTCTGAAGCTATTTTTTTCAATTATATCTGTATAAAAGAGTATATAAAGGATAAATCCATTTCTTTAGGTAAACTGGGAATGAGAAATGTTTGTTTATACGTTAGATTATAGCAATGCTATTATAATGTAAAAAGGTGAGTAGTTGTAGGCAGATCCAGAAACGAGGAGACTCCTAAGATATCTCAATTCAGCAATATTTATTCACACATGACATGTTTCGGACCAGGGGTCCTTTCTCAAATGTGTGGTCCGAAACATGTCATGTGTGAATAAATATTGCTGAATTGAGATATTTTAGGAGTTCCCTCGTTTCCGTTGGTGCACAATGGAAATTATGTATGTGTATGTTTTGCTATGTGTGGATATAGAATCTTCATAAAGGTATATTTTAAACTGTTTCTCAGATAGTCACCAGCTTCCAGAGGAACCAAATAGGATAATCCTTCAGGTCTGAGAGTCCCAACCATTAATAGTGGCTGCCAATTCAAATTGTTCTAGCCAATCAGTCCACTCACTAATTACCATATCAAATCGATCAGGTTTAAAAATAGGTTTGGCAATTGGGCCTGGTAGAGCTACGGAGTCTAATTGGGGAATTTCATCTGCAGGTACAAGGACAGGAGGATTTAAATCAATACTTTCATGGCATAGCATGGCACACAGTGATATTTATAGGTAGCATGGCACACAGTGGGTTACTCTGGTGGTCTGGCACAAAGCAGACAGTGCACATAAACAGGTTCCCCACATAACATGTGCAGTGATCAGGGGTGTCCCTGTCTGTGGTGCACCACTTTCAATATTGACCATTAATCTGTCCTCCCAACAGGTGGTAACAGGATCTTATACACATGGATCTTATACACAGAATCTTCTGTTGCAGTCAATATCTCTCCAAAGCACACACCACAATCTACTTTCACTTTCTCTCCACCTAGCCATAGAGAGCAAGGATGTCTTGTAAAAAATAAGACTACTGTGATACTTTTTCTATGGATACTACAATATTTTTCTATACTGGGGTGTCTTGTCTTTTATTACTCACTGATACCACCTGCAGGTGGTATATAAGGAGCCTTGGTGTATACCGGCATGTCCATTACAATACACATCACACCCTGTGTAGCAGACAGATTACACTTCCTTTTATATGAAGCAGACACAGAGGTGTGGTTTAAGCTGCCATTTGACTATTCCATTATGAAATAGGGATCTGGGATCTGTAAATAAGTTTATGTATTTTGTATATTTTGCCTTGTACCTAATATAAGTCAGTGCTATACTTTATATACATTTACTGATAGTCATTTAAATGGTAATAGTGAGATAGTACACACATGCATATACACCTTTCCTATATGTAATATCATATACCCCCACCACATTGGTAGCTCCTAAAAATTTAATGCAATCTCCTATGAAGATATAAATATATTTATATAATATAAGGGATATATATATGTGTGTGTGTGTATACTTTTATTTAGAAACATCATATTGTACAGGGCTGTACATTATAAAATACAGACAGGGTTATTCAATAAAAGTTCTTATCGTTAAAAATGGTGCTAATTTTTCCCCATCCAATCAGATCTTATTTAACATTTTAAAGGTAACATCTGATTGGTTGGGGCAAAATTAGCACCATTTTTAATGATAAGAACTTTTATTGAATAACCCTGAGAGTATACAAACTGAAAGCAATGAAACAGAAATTAAAATTACATAAAGTTTCATTATACATAACTTAGGAAAATCTCTCTCTCTATATATGTAACCAGTAGATGGGCCCACTCCTTTCTTGAGCTTGCATATAATTACCCTAGTGCCACCATAAATCCAAAAGCATACCTCATAACATAGCTGCACTCAAAGGATCGAATCTAAACTGGTTTATTTATCATATATAGAGGTGCACTATGAACCCAATCCCTTGAGTGCACCTATCTTCTCCTTGGACCTTTCTCAAGTTAACCCAAACTTTAATAATATAGAAGCTCTTCTTGCTACTGGTTAAATCGTTGCATATGAATTATGTTGCAACATTTGTAAAAATACTTTCAGGGTTATTTAATAAAAGTTCTTATTGTTAAAAATGGTGCTAATTTTGCCCCAACCAATCAGATGTTCCCTTTAAATGTTAAATATTATCTTATTGGTTGGGACACCATTTTTAATGATTAGAATTTTTATTGAATCTCCCTGATTGTATCTAATTATGGCATAGGTAATTTTAATAAAGGATTATTATCATTATTACTAATACTCTTAAAAAAGGAAGGAAAATATCCACAAATGCATGGCATGAGGATGAAGTGAAAAGATCAACTACCACACACACATAGCAAGATCATGACAAAAGAGATTATTGTAAAAGTACATACCTTTATAAAGGTATCAGTCCTGTATGTTTTAGTCCATAAATAGCATCTTATCATTCATTGAGGAAACACGGAACTGTTCATTTACTCCTTTTGGATTCATGGTATCAAGATATTTGATCCAATACACATCTCGCTTCAACAATAGTTTGAATCTGCTAATCCCCGCCGCGAGGTAATGGAACATGATCAATTTCCATATTTTTAAAAGATGACACCCCATGCCCAAATTCTAAGAAATGCTTGGCAACTTGTTTATTCGTTCTTTGATCTCAAAAGGCCATATTGACCTGTGGCCATCGATATGTAACCGTAAAGTCGGTCTTGCCAGTGTAAGACAAGCCACATGGGCATGTGACCATATAGATCAAGTGTGTATTACTTTCCCAGAATGTGGAAATGTTGTTTAAATGATGACCCTGCAGTCATGTATTTACAAGAGGTGCACTTTGAGCACCTATAGCTCCTCCCTCTTTCTAGAGAGCCAGGTGCTTTCTGGAATGTAACTTTTAACAGGGTCAGTATAGACCAAGAGACCACAAACGCTTTTAACCCTGCTGAATACCACTGTGAGTTTCTTAAAGGATAACTATTGGGTGTATAATATTTTAACTGTTAAAAAAAACAGATAAAATAAAATAAAAGTACTTGGGACAGGGATATAGGACTGGTAATTCCTACCTCCCAATATTGTCTATGTGAGGAGCACCAGCCCAATGAAAAGTAATTCTGCCAGTCTTCCTCCTGGCTTCAGCACTATATTTAATACAGGAATAGTCCAGGACTAACCTGGCAAATCAATACTGTACGTGCTCTTCAACAAAATTATATTGTGAGGTGGGAATAATCAATATTACCTCCCTGTCCCAGGTACTTTCCATTATAGGTACTTTCCAGTGTAGTTATCCTTTAAGGTTAGCATCTCTGCGTTAGATATTACAATTATTGTGTAATACTTTTTGTAACTCTCCGGATAATGTAGAGAATTTCGTAGAGCAGATGAATTTGTCAATATCAACCCCCTCCTTATCTTTATCCTGGGTTATATTAACAGCTAGGGACAATGTCCTCTCTATATCACTATACACCCTATTTTTAAATCTCTGCCACATTTCCTCAATCTGTTGTTGTTTAATGTCCACTGAGTTGTTCCTAATGACATGGCAGAATTGTGACAGAGGAAGCGATTTTTTTTATATACAGCTATTTTTTTTTTTGATACAGCTATTAAAGTGTGTTTCTGTCAGTCATTTTACAATATAAACCGTAATCCAATCCAATAACAGCTTATTAACAGCCACTAGACCCTCACCATGGGGTATATTTGTATATAGGCTTGTTACAAATATGTAATCCCATACCACCTACCTTACAAATAAGTAACCCAATACCACCTACCTTACAAATATTTTCCCATTATAGATTCTTGCACCAATACCCATGGCCAGTTTGTGCTTAGCTCCTATGGTTATTTTCACTTTATTTTAGATGGCAAATATATAAGACGACTCCCATTGAAAGATTTCCTTTTTGGTCCAATGTGGTCCTGGGGTTTAGAACAATGACAGAAGCTGAGCTGGCAAGGTTTCCTGGTTATACTTTTGGTCATACTTTTACAACCTTGAAGTGCCAGTCTTCATTTTACCTGACCTGGATGGAGAAAAGGTTTGTTCTATTCATATTTGATTTCAGGCCTGTAGTAGTAGTGGGTGGGACATCACCAATTGTATGATTATTACAAGATGGATGCACATTATTTTATGACCTAATTTAAACTAATTTTAAATTTGGAATATTAAAAATCGCTTTTATCAGCACAAAGTGTACTTTTACAAGATAACAGAATTTTGTAAGTTGTAAGACTTTACTGGATTTTTGGCTAAAAATGTCATAAAATTTTCGAAATGTCGTTTTTTGTATGCTTAACTTAACTTTATGCACAATCGTATTGTTTCTAAGAGCTTTTTCTCCTGAGTACGATTCCAGACATATGTAGGTATTGTAAAATACAGAAAAGGATAGATAGAAAAGACTCCGCTATGACATGGGTCAATAAGTCCCATGGCACTCAACTACCAATAAACCGTTAATAATTATAATTGGTGTGGGAAAAGGAACCATATTCCATGGTATCCCACACAAAAAAGTGTATTCACACTACTAATCCAAAAATCCACACTACTTTATTATTAAAACATATATAACATATGATATTCAAGCACAATATTAGAACATAGCAAGTATATAAATATGGTGTACAGTGAATCCTAAAAAACCACATAAAAATATAGGTGGGGTTCGGAGATAAATATATAAATAGCAAGGTGCATGTATATAAAATGAGAAATTCCAAATGTCCAGAAAGATGTACAGCAGGCTGCAATAGACCAATACAGGAATGAATTTAATATATGGGTGTGCAGTTATATAGGGTATATAGATATATATATATCTAGGGTGCGTCCACCCCTAGAAAAAGTAATGTAACTAAGTACATGTAAGTAAAACGATACATATATATATATAGATTACAGAACAGTCTCACCCATATCTCTGCGTCTTCATCTCATGAGGCAAGTGGTTATACAATGGAGGTGTGTTTGATAATCCGATTTGTAATCCTCGGGTTCCACTGGTCACACTCCTTCAGAATACCATGCCAATTCGCGCTGCTGAGGTTTACGTCCCAAGTTCAGTTCACAGGCACACGTTGTACATATAAAATGCAGCCAAATGAAACATGCGGCTATGTTCAATTATCTCCGTACTACCACACTGACCGACGTACGTTTCGGGATTGAACTCCCTTCTTCCGGGTCACCTGACCTGTAGTCCCGTGCTCCTAAATAGCTTAGTGGTGTATTTACAATTGGATCCGTACTGCAACATAGTATCTACCCAACGGGTTCTGATACTTATTGTCCCAAAGTTTCTACGTGAATGAATCAACATTATACAGACATTTTTATATATGTATACAGAATGCAGACATGTTTCTCGCCAGAATATCACTTTAAACATAACACTATGTGGTTATAAAAACGAGGAAATAGATGAGTATATATATAAATATAAATATAGGGGCCCAGAGTGGAACCATATAGGCATACTGGGGGATATAGATGGACAGCTTCTTATATATATGGGTGTACATGCAAATATTACATAGGATCAGTTATTACAGATACGTATTAAAGAGGAGTTCCTCATTTAGCCCTCTAGGGGTGAGGGTTTTTAAAGTGAAAATCCACCACGTTTCTCTTTGTAAGATTTTCTTATCCCAATCTCCCCCTCTTACCGGGGGTGGTATATTTTCAATGCCCCAGACCTTCATGTCAGACCATTTCGACTTATGATGGTCGCGGAAATGGCGAGCTACACTACTGATTTCGTCATTATTTTTGATATTTCGAACATGCTCCAATATTCGTATTTTGAGTTGTCTCTTAGTTTTTCCAATATATAATTTTTGACATGGGCATTGAATAGCGTAGACTACCCCCTTAGTTCCACAATTGATAAAATGGTTCAATACATATGTTTTTTCGTTATTGACAAAGCTTTTTATCTTTTGCATCAGGGGGCAGATTTTACATGTTCCACATTTGTAATTACCTTTAAGGGGTTTTGAAGTTAACCAATTATTTGACATTTGAGGTTTAGGTTCAAAATGACTGTGGGTTAAGGTTTGTCCGATTGTTGGGGCTCTTTTGGCAACTATGGTGGGTTTTTTAGAAATATAGTTGCTCAGGATTTCATCCGTTTGTAACACTGGCCAATATTTGGTCAGTGTTTGTTTGATCCAATGCCAATCACTATTGAAGTTAGTGATAAATGGAATTTGATTAGCATGACTGATTCTGTTTTCATTTTTGTTGGATCCAAAGATGAGTTCATTTCTCTCAGAATATTTTGCCCGTTTATAGGCTCTTTTGAGCCATTTTTTGGGGTAGCCTCTCTGTATAAACCTAAGCTTCAGGTCATAGGCTGCTCTTTCGAAATCCTCCAAGCAAGAGCAATTACGTCTCAATCTGAGATACTGCCCCATCGGTATCCCTTTTAGTAATGTTGTGGGGTGCATGCTTTGAGCACGGAGTAGACAGTTGCCTGCTGTAGGCTTCCTAAATACTTCCGTTTGAATAGCACACCCAATTTTTTTGATCCACAGATCCAAGAATGGGATTTTGTGATGGTTCAATTCACTGGTAAATTTAAGGTTCCAGTTATTAATGTGGATTTCCTTAATAAATTGCTTGTAGGTATTGTATGTACATTTCAAAATTCTATAAATTGAAATGTACAAGGCCAAATTACTTTTAATGCAGAATAACTACCAAATGAACTAAAATATCAACACAAGAGACATTATTTTTAGGAACAACAGGTTTTATTTAGTAAACACAGATACCTGGACATAGCTTTTCATGGATTGAGTTTTCTTTAAATATTTTCCTTTTTCCTAAAATGTAAAACTAGAGACAAGATCAAAGGTAGATCTTCAGAAAGTGAAGAGTAGGAGCTTTCTGTGTGACATCCGGTTTCTGCTGCTTCCTTGTCCTCTGAAAGATTTCTGGCATGCTCAGGAGATTCCTCCCCCATCCCTCTGGATCCATCTTTGCTGCCTGGTACCCTGCCTATAATACCTCTTTCTGTATTTTAGGGCACCCTAGCCCACCCCTAACCTCCATGTTCGTTTGGGAAAAGAAAAGCAGCAGAAATGTACTTACATTGCTTGTTCCCCTGGCGCTCTGCATTGCCAACAGTTGTGTCTGTGATTGGCTGCCTCTCAGCCAATCATAGATGTGGCTGCCGGGCTGGCCCCTTAAAGCAAGCAGAGGGCCGGGATCAGAGTGCCTGGGCAACGAAGGACTGTAAGTACATTTCTGCTGTGTTTTTTATTAAACGAACTAGGCAGTTGTGGGTGGGCTAGACTACAGGAAAAAGGTTTTATTCTGGGTGGAGATACCCTTTAAACTCTTCTGAATAAAACAGTATGCCACATACATGGGTGGACATAGATAATGCCACCAACTAACCCCAAAAGGGACCAATGCACAAGTGCAATTACAGAAAAAGAAAACTGCTGTGCATTTTCAACATCTTCCAATTTGTCAAACTAAATAACCCTCAGACTTGGAAATATCCCTTCAAACCCTCAACTACATAACAGTGCCTTTCTTTCATACAAACCTGCTGAATTCTAGACAAAGTTTATTTTTGTAGAACTTTATGCTTTTAAAAGATTTTCAGCCTTAGAAATCTTGCCCAAACACCCAGTACAAATAAATATCAGTCTCCTATATGTCTTGAAAATAACAGTACAACATTTGCAACACTGCGCACAGAAATATGGATAGCTAACAGCTCCAATGGGTGCCAATGTATAACTCTGTGGGCTACACTCACTTAACCTTTTAAATGGCCCAAACAACGTATTTTAGGAACATAAAAATTCATCAATTTAACACTAACATCCATGAAATTCATAGATGCAGAATTTCTCATGCAGGGCAATCAATCATATAAAGCAAAATTAAACATATTTATTACTAAAATAAATCTTATTTACAGCACTGGGTATAAAAAACGGTAAGATTACAGTGTTGTACGCACAAATAATCTTAGCAATGAAAATGATTGCCTCATATCCCCTAAGTAGTTCCATACCCCATATGTATTACCTAAAAATGAGGCTTCAAGTTACCCTGCGATAAGATATTTCACAATAGCCAAAGTACACTGTGCCCGATTTATTGTTTACCAAATCCCCTATGTAATTTTGGTAGCTATGTAATTCTTCATAAAAATGCATTTTGGTATCTGTATAGGAGAAAGAGAGGTGGCAATTTGCTGCATGTTTGTCAGTGGTAAATCTAGTAATGAAATACCTAAAGCCTTCCTTTAAGTGTTATTCAGTGGAGACAGAATGTCCCTGACAAACGCAGGAGTTTTTGTACGCTTACTAATCCCATGAATCCAATACTTTTTCGCTGATCACTTCTGCTGGTGTATTTTGGCAGGCAGTTCCTTATGTGCAGCAGAACATACGCCATATGATCTGCGGCCCTTTGGCCCTTTTCAAGGGAGAATGTACAGCGTACGATATGCATCATTCATAGGGTTAAGTTTTTCTCCAGGTCACATTGGCTGTTTATCTAGTGCAGTGTTTATCCAGAATTTTTTCCAGACGTGTGGCATGATAAATAGCTGGGTGGAGCGGGATGGGAAAATCGATTCTTTTCTAAAGCTTTGTGCCAGAATATTTATTTTATTTCAGCACTCAATAGATCTAATGCAGTACAAATATACATTCAGTAAAATAGCAATTTTATTACTGTATTACGTCTATTGTCTGAGTGCTGAAATAAAATAAATATTCTGTCAAACCTTCATACACCTTAATTACTTTAACAGTTATGTGCTGTGAACAAAGTGCATGCAAGGTGAGTTACACTAACATATACAGTTATAACTGTTGGAGCAATTTCCAACACGTTACTTACTTGTTTCCCTGCTTGCCCTTCGTATGAGACACACATCAGTTGATTTTCCCCAGGCAGCAGCGGGTCCACAGAGAGATCCGACTGATGTTTCACCACTTGTGAGATGACAGTTGGGTGTACACCTAAATTAGCTGGGTAGAACACCCAGCTAAAATGTTCTAGAGAAAACACTGTAGTGTCTTTACAGACCTTTACCATTGACCTGTGTGGAGGGTGAGTTAATACGTTTTATTACGTCAAAGAGGATTGCTGAACAATGATAATGGGCACCTGTAGAGATGCTGTATTGTCATCCAAAATGATTGGTCAGGGTTATGTTATGTGACCTTTATCTAGCGTCTGTACAGACATTTACTTTTTGCCATGGTCCTGTGTAGCTGGTGAGATAATTCAGGCCATTGCAGATGTAACATACTGAGTAGTTGTTTGGTTGTAACTGCTGCATTTATTTTTAGATTAGCATTATTCTAAGGAAAACTAAACCAATTTCTGAAAGCCTCCTCATTATTAACACCGATAAACTGTAAATTACTACTGCAGTAAATGTCATTAAAGTAAATGTAACCCCCTGAAGAACAGGATTAGATAACTGTGTATGTGTCTGGCTACACCTCTTGACTTCCATCACATGGTCCCCTGCCTAATATGGACTATAACAGGATGTTACAGTTGTCACAATACAGGGGGACAAAATGGCAGGTGAGACACAGATTATTGCTTTTATATCAAGCTGCTCTGCCTTCTGACTCAGTGTTGTTTTGAGGCTTTAGTTGACTTTTAAAGCTAAAAATAGAGGTTTAACTCCTTATTCCAAATGTTAGAGTTTATAGAATAAATGCATCATAGAAAGTCAGGAGCTTCTCCACCCATGGTTAGACAAGGGAACGGTGTATACTGAATATGTTTCATAGATTCTAAAGTCTGTATCTCGTAGAGAGAAAAGCTATTTTACAAGATAATAGTTTCTTAAACTGTGCTACAGAACACTGTGGTGTTCTGTGATTGAACCAGAAGTGTGCCATCAAATTTTGATACTAAATATATTTTCACCAGCTCATTTTTTTGCCTTACTGTACAGTACTTTACCTCTTTTACTGTAAAAATATGTATACTAAGATAATTTGAGTATAACTTATGTAGAGTAACTTCACACTACATTGTTCTAGAACAGTACTAATGTTCAATATTTCTCCTCAGATTTCGAAGCAGGGGTGGTATGGTTCAAACTCAAAGAGTAAACAATGTCTGGGATCTTCATGGCAAGTATGACATAATTGTAAACTGCTCTGGTATTGGATCCAGAGATCTGTTCGGGGACACTTCACTTTATCCAGTTAAAGGCCAAGTAGTACAAGTACATGCTCCTTGGCTAACCCACTTTATCAGAGATGGTGATGGTAGCACTTACATCTATCCTGGAAGGAGCAGTACAACACTCGGAGGGACACGACAAAAACACAACTGGAAACTTTTACCAGATGAAAAGACCAGCAAAGAAATATTAAATCGATGCAGTGCTCTTGAGCCTTCCCTTCAAGGTAGTAGAGTGGTCCAGGAAAAAGTGGGATTGAGACCTGTAAGATCCTCTATTAGACTAGAAAAAGAAATGATTGTCAGAAATGGCCACAGACTTCCTGTGGTACATAACTATGGGCATGGCGGTGGGGGCTTTTCAGTGCATATAGGAACTGCTAAAGCGGCCACCAGACTTGTTGAGGAGTTACTAAATGTTTTAAATGACATAACCAAGTCAAAACTGTAAGAATAAAAAAACAATATATATTTGTGAACATACTGTTTCTTATTAAGATTTTTTTTTCTCCCCTCCAAATGGAGGAAACATTTATTAACAACATAGTTTGGTGCAAACATAGTCAAGAAAAAAAAGGATTCATAGGTCGCAGCCTATTGTCATTTGCTATTAACTTCAGACATAGAGTCCATGTCATATCAAGTCTATTAATATATGTTGTATTCAATTAGATCAACTGGGCTTGAAGTTTAGTTCTTGAAGACGTTTCGCTAGTCATCCGACTGGCTTTCTCAATTCAGAATGAACTTGTACAAGAATCTATGGCAATTATGTACCCTGGAAAGTCCCATTAGCATATCACAGCCAGGTGTTAAGGGTGTGATTAGATAGTGGCTAAGAGGTGTTATAGACACGCCAAGAGTAAGGTGTCAAAACAGCATTACCCTGGGCATTCCTATAACACCTCTTAGCCACTATGCAATCACGCCCTTAACAACTGGCCGTGATATGGTAATTGGGATTATCCAGGGTACATAATTGCCACAGATTCTTCTACAAGTCATTCTGAATTGAGAAAGCCAGTCGGATGACTAGCGAAACGTCTTCAAGAACTAAACTTCAAGTCCAGTTGATCTAATTGAATACAACAGATATACCATGACCTGGATGAATGAGAACCTTCACAAGCAAGTCTATTAATAGTTTTAGTAGGAAATAGTACTTAGTAGTGAGCATAGAACTTTATATGTCCTTTAGGGGTCACAGGTTGCCGATGCCTGTATCCACCTGTCCCATATTTTACAATATTTTGAGGGACATCCTCTATTCACATACACCGCTCTTTTAAAATTGCCTGTTTCCATTTGGCCATCATGGGGGCATAGCCTGTATCCACATCTCTGCCAAAAGTTTTTTAGCCATAAAAACAGTTTCAGATAGGAATATTCTGATGAATCTATTATTAGACAAATGTTTGGAAATTCCCAATAGACAGACCTTGGGGTCCAAGCCCACAGATGCTCCCATTTCATTGTGGAGGAATCTGGATACTTGCTTGTGAAGGTTCTCATTCATCCAGGTCATGGTATATCTGTTGTATTCAATTAGATCAACTGGACTTGAAATGTAGTTCTTGAAGACGTTTCGCTAGTCATCCGACTGGCTTTCTCAATTCAGAATGACTTGTACAAGAAACTGGCAATTATGTACCCTGGAAAATCCCAATTAGCATATTACAGCCAAGTGTTAAGGGCGTGATTGGATAGTGGCTAAGAGGTGTTATAGGAACGCCCAGAGTAAGGTGTTAAAACAGCATTGTATCTGGATACTTGTTGCCAAAAGCCTTGTGTCACCAGGCATGACCAAATAAGGTGGTCAAAGGTGTCCGGTGCAGACTGACACTTAGGACAAAGTGGGCTATGACCAGGTCTGTAGCTGGAGACACGCACAGGGGTCAGGTAGGCTCTGTGGAGTACAAATTGTTGGTTAAGTTTGTCAAAAGCCTTTAGGGAAGTGATTTTGTGAGCTTTCAGGGCCTCCCCCCATTCATCATTGTTCAGGGAGCCCACATCCAACTCCAAGGTGAGTTTTTTCCCAGCCATTGCCGCATGTGCCACTGGAACAGTGAGTTGTTGATAAATGTGGGAAACTAGTTTTGCAGATGTGGATCTTTGTAGCTAGTTGTATATAGGATTATCTGGTATATTATGGAATTGAGAATGCATGTTTAAGCTAGAGGTATCAAAATAACATGATTGGGTAACAAAGTCCTGTTGCATGTGAGAAAACAGTTTAAGACAAGTGACTAAGGTCAGAAACACCAACAGGGAGATTCAATAAAAGTTCTCATCGTTTAAAATGGTGCTAATTTTGCCACAACAAATCAGATTTTATTTAACATTTGAAAGCGAACATCTGATTGGTTGGGGCAAAATTAGCACCATTTTTAATGATTAGAACTTTTATTGAATCTCCCTGCATACTTATACCAAAGTTTGGAGTGGGGAGTGAGTAAAACTCCGGGAGTACTGCCTCAGTTTACCAAGGGTTTTACCCCATATCTTTATTGCCTGGACAATAGTAGGAGGTAATAACTGAGTATTTGGATTACCCTGGAAACCTCTAGATATTAGTTACTGTGGACTGGGCAATCTGTCTGCGTCTGGGATTTGGGACAGGGCTAGGAATCTATCCGATTCGGTATGATGCCATTGAAATATGTGGGAAAGTTGTGAAGTAATGGAGCTGAAAATCCAGCACTGCCAAGCCCCCGTTGTCTAATGGCCTCTTAAGTGTTGCCCAGCAAACCTTATGTCTGTCTCTTCCCCAAAGGAGCTAAGGATATGATCCAATACGTTAAAAAAATTCAAGGGGATAGAAAGTGGGGAATGCCACAGCACATAAAGAATTTTTGGGAGCAGAATCATTTTAATCAGGTTTACTCTTCCTAGTATGCTAAGGGTAATTAAGACAATATTTGGACTTTGGTCTTGGTTAGGGTGATAGAATTTGGCCTTAGTAGAGCGAATTCTTGGAGGAAGTTTAAAATGTGTATGCCTAAATATTTAATAAAACTGAAACAGGCAGAGGGAGTGGAGTGACAGTGTCATTCGGTGAAAACCTGCCTATTGATAAGATTTGAGATTTGTACTAGTTGATTACTAAGCCGGACTGCGATCCATACTCGTTAATTACTTGCAGAGCCTGCTCCAGGGAGTATCCCTGATCTGGCAGGTAAAGGAGAAAATTATATAGCCCTACCAACTCACTGAGCCTGCCTGTTTGTAAACCGTGTAGAGCAGGATGGGTACGCAGGCGGTCAGCTAATGGCTCGATAGCCAATGCGTAGAGGAGGCGGGAGAGAGAACATCTCTAGCTGGTGCTTTTGTAGAGTGAGAAGGGTCCAGATATTTGTCCATTTAGTGAGACTCTGGATAGTGGGCGTTTTTACCCTGTATAGGGATTAGAATAATGAGAGCCTCTCTCATAGCTGGAGACAAAGTAAGTGTACCAAACATCTCATTGTATAATGCTAGTAATTGTGGTATTAAAGTATCCCTGTACAATGCGTAAAATTCTCTGGGGAGGCCATCCATACCCGCGGTCTTACCTGCCAATAATTATACCACAGCCTCTTGGGGTCAGGGGCTCCTCCAACATATCCTGCTATATTAGGGTCAATTGTGGGTGTGGGATATTCTGTAAGTATGGTGATGGGTTGGAGGAAGTGGCAGTGATCCTGGAAAGTGGTGATATCACTTCACTGTGGGGGGGTTTGTGCTTATGGTCCACCATGTATGCCAGCAGTTTCCCAAACCTATCCCCGTATTCACAGTATGAGTGTGCCTGAAAGAACTGCTTTTTAGTGGCTCTGTCCTGTAATATTAATCTTGTTTATTTCCTGGGTCAGACATGCTTGTGCATGAAGTTTAAAGGAGTCCCATACTGATTAGGGGCTGGCCATACCAGTATTATTCTCAAAGAATATCTCAGACCTTAATCTGCCAATTCAGCATTGTGTCTGTGTATAAATAAATGCAACTGAAATACTGACTTCCTGTTTGCAGGACCCCTATTAGAGACTGTTATGGTCTTGCCCTTGACCCAGCGCCTTGGTTGATTCAGTTGCTCAGTAGAGATCTGAGCATCTTTGACCTATCACACAGCCATTCAATAGAAATTACTGTTAGGAACATTCCAAGGAAGTGGTGCATCCTGGGAAGAAGAAGGACTGTTAGAACCTGAAATGTCAGCTCACTAATATCAACAGCAGGGAACAGCAAAGGGTAGGAAATCAACAAATTTTTCAAAATGGGAGAGAATATGTAGAATAAATAAGAAGGCATTATACAAACTAACAATTTAACAAATATTGATAATTTCCACTGAACTGTCCCTTTAAGTGTTATCTAGCAAATTAGTGGTCTGATATTACTCTGGGTATGTATTCTGCTCTATCAAGTGAGGGGAGTAATTGGTTGGAGAGGATTATATCAATTGGAGACATAGAATTATATGTGGCTGAGAAGCAAAATTAAGCCTCCTGGTTTGGGTGTTTGTCTCCATGCATCTGGCATATTGACTGACAAAAGCAATCTTAACATAAAACATGACACACAGTGCTCAAATTCTCCAATAAACGATATCTGAGCCAAATGTGAGACATAGGTCTGTGCTCTGTATAGAATCTGACTTACACTGTCAGTATAATGACCCGGGTGCCAACGCTATCTAGCTCAGAATGTACACAAACAGCCACAGGGTTAAACTTACCCAAGTGTGTCTGTGGTCCGGGTGCTGCACACCCCGGACCCGTCGCTACTGGTCCTCTGCGATACTCAGCTGAACAAACAATGAGGAACTTCGGCGCACACCGGAATACAAGACACCTGCGACTCTTCAATATAACTCACTTTATTTACACCAGTGCCATGACAAAAAGGAAACTCCCATAGCCTTACGCGTTTCGAGCGTAGCCTCCGCTCTTAGTCATAGGCTGGAAAGGAGCTAGCATGCTTCGTGAAGTGCTTATATACCCACATGACATGATTCAAAATATTAACCCTTCATTGTGCTGTTAACCTTATTCTGTATAACATCAAGCCATAATTAAATACATTTATATCCACTTCTACAAAAGCATATGTTGTGCAACATTCTCCTTCTCTTTATGCAAAAACTTTAAATACCAAACATGAACTTACAGTTATGAATAAATTTAGAATCATTAACACACAAAAATAAATAGTACATGTTTAGTTGTACTATCATATAATATTACTATCTGTGTACTTCTGAATCTCGTCTATAAGAGTGTGTGTAATAAATAGATAAATAATAAATCTAATAAAATACTCTCCATTTAAAAATTTACATGTGTAGATATATTTTTTGTATATTATATGTATATGATAATTTATAATATAAATATGTGTAATATATATATAAAAAACTTGTGTGTATAAAAGTGCTATGTGCTATATAAATATAATTATGAAAAACAACCTCTATGAACCCAAAAAAGTCTCAATAGAGAAAGCTATAAAACAAGACATCGTAATATAGTAAGTATTATGTCTTATAAGAAATATCGATGGTCATTCATAGTTAATAAATACTTAGTCTTATAAAGACCTTCTATGGTGTTAGAATATTGCAACTAATTGTAACTACCGTATATACTCAAGTATAAGCCGACCCGAGTATAAGCCGAGGTACCCATTTTTGCCTCCAAAATTAGAAAAAACATGATTGACTCGAGTATAAGCCGAGGGTATACAGTAACCCTAATACCTTTGCACTGTAGATGTTTGGAAACTACAACTCCCAGCATGCTTGGTTGCTGGGAGTTGTAGTTTCCAACCACTTATAGTAGAAAGGTATTGGGGGTTACTGTATGGCATACTGTCCCCCACCCTAATACCTTTCCACTGTAGATGTTTGGAAACTACAACTCCCAGCATGCTTGGTTGCTGGGAGTTGTAGTTTCCAACCACCTATAGTAGAAAGGTATTGGGCCCCCAAAGTCATGGAAAATGCATGTGTTGTAAGAAGCAGTGTGTGACTCATGCTGTGCGAGTCTGCCTCAACCTCGTCAAGGTTTGAGGCATGCTCAAGTGCAGCCCTGACCCTCCTCCCTCTCTCTACTGTTTTTCCTCTCCTCCTAACGTTAAAACCTTTGGGTATGCGGTATGGCATGCTCCCCCAGCCCCAACCGCATTATATTTTGCAAAAAAAAGTCCCCAATCTTTACTTATCTTACTCTCTCCTCTGCTGTTCAGAACTCCTGCAGCCGTGACCGTGATTGATGCGTGGCTGCAGGTCCTGCCCCCTGCTTGCAATTCCATGCAAGCAGAGGCTGATGGAAACAGTGCGAGAGGAAAGAGGGAAGGTAAGTAAAGATTGGGGGATTTCTAACAATAATATTATGTGGTGGTGGGCTGGGGGAGCATACCTACCGATATATCAAACGTTTTCAAAGGGGTGACATGCCTTTAACCTCATAAAAACATTTATTTGGAGACTTCAGATCAACATAATTTGGATATATATTTCCTCCTCAGTTTTTCCATGATTCTAGTTGCAGCTATTGGCTAATTAGAATTGATAGAATTTATTTTGGTCTTTTTGTATTTTAGATTTCTCTTTAAATTATCTTCTTTTATTACCGGACACTGCAGATTCTGATTCTATTTTACACTTTTACTGGATAAAGGAATGAATCTCTAAGGCCCAGTACAGGCTGTTTATTTTTGACCTGATCATCTGACCACACACAATAATTTGTTGTTGATTGTTGAAAAATCTGCAATAATTTTAGTCATAGACAACAGATCAGGCGAACAGGACAGACACTGCAGATTTGATTCTATTTTACGTTTTACGGATAAAGGAAAGAATCTTAAGGCCCAGTGAGGCTGTCTTATATTTTGACCTAATCAGCGACAACCAATAATTGGTTGATTTGGTTGAAACATCTGCAATAATTTTGTCATAGACAACAGATCAGGCGAACAGGTCAGACATGTCCCAATAGGAAACAATTGGCCACACCGAAATGGCTGTTGCACTCGTCTTCCCAACTGGCAGACTACCCATCACTTGATTAATCGTGGGTCTGAAAAATTGTACCTTGTGTACCGTTGTACTAGGCCTAAGTGTTAATCTAGAAAGTTATAGGGCGATGCAGGAGAGCTACTCTCAGCTCCCTGTGCAATCGAAATGTAATGTTATAACAAATAGCATCTTAGGTGCATTTGAAGTCAGCGGCATTAAAAGTCATCAAGGTTAGCCAAAGTTATGTTAACACGTTTGATGATGCATGGTTTAACTTCCACTTACCCCATGCAGATGCAAGATGGAGTTTAATTCATGCTAATTGCTATTATATTGGAACTCAAGTATAAGGCAAAATGCATTCATAGTTTTTCTGTTTCTTTTTTGTTAAGAAAACCAAACAAAAATGTTTTAGGAAGCTTTGTTCATCTAATGTCAAAACCACAAAATCTATACCGTAAGTAAAATTCCTAAATGCATTAAATATAAAACAAATAACCTAAAACCTTTGTTTTACACTGTAAAACTTTTGGGCTGTAAATTTCACTTGATTTGTGTTTTTTTATTTGATTTATCTCATGGCCTCTAACGACTTTCCTTTTTGCATACCTGCCATTAATTATAGAATCTTTACATAAAAAATACAGCCCCTTTAACACATTCAGATGTATATGACAATGCTGCTCATGTAGCTTTTAATAGCCCACAGCAATATGGACAAAGCTAGCAATGAAAGCTAAAATAGATGCAGGCTTGTTATTCTCTGCTGCAACATATTGGACATATTGGAGGATTGTTCATGTTTTCATTTCTGGACTGAGTGTTTTACAGAATAGATATACTGTAGTAAGGTGGATTTCAGTCAATTAGTCTATAATCTATATATATTTTTGTGTTGTTTGCAATGTTAGAGAGTTAACATACTTTAGATAAAACATAGGCAAGAACCATACAGAGTAAATATGAGTAAAAAGGAAAACTCTGAGTGCTGATACAAGCAAAGCCTTTTTTCTCGGAACGTTGATGTGACTTAGAAAAGAAAATCCATTTGTGTGATAGGCAGCAAGCATTCTTGAATCCTCTGATGTACAACAGAGATCATTGGCTGGAATAATGGTTGTTAGAATTGCCCAAGATGAGATGGGAGGACAGCTAGCAACAGTGAGAAACAGCCAATTACCGGGCTAATGCTTAGGGAATCGTCAGATAGATTACTTTCCAAATAAACACACATGCTGGTGAGATGTGGTTTGAATCCCTAAGGTTTAAAGAGAGGGAGACAAAGCAAAACGTTATATAGGCAATCAATTTAATTTGTAAATGTGCATTGGTGTGATCATATACATTTCCTGTTTTTCAACTAAACAGTGATTAGACATAGCCCAGATAATACCTATAAAGGAAAGGGTGGGGGGCCAGCGTCCCTACCGAGCTGGATTGCAAATACAGTCCTTGATTATGGAATTACCTTGGCTGCGCAATAGTTTCTGTAAATACCATAAGTAGATATCACAATGCACCAATAGCCGCTTAGCTTTACACTATGTAATTCTTATGGTAGATGTGGAGAAACCAAGATTAAGCACAGACTAGGCTGTGATACAACTGAGTTTTTCAACAAATACATGCATTACACATGTTTTGGCGGACAAGCCTGATAAAGGGAGCCTGTTGCCCCAAACAGGGTGTGTAAAGCATGTATTGTTGAATTAACACATTTGTATAAAAGACTAGTCTGGTGACTAATCTTGGTTTCTCCACATCTACCATTGGAATTACATAGTGTGTAGGAGATTGGTGGAATGCTCCACTGATGGAGGATTGAAAATTAAAAAAAGAACCAGTTTCAAGCCTCAATTCTATGTACAGCTGCAATAGCTTTATGCGTTGGAAGAGCGAATGTTTTAAGAATGTAGCAGCTATGGTGCATCCCCCTGACAAACCATTGATTGAAGCAATTCTTTCTTCATTTGAGACAATGTAATGAGAGTTTATAAAATCTAAATCCCATCTTAAAAACCATGTTTAACCCTTTTTGCATCATGGGTAGCAGTGGTTGTGGCAGTTTGAAGATGTTGCAATGCACAAAACTTATAGCAGTATGTTGTCATGGCTTCTTAATGTAAGCAAATACCTGAATGTGAAGTTTTGCAAAGGATAAGATGTAATCAGAATGTGACATGAACATTTGTACATTGCATAGGGGAGAGGCTTAGTGCTAGCAATTCTTACCACCATCATCGCTGCACAGTTAAATGTGGACCAGGGGAACATTTTTCCCCTTTTGGGAATACTGCCAGGAAAATGTCCTTGGCATTATTACTATACCATGTTATTACTCAATTTAATAAACAGTAGTAATGCTCTGGTGATTGCTAATAGAACCACTAACATCAGCACTCTGCTTTTGGATAGTTACATTTATATGTGATGGATGTTAACAGTAATATAAACCTCATATTACCACTTGTGACAAGTGATAGATTATTTCCCATCATCTCGTTCGGTGTAGACGTTTCAAATGAAAACAACACTACAATAGTCTATAATGAAACTATGATATCAAGGTGCTGGTGTGCTTTTAATGTATTTTTTGTTCTGCAACAGGTGGTGAATAATTATTGTGAGGTCAAATTATTGTTATTGCTTCATAGGGACATTTGGGACATCTGTATCCAAGGTTAGGACAGCATTCATGAATAAGATGAAAAATAGTGGAACAAACTAAAGCAATTATGTTAAATAAAATCTTCAGACTTAAACTCAAATGAGGTGGTGAGCTGTGGTTTGCTAATTAAAAGAAAATGAAAACAAGAAAAACAAAAAAGTGAACACAATAAATTAAAAAAATTAATTGACCCTAAAACATTCTGATTCATCCTTGATCCTGAATAAACTAGCATAACTGTATGCCTCAATGCATTTTTTAAAAATTGCTTTAAAAAGAGTAAAGGTATGCAGCCCTCCCATACATTCCCCCCCCCCCCCGATTTCGAGCCTATCTCTGCCTTTATTTAGCCTACATAGCCATGTGTGAAGGGGGCGTAACGATTCTGTCTGCCTCTAACTGTCATTCAAAGCTAGCAAGCGACAAAACACTTCTCCACCCACCCATGATCAGCTGATTATGTAGGCTGTATCCTAACAACAGGACATTTTAAGTTTGTTGTGGCAGAGGAGGAGGAGGGGAGAGGTTGTAACAGACAGTCCCACAGCCAATGACATGTGTTATGTTAACCATGGCCCGTAACCCTTAGAAGCAGGCTTTTAGTACTTTTTCTTTTGGTGTGTGATATCTAAGGGAGGGCAGCACGGTTGTAAATGTGAGTAAGCGATTCAGCAGCTGTGTGGACATGTAATCGGGGGTGATGATTTTTTTGATATTGTCCTTTATACCACATAATTTTCAGTATTTTTTAATTTTGGAACGGATCCAGCCCATTGAAGCTATTTAATGAACTTGTAATCAACACATCTGTCATCTTGCCATTAATCATATCTGCTGAAAAGTTTTTACGTTAGGTGGTTCTGTTTTTTTTTTTCATATGCCATGTTATGATTATTTTTATCATTACATTTTATCAACATTAGTAGACAAACAAAGATCGCTTACGACATTCAAAGATATGAATGTTTCTTTTGTCAATGTTCATTATGATTTTGTCCATTTTCCCGGGGTTATACTCATCATTGGAAATGTTAGATAGCTTTTTGTGGGAGGAATGGGTGTAGATTTCCATGAGTCTGTAGGTGTAGGTTCTGGACTTTGTTTTGTAATGTTCATAATACTTATCAAAATTATATGGGAATTGTATTATCGGGACCAAAGCTGACACTTGTCCATTTTAATTTCGGATTGTATAGTCTCAGGGTTATTTTCTATATATGGAAACATGAGAAATAGGAGTAGAAGAGACGGAAGGAAGTAAAAGATCTGGTAGATTCAAGAGGACTTAACATCTCTGATCGTTATGGAATAGGAGGGTACCTTACATCAGGTCTTCGGCTCTGGGGGTCCCAACACGCTCACGTCAAGTCCATCAACATATCCCAAGGGGGCCATACTTTATTGAATGTATCCATATTATCATGGATTAGTGCGGTTAATTTTTATATACTTTTAATTTCGTAGTGGATTGAATAATTGGGGGAGTTTTTGCTTCCAGTGTCCTGTGATTATGCATCTAATTGCTACTTGTATATAGGTGCAAAAGTTTGGTAGAAGTCCTGCCAAGTCCTCAAATGGGAGTCCCAGGACCCAATGTACTTTTCTAAGTTCTATGCTTCCTTAATGTTCTCTCGATGGACGGGTGTGTTTAGGTGGCTTTCATTAAGTCTCCATGAATATTGTTTCGGGGTATGTTTTATGAGTGGTAGGTCTGCAGTTATTGGGCCTGGTGACCATGTTGGGGAATCTAGGGTAGTATTTGTTAGCAGGGGTATTCCAGGGTGTGGTGACAAAGATGTGTCTATTCTCGTATGTGTCTGATGGACTGGGGAATAAAATGAATAGGCTTTGGAGTGTAGGGTTATCTTTCTCCAGGTGTCAGAGTTGGTGTGTCTAATGTTTTTCGAAAGTTTTGGAGAGTGCGGAGAGTCTCGTGGTGTTGTTTTGTTGTGAGAGTCTGTCTTGTGTGTTAGACATGTGCATATTAAAGTCTCCTGCTATTATTTTAAATGGGGTATGGATGGCTGCAATTTTGAAAGTATTCCTGTTAGGAAGGTCTTTTGCCCGTATGGGGGCGTATAGATTACAGATGGTGATCTCCAGTGTTGATATTTTAGTCTGGAGGATAACATATCTACCTTTGGAGTCTATTTGTGTGGCAATGTGCGTGAAGGGGCAAGTCTTTATGATTAGGATCGCACCCCTGCTCTTCTACTTCTGTGTGTTGCTGAATAAACTGGAGGTAAGTTTTCTTAAAGAAAATCCAGTGGTCAGAGGGAGTTTAGTGAGTTTCTTGCAGGAGCAGGATGTCTGGACCTAGTCGTTTAGTTGCTTTGAGCAGTAGTCCTCATTTCTGTTTGTCTTAAGATCACGTACATTTAAGGAGGCTATGCGAACCATCTGGGGGCCGACAGTTAGTACACTATCAGCTTGTGAGCAGCGATGCACAGGGTCCCCCCATGCTAGGCCTGAGATAGGTTAAGTCCTGGAATCAATCATAAAACAAATTCAATAGTAACCGTTAAACATTAATTAACATAAAAAACAAATGAACAGTGATCAAAATACTTGCAATAGTATGGTCGGGGGAGGTCCTTCCACCGCCGATGCAGGGAGGGTGATATCAATTGTGGGGTTGATGGAATGCCCTTGTACGGATGGGAGGAATTCACCAGTGAGCAAACATCTCCTCCTCTGGGGTATCATAATCAGAAGTGGCTTCCACTGCCCATCCAATGGCAGGTTCCGCCCAACCCGACAATTTATACCAGGTGTGGGATCCAATCTGGGAGAAGGGATGATAGGAGGGGGAGGGGATGGGGGGGGGATGGGTGGGGAAAGGGTGTGTATGTAAATACCTGTTTAAAATGAGAGAGAGAAGGAGGGAGGGATAGTTGGGATAGCGATCGATGGTCCCCAAATATCTGGGTCACACTCTCCATGTGCTGGGTTAGGGAAGATTTATCCTCCTCTGTTGTTTCTACCGGTATAGGGTAGATTTGAGGTCCTCTCGACTGCTGCTATTTCTGCTCTGCATGTTTGCTGAATTTGGCGGGCCAAAAGGGAAAAGTCCTCTCCGCACGTGGCTGTCTCCACTGTCTGGGAGGAAGCACATTTTGATATTAAGTGAAAACAGTGAAAAAGCCTTTCTTCAATATATTAAAATGCAATAATGTATATATTATATGCTATAATAGTGTCCTGTAAATTAATTGTGAATCTTACTGTTGTCATGTGAAAAATCTCATATGAACTTAAATGAACTATGGTTATCAAGCCTGTTCTGGGGCCAGTTGGCAATTTTTTTTTAAAAACAATACAAAATAAAAAGAGCAACACTACAGAACTGTTTTATCTGCCATCTGTAATGTTCACGTCACCTTTAAAGTTGTGTACAAGCTTATAAACAATAAAAGGGGGCTAAGTTTGCAGCCACCAGAAGGACTTGCAGGAAGACAGCGGTGGTAAAAGTCAAGAAGAACTGCTTTCTTGGTAAAGCTTGTACACTTGAATGATCTTTGCATGGATGAACGACCCCTGAGCGCAGGCACACTCCGTTCAATGGCTGCTTCGGATGATAATGCAAGTGCGTATGATTCCATCATGTCGGGAAAGATGCCAGACAGAAACTTATGCACAGAAACTAATCAGCTGTTATTCAACTGCAGCAACTCGGTAAACTCTAATTGAGGCTGCAAATATTGCACCTTATATTCTATCAGCCCTTCAATATTAGGGAACCTATACATGGGACAATGGTGTAGCCAATCACCTACTTCTCATCAAATTTTATTGGGAAGTATCAGTCAAAAACACTATCTCGCAGATCAGGATGTTGCTGTCATGGATGGCCTCAGGAAATGTTGATCAGCTTCAGTTCAATAAACTGTCAATATCAACAATCAATTATTCAACTGAGTATAAATTGTTAAATTTTTGACCGATTCAAATCAATCAAAAATATACCAGTGTATGGAAGCTTAATTTTTAAAACAACACTTTGCCAAAAGTCACGGTCCACGAAAAGCCTTAAATTTAGTTAGAAAATGTTCAAATCAAGTGATTTTAATACTGGATATACTGCAATAACTGAAATGTTCCCTGTTTGCCTTTTATATCTGGGCCTGGTAGGTAATATAACCCTTTTTTTTCTTTTTCAGCTGCTGCGAGAGTTGAAGCACCCAAATGTTATTGCGCTACAGAAAGTTTTTTGTCACACAGTGACAGAAAAGTTTGGTTGCTGTTTGATTATGCAGAACATGACTTATGGGTAAGAAAATATTTGTTTGTAATTAAACTTGTTAGTCCACAGTTCAAAAGTGTAAATAGCATTTTTGTGTATATATATATAAACAGTTTAGGCTTTGTTGTAAAATTGCTAAAGGAGGACAGGCAAATATTTTTGCCCTCACAGTTTTAAAGCATCCTCAAGAAAACCAATAGTTAAGGAATATCTCACTTAGAAATGTAACTATTCCTTTACTGTATATTTGACGAATGGGGGGTAAAGGAGCTATAGTTGTGTTCAAAATTATTCAACCCCCAATGCTGTAAGGGTTTTTAGGGAATTCAGTGTACATTTGTAATTGTGTTCAGAATGAAATTTACAAGGACTTTTTAAAAGAACCAAATGCAACTAAAAATACATTAATTGTTTTTGTAATACAGTATTAAATGTTTTTTTTTGTGATTTCTTCATGACACAATTATTCAACCCCTTAAAGACTACCACTCTTAAGAACAGAGGTTTATTCAAGGTGTTTCGATCAGGTATTGAAAACACTTGTTGAAGTCAACGAGCAGCAATCAAGCATAATAAGCACCAATTAGCCAGAATTAAAATGACTGTGATACTTAGCTCCTTCTAGACATTTACTGGTGTGTTTGCAAACATGGTGAAGTCAAGAGAATGGTCCAGGAAGACAAGGAAGTGGTGGCTTTCTTTCATAGGAAGGGCAATGGATATAAGAAGATTGCAAAGATGTAAAAACATACCAAAGAAGAGACACATAGGAAGCATCATTTGCAAATTCAAGGCATAGGGCACTGTTGAAACGCTACCTGTTTTTGTGGCAGAAAGAAGATGCTGACTTCGACTGCTGTGCGCTACCTGAAGCGTAAAGTGGAGACACTGGTTAAGAGGCCTCCATGCCAGAACTCCCAGGCGCACCCTCGCTGTCTCCAAGAATAAAAAGAGTTGACTGCAATATGCCAAAAGTCATGTGGACAAACCACATGTTTAGGATAGTGTTCTGTGGACTGATGAAACAAAATTAGAACTGTTTGGGCCCATGGATCAACGCTATGTTTGTAGGTAAGAAAAGAACACCTTGCCTATGTGAAGCATGCGGGGGGGGTCAATCATGCTTTGGGGCTGTTTGCTTCTGCAGGTAAGGGAAGCTCCGCGTGTGCAAAGGTACCATGAATCTCTTCAGTACCAGAGATATTGAAAAAAAATGTGATGCAGTCCATACAAACCTGAGGCTTGGGAGACGTTGGACCTTTCAACAGGACAATGATCCCAATCACACCTCCAAGTCCACTAGCGCATGGTTGCGGATAAGGCTGGAACATTTGGAGTGGCCATCACAGTCACCAGACTTAAATCCGATCGAGAACCTCTGGTGGGACTTAAAGAAAGCAGTTGCAGCACACAGCCTAAGAATGTGACTGAACTGGAGGCTTTTGCCCATGAAGAAGGGGCTAGATACCAGTTAGTCGCTGCAAGACCTTGGGTCAAAGCTATGCTTCACGTTTAAAAGCTGTTATATAACTGGAAAGGATGTTGTACTAAGTACTATGAATGAATGTCAATTCGTGGGTTGAATAAAACTGATAATGATGTGAGCACAGAAAGACATTTGTGGTTATTCATTATAAATTTTATGTTTATATTTTTGACTTACAAGTGTTCTTTGTTTTAATTGTAAACAAGATGATTGAAATGATCAAAATCAATGTCAAAATGGCCAAAACACTCAATTTCAGTGGGGGGTTGAATCATTTTGAAACACAACTGTATGCCTCCTGTTCTTCAAATTAATTTAGAAAGAGCCAGGAACGAAGATAGGAAATTTACCTTGCACACAATCCCCGCCGTCTCCACTGACAGGTCCCGACCACTTCCACCTTCAGTTTAAAGGGTATGTCCAGCAAAAATGTAAATTTGTTTCTAACTGATTTACTGAAGAATAGGAGGTAAATGCACTATCTCTTACCTCCCGTTTTCAGTAAATCTTACAGGAGAGGAGGAGACACTTACCCTCGGACCGCTCCAGCGCCGAAATCCCTGTCGCCTCGATGCTCATCTCCAGTTCTTTGCACTGTGCGTGCATGCGCACACAGTGCGAAGGAGCAAGGACGCGTCGGAGACTGTCAGTGAAGTCAGCGCTGGAGCGGGTCCGCGGATAAGTGTCCTCCTTCCTGTAAGATTTACGAAAAAACGGGAGGTAAGAGATAGGCGATGATACCTCCTGTTCTTCAGTAAATCAGATAGAAACATACTTACATTTTTGCTGGACATACCCTTTAACTATAGCGTGCATGCACGATAATGTGTGCTATAGTTAAACTGAAAAACAGTAGTGGTTGGGACCCATCATTGGCAGCCGGTAGTGGATGTGTGCAAGGAAAATTTTCACCCTTAAAATGAAACTGTCCACTGTGATTATTTTGCCTCTAACTCCATTTTTTTTTTCCATTTAACCAAACAATTATTACATGAAAATAAATATTTCCCCCTCTCTTGGAAGAGAGAAGCTCTCCTGCACAATGAATCTTTTAGGAACAGTGCAGAGATGGCAGCAGGGGAAAGAGCAGTCAATTATTGCTGTAATCTCTTTTAAAATGCATTGCAATGATACTAAAGACATAACCATTTTTAAAGCTGTACAAGCCTTAAGACAAAAAAAATATATATAAACCTCATATATTAATTATAGGAAATAATGCGCCTCTTTACATATAATATAAGGGATAATGTGCCCCTTACGAGTGTAATATAAGTATGTATAGTCACCTAGAAATCAGCAGACGAGTGCTATTATACAGGGCAGGGAACTCGGAGAACCAGTGGTTAAAGGGAAACTATAGTGGAAAAAAAACCTTTGTCTGTATACAATGTTAGATCACTTGTATAAGCTGCCTTACTTTCATGTTGCTGTGTGGCTTCATTTCTTCACACTGGCAGAAGTTTGTACACAAGTGTGTGTAGTCCCCTCCCCTCTCTGTTAGTCCCCAACCCCTAAGGGCTTTATGAAAAGTCTGGGCATGCTCAGTTGAAAGGACTTTCTAAATAAGGTGTGACATCCTATTGACCCCTCCCTCCAGAGCAAGCAAGCAAAGTGTGAGAGAAAGTTGCAATGTGCTGAGAGGCAGGGGAGAGGAGAGGGGAGTAGAGAGAGGAAAAGTGGTTCTGAGATTCTTTAACAGTTACTGAGCTCTGCCTGTTCTCTAAGATTGCTAATTGTTTATGTATTGTTGTACCTAAAGTTCATATCTCCCCCTGCTTAGCTGAGCATAAATCACTGAAGACAGAGTCAGTGTAGCAGCAGCTTAGTGAGATCTTCACAAACACAGTGACACTGCTGTTGTCCTGATACATTTCAGTTGCTTTAGTCTATATATTTCATAGATTGCACTGTATGTCTTGTTGGGGTATAGTCTGTATTAGGGATATTATATATACTGATAGTGTATATTATATTACTGTATTATTATATACACTGTATTAGTTATTATTATATATACTGTATTATTATATATACTGTATTAGTAGTGTTTACTTGGTGATGTCTATTTGAGTAACTGGTTTTGTATGTATATAAGATTTTGTTTTGTGGGGGGGGCTGTTTTATAGTGTGTTATGCTCATATTACTGGGTTAATATGGTCCCGCTGAAGTGTTGCCCAGCAAACCTTATGTCTGTCTCTTCCCCAAAGGCTAAGGATATGATCCAATACGTTAAAAAAATTCAAGGGGATAGAAAGTGGGGAATGCCACAGCACATAAAGAATTTTTGGAGCAGAATCATTTTAATCAGGTTTACTCTTCCTAGTATGCTAAGGGGAATTAAGACAATATTGGAGACTTTGGTCTTGGTTAGGGTGATAGAATTTGGCCTTAGTAGAGCGAATTCTGGAGGAAGTTTAAAATGTGTATGCCTAAATATTTATAAAACTGAAACAGCAGAGGAGTGGAGTGACAGTGTCATTCGGTGAAAACCTGCCTATTGATAAGATTTGAGATTTGTACTTTTGATTACTAAGGCCGACTGCGATCCATACTCGTTAATTACTTGCAGACTGCTCCAGGGAGTATCCCTGATCTGGCAGGTAAAGGAGAAAATTATATAGCCCTACCAACTCACTGAGCCTGCCTGTTTGTAAACCGTGTAGAGCAGGATGGGTACGCAGCGGTCAGCTAATGGCTCGATAGCCAATGCTAGAGAGGCGGGAGAGAGAACATCTCTAGCTGGTGCTTTTGTAAGTGAGAAGCGTCCAGATATTTGTCCTTTAGTGAGACTCTGGATAGTGGGCGTTTTTACCCTGTATAGGGATTAGAATAATGAGAGCCTCTCTCATAGCTGGAGACAAAGTAAGTGTACCAAACATCATTGTATAATGCTAGTAATTGTGGTATTAGAGTATCCCTGTACAACATGCGTAAAATTCTCTGGGGAGGCCATCCATACCCGGTCTTAACCTGCCAATAATTATACCACAGCCTCTTGGGGTCAGGGGCTCCTCCAACATATCCTGCTATATTAGGGTCATTGTGGGTGTGGGATATTCTGTAAGTATGGTGATGGGTTGGAGGAAGTGGCGTGATCCTGGAAAGTGGTGATATCACTTCACTGTGGGGGGGTTTGTGCTTATGGTCCACCATGTATGCCAGCAGTTTCCCAAACCTATCCCCGTATTCACAGTATGAGTGTGCCTGAAAGAACTGCTTTTTAGTGGCTCTGTCCTGTAATATATCTTGTTTATTTCCTGGGTCAGACATGCTTGTGCATGAAGTTTAAAGGAGTCCATACTGATTAGGGGCTGGCCATACCAGTATTATTCTCAAAGAATATCTCAGACCTTAATCTGCCATTCAGCATTGTGTCTGTGTATAAATAAATGCAACTGAAATACTGACTTCCTGTTTGCAGGACCCCTATTAGAGACTGTTATGGTCTTGCCCTTGACCCAGCGCCTTGGTTGATTCAGTTGCTCAGTAGAGATCTAGCATCTTTGACCTATCACACAGCCATTCAATAGAAATTACTGTTAGGAACATTCCAAGGAAGTGGTGCTCCTGGAAGAAAGGACTGTTAGAACCTGAAATGTCAGCCACTAATATCAACAGCAGGGAACAGCAAGGGTAGGAATCAACAAATTTTTCAAAATGGGAGAGAATATGTAGAATAAATAAGAGGGCATTATACAACTAACAATTTAACAAATATTGATAATTTCCACTGAACTGTCCCTTTAAGGTTATCTAGCAAATTAGTGGTCTGATATTACTCTGGGTATTATTCTGCTCTATCAAGTGAGGGGAGTAATTGGTTGGAGAGGATTATATCAATTGGAGACATAGAATTATATGTGGCTGAGAAGCAAAATTAAGCCTCCTGGTTTGGGTGTTTGTCTCCATGCATCTGGCATATTGGACTGACAAAAGCAATCTTAACATAAACATGACACACAGTGCTCAAATTCTCCAATAACGATATCTGAGCCAAATGTGAGACATAGGTCTGTGCTCTGTATAGAATCTGACTTACACTGTCAGTATAATGACCCGGTGCCAACGCTATCTAGCTCAGAATGTACACAAACAGCCACAGGGTTAAACTTACCCGTGTGTCGTGGTCCGGGTGCTGCACACCCCCGACCCGTCGCTACTGGTCCTCTGCGATACTCAGCTGAACAAACAATGAGGAACTTCGGCGCACACCGGAATACAAGACACCTGCGACTCTTCAATATAACTCACTTTATTTACACCAGTGCCATGACAAAAAGGAAACTCCCATAGCCTTACGCGTTTCGAGCGTAGCCTCCGCTCTTAGTCATAGGCTGGAAGGAGCTAGCATGCTTCGTGAAGGTCTTATATACCCACATGACATGATTCAAAATATTAACCCTTCATTGTGCTGTTAACCTTATTCTGTATAACAAAGCCATAATTAATACATTTATATCCCTTCTACAAAAGCATATGTTGTGCAACATTCTCCTTCTCTTTATGCAAAAACTTTAAATACCAAACATGAACTTACAGTTATGAATAAATTTAGAATCATTAACACACAAAAATAATAGTACATGTTTAGTTGTACTATCATATAATATTACTATCTGTGTACTTCTGAATCTCGTCTATAAGAGTGTAGTGTATAAATAGAATAATAAATAAATCTATAAAAAATACTCTATAACATTTAAAATATTACATGTGTAGATATATTTTTTGTATATTAGTATGTATATGATATTTATATATAATTGTTGTAATATATATAAAAAAACTTGTGTGTATAAAAGTGCTATGTGCTATATAAATATAATTTGAAACACACCTCTATGAACCCAAAAGTCTCAATAGAGAAAGCTATAAACAAGACACTCGTAATATAAGTATTATGTCTTATAAAAATATCGATGGTCATTCATAGTTATAAATACTTAGTCTTATAAAGACCTTCTATGGTGTTAGAATATTGCAACTCATTGGTAACTACCGTATATACTCAAGTATAAGCCGACCCGAGTATAAGCCGAGGTACCCATTTTTGCCTCCAAAATTAGAAAAAACATGATTGACTCGAGTATAAGCCGAGGGTATACAGTAACCCTAATACCTTTGCACTGTAGATGTTTGGAAACTACAACTCCCAGCATGCTTGGTTGCTGGGAGTTGTAGTTTCCAACCACTTATAGTAGAAAGGTATTGGGGGTTACTGTATGGCATACTGTCCCCCACCCTAATACCTTTCCACTGTAGATGTTTGGAAACTACAACTCCCAGCATGCTTGGTTGCTGGGAGTTGTAGTTTCCAACCACCTATAGTAGAAAGGTATTGGGGGTTACTGTATGGCATACTGTCCCCCCAGCCTCCCCCCCAGAGTCCCCCCCCCAGCTCACTTACCGTACCTGGTCTTCAGTCTTCATCTCTCTGCCGGCTGCCGCTCGCTCTGTGCAGAGCCGGCAGTTCTCAGTACTGCTTCGCGGCTGCGCAATTACGTCATCCCGCCAGCGTGCGCAATGACATCATCGCGCAACCGTGAAGAACTACTGGGAACTGCCGGCCTGACTCGCGGCTGCTTCTGGATTGAAGGTGTTTATTGACTCGAGTATAAGCCGAGGCAAGGTTTTTAGGTTGATTTTTAAACCTAAAAACCTCGGCTTATACTCGAGTATATACGGTAATTGTCATGTACTAGAGTAAATTTTATGTGTATAAATAAAGATATATATTAATGTCGACTTCCCATAATTAGATAATGATTTTCCAAAGTTGTTCTGAGATCCTCATGTGTAAAACTTTTTATAATACAGAGCACTTAAAATAATGACATGTATGTTCTTATATTTCTAAAACATGCATACAGTATATCTCTTAAATGTCCAACTTAATTTCTACAGATTCATACAAAGCAGGTTATATCAAATATAGAGTTTAACCCATAGGGCATCCGTGTTCCTAATCTAAAAATCCATTGTACCTCTGCTTTACGTAGGGGGACTATTCTGTACCCCTTCCTTTTCTTTATAGGTATCCACTGTAATACCTGTACTTGGATATATTGTTCTGTTCCTCCATTACAGGAGAGGAAGTGTCTCGCTATTGGGCTACTCTCCTCTTTATTTATAATGTTTCTGCGATGTTCTCTAAATCGTGACTTTAATGATCTGCTCGTACTCCCTACGTATTGTATGCCACACATCGTACATGTTAGCAAGTACACTACATGTGTAAAATTACAATTAGTGTATTGGTTGAAATTGTAGATCGTACCTGTAGCTTTGCTTCTACATAAATTCCCCGTTTTTATATATTGACATGTGGTGCATCGAGCTGCTCCACATTTAGATGTGCCTTTTTGACATAGCCAGCTTCTCTTTTCTAAACCCTTAAAGGAGAACTAAACTTCAGTTTTTCAGATCCTAATGTGAAAGTTTTTCTCCCCAGAACACCTACACGTTGAAAGATTCTTCTCTAGTTATTTGCATTTAGTAGATATGAGTAATAGATTCTGTAACAAAGGAGGCTTCCATCTTGTTGCCAGTACAACTCATAGCCCATGTTGGCTTCAAAGAGCCACGCCCCCTGACCCCAGCATTCACTGTCTCTATGTGCAGAGTTTTTAGCATCTCTTTCTAGTGAAAGATAAAGCCTCTATATGTACCTGGAATCACAGTTAATTTGCTGGTGGCGCACCATGTAAATGCTGTGTGTTTAGAAACAATCAGACCAAGAAGTCGCAAGTTCAAATCCCCTAGCTTACTTATGAAACAATATAACATGGTCTACTGCCTGAGTTTAGTGCTTTTTTTGTTTGTTTGTTTCCATGTTTCTAGAAAAATATGAAGTTTCTACATATGTACAATCTTTATATATAGCAGCTCTGTTATTTATTTACCAACCAGTGTGAATTGCTGACAGTCTTCCAGTAGCAATACAAAACAGTGTACTGATTTTACTGACATTTACTTCTATTGATTGAGAGTTCACCTGTGGCGTGCTCTGCTAAAGTGCTGGGTTAGGAAATATATCAGATTATTGGGACACAGGTTCGATTCCCCATGTTCCCTTTTTTTGTTTTTATTATGTGTCTAGCAAAAGATAAAGACTCTACATGTACTAATCCGTTACTTATTAGCCCTTGCGGCCTAGTGGTAGAAAGCTTTCTTTTTAGAAAGACACAGAATAGAAGGTTGCTAGTTCGATTCCCCATACTTACTTTTATTTTTTGCTGAAATGTTAAATGTTCTGATTTCTTTTCATCCATGCTAGCAAAGACATACACTGCAAAGATTACTTTTCTTTTTTGTATGTAAAGCATAGGAATTTATCATTGTTAGGGACAGGAGCATTTCTAATGTGTTTACACAAAAACTGCACTGGTATTTGTGTTCTGTGTCAGAGGGAGGGAACTCTGAGCTGTAACATGATTGGCTGTCAGCTTCCAGGAAGCAAGACTGCAGTTTCATGTGAAGTGTCCGGCGGACACTTAGATGGGTGTTCCCAGATAAGGTGAATTATGGGAGCTGACCCTTAGTACACACAGTTTATTTTCATAAATCACCCAGCATCCACAGCAAAGGGAGACATGAGACACAGCTTGTTGTTCGTTTGTGAATGTGCTCTCTCTATTGGGACAATGTTGTCTTGGGACTTTAGTTCTCCTTTAAGGTTTGACATATATAGACTTGGGGACAAAATGTCTCCAAGTGCTTCTGCCCTCCTTGATACATATCTACAATCTTTCAGCACTTTCGATATTGTCATATCTGTTTGTAGAATTGGGAGATGTTTCTGAATAATTTGTTTTATTTTATGAAACTGTGGACTATAACTTGTTATGAAAGATATTGTGTCCTGATTCCTTTTTATATTTTGAGCTGTCTCACTTCTCTTAGTAACTGATTTCTATCTAGTGTTGATGCTCTGTGAAAGGCTTTTTCAATGTTTTTGATATAATGTAGGGAATCCCCCGTAACCAAGACTTCCCTTGGTTTAAATTGCAAAAATCGGTCCTAAAAGATACTTACCAGCCTTTGTTCTCGGAGCAATGGTGCTGGTCATGTGCTGGCTGAAAACATCATCCTTTTATACTGCTTAACTTTGGATAGCCTTCAATATGATCCTGGAATAATTTTAAGGTAGGAATGTGCTCTTTTTAATAAAGGGCACTTGTATGGAGACCACATTTACCCTTTAAAGAGGTTATACTGTTTTGTAGTTCACAGTTGTTATGTTGAATGATATTGGTAACCCAAGATGGATCAGATGGAACTTGACTTTCGAAAGGGAAGTAGGATTGATTATTCCTAACTCCCAATATAATTTGAGAAGTGCCAGACTGCTTTTGCTAAGTTTCCTTCTGGCTTTAGCATTCTCTTTAATACAGAAATGCCAAGGATACTAACCTGGCAGATTATTCATACGTATACAGTTATAAGTGGACCATCATCAAATTAAACTGTAAAGTTTATTGGAACCACTTTTTTCCCCCTTAAAGGGCATGTTCAGCAATAAACTAAAATTTTACCAATAGGTGCATCACCCTCCCCCAACCCATTTTTTAATTCACTTACCTTCCCCAAAGATGCCCCTGTAAATGCTAACAAGACTCGGTCCCTCTCCTCTCTGGCTGGATGCCACATCCTGCTGTTATTGAGAGCTGGCTAAGCGCAGCAGCACTGAGATGCTTTCTGGTTGCAGCTATCAGCCATCGCCCCTGATGTCACTGGCGAACCCTAGACTGACAACCGTGACCAGGAAGCAGAGAGGTGAAGAACAGCAGAGCAGAGGGACCAGGTCATGTATGTATCTTCAGGGGCATCTTTGGAAAAGGTAAGTAAAACAAAAATCGAGTTGGGGGGGTCCATGCCTTTTCAATTCTCACAGATATTAGACAAGCCCACCATTCCTCCCTCTCCCCATTAAAGAGAGGTTGTTGGACCTGAACCGCTAACTCAAACAGCAAATGCAATTTTAGGTATGTATAGTTTGCCAAATCCAGGGGTTAAGACATAAATAAGTAGCCTAATAACATGCATAGTTTTGGAGGATGAAGTCATAGGTCCATTTAATCCAACCTTTATAGCCTACTCATGAGCCCTACCTGTTGATCCAGAGGAAGGAAAAAAAAAAACATCGGGAAAGGGGGTAAATTCCTTCCTTACTCTAAATGGCTGTCATAAAGGATACATGGCTGAACAAGAACTATATGTATTGATACCAATAATTTTGGGATCGATACCAAAGAAACCTTTCCTAACCTGAAGATGAAACTTCTTCCAATCTTAAAGAGTGTCCTCCGAAATGACCTATTGGCCAAAAAAGAAATAAGAAAGGATAGAATTATTAGGAGCTCTGGGGTTTATTTACATTTAAAATGGCACAGTAAAAGGTTAGTTTTACAGTATAGCATTTGAGGTTGAATAAAGACATACAGTATGTCCACCTGGTCCAGGAATCCTCAAACTACTGCTCTCCAGATGTTTGAAAACTAAAACCCCCAACATTCCCTGGCTTCCCTCTGTAATTGTGGGATGCTGGGAGTTGTAGTTTTGAAACATCTAGAGAGCCATAGTTTGAGGATGCCTGATCCAGTCCAACCTACTCAGCAATACCCACATTTCCTGATTCTATATGATGAACCTGCCATCCTCACATACAATGGAAGACATTTCCATAGTTTTACCATTCTCACAGTGAAAAGCCTTTTCGTACTTGAAGATTAACTTCTTTTTTCCAAGTCTTAAGGGATGTTTGAGTGTCCTCTGACATGTTCTATTGGTAACAAATACACCAGATAGTTTTTTGTATGGCCCATTAAAGGGTATCTTTACTCTAAAATCTTTACTTTAAATGTAAAATCATTATTTGAAAACACAGCATGTACAGGGAAAGACCTGTCACTCCAGAAGCATATATTATAGTATATGTCCCATCCCTTTTATTAGGATCTTTGGCTGCCTGCCAGCACAGTTTCTGCAACAATTAAGAGAATCAGTAGAGAAAAGAAAGAAGGTGGAGATGTACAAGTAGAGCAGTGTCTGGTGAGTCTGTGCAGATGTCACAGACACTACAAGAAGGCAGTGAGTAAAGGGTGCACTCACTAAACATAAATAATCTATTGACAAAGCAAGCGCAGATAAATAGTACATTTCAAATTGTAGTTTCAGATAATGTAAAGTTGTTGAGTGAGTATGGTGACTCTTTAATGTATTTAAGCACAGTGAGCATATCCCAACACATGCACCTTTTCTCTAGTGTGCATAATTGTAACTGATCCAATCTGCTTTCATATTCAAGCTCCCCCAGTTCTCTTCTCTGAAACTTTTCAATTATTAAGATGTCCTTTTAGTACACAGGATTCCAAATCTACACTGCAATATCACTTTACTGTTCCTATAAAGAGATGTAGAGGATTTAAAAAAAGCATAACAATTACATAAATAGGTAAAGAATACCTACCAGTATCTATCCCAGTGGTGCCTAACATACCAGATCTTGTGGGCCACATCAGCAGCACTGAACCACTCTGTGATTCTGTCCCAGCCTGCCCCTACTCCATTCACATTTTAAACATCTACAAAGATCATCCAATCTATATGGCATTGTTTATCGCAAATTTACTCTATTTTAAGTGTTGTTTGTCCTTTACATATTTAGTTATCACATAGGATGTAAAAATCAGTTGGCAGAATGGGGACATATTTGTTACTGTAATAAAATGTTCATGCTGTAATTAAGCAAAAAGAAAAAAGGCTGCAGAAATCATTAAATGTTACAAGCCTGCTACAGACAAAAATTACAGCTTTCTACTAGTTATATAATCTAATAAGGCATGTCTACTGCACATTTTGAAATATTCTTTCATTCTACATTTTAAAATGAAAATACATATAATACATACATTACATAAATAAAATAGATAAATACATATATTCTAAATTGAATACAACATATAAATCAACAATGGTTTCTGTATTTCATTTGTTGTTCTAGAAACCAGATTACTGTGGCATTACCACTAGATGGCGCTGCTGCTATAAATATCTGAATATGTTTAGCTTCTCTTAGTTATGCTGTGCAACCAGGGCTAAATAAATGATATATTCTGTATGGAGACCACCCCAAATTATTTCTATGTAAATGATATTTCTAGGGCAAGGCCAGACGGGACTATTCAATTCTATTATTCTAAAAACGTGCCTGGTTGCATTTCAACATGCGTGCAACACTGTAGCTAATGAATGGAGCAGAAATACATAATTGTAGGCTAGTGACACCAGTGCGGGGGATCATCTAACAGCATCCTACAAATGGAAGAATATTCACTTCAAGACACAGGAGGCTCCAGACTCTTTAGATTAAAAAGCCTAGCATTAAAACCAAAAAACTGTTCAATTGTCAGTTACCTCCCCCAATTCCAACTAATACTGTATATCCAGCACATTATTAGCAGGGCCAGATTTATACTTTTTTTTTCTCCCCTAGGCCAGCTTGACGCACACGAGTTTCTGCTGTTAAACATCTAGATCTGCTAGATCCACAACAATGTGTGTGAAAATAGAATAAAACAACTAATGGCTAAAATAAGAAATATCCTAAAATAAACAGCAAGGCTGGAAATGCAAATCAGTCCAGCTGCACTAATTACATTTTATTAATAATGTCCTCCAGGGTCTGATAACCCTAGGCTGGGGGGGGGGGTCATTGGGCTGCTCATTGGGACTGATACTGGTCACTGTCCCTTTGCTTTTTTCTCAGTACAATCTGATTGTGCGATGGGGAATCACATCTCCAATGTAACTGGCCAATAGCAGTTCCTTTTGCATTGTGATTCACTGTAAATCTTTTGCGTGAACATAAATCCATCCATTAGCTGGTGTTAAAAAATATTCTGCTATTGTGTCCTTTAAGACACCTGTGTAGTTGCCACAAAAGTCACAACAACCTTTTATTATTATAAGTAATTTAGTGTAGGAACCAGCAGTGCATTTCCCTTTAAGTACCTTAGACTTCTGTACAGTGCAGCTGAAATAAAATTAGGACCTCAAGGCCAAGCTTGTCATAAGGTGCATTAAATGGCACACAGTGCACTGGAACGCAGATGGATACTAATAAATGGTGAGCCCTGCATAATAAGAACAATAAATAGGGGTGATATTTATACAAAATAGATTTATATAGTTTAGGCCAAATTAAATAATCTACTATATAGGATTGTAATACAATCCATTAACCATGTCCCAATGCAATAAATAAGTCCTCACCATAAAATGGGCTAGGCCTACAGGGCTAGGCTACACTACATTAGGAGGTGACAGTGTAACCATTTGAAAGATAAGGTTTGTTTGATCCCTTGGCAAGTTCAGACTTTACCAGTTGTTATGTTTTAACCCTCCGGTTAGCCTAGCTTTAAGACTGGCTTTGTGGCACTTTGAAAGATTAAACACATTAAAAACATGCTGCAAGTGATGCACCAAAGTTATAGCTTTTCCTTTCAATTTTTTTATGTTGGTGGTTAGTTAAGTGTTAGAGCCATGCAAGGGTTAAAGGGGGATTGGAATGCACCTATAGCTGTGGTGCATCAGAATAGAGGGAACAATGATAGTGTCTCTTCATACATTGCCCCTATGGGACTAAGATCAAGACATGCCGCAAGGTGCATATGCAAAAAAGGGTGTTAACTTCTATTGAAAAGCAAGTGGCACTCACAGTCAACTTATTTAGTCAAGAGTAAAGGTGGCCAAACATTACAAAGGGTTATTGCGAATGTAGTTGCAATCGTAACACCGACTGATACAGATGTACTATGTTAATTGTATGTAGATATACTATACATATTGTTCAACATTCAATTTGTTTGATGATCAATGTCTAATGTCATCTATTGTGAGGTTACATTATATTTAGTTGGCAATTCAGAAAATACTACTATCATTTAACTGATCTACTTAAATAACTTTTCCGATCATATTACGATAGTTTTGACGAATATCGGCATAATAAGATCGGGAAAGGGTACAATTTATGGCCAATCAATGGAATGTCTACTCACATGTCAGATTGATATTGTCCCAGTGTAGGGCTACCTTTACAGGTGAATTAATGCCATTTACTAGAGTACGGTAGTAGTTTACACATTGTTTGTATACCTTTGGGAATTTTTTAAATAATTGGTGTAATTTAAGTTCATTAATATGTTATGTGGACAGAGGCTTAAACTGTTTTACTAGAAAGGCATTTTCAGTGCTGTGCCTCATTTTTAGCAAAATATGAGTTTCGGTAAAATGAAAGAGAGCAGAGGGAAATATGCAAATTTCTGTCATAAATTTAATATTGTGAGCAGAAGGTGCGATGCTTCTTGGAAAAGTTTCCCAGGCTCTGACATTCAGATGTGAGCAGAATGATTTATTGCACCGTTCGTTTTGGTCCACACAAATTTAACACACAAATGGCTTCTTGTATGATATTTGTTCACATATAAAATAAATACATTGATACATATATAATAAAAACAAAGATTTTTGGTGGCACTGTTCTTTTAAAATTTTCACTTTTAAAGGGTATCCCCCCAAACTTAGACCTCACTAGGTTTAAAAAGTCTGCTCCTAAATGTACTTACCAGCCCTCGTTCCCAACCCCTAATTTTTGGATTTGGCTAAGACGTGATGCAGCAGCGAGGGAGGGGGGAATCTCCACTGCGCATGCCAAAACCTCTCGGAGGAACAGTAAGAGGCGGAAACGGATTACACACAGACAGGCTTCCTACTCTTGGGTTTTCTGTATTTTATTCAGGCCCTGTAGGACAACCATTTGCAACAGAATTTTCGGTGCATTGCTGCGTTTCCAATGATCTGGAAAAACTGCAAGCGCAAACGCAGGAAAAACACAATAGTGTGGCCTAGCCCTAAGTGTTGAATTAAGAATCTTTGTTTTGCAAAGAATTCACCAAGGTATTTAGTTATTTATTGCTTAATTTATATTAAACGTCTTGAATATTATTTACTTAGAAACAGTGTTTAGTTATGCCAGCTAGTTATGTAACTAAGGTAGTACATGTGTCAAGTCAGTTTGCATGTGACCTTATTAGTGCTAGAAGCTGTTCAATAATCATCTGTCTGTGGATAACCTATAAATTGTTCCTGTGTGGTGAGGTGTAAAAATTGTATTAACTGAGAACTATGGTCTGAAACACTTTTCTTTATGACTTATGGCACAGAGGTCACAAATGAAACCTGTGTGAAATAAGTAAAATGTTAACTCATCTATTCCACTAGTGGGACTGACATGCTCAGTGTGCTTTACCTAGAGTAAAAGTGAGGAGCCGGGGAGGGGGATGTTGGGGAGTGGGTGGAGGAGAAGAGAGACGCAGGGGGGTTGCTTGGTGGAGGAGAGAGAGGCGATGTGGGTGGGGTGTGAGGAGGGGAGTGATGTCCAGCTCCATGCCTGGAGCTAGGGTTCGGCATGTGGTGGATCGTGTAGACAGATTATTGGGTGGGGCCGGGTGTGACCCGGCGGTCTTGGTTCACATTGGTTCACAATGACAAAGTTAGAGGAGGAGGTGAGGTCTTTAAACAAGTTAAAAGCAAGGACCTCCAGAGTAGTGATTTCAGAAATACTACCGCAGCCACATGCTAAGCCAGGGAGACAGCGAGAGCTTAATAGCATTAATGCATGGCTAAGAGAGTGGTGTAAATAAGAAGGGTTTGGGTTTATTGAGAACTAGGCAGACTTTGCTGTTGGCTACAGGCTCTTTAGTAGGGATGGGTTGCACCTCACTGATGGCAGTGCAGCTGTTTTAGGGGAGAAGATGGCTAGAGGGTTGGAGGAGATTTTAAACTAGGTTTGGGGGGGAGGGTATTAGCAGTCTCACTGGCATAGATAGCCCAGGGGGAAAGCAGGGTGTAGATAGGCCAGTGGTGGGCAGAAAGGGGGATGGGGCTAGCATAGGGGATAGGAAGGCATGTTTATTAAAGTGTAGGAATAAATTACAGGATCATAATCTAAAATGTATGTTTGCAAATGCAAGAGGCCTTGCTGAAAAAATGGGTGAATTGGAAATTATGGCATTGAATGAAAAGTATGATGTAATAGGTATAGCAGAAACGTGGTTGAACAGTTCTCACAACTGGACTGTAAATTTAGAAGAATATGCCTTGTTTAGGCAGGACAGAGAAAAAAGAAAAGGGGGAGGAGTATGTGTTTATGTTAAAAAAGAACTGAAGCCAAATTTAAAAGAAGAGATAACTGATGTTAAAGTGGAGGCAATGGGTGGAATTAGGCAACAGGAAAGGGGGTGTCTACTATAAGCCGCCAAATACTAGCAGAGAGGAGGTGAGTCAACTTCATATGCATTGGCAATGGCTGCAAGTTTGAGGAGTGTGCTCATTATGGGGGACTTTAATTACCCTGACATTGATTGGTGAAATGGAAGTGCCATCACAGAAAAAGGCGATGAGTTCCTGAATTTGCTGCAGGATAATTTTGAGGTTCCTACTAGAAAAGGAGCTCTGTTGGAGCTGGTAATATCTATCATCGTGGAGAGCATTATAGATATATAGGTAACTGGAGGCTTAGGGAATAGTGACCATGAAATAGTGGAGTTTGGACTTTGTTATCGAAAGGAAAAGTGCGCTGGGTTAACAAAGACTTTTAATTTCGGGAAGGCAAATTTTCCCAGGTTAAAAGCAGCTCTTCAGAATGTCAACTGGCATAATGTATTATCGGGTAAAGGTACTGAACAGAAGTGGACTGTGTTCAAGGGGATTTTAAGCCAGTTCACATGTAGTAATATATACCCTTGGGAAATAAATGTAAAAAAAATAAATCCGCGCCCATGTGGCTGAATTCTTATGTAAAGAGGCAAAGGAAGAAAAAGGCATTTAAAACCTTTAGGGCCGAGGGAACGGAAAGGGCCTTTAGGGATTATAAAAACTGTAACAAGGAGTGTAAGAAAGCGATCAAACTAGCTAAAATGAATAATGAAGTTAGGATAGCTGAACAAAGCATCACTAAGCCTAAAAATTTTTTAAGTATATTAATAGTAAGAAGATGAGGACTAAGATGTGCACCATTAATTAATGGGGATAAGTTACAGAGGATGGCGATAAAACAAATGTCTTGAATACTTTTATTCCCTCTGTATACACTATAGAAGATCCAAGTACAGATATCATATAGTATAGTAGCAATAATGGTATAAAAGTGCACTTTGGTTAACTGAGGATATGGTACAGAAAGAACTAAATAAGGTTAATATTAATAAATATCCTGGACCGGATAAAATACATCCTCGGGTACTTAGGGAGCTAAGTTCAGTTTTATCTAGGCCATTGTTTCTTATTTTTGCAGATTCCCTCATGTCCTCTGGATTGGAAAAAGGCTGATGTTATTCCAATATTCAAAAAGGGTAGTCGTTCACAGCCGGGTAATTATAGGCCTGTAAGTTAAACTTCAGTGGTGTGGAAGATCCTGGAAAGTTTAATAAGGGAACATGTTCTAGAGTATGTTCCAAGGACTGACATTATAAGTAGTAACCAGCATGGACTTAGGAGGAATAGATCTTGTCAAACTAACTTGCTTGGCTTTTAAGAGGAAGTAAGTAGAAATTTAGACTATGCATAGCAGTAGATGTAGTTTACTTGGATTTTGCAAAGGCTTTTGATACGTCCCTCATCGGCGACTAATGATAAGCTAAGGTGTGTTGGTCTGGGGAGTCACATTGTACATAGATAGAAAATTGGTTAATGAATAGGATGCAGAGAGTAGTTGTAAATGGGGCTTCATCATTATGAACTAAAGTGCTAAGTGGGGTGCCACAGGGTTCTGTGTTGGGGCCGCTTCTATTTAATCTATTTATTAATGATTTGGAAGTGGGTATTGTCACAAGTTTCTGTGTTTGCAAAACTTTTCGACCTAATAAAACATTGGGCTGCTAAGTGGCAGATGAGATTCAATGTTGATAAATTGTAAGGTGATGCATTTGGACTTAAAAACTCTTGTGCTACTTATACTATAAATGGCTCTGTGTTAGTGAATCCCTGTTGGAAAGGATCTTGGAGTTTTGGTGGATAACAAACTTAAAGGGTGCAAGCAGTGCCAGACAGCAACAGCCAAGCCAGCATCGTATTGTCTGTATAAAGAGAGGTATGGATTCAAGGGAGGAAAATGTAATTCTACCTCTTTACAAAGCGTTCGTAGGCTTCATTTGGAATATGCAGTGCAATTTTGGAATCCTGTGTACAAAAAGGACATCTTTAAAATGGAAAGGGTTCAGAGAAGGGCAACTAAATTAATAAGGAGATTGGGGGAGCTTAAATATGAAGAGAGACTGGAAAAGTTACAATTATGTACGCTGGAGAAAAGGTACTTGCGTGGGGATATGATTACTGTGTATAAATACATTAACAGGCCATACAATAAACTATCTGGGGCATTGTTCACCAATAGAACATGTCAAAGACACGAGGACATCCCTTAAGACTTGAAGAAAAAAGGTTTAGGCTTCAAGCTCGGAAAGGGTTTTTCACAGTGAGAACGGTAAAGCTATGGAACTGTCTTCCAGTGGATGTTTTATGGCAGGTTCATTGGTCAGTTTAAAAAAAAAGCTGGATGAGTTTCTGCAAAACAAGGAATGTTGCAAGTTACTGGTATTAATACATAAAGTAGAGTTGATCCAGGGAAATTTCCGATTGCCCCCCTTTTTTTTTCCCTTCATAAATTTGGTGGGGGTTTTTTTGCCTTCCTCTGGATCAACAGTTAGGCAGGAAATGAGGATATTGCTAGATGGGTTGGACTTGATGGACATAGGTCTTTATTCAACCTCAAATACTATACTATACTAACTCTTAGGTCCAAAAAAGCTGTGCTGATGACTTTTTTCATATTTATTTTACACATTTTAGTGTTGCATTGGTGTAGTGATGGGTTGATTGTAATTTGCACATAGTCAGGGAGATTCAATAAAAGTTCTGATCGTTAAAAATGGTGCTAATTTTGCCCCAACCAATCAGATCTTATTTAACATTTTAAAGCTAACATCTGATTGGTTGGGGCAAAATTAGCACCATTTTTAAAGATAAGAACTTTTATTAAATAACCCTGAGTGTATTTTAAAAACAGACTTTTGGCTGATGACACACACATCTCTATTGTTTCCTATGGATCTGAAAATACACTGCCAGTTGCTTCCCACTGGCACTGATGAATAGTGTTTGATGTGTAGCTCACACGAGCCAATATCTGTAAGTGCTGGCGTCTGTGTTTCTGAGCAATGGATGCTCACAGTGGAAAAGCATAGCTGCAAAAGATATAGCAGCCTAGTAGGATCTAGAATGATAAGGGAACAATGATTTCTCCCCACAAACCACTGCTAAAGGTCTCAATTCTCTGAGTTAATGTGCCATCCATGAGTTTCCTGCACTAAAAAGCAAGGTATTTACCATGTTTCATTGAAAAGAATGATCCATATACAGTAAATATATATCCATAGTAAACTATGGGTAAAAATGCATTGTGAAAAAAATTTGGTTGCCAAAAATCTATATTAAAAAAAGCCTTTTAGTGAAATCCTTTAGGTGACATTCACCCTTTCTTACATGTGGGAATTCATACTCTTCCTGCCTTGGGCCATATTGAGGATTCAGTAAGTCAATGCTCGGACCTGCTGTGGGCTATGTGATAAAGTAAAAAAACTGTAAAAAAAAAAAAAAAAAAGCTGAGAAACTGTTAAATCCAAACCATGGATAGAAAGAAGATTCCTCTCTTTAATGTTCCTTTTTATACCAAACAGATCATAATGCATTACAAGGATAATAAGACCTGGAATCCGTCTCTTCCAACAGGTGAAATTCCTTTAGCCAGGAAAGTGCATACTTAATGGATTTGTTAATTAGAAAGCCCTCGGAGTAATGCTATCTTTGTTTTGCTTGAAACAGACAGTCTTTTGAGCAGATAAACTGACTCCTGACCTATTATATTGCTGTTCTGCAGGTGTTGTTAATATTGCCTTAGGGGACATCGTTTTCTACAATAGTGAATCTTCCTTTTGCACATCATTGTCAGAGAATACCACAAGAAACATCCTGATTTTATCTTTACAGAATCCCAGGCAGACGCACAAAAATTTTAATTATCTGGTGCTTTCAGACTTCACAAAACCACCTGAAATTTAATCCCATAGCAGAAACGTAAGGTTCCACATTGCTTTGTGCACTTTGACTTCCTACAATTTCTCATTAACGTCTTTCCAACTTTGCCCATCAGTACTGTCTAGAGATGGACTGGGCTCAATTCACCATTCCAGGGTTCAGTGTAACTGTAAGTCACATATGATACATATACAGGCTAACGGCACTCTATATGGAGGTGAATGGGAATCTCGCTGTGTAACCACACATGACTTGTGAGATCAGTCGCATTAAAAGGAAAGTAGAGTCTGAAAATAATTCTTCCAGTGTGTGTCCATGTTTAGCTAACGCAGTTGGTGCATCACTTGCTTTATATTCCATCTGAAAGCTTGTTAGACAAAATCATGTAGTGCTGCAGATGGGAAATTGCTGCTCCCTTTACTTCTCTTCAAACTTATTATTTAACCATTGCCTTTTTAAAACCTATTAAGGAGCATCTTTGTATTTAACCCTTTGCTCTATATAAAACGAGGGATACATTTTCTAATGGCCGTTTTCATATTCATAGATTTATAGAGGAAATAACATTTCTGATGCAGTGCAATGCAAGTCATAAAAGGAACAAAGCTCATTTATTAGTTGTCCACCCTTAACAAAACCTGTTATGTATTAATGCAGATATGAACCATGTGTATAATGTGACTGCATTGTGCTGAATGTGTATATTTTTTGCAATGCAGCATATTCCCAATACGTATGTGTGTGTGATTTGATAAATGTTGCCTTAGCCTTAGGATTGCAAACATTGGAGGGATGGTGTTTGAGGATGTGTGCGGCCTTGGTCAGTGCCAACTATACTTAAAGACCTGCTAGTCATAATAAAATGCATTCCCATGAATTTTCATTGCCTGTGCTATTAATCTACAGTTAGGACTAGGCCACACTGCTGCGTTTTTTTAAGTTTGCGCATGCGTTTTTTTCAGATCATTGAAAACGTGGCAACGCACCAAAAATGCTTGTTTTTGGGTGCGTTGCGATTGCGATTTGCATTCTGCATTTTAAATCACATGCGTTTTTCAATACTTAATGAAGAAACGCATGTGCAAACGCAACGAAATCGCACATGAAATTGCATGCATTTGCGTTGCAGTGTGGCCGTGCCCTTAGAAAGTAAAAACTAATGCTGGGTATAAACAGGCAGATTTTTTTGGCCCAATCAACCTATATTGATTGCCTGTTTGGGGGTACACCGCTTAATCAGTTGCGGCAATCGACAGTCATTTGTCCCAGCCAAACGCTCGCTAAGTCCCTTCGTGTGTACCCACCTTTAGAATCTAATTCAGTGATGGCAAACCTTTTAGAGGCCGAGTGCCCAAACTGCAACTCAAAAACCTACTTTTTATTGCATAGTGCCAACATGATCATTTAACCTGAATAAGGAGTTTTTACTTTTGAAAAAACACAAATAGACACAGACCAATACAGTAGATAGAACTGATTATAGATTATCTATTGACCTCTATATTACCACACAGGAGTTTGAGATCTAAAACAGTGACATTAACCCTACATTATTAGACAGGAGACTCAAGCAGAGCTGAATGGTATAGCATGTCACCTCTCTCTGATACAGACGCTACTCTTTCTCTCTGGCTTTCTGGTAACAAACTGGTGAACTCTGCTGTGCGTGCCATAGGTTTACAAATTAATAACATGGGCAAACTTTTATACCTCTTATTGTATCATTGCCTTTTTAAAATGTATTAAGGGGCAATATAGATTAAAAAGTAGAACAACGGAGAAGCAATTTGGGAAGTGTTCACAAAGACTTCTTTAAACACCACACATAAAGAAAATGGGTACAAAATTTTATTAGAGTGGTACTACACACCAGAAAGATTGCACTCTATAAACTCCACGCTCCCCGACCAGTGCTGGAGGTGCGGCTCCGAAGTTGGGCTCTCTTATTGTTCTTGCCTGGAATTGGCCCCCTACTGGGCCTCTATACAAGAACTGGTGAATGTCTTGGTGGGCCAACCCATTCCGCTCTCACGTATGTTCGTCCTGTTAAAAGCACCACAACTGGACCTTGTCAAAACAGAAATAGATTTGTGCTTGTGCAAGCTCAGCAGCATCATTCAGGAAGACGCGCGGAGGCACGGATGCAGCAAGTGAGCTCTTTATTATATAGGATGTTTGGCAAGGTTGGTCCTATGTAATTTTACTATTGTCTTGTTTATATGTTTGATGAATATTAATAAAAATGTACAATCGTAAAAAAAAACTATGGTATCATCAATGTTCCCTCTAACCTCAAATTGGCGGTGTGCCTAGAAAAATATTTTCTGTGCGCATAAAATATTTTTGTGTGCGCAGACCTGCAGAGTTGTGTGCGCGCGCACGAGCGCACAGCTTGGAGGGAAAACTGGGTATCATGGATTCACTTATGCTAGCCATACACTACCTCAAGTTACATCGATTAGATGTTCTATACAACATAATTGACTAATTGATCATAACAGTGAGTGAAGCAGATGTTTTAATAGCCAATATCCCCACTATGTTTCCCGGCTAAATCATTGTCTGCAATTATGTAATATCGAACACAAAATGATCGGGTCAAATGGTTGTCAGAAGTTTGCAGGAACTTCGGGGAGTAAGTTTGCAGTGTATGGCCAGCTCCAGTAACATTGAAACATATTCATTTGTTGCTTAGCCATTGACTGTGGTGGTATCTGTCAATGGTTCTTACCAGGCGCCATGTCTGGCAAGTGATCGCTGATCTAGGAAAACAAGCTTTGTCTCCATAGCTGTGGCTGGGTTAACAAAGGAGAACTATATCTTCAGCTAAGTAGCTAAACATTACTCAACATATGCTAAAAGCTTCAACTTAAAATAAAAAAACTCAAAATCTTAAAATTTTCATCTTTAAAAAAAACAAAACAAAGGCAGTGATGCTAGACGCATTTACTTGATTTATTCTGTAATTTTTACTTTGGGAGTTAGTTAATAACAAAGGCTATTTGTAGCCTTCCTGTCTCAAGCATGTGCTAGCAAGAGGCAGCTCTAATAGTTTGTACACACATGCGATCGCGGGTGCCGACCCACACCGTCCGTTTCGGCCGATAATCAGCCCGTGTATGGCACTTCTTCAGGCGAAACATCTGTTAGATCAGCGATCGTTGCCCGATCCGCCAGGTGGATCTCTGTATGAACGGCCGTTTCTGCCAATTAAGTTCCCATACATGGGCCGATTATTGGCCGAAACATTGCGGCACCCGCGATTGCACGTGTGTACATACTTTAAGGCTGATTACATACAAACAGTTCCCTGTTGCCACGACTGATAGTCATTTGTCCCCGCTCAGTGTTCGATCGCAGTGAACGTTCGGTTGGGACAAATAATAGCCCCGTGTGTACCCAGCCTAAAGCGGACATGTACATGCAAAAATGGACAAAAGCTATTGCATGGGTATGGCTCCCTTTATAGTGTTAATACTGTTCTTTTTCAGATATGTGAGCCAAGGGTTGAACTACATTTACTTGGCTTACCCATTTGAGATTTATTTTTCATTTTAGCTTTTTTTTTGTTGGTATTTTTGATTAAAGGGGAACTGTGCCCTCTATTAAAGAACACACACCTTTACAATGACTCCAGAATCATGCTAGCTGCAGTCTATCCAAACTTGCAGCATTAACCTGGAAACATTTCCCCTCTTCCTAAGATGTCCATAGGCAGATAAACGCACAGCTATATAATCCTGTAACTAGCATCAGAAAATATCTATTTTGGGGGTGTGACACTGCTTATAACAGATGCAGGGGCAAAATTGCTGGGCCCGGGTCCCCTGCAGCTTTTAAGGCAGGCTCCTGACACACACCCTTTTTACACCAATCTCCTGCAATCATCAGGTTTTAAACATTGTACATTAGTAAATGTGTGTGTAATTAGCTGTTTGAAACTACTGTACCAGACCGGCAGTAGTTTTAAACAGCTAATTGCATGTAGATTTACTTAGGTACACGAGATCAGCTGTTTTAACACTGCTGATTGTGGTTCGTTGGTGGGTCCTCCTGCGCTGTTGTGGGGGCTGCAGGGCTGTAGTTACTCCACTGAACTCAAGCCTGCAACAGAGAAAGCCTATAACAACCACAGTTTCCCCTTAAAAAAAGTAATAACTTTATAAACTAGCAATTGATTGCATGTAAATAAATAGCATGGGTACACTTCTGCTAGATATAAATAAAAAATATAAATATCTTCACTGAAGTGCAACAGGGAGCAAAGCACATTTAATAAGTAACAGCCGTAACTGATACCTCTGTTACATATTAATGAAGATATGAACTGTGGGCATATTGTTACTATCTTGGACGCTGTTGAATTTGTATGTGTTTAATGAGACTGCAGTACAACTGCACAGAAGTGTAGCAGATAAATTTGAACATCCTGGAAAGGGCAATCATATTAGGTGTATATACAGTATATTGTATATACAAACATGTGCAATACCTCTCATGTATTAGGTACATTAGTACGCATATACTGTATGCATGTCCACCTGTTAGGTTTTTATATATTCTGTATAATAACTTAGCCTAATAGCAGCCATTTTGTTTCGACTCCCATTTGTGTGCATATTACTTAGTCTGTTTGTTCTAAAATGTACCAAGCTGTAACCTAGCCCAAGCTGTTTTCTCATGGCCATTAGATAATACGTTATCTCAAGGTCTTCTGCCTCCTATGTCAACTTGTCTCTATTTCTCGCATTCCAAGACATGTTTTATTATATTGTTACAGACATAAAGTCTGGTAAAGCCCCTTTTGTCATGCAAGGTTTTTCCTTGTTTCATATATGCCAATGTAGACCCAAATAAAAATGAGATAGTTTTTCAGTACATGCCCTGGTGTGTGGTTGAATTGTCTCCCGCAGCTGTGAGGCTTTTCAGTGGTCTAAGAACTAGGCATCAAGTTTCCAGGTTGGATAGTGTAGGATATATTATTCTTACAATTTGGTGTCAGTGAAGTGGGGATACAACCTACAGACCGTAAGTATTGAACTTATTAATTTAAGTTCTGTCTTGCTTGTTCTGTAACTTGTATCAGCACATTGGTATAGATTTTAAAACGTGGGTTGGAAGGGCGGACGCATGCCCACGTCTTACAGATAGGTCTGAAGTAGAGTGTCTGTCTGTAAGTAGAATGCCCGCAGGCTGGACCTGTGATCGAGTTCTCTTAGGAAGTTGTTCGTGGGTGGAGTGTTAAATTCTGAAAGAGTTTTATTTCCTGAGTGGAATGTAAAAACTTGGTGTGCTGGGGGTTCTAGAGAGTTTAAGAGTTAAGGTAGACTCCCGCAGGTGGACGATCTGCATTTTTTAGTTTCTCTTTGGAAGAGGTAACTGGGAGCCGGTACAAGAGATTATTTTTCCCCTTGATTGTAGGATCCCTATTGCGGGTTGGACTCGCAACTTGTGGGTGGACTACAAGATAATACTCCCGCAGGCGACGACCTGCACATAGAGAGTTAATGTTTTCTCTTTAACTAAGAGTTTCTTCAGCGTGAAGTGAAGTGTAAAACACGGGAGTTAGGGACGGGGACTTAAGAGTTAAGCTTAACCATTTATAGAACGGACAGTGGGTCCGGTTCATTTGAAGTTCGAACTTCTGAGTTGTGTTTTTGTAGCTAGCATTATACGGAACATTGAGAAACCCTACTATTTGTCTGTCTGTCTTGCATGCTTATATGTAAGTGTCTGATTTATTAGAGTATAAGTTTTTTTTTCCCTCCCCTCCTTTTGCTCAGTGTGATTGTTTCCCTAATTGTATCACTGCCGCTTATTGTTAACCTTCTTGCTTTACAGAATGGAGAGTTTCACGTAAAGGTGTCTGACCCAAACATGAAAGTCATTTAAAGTATATAAAAGTGTTTTAATTTTTTAAGTTTACAGGTTTCCAATGTGTGGAAATACTGATATTCCGAGAGAATTTTCCTGGAAAATCAAGAGGAGTTAGGTGATCCGTATTGGTGGTACAATTTATAGAAATCCATGGTTTGATAATATATTGGGTTGGTAAAAGATGTATATTCTTATTGTGAGCTCTCTTAGTGAATTTTATTATACATTCTGGTTATATTAATAAGTAAAGTTTAAATTTGGTTATGCTGGTTCACTTAGAATGTTTGGACTCGTGTTTCTATTCTGTGTCTAATGCTTATCTTTCTCATTCCTAACCCGCTTCCCCCTCCTCTCTCCTTTCATGTCTAACTAGTTGTAAATGGGATTGTAGAATGCGAATGGAGGTAGGAATGTCTACGGAAGTTTTTTTCTTATATTATAGGTTTTGAGAAAGTGAAGATTTAGAAAGTGAAGGGCAAGGATCTGGTAGAGTTTTCTGGTGTTTTATTAAGATGATCAGCTTCATAATAGCAAATGTTTATTTGTATAAATTAGATCATTGGTGAGACCGTCGATATCTATATAGCTAAGTAGGATGTGACAATACAGTCAACCGATAGGTATCCCTATGATGGCAGTTGTGAGGGATTTTCCCACAAGTGATTCCCTCGCTGTGGTACAGCTCATGGACAGAATGTGTAATCCTATTTGTGTTCTTCATATACGAGGTAAGCTGTTTAATTTTTTTGATGATACGGGGACTATGTGCTTCTCTATCAAAGCTTCCTATATTAATGGTCCCTCAGCTGATTGCAAGTCTTTTGTAGAGATTTATCGGGTACCTGCAGGACTAAGAATATAAAATATTGTCACTAATAGGGACAATGGCCAATTGTATTGTCTTATTTTTCCTTTGAATATACCAGATTACCCCCATTATTTTGATAATACCGGATTTAGTAAATTGGTGTATCTTAATTTTCTTTAGTGGCATAACTTGTTGGAAGTAAAAGATTATTTTTTTTATGCCCCTAAACCCCCTTTTACAGAATTAATTCATAGTATTCTGCCAATGGTTGTACCTTGTAAGCAATGAGTAATTATAAAAGACTATCTTCCTAGTTTATACCCCTATGAGCTCATAATCAGATGTTCCTATATTGGATATTTAACCCTTATTAGCATTTCTGCCAATACCCAATGTAATACAGTTGTTGATTTTGAGATATGCCTTTTTTCTGCATGTGGCTGGGTGCTACGGCTCAGTTCTTTTTATTATTTTTTGAAAAGTCCCAATTTATGTGTCACTGTTTGACATAGAGATTTGGTGGACTTGCCAGTGACAGACCTATGGCTCTCTGTGAAGTGTTTAAATAATAATGGGTTTAGCCACATGGTTCTAGGATTATGTGAAATATGTTAATTGTCAAATATGTTAATGTGGTTATTGTGGATCCAGAGCATGGAGGTATGTAAAAGGTTTCTCTCTCCTCAATTGTCTTGCATCAAAAAGCTTCCAGAAAATACAAATTGCAAAGACTCAGTTCATATTTGGTTGATAATATCTAAGGGTGAATATCTGTCAGCCCCGCCAGAGATAAAGACATTTCAAACACCCTGTAATAAAGCTGAATTGGTCGGCTTCATGAACTTTTACCAACAATGAATCCAGCCAGCTCCCACTGGGACCAAAGCTCCAAAATGCACCATTAAAGACTGTCCAAACATCATTCTATGGACACTGCAAATGACAAAGAATGTTTAAATAATTGTAATAACATTATCTCTGCCCTGTCTGAGCCTTCTGAATAGATAAATTTTCATTTATGATAGAGGAACATTGAAAATCATGGTGGCAGTTTTTTCACAATATCACAGAGACACCTTGAAACTAGTCACTTGTTTTTTTTTTCTCTCTAGTCATTGGCAATCACTTGTTAAGCAGAATGCATCTCTGCAACTTGTGCAAGGCTGGTGAGGGCCTCCAATTATTATATTGGACACGGAGAATGTGTTAATTAACATCTAATCATGTTTATAAATGCTAAAGATGGGATATGAACTATCGATGTCTCACAGAGTATGAGGTTATATTTAAATCTATCATGGTCTTAGAAGTTAAATAATTCAGGTCTTACCCATAGTATATCTTTTTATTTACTGTATTAAGATTAAAGGTTAAATTAATACCCAGAATTAATATTTAAATATAGGTGTAAATCTCTACTCAGTCGATTTGATTCTCTACCAATTAGAGCTGTTATAGTTGTGTTTGTGGTATAATGATATAGATCTTCAATTCCCAGATTCTGTTTGGAATTAGTTCGTTACGTGTGTTTGTTTATTTAGGCTTAATCTTTTCTTTGACCCGTACTGGTTGTTTGTTTAAGGTTTAAGCTGTTAGTACATTGTTTCCAGGTATGATTTTAATGTAGTTAGTTCGGCAGTAGAAGTTATAAATGAGAATGGTGAGCTGACTTTACTTAAATTTAATATTGGGGATTATTATCTTCCTTATGTTTTAGTGTTTAATGGAATGATTGTGAGTTCTTTTCATGTTGTTTAAGGGAATGTTTACTCATATATGTGGTAAGTTGCTATTCTTTCTCCGTTTCTTTTGTTTCTTCTGCGTCATACTTTTCCCCGAAAATGTTTATTTTCGGTTTTAATTTTTGTTTTTCTCCCGATTCATTTTTTTTTAAAGATTTTTTTTTTTTTTTTTTCTCAAGTATTGTTTTAGACCTTTTAGGTCTTTATTAAAGAGGAGGGGATAGTTATAGTAATAATATGCTCATAAAAATCTTAGCCACAAGGTTTATTGCCCAAATGTATATACTTAGTAAAAAAGAAGATTTGAAAAACTTGCTAAAATTATATTCCTAAATGAGGTGCTGTCTGTTAGGATAGATTCAGATAAAGGGACAGCTTTTTTCTCTTACAGGCAGATTGTGTAATTGATGTTCATTGAATAGAAGTTTATATCCCCAGAGTCAGGTGTTGTTGAACGAATGAACCGCACAATAAGAGAGAAGATTAGGAAGGCTTCTGCAGGTTCTTTCAGTAAATGGGGGATATTATTACCAGCTGTATTTAGCAGAGTCCATGGCCCCAATTCTAATCCAAGTTGCTTCTTTCGAATTTTAATGGGTAAACCATTCCTACGCTTTGGGCAGTTAAGACAGGGAATAATTACGGTGACCTGGAATTTATCAGGAAGCTTATGTGGCAAAACTGATTGAAAAACTGAATGGCACTGTGGTGATGTTTCTTGTCTTTTTCTTTATTTTCTAGTGCTCCGACGCACCTTAAATCAGGTGATGTGGTCTCTTGATGAAGGCGTTATGACTCGCACAGCTATCTGGTTGAAGGCAATCCATCGTGGATACATGCTTCCAGAGTGTAAAGCGCGCACCAAATCTGTGATTGGGAACGAGATGACTTCAGACACGCCCAAGATGACTTCAGGGGACCACCCAGATGATTCAGAGAGACAACACACCCACCCTCAAGGAGGAGGATTAAGATGAGCCAGATTCCAAACCAGTGATGAATTGTGAAATCCAGATGAAATATTATTTTCTGACCTGTTCATTTTTCATCTATTCTGTGGTTTTTCTATTTTGAATTTATTATAATAAAACAGAGCTTCCCGCTCTATTGCTCCCCGTGTTCCATTGCCCCCAGATAACATTTGGGAGTATATTTTAAAGAAGCTCCTAAGTATACGACTTTTGTTAGGAAATGTAAAAGTGTTCAGGACATTATAATTACTTGTTTAGTCGCGCTATTCCAGTTTCAGTTCCAATATGCTCCATACTATCTGACTGATCAGTACTATAAGATATTGGATCCCAATTATCCGAGAGATGATGTAACCACGCTTAAATTTTCCAGAATACCTCAACAGACCCCCGTGAAGAACTGTAGATTGTAGTTATGATTCGGATCAAAATGTTTCATGATGCTGAAGTTTGTTTATTTACAGTGTCCTGCTGCTACAAATGTGTTTTTCTGTGACATAATAACATGAAGTGTAATCTCACCATCAAACGACATCAATTATTTACATATGGTTTTTGAGGGATGGGGTCATGGGCGTGGGGAATGTGAGCTCACACTTATTTCCTGCTAACATTTCTGGAGGTCCTGTGTCTAATCAGTAGATTAAAGTATTGGTGATGTCGGCCAAGGCACACTTTGCAATCTCTTCTTTCCTCTCTGCAGGTAAAAGAATCGCCAGGGATCTTTAACTATGCCAGAAGGATTGTAAGTCTAATGTAATCCCCTATCTGAAACTGAAGTTGTTGCTTATGGTGCTAGTATCGTGAGGCGTTCAGTTAGCAATTATACTGTGTAAGACAATTGCTGTTATCTTGCATGTTGTAGTAGCTAAAGAATAATATAACTAGCTCTATCCTTCCATTGCTAACCGACTATAACTACTCTGGAACATGCCTGTTACTCCAGAATCGTGCTTGCTAATCCGAATATCTACTTTTGTTGCATAGTCAAGGAGTGTGAAAAGTGTTGAAGGGTATGTGATGCTTTAAACCTTTCTGATCCTTAACCCTCACTATTAAATATCAATCAGTACTTTTTTGGCAACAACTTAGTAATCACATCAGTAGATGATGGTCAAAATTTTTTTCTGGAGAACAGCTTTTTGGGGGCTCCCTCTGGGGTCCAGCTTCGCAATATTTTTGGTACAATTATAATAATCATATATTGTGTTCTATTCTCTGTTGCTGACTGATTATGTGCCCCAGGATGTATTCATATTGGCATCTGCTTTTGTAAGTTTCTACTACTCGTAAAACTACTGCCACGCTGGCAATGTATACTGAATGTAATCGCTATGAATGATTTTCCCCTGATACTGTGCTATATCGTTTACATGTAATTTCGTTTAGTTATCCCTTTGGGATAAAGGGTGGAACTGTTAGGTTTTTTATTATTCTGTATACATCCTTAGCCTAATAGCCAGCCATGTGTTTTTCGACTTCCATTTTGTGTGCATATTACTTAGTGTTTTTCTCAAATGTAACCAATGCTTTACCTAGCCCCAAGCTGTTTCTAATTGGCCATAGATAGTACGTATATCTCACAGGTCTTCTGCCTCCTATGTCAACTTTTCTCTATTCTCGCATTCCAAGACAGTTTTATTATATTGTTTCCAGACATGAAAGTCTGGTAAAAGCCCCTTTTCGTCATGCAATGGTAGTTTTCCTTGGTTTCAATATATGCCAAGGTATGACCCAAATAAACTGAGATGTTTCAGTACATGCCCTGTGTGTGGTGTGAAATTCCTGTCTCCCCCGCAGCTGTTGAGGGCTTTTTCAGGTTCTAAGAAACTAGGCATCAAGTTTCCAGGTTGGATCAGTGTAGGATATATTATTCGTACACACCCTAAATCTAAAATTTTCCCCCACTGCTAGCCCCACTGTGTAGTTTTAAAAAATATTTACTTTACATCCATGCTTCTTATGGTTCTCCTGCAGTCCATGACCAAAGTCCAGGAAACTGACCAGTTGGAGGTGTCTTCCTGCCAAAAGGTTTCTGCCTCTGATCTGCCCCCCCCTCCGGATCCCATCTGGCTGCCCTTCTACCTAGTGTAAAACCTTTTTAATTTAGTGTTGTTCTGCATTTTTTTTAGATAAAAATTCCTATTCATACTTACAGCCCTTCACTCCCGCGGCTATCTTCACAGCTGGCAGCCACGTCTGTGATTGGCTGACCGCCAGCCAATAACAGAGGCGGCTGCCAGTCCGGCCACTCTCTCAGATAATAGCTACGGGAGTGAAGGGACTGTGAATATAATTCGGAAAGTTTTACTTATTTAGTTTAACACGGTTGGGGGTGGGCAAGGCAGAGGAACAGTATATTAAAAGTTTTATTTTTGGGTGGACACATCTTTAAAATAGACTTTTTCTGTAGAGCATTTACATACCATCCCTCTTTATTTGTACAGATCTTTCCTTTTTTACAGGTTTCAGAGGTCATGAGCATTTGTCATTTTTAATATGTCCCCATAAATTAAAATCTTAAAATGACAGCTTTAGAACAACACTGAATTAGAAGGCAGAGCTCCTTGACATAAAACCAGTCATAGGTTTGTCACTTCTCATTTTGATGTGGGTGATGGGACATTTACCTTACTAACATAACATGGGGTCTGTGCATTGTTTCCCAGCATTCCAATAGCACAGAGTTTAGTCCCTGACCATTATGTAATTCACACATGACAATTCCCAAGCTTCTGAAGGACCTGTTACAGCAGGTCACACCCACTAGTAGTCTCTAGTCAATCTTATTAAAAGACCAATACTGGAAAAGATGGGGGGGTGTCAGATTATGGAATATAAAACATGGTGTTTATTCTCCTTTAATGTTAATAACCCTGTTATATTTATTTGCTTGATAAAAGGGGAACTGTGGTCCAAAAATGACTTTAGGTAAATTGACAGGAATTGCTCTCCTGAGAATGTTTGCAATTTATTGTCATTGTTTATTTTGCATAGCTTTGAAGATATTTACATTTTTGTGTGTAATCACCAGGTCCCTTGCACTTCCTGCTTCCTGCTCTTAAACCATGTCAGTGGATGACAGTCAATCTGCCCTGTGTTTCCTCCTCCACTTGCAGCCCCCCTCGACTTGCAAGCCCCCCTTGTCACTCCCACACCTGTACTCTATGGCCCCTCCATTTACAGGCCCCCTTTGGCCCCGCCCACTCACAGGTGCTGTGGCTCAGTCCACTCATGGATGCTCTGGCCCCACCCATTCGGGGGTCCCGTGTCCCTGCCCACCCGTGGGTCCGGGTGCCATGGGACACTCAGACCCCCCCTACAGAAAACTGTGTGAAAACAGCCTTTTCAGGCAGAAGGAAAACTCACATAGTGAGAAAGTACAGCTAAAGATTCCCTTACCTTCTCTGTGGGGATCTTTACGTCACACAGCAGGGAGGGGGAGGGAATTCCTGTCTCCCTCACACACTGAGGGAGTCTGAGGATGTGCTCGCTGGTGGCGAGGTGGAGGAGCAGGATGAGGAATGTCTCATGTCAGCCTCCCACCCATTAACTTTCTGGTCAGTATCTTGGGCTGTAGAGCACGTAGAGAGGTGGTTGATGGCTCATTTTAAAGGTAGGAAACTGGTCTTTCATTTAAACTGAACTCGTTTGGAGTCCACAGTTCCCCTTTAAATACTGAAAATATATACTTTACCTGGGTTGTGCCACTATTTAATCAATGCTATTTAACAATGTAAAAAAAAATTCATCCACGGATCCTTATACTTTAATTGTCCACAAAGTGAGTTGGTAGCCTTATCTGTCTCAGACCAATGTTTTTTCCTAGTACAAGAGTCAGTGGGGTAATGAGAAATCACACATTTGCTATAGTGTATTTCAATAACATGCAAAATAAATGACCAAGCCCCAATGCAGAATACTTACCATAAATGCCCATTAGATACATGGTTGTTTGGAGTAACTGATATTTCTGTGCAGAATGAGCAATTTACATTTAGTGCCAAGGGGCCTGGTGACTTCAATCTTATTGCATTTTAGCACATCCATGAACTGGAACCTACACGTATCTCCCCTTTGGGATACACTTGTATTGGTACATTTGGTACACATTTGGTACACATTCCACATGTTCAATTGCTTACGCAATAGCTACTCAGCTTATCACATGGCAGCAACTTAATTCATGTTATTGTGTTGAGTTGATTCATTTTATTAAGAAAGGAAAGAGTGTTACAGACTTTATGCAAGACTTTTTGATTGGCTTATTAACTTAGTTTTATCCTTCCCTCTACCCACAAACCCCCATCCTAGGAACTATTCTCCATTTCCCTTTCCTTAAAGGGCACGTCCACCCCAAAACTAAAATTGAACCTACTACTGGCCCCACTGTGAAGTTTAAAAAAATGATTACCATACATCTCTGCTCCTTATGGTTCTCCTGCATTGACTGTTCAAAGTACAGGAAACTGAATAGTAGGAGGTGTTTGTGAGTCATTTGTCTTTGCCTGCTCCCTCACTAAGGACTCTGGCAGGCACAGGGGAGTCCTCCCCCCTAACTCCCACCCATACTCTGGATCCCTCGGCGCTGCCATACTGTGTAAAAAAAAACAAAATGTGGCTGTAGTGTAGGGACCCCCTCTCCAATCCTAAATGCCATGGTTTGACATTTAAAATGTGGCCAGAATAGACTTTTCTGACCTAGTTCCCTTGGTTCTCACAATAGCCGGCAGCTGCATCTGTGATTGGCTGACTTTCAGCCAATCACAGATGCAGCTGCCAGTCCCACCCCTACTGCTGTTCCTTTCCTGGAAGAGCAGAAGAGGCAGAGGCCGAGGGTACATAGGTTGGTAAGTTGATTTCTGGGCAGTTTGTAAAGGTAAAACTATAGCATTTTAGGTTGGTGGAGGGTTCCATACACTACAGTACAGAACAAATTGTATTTTTGTGTGGAGAAACCCTTTAACTTTCCCTTTTCTCAAACCACTTAAATAAGGGGAAAGAAATTAATATGTAGTTGTCTCATATTCATTAAAGCACTATGGGGTTATTCAATAAAAGTTCTTATTGTTTAAAGGGCATGTCCACCCCCAAAACTATAATCCCCCCCAGTAATGGGCCCATCATGTAGTGTAATAAAATCCTTACCTCACATCCCAGCTCCATATGGTTCTCCTGTAGTCCCCCACCAAAGTCCCAAAAACTGCCCACCAGGAGGATAGCAGAGTCCATATAGGACTCTGCCTCCTATCTGGCCTCCGGGAGAAGTTTGGCATGCGTACTGCAGCCCTTCTCCCCCTCCCTCTCCCTCCCGATTAGGATTCCTTCCCCCTAGCATACAACCCTTTATATATAACATTCCCCCTGTCCCCCCAGCCCCAACCGCTATATTTTTTATTTTAGAAAGTGCCCCAAACATTACTTACCTTCCCTCTTTCCACCGCCGCACTGAACTCCCGGCAGCCGCGTCCGTGATTGGCTGCCGCTCAGCCAATCACCGACGCGACTGCCGGTCCCGCCCCTCTGCTTGCGTTTTCTCGTAAAGCAGAGGGCCTGGCAGTGCGGCGGAGGAAAGAGGGAAGGTAAGTAAAGTTTCTAATAATAAAAATAGAGCGGTTGGGGCTGGGGGGACAGGGGGAATGTTATATAAAAAAATGTTTTCTAGGGTGGACATACCCTTTAAAATGGTGCTAATTTTGCCCCAAACCAGATGTTAGCTTTCAAATGTTACATAAGTTCTGATTGGTTGGGTCAAAATTAGCACCATTTTAAACGATAAGAACTTTTATTGAATCTCCCTATATATGTATGATATGGAACACAAATACTAACCTGATATTCTGAGTAAGCAAAGTTTTATTTTTACTGTAAAATCTCTTTGCTCATACTATCTATTTAAAATAGAATAAAAAGCATTGATATTTTATGTGGGGACAGTGCAGGGAGAAAAGGCCATAAACAAGGTGATATCTACATAACAAGGTTTCATTTTCCATTCAGCTTGCAATTCAATTTGCAACCCTTTACAATTCCATCTTAAAGTATCTTCTCTGCACTGCAGACTTCACTAACACTAAGTGATGTGTACTGCTACAGCCCCACAGCAGAAAAGCAGCGGATAGGGTTACAGAAGGCTGGAGGCAGAGCACTGCATGGGGAGGGGAGACACAGAGGGAGGCTCCTAACTTTCCATTTACTTCACAAGAACTGAACTCCCCTGTACACTTCATTCAGTGTTACTGGACTGTCATCTCCTGGGAAATACTGACATGGGGAGCTACTTTTAATTTCTGCAGTTTACCTACAGCTTCCCCCTCCTGTTGGATTTGTTCACTGTTTGTTGGTACCATCTTCATGCATAAAACCTTATATATTTACACTCTGTGGGCCGGAGGATGCTGGGGAGAGAGGTCCGGCTGCGCTGGAAAACTTGTGCCCTCCGCCTGGTCACCCTCTGCCTGGTTGTTCTCCTTTGTACCCACTTCACTGCAGAGCTGAGGCGTAAAACTTGGGCCCCAGCCAGGCTACTTGTAAAGGTTGAGAGTAATGACAAGGAGCAGAGCAAGAAGTCAGAGGATTTACCAAGCAAAAGGCAGGTGATCTATGTGAGGAGAGGAAGCAGCAAAGGTGGAAATTTGGCCACTGGCAAAAGAGACTCCAAAAAGGTTAGTGCTCCATGGCAAGGGCAGGGTATTTCCCTGATGGGACAATTCTTCACGACTTTCCATGCACATATCTGACAACATGCATTTTGTCAAGTTTTCTATAAAAATTTAGCATCCCCACTAACACAACTTACTAAATATACTGCTGCACACATTTCTCTGTAATAAGGCATAGCCCCTTTTTAAATGAAACATTAGTATTTAAAACATTGGAAAAGGCACCAAAAAACAATTAACATGGTAAAATGCGTTGTTTGCATTATTTAGTATGAATGGTGCTTACTGTCCTGACCCCACTGTAAGATCTAGGCAACACTGGCGCAATCCTCATGCACTTCCTATCACGTTTTGCGCATGAGAATCACGTCAGTGATTGGGGAAAGTGCAGTGCAAACAGTTACGCCTGTGAAACACGCTGCATTAAGATCATGCTTTTCTTATGCATTACTGTGTGGTAGTGGGACCACAGCCTAACACATTAAAAAATGTCAGCGTGATTTTTGTTACATTGCGAGATTGATTTCTGTGTCAACTGCTATGTCACTGGCAATCACAAAATGTATGTGGTCAGAAAAATGGACTGTGTTATGTTCAGGGGGTCCTAGTCCTTAATCTGCTATTTTATTAGGATCCCTGCACTGAAATGCGGAGCTGCTTTGGATAGCACTGTGCAATATTTTATGTTATCTTTTTATACTGCTGATTCAGTCCCTTTATGGCTGGTACTTTATGGAATTAGCATTAAATTGTATCCAACACCAAGCTTTGGGAGATTCATTAAAAGTTCTTATCAGTAAAAATGGTACTAATTTTGCCCCAACCAATCAGATCTTATTTAACATTTGAAAGCTTACATCTGATTGGTTGGGGCAAAATTACCACCATTTTTAACCACAAAAAATTTTATTGAATCTCCTAGTGTTTTAAAAAGAATGCTTAACGCTGGGTCAATCACCTTTAACATTAGAGAGTTGTTTACATAAAGTTACCTATTTTACAAAAACAATGAAACTTGTTGTTTTGCATTATTTGTTAACTAACCAGTTAAGGTTTACTCAGTAATTTAATTTAAAATAAAACATGCTGCTAGTTACTGTCAGCCTGATTTATTACTGATTTTTAAAGGTCGTTGAAAGTCAAAATATATATTTGACACCCCCACACACATTAATTACTAGTTTAAAAACTTGTCTTTCACTTTAAAATTACCTCCTCCTTCTTAAGTTGTTTAGATATGCTCCAAGGACTGCAGTGCAATACTGTGCTTCCAAAGGTCGCCGACTGGTAATGTCAGAACAGGCACCAACATGCATTGTGATCCTTAATGAGCATTATTGTTAAAAAGTCCTTAAAAAGGCATAAATGGAGAAAGGTTTATTTAAAGAACTTTATAAGTTTGGGATGAAGCGATATATAATTGGTAGGTATCAAAGATATTAGTGGCTGTGCATTTAAAAGAAACCTGAAATGTAAAATCAAATTTTGTGTAGAAAAATCTAGATAATATACACCCTGCCTGGGAAAACACTTTGGTATCAGTCAAAGTAATTCAAATCCAGATTTAGAACCTCTAACAATATGGAAACCTATTGTGTTCTTTTTTCATAGTGGTGTCTTATTAATTGCTCTAAAATGTGCATGCCCATCTATAAATGCTTGTGATGGGCTTCCTAAGAGCACAGTGCTTCCTAAGGACATTAGATTTTTCAGCCACTATCAGGAATATGTTTGATCCATTCTCGCCTCCCCTATGTCTGTCTTCTTGTACCTTGCCTGTATCTTACTAATTTCTTTCACTAATAATGTCTAACTTAAGTTCCCTAGTGTTTACTTGTTTTTATTGCTTTAATGCTTATAATTCACCCTACATGCCAATCTTTGTTTTAGGCTGGGTACACATGAGGGGACTATTTGTCCCGACAGAGAGTTCGCTACAAGCGAGCGCTCGACTGGGACAAATGTCTATTGGTCGCGGCATAGGGAACTGCCCCATAGGGAACCGCATGATTGGCTCTGATTTACTGACACATCCGATCACCCGTACGTCCGATCTGGCAGCCGAAAGCGGCACAGATTTTTCAGCCAAATCGTCCAATACACGGAAGTATTGGTCGATTGGGCCGTAAATCTACCTGTGTATACCCAGCCCAACATTCTATACTTAATAGGATTTACAAAAAATTGTTGATGCTCCATAAGCTTTATACTCTGCTATACCCATTGTTACTTTGTACTTCTTGACCTGAGCAAGGTAATCTCTTGAAAGCTTGTCTGTAAAAATGAAAACAAGCGCGCTACTCATAGTTCTGAGTATTCTCCCTTTGTAAAGTATAGGGAGAATGTTTGGGACTGCAGATTTCCCCCAGCTGTGGCCGACTTCCTATACTTTAAGCAAAGGGAGGTGACCGCAGACAAGGGAAATTTTCAGGCATTTCCAAACAATCCCAAGGATGACGGTGAACGTTCGACAGCCTAGTGATCGCCCGGAAATGGACTACTCTGTAACGAGAAAGAGATAGCAATGCTTTCCCTACACGTACACTACATTTTAATGTGTTATTATAAATGTGTTCCAAATTCCATGGCCATACTGTACGTTTTTGTTTGGTTATCTTTTTTTTATTTTTGCTGTTTGGTTACTTTCAATGAATATCGGTGCCCTCTGGTTTCGGTGCTTATAATGGAGAGCGGTAGTGTTAATGTACGTTCATATGCTTCTGATGGATATAGTTCGGATTTTTTGGCTGTAGTCACATGATTTGTTAAACATAGTAAAAAAAAGTATTGTGGAGACCAAGCCTTATTGTATAGAATATGAAAATGAGAAGTTATCATGGACATTATGTGGTTAGCTCCATAGACATCTATAGAAAACCGCATGTCCACCCCCAAAACTAAAATCTGGCCCCACTCTGTAGTTTAATAAAATCATTACCTCACATTTCTGCTCCAAATGGTTCTCCTGCTATGCCCCTCCAAAGTCCAGGAAACTGCAGTGTAGGATCTGTCCTGCTCCTGTGTCTGCCTCAACCCCGACAAGGTTTGAGGCATGCGCAGGAGAGCCCTCCCTCTCCCACCTGCTTTGGTCTCCCTCCCCCTAGCGTAAATCCGTTTTTATATAATATAGTTCATGTTCCCCCAGCCCCAACCGCTATAATTATATCATCAGAAAGTCCCCCGATCATTACTTACCTTAACTCTCTCCTTCGCCGATGTGAGCCGCAGGCAGCCGCGTCCGTGATTGGCTGCCTCTCAGCAAGCAGAGGGCCGGGCAGTGCGGCGAAGGAGAGAGGTAAGGTAAGTAATGATCGGGGGACTTTCTTATTATTATAGCGGTTGGGGCTGGGGGAACATGAACTATATTCTATAAAAACTTTTTATAAAGGGTGGACATGCCCTTTAAGTTTTTTAAAATAAATGAAAACATTTCTAAGAGCCTTAGCTGCCTGACCGGTTCCAGTTTTGAGGTTTTAATTCTTTGACATACAGCCATGTGCTCCTTATGGACTTTATGTCAAGTACCAGATCATTCTTATACAACCGATGTAAACATTCAAGAAATGAACATCTGTGGTAAGATTGATATATTGTATCCTTTATACTGAATTTGTATTTACTGTATGTCCCTCCAAAAACCAAAGTGTTAATAACATTGTTTGGACATTCTGCTTTGTTATGTTTTCCGTCTGTAATGTGACTTCTCAATGACATTATTTGGGTAATGGAATGTGGAGTATATCACAGTTAGGAAAGTAATGGGTTTAAGCTGTATTTTGTATATACTTTTATCTGGATTGAAGGCCTTTAGCTTTTATGTATCTGTGCATAGAAAACCATGTGGCTTTACTTTACTATAAATTGTTATTGATTAATGAAAGACGCAACAGTTAAACTGCACTTTAGTATCGCCACACATTGCCATGGCAAAGCTGGTTATCTTTGCCGTATTTATAATGCCGTTCATTTTTGTGGTGAAAAGTATTGGGGAAGTGGAGCGATAGCATCTTCTCTTTTCACACCAATAAAGCACGTCAGCAATATGACTATTCGCTGTATCACGGTGAAAAGAAAAAATTATTTATCTTAGCAAACCCATAAATCGGCGATCGTATTACAGTAATGCTACAGTAAACACTCCACAATGTACTCACAGCTTCCTAGAACCTACTAACAGGCTACATATATGGGCACTTATGCGATTTTGCCACCTCAGACTTGGCTAAATGGCTAAATTTAATGCAAGGAAACGCTTATTGATGTTTTATAAATACGATCGAGTGGTTCGCCATAGGTTATCGCCGCTTTATAAATTGGAATTATAAAGAAATTTACTGCGGGATCTCGGGTAGGTAAGTAACGCCACTACAAGGGGGACAATAATTAAATACATAAATATATAAATAAGTATGTGCATCATTAATTTAGTTCCAAATTCTGTTTTACTTCCATCTACATTATGCAACACTTACAATTCTGATCAATATGTAAACTAAGGTGTGAGTGAAGCCTCCACATGGATCTAACTGTGGGCAGATTAACTGAAAGGCAGGATCATGGTAAGCCCACATGTAATATGAGTATTACACTGGTCAATATAGAACAAAAAAAAACTTTGTACGTTTACATTTTATATGTAAAATTGTTATAATTTCAACCATGAAAAGTCTCTGAATATTGAAACCTGCTGTATTTGGACATTTCTATTTATAAGCTCAAACTAATCATAACAAGAAAATAAATGTTTAGAATAAAGGTATATTCCATTTCTTTGAATGTTCATGCTGAGTCCCAGAAATAGTTTCTACTGTTCTGACCTTAACATTTCTTATGCAAAATCTAAACAAATTATGGGGCTGGGGATCAGTTGGGAAGGAAATATTGGCCCACGATGACCTTACTGACAGAGTCCTGGTCTCCAAAAAGTGGAATTATTCCAATTGATTAAAAAGTTTAAAGTTTTAAATGGTCATTATGTTTCTTGGATTAGGGGGATAAAGTATCATTTTGAATAAACATTTTAAGCTTCCAGTGCTAAATGGGAATCGGGCAATTATATGAGGCAAACCTAGAGGTAGCAGTATTTCAAGATATGTCTAGCATATAAGTAGTAGAAAAATAGATGTTGGGAGACGGGATAGAAACATACAGATCAGTGATAGCAGGTTGTTACTGCTAGAATAAGTTTATTTAAATGGATTCAAGTCACAGCAATGATAACAGCCTCAATCTCTGCGTACTTGTAAATCGTCTCAATCTGATGATTGGGTACCGTTATATACCCTCTGAGCTAAGCCACACTATTGCGGGGTTTGGGTTTTTTTGTGTTTGCGCGTGCGATTTTTTATAACATTGCAGTCGCGGCAATGCATGCAATTGTGTTTCCGTTTGCGATACGCAATCGCCTGCGATCACTATTTTAATGCGCAATCGCAGGCGATTTCAGATCAAAAGGAGAAATCGCATGCGCAAATGCATCGTGCGATTGTGTTTGCGACGCAGTGTGGTAGTGCCCTAAGAGATTTTTTGGCAAAATACAAATGGAAAATCCTGACATCACAATCTTGTAATTTCATCAAAAAATACGTAACAATTAAAAATACCCATACACATGCAATTACACTTCCCATTGGAATGGTCAGTTCACATGCAGTGGTAACCACATATTTGTCCCCAACCGATCCCCGTGTCTGCTGAAAAATACCCGCCTGGAGAGACCAACAGTGATATTGACCGCAGTAGATTGCAGGTGTCGTTGTCAATTGTTTTCAGCCCCCACACCTTGCAGATACTTGGCAAATCCTGTTGGATCCGACAGGATTTGTCGGGTATCTTTAACGTGTATGGGCACCATATTGATTTATAATGAAATGCACAATAATTATAGAAGAATGAAAATGTATTATATAATGTCCCATTGGTGAAATCTAGATGGTTGATAAATATATGCAGTTGGGGGTTTAAAAATGATTGTGCCACTTATACTACAAATGGATCCTGGGTCCATGTTCGATAACCTGCGGTAACAGAAACTCTTGATAATGTGGATTATTGTAGAAGTATAGCTGCGGCCGTACTATACCATGTGGTGCTAAAGTACCGCAATGGTATTGAATAGGCGATTATACAATTACGATCCCTATCACTGAAGAGCAATACCACACATTTACCGTATATACGCGAGTATAAGCCGAATTTTTTAGGCTTTAAAATTAGCCTGAAAACCTAACCTCGACTTATACTCGAGTCAAGTCCTAATTTAGATCCAAATTCTGCAATTACAGATAGTAACCAGTAGGTGGCGCTGTGTTAACCTGTATAGAAAGTTACTGGAGCTGATCTGCCTTTACACTTCCTGCTTCCTGTATTCTGCCTGCTGGACTCACTTAGCACTGTCACTGGATGCTGTAAATCTGATGGGTCTCCTCAGTTTGGGGTAGAAAACAGCTGCTAGTTCAGTCCAAATGACAGCTTGAAACTACAACTCTCAGGTGACATTTTTAACTATTGGGGTCAGAGAATCATTTACTATATGGGGTTCAGGAGAATTGTAAATGATGGTAAGCTTAATTAAAAGTTTACTGAACCTTGCCACTCCACATGTTTAGAAACTGAAACTCCCAGCAACAAAGCATGCTGGGAGTTGTAGTTTCCAATCATCTGGAGTGCCAAAGAATTGGAGGTTACTGGTACTGGATTTGGCTATTACTGTATGGGATTCATGTATGGGAATTCTGCTGTCCATTTAAAGGGCAACTAAAGCCTAAAAACAACACAGAATCAGAAGGCAGTAGTGGTGATAATTTCTACCCTCGACTTATACTCGAGTCAATCAGTTTTTACAAATTTTTCAGGTAAAAATAGGTACCTCGACTTATACTCGGATCGACTTATACTCGAGTATATACGGTATATATATAGCTCTTGGGGTTCTAACAATAGAAACTTGCAATAACAGCCAGAGCCAGCAAGATCATGCAAACATTGTAGTAGATTTTGAATAAAGACTTTCTTTTATCTTCATTAACCTTTTTACTGCATCTGTGATCATGCCAGTTGATCCAGATTCCAACCATCATCCAGCCCTCTTTTTAAAGTATCCAACGAACCTACCAGTACTGCATCTACTGAAGACAGTTCCACAGAATATTATTGAACTTAAGTGAGTTTAGACAAGGTCAACTAATTAATAAGGGGAAAAGCTTGCCTTCTGACAGGGTTAAGGTTTGAACTGGATGGACATATATCTTTATTTAACTGTCATATTTTATGTTATTATGTAGATAACAAGAATTAAATAATCTTTTAAACTAATCAATTTTAAATTGATTTCTAAGCAAATTTTATGAGGCTGGGCCAACAAGTAAATGACAACACAAACCCAACACTGTTGCAAACCTTATCACATTATTTAAAAAAAAACAAAAACAACAACTGTCAGGGGCTTTAGACATCAGGATGGTGTTCATTTATTAACCACAACTTGTAGGTTCAGGAGGGCATCATTCTTGAGTTAGTAAAAATAAAACTTCTCGCTTAACTCTGAATTTAAAGCCTTCATAGACAAGAAGACAGATGTTAATATCCTTAAGGTTGGTGTGGACAAAAACAGCTGTTCTAACCTTTTATGTAGTCCAGTAGAGAGCAAATGGTGTTGCCCTCCAAGTTGTTAAGAGTGTTATTGTCCATGATTTACTGCTGGAGGGAGATATTGTTAACCTCTGTGTAGAGTTAAAGAGAGGTTAGATAATGCAGTTTTCAACATTGAATAAAAGGAAGATTATTGCCCTTGATATAGTTTAGGAGGGGGACTGGATGATGTTGCCTTATGTTGTGCAAGGAGAAGAAAGAAAAATGAAATGGTGATGTATTACTCTAGAATTGACTTCGCACAGTGAAGCCAATCACAGACGCGGCTGCCAGCTGTGAAGATAGCCCTCCCTCCCTCTTCCACCCGTTTTGCTCTCCCTCCCCCTAGCATAAATCCCTTTTGTTGTAGTGTAGGGCTCCCTCCCCCAGCCCCAACCGCTATATTAGTTTTTGCAGAAACTCCCCCGAATTGTACTTACCTTACCGCTTTCCCCCGGCGTTCTGGATAGCCGGAAGCTGCGTCTGTGATTGGCTGCCTCTCAGACTCTGGGAGTTGCAGCACTTTTTCACTCTAAGCCCCACATTTACGATAAGCAAAAACAACCACAATTATCCTGTATCCGCTTCTCCTGTATTTGCATACAGCAGCATGTTCACTGTCCCTCTCGCGTATGAAACGTACGTGTACGCGAGAGGGACAGTGAACATTCTGCTGAATGCAATTACAGGAGAAGCGGTCCGGACTTGATAATTGTGGTTGTTTTTGCTTATCAGAAAAGGGGGGCTTAGAGGGAAAAATAGCTGCAACTCATCAAGTCACTCGCGCCTCTATTTTCCCCCACCTGTAGGCACGGGCCTCGCGTGCCTAGTTAGAAATCCGGCCCAGCGTTACACTAACCCTAAGACAAGGATTGAAAATATGGTTTCTAATATAGATCCATCATCAGTGTAACCTTCAATTAGGAGATCAAAGTCAGGATGGGTGTCTCCCCTAATGCTAACGTATTATTATCTAAGCTTGTTGGAATAGCTGTACACACAAAGATGTGGAAACAGAGTGACTGAAATCTTTAGGCTGGGTAATAACCGTAAAATTTTTCGTCTGGACTGGCCGTTCGCCACTAGCGAACAAAACACAATTGGTCACGGCAAAAGTAGCTGTGGCCAACAGTTCACTATGATTTTCCAACATACCTGATCGGCCATTCTGGGCAACAGAGATCTGTTGTGGCTACCTGCAAATACATCATCCGATACATGGTAGTGCTGATTGGACTGCCAAAAAAATTGGATGGGTGTACCCAGCCTTAAACCTTAATTTAAGCCATTTGACCAAAATACATGAAATCACCAGTAACATTAGTGGATGTCCATGACTGAACTGGCCTTTTCCATACAAACACAGGTTATGATGTTCATGCAGTACAAAAAGTAAATAATGTATGTACTGTAGGGCAAATACTTTTTTTTTACTTTGCCTGGCACCATGTCTTCTGGGATCAGCAGAAAATTCTGCCATACTGTGAAGATTTCAACTTGGTAAAATCTAAAAATAGTTGTTAGGCAAGCTACCGCACCCAACACCATTTAGATGTTCGGATTTTGGTATGACTTAAGTTTCATGCCTATGCAAGTTGTGTGGTTGCTTTTAACATGGCATTATGTTAATTGTAAAGCTGTTAGCAAAGTATCATTTTATTTTGGTGTGATATCATATGAGCTGATCTTTTTAAGGTTTTGTTTGTCTTAAAAAAGGTTCTGCTATCGATAAGGACAGCATACGTTGTGTTTAAATACAAGAATCAATGTGAGTAATGTTAGCAGTTGTTTAATTCAAGCACAACTCATTTTAGCAGGTAGAATTCAGTTTATTGATTATACAAGCTAAGACTTAAATGTAAATTGGCTTTGAAACATCATTTAAAATGAATATAATTTTGTGGATAGTTGTTGTCAACAGCAAATAATCCCAATAAAGGAGTTTCGGCCAAGTCTCGTTGATTAATTTTGTATGCAGAATTTAGAAAGAACAGACATGCTATTGTACACAGAATAAACATTTAGATATTTATTTTTATTAAGGCTGACCACTGCTATTTTATTTCTCCTGTTGTAATCTAAAATAATGTGGCTTTGGCCTATGTAATTATTATATAAATCAAACATAACAATGGCCATTTTAAAGGACGATGTCTCAGCCAATCACTGTTGCCACTGCTGTGCACAGAAAAGGCACGGATTAGCAGAGTAGAGGGGGATGGAATTCTGGTAGGTATATTTAGGTTATATTAAAATTTTCGTTTGGGGGGGGGGGTAGACATGCCCTTTAACCATCCTTTATAATGTGAATATGGGCATTACAAAAATATTCTGTCTCCTAAATACAAATAGTGTTCGGATTTTTTTTATTCTGTGTAACATTCGACTTTCCATGCTGACTTCCAAATTATCCAAACTCTTCCCTTTAATCCTCTTGGAAGTTTTTGGTCATTCTGGTCTTTTTGATACAGCTATTTTTTAGTTTGGAATTATAGGATCCATCCTGGTATATTTATATTTTAGGTTCCACCTTGTTAGCCCCAAATGTGATGTTATAACGAGCTGTCCCATTGTATTTCAATGCTTATTTATACCTCTCTGAAGAGAGAGCTAAATGGTTATCCCAAAAAAATTTAATTAAATAAAATGATTGTATGTATATGTATTAGATTATGTGTTTCACAACTAGATACATATACAGTATAGCAATGCCATAAAAAACAACAAACTGGATTTAGACTACTGATTGCAGTTCATTCAATTTATTAAGGGCCTTAATTGTATGGAAGCCGCACCGGATGTGCCAGTTTCACCAGGTTATTTCCCATATGTCTATGAAAGGGAATAAACGAAGGAACTGTCAATGTCATAGAGTGCAAATAACTAATACGTAATCTAAGCTTCCTTTATTTTTCCTGGGTTGTGCCAGTGTCTTTTATCTCTTTTTATTCGATTGCATATCAAATGTATCTAAGATCTAATAAAAGGTTTCAGTTAAAACACATTAACACCATTCAGTCTTGGTACAATGCTGGGTATTGCTGCCCTGTGAATGTTCGCTATTGTGATGCAGTGACATATCCCAGAACAAACATAGCATTCTAATAAACCAACCCACAGCTATTGTGTTTACCCTTCAGCCTTTATGTAATTTTGCACTGCAGCTCAATGCCCTGTTTGAAAATGCCAAAAGGATAAAGAAAGTGATTTCTTTGACTTAATACATACTGGTGGTTCTTTTTTATTTCTATTAAAGCAGAACTGTTCAACTAGTGCCCTATTTCCCTGCCCCATACAGCTCTGTATTCAAGATAAACAGGAAGATTCAATAAAAGTTCTTATCGTTAAAATGGTTCTAATTTTGCCACAACCAATCCAATCTTATTTAACATTTGAAAGCTAACATCTGATTGGTTGGGGCAAAATTAGCACCATTTTTAATTATAAGAACTTTTATTGAATAACCCTGAAAGTCTTTTCAGGTTTTCTATGCTGATCTGAATTGAATTTAAAGGAACATCAATATAATAAAAGGGATTAGTGTTACACACATACCAACACACTCTTATTGATATAGAATTCATCTCAATATATATAACAAAACAATTATGCCAATAATTCACACCCATCCTTGAATGTAAAATGTGCAGCCCAGCAGAAACAAAGCTACCCATGGAGACAATGCCCAACATGAACTGGGTGGTTTCATACAGTACATCACAGTAGTGTACATACATTCCAGCAGAAGGGACATTTGTCTTTCCTGCACCAGGTGTGTCTGCTGCTGTAGACACTATTAATTGACTCACTGTTGAGGAAGTTGCTGACAGCTATGATTAATGCAGATAGAGTCCACTGATACCAACTTCTAATTTGTGCCTGAAACTGGAACAGGAGTGAGGCTGGATACATTGGTTAACCCATGAGCGACACTAAAGAAGTCTATCCACACAGGGATACGAGTGCCTCACTACTTTACATCCATTTCAATTCAAATTGCTATACTATATTTCTGATTTTCTTTCTATAAGTGAATGTATCAAGCCCTGTTTTATATCTATATATGTCATGTAATACAATGGTAAGCTTAACAATGGCAAAACATAAATAACCCATTTAATGCAAAGTCAGCACTTATAGGGCAACTCTAATTGATAATTTTACTCCATTTTTCTAAGGAAGTATTAAATTCTGTTCCTTGGTGGTTGCATGAATGAGCGTAGAGCCCCTTGTGCAGGTGTGACTATCTCCCCTAATGTTACAGATACTGTCTCTTTTATCACTGAGCTGCTCATTACAGGTTGTTTTTTGTTTCGCGCTCGCGATTGTGTCCGCGATTTTCGCTAAAATGGAAATCGCGGGAACGTGAAAATTCCCGCGATTTCCGATGCGCATGCGATTGCATTTTGGTAATGCATGCGTTCCCCATTCCATAACGCATAGTTCCAAAAACACATGCGCAATACACGCGCAAACGCAAAACGCACAAGAATCGCGCACACAATCGCATGCAATAACGCTCGCAATTTTGTGCGCGATTCCTGTGCGTTGCAGTGTGGCCTTTGCCTTAAAGAGGTTTCATTTTTATTCATCCTTGGTCATGGTAAATCTGCCATATTTAGCTTGATTTACTTGAAGTCTTAAGATATTTCGTTAGTCATCCGTCCGACTGGCTTTCTCAATAAACAATGACTTGTACAAGAGCTTTTTTACGAAAAGTTGTAATCTGTTTAGCCAATAGTGTGTCAATAGAGGTTAGTCCACTTTTCAAATTTGGTTGGGTCTCCACCCACTGGTACGTGAAGACATTTTTCCTCTTGGAAAATCCTGATTGGAACCTGATGATAATTTATACCTGGAAAAAATGCAGAATTATGTACCCTGTATACTTGAGTATAAACTGGTACCTATTTTTACCTGAAAAAAGGAGTAAAAGTGATTGACTCGAGTATAAACTGAGAGTAAATGTGACCACTAATGCCTTCTGATTCTGTATTGTTTTGAGGTTTTAGTTGCCCTTTAAATGGACAGCAGATTTCCCATACAGTAGGCCCATACAGTGATAGCCAAATCTAATATGCCTATGGTAGCAATAGATACCATCCTCCTGATTCTGTATTGCTTTGAGGCATTAGTTGCCCTTTAAATGGCCAGTAACCCCATAAAGTAACCTCTAATTCCTTGGCACTCCAGGTGTTTGGAAACATTCTTTAGTTACTGGGAGTTGTAGTTTCCAAACATCTGCAGTGGCAAGGAATTGGGGGTTACTGTATGGGATTAGTGTTTCTCCCTTACAGAGAAGGTAAGTGATTGACCGAGTATAAACCAAGGTTCAGTTTTCAGGCTATTTTTAAAGCCTGAAAACCTCACTCGAGTATATAGGACTATATAAGCTTAAAGTAGTACACATTGTATGTCACTGCAGCTTTTCTAGCATTATTTAAATTTCATGCATGGTCCAAACACAAAAGAAGCTGGGAGATTTACCCAGAGCCAATATCTCTCTGGGTAAGCCTTCCTTCCGGGATTCAGTATGCGGTTTGTGTGTGTAGATAAATCCTGGAAGGGATTCACCCACTGCATGACTTTAGCGCCAGCTATTGGATGTCTTTTGCGATATTGAATCGGTTAGAGTGACTTTAAAGGGCAAGTTCAGCCCTTAAATGAAAACTTATATACAGGCACAAAAGGATACACTAAAGGGGCTGTGGGAGCACACCTATGGCAAAAATACTACAACATATAGTGGAAGGGCTACTGATCTGACCAAAACATTAGAACAAACAAGAAAAGAGATGATCAATGCACATTCCTGGGCCCCATATAATATCATAATACTGTATCTGTGCTAGTGCAAACAGTAAACACATGGGGGTTTTAGTTACAATTTTATACATTAAAGTGAAAAGCTTTCCAACCACCTTATATACAGGTAAATCACCCCCCCAAAAAATGAAATATGTAAGTATAACCTGAAATCCTGCACAATATCCTGTTGCCCGTTTCTGCTTCTTGGTTCTTCCATTTAACAACTGTCAGTTATTGATTTGACAGTTGACATCACAGCCAATGACTTAAAGGGACACTATACTGAAAAAATGACTTTGCCTCATCTTAATCTATTAGGGCTAGGCCACACTGCTGCGCTTTTTTTGCGTTTGCGCATACGTTTTTTTCTTATAATTGAAAACACGGCAATGCACCGAAAACGCGTGTTTTCGGGTGTGTTGCGATTGCGTTCTGCATTTTTAATCACAATCGCATGCGTTTTCAAATACTTATTGAAAAAACGCATGCGCAAACGCAAATCGCATGCGATTCCGTGTGCGATTGCGTGAAGTGTGGCTGTGCCCTAATTGAATACATGTAAGTAGCACTTATTCTGATATGTGTGTGTTGCTGCATGCCTTTGATCCAGCACACATTTTGTTAAGGAGCAGTATCCCCCCTCCCTCTTTCAACCACTCCCACTTCCATCTGACCTGACTTTTTCCCCACAAACCAACTGTCAAGCCTGCACACAGCATACAGCATTCCAACTGTCAAAACTTTGTCACCATTACAGCTACAGTAAAACTACTCACAGAAGAATAGTGTTTGAGAGCAAGGAACTTGATTGACAGCTGAAATATAAGAAGTTTTAGATTGGATATCTAAAGAAATAGGGGGCATTTCAACAAAAAAATGATACAGTGGTGGTTGGGAAGAATTATAGTTTCCAGTTATGATCAATTTAAAATAACCTATTTTTTGGTATAGATGCCCTTTAATGCTAACCCCCTAGCTGCCTCTTCTTAGCATGCCCAGGCTCAGTAAAGGCTCAGTACAGGTCACTAAATTGCTCAGTTTCCATGAGGCATCCAGAAGCATAGCAGACATACAGTAATGAATGCATAGAATAAAGTATGATATATCAACATATTTTAAAGAGGCCATTCTTTCTATAAGATGTGAGTATGAGGGTGGAGTTGCCCTTCGTCTCCATAAAAGAGTCCAGTTGCCAAAAAAACTGTATTAAAATTCAGTATCTCGTATATTATGCGAGATATACAAGTATATTATTAGATGATATCACATTTTTATGTAGCAGCTGTCCAAATAGTAATAGAGGGAAATAAATGTATCACACCAAAATGCAATTATAGGCACTCTGCATTCACATACAGTAACTATCTGGTTATTATGCAATTCATTTTTGTTGGCATTGATTTTCTTAATAATATGGAGAATGCCTGGCATCTGGTTAACATCACAGAGATCATTATTGAAAACACAGACATATGCAGTGACAGAAAAGATGCTATTCTAACACAATTAGTCTTGTGTGTTAAGTTTATTAAAAGAGACGTTCACCCTTAAACATTTTCCTGGCTAATAGCCCAAACTGCCAATAAAAACACTTGCACAAAGAAGAAAAAAACATATGTACAATAAATCTATAATTTTATGGGGCCTGCAACACTTCCAAATGTTTATGCAAGTAGTTATGCGAACCCAATGCAGTAATCTTTTAGTTAAGTGTTGTACTGAATAGAATAGTAATATACCTACTGTATCCCAAGCTCTTCTTACCTGACTGTGTGGTCAGGTAATTAGAGCCAGAAAGCTATATTACATCACCCCCTACTAGTCTGACCCCAACTTTCCTCGTGTCAGGATGGGTTCATTGGACGCCCAAATGTTTTTATTTTGCCAGATCAACTCTACTTCAAATTTGATTGGCCAAATCTATCTGTGTATATAACACTCTGGCTTTTCAGTAGCAATTGACAGAAGTGTAAAAATATTGTCACATGTCACCAGCATTTACATTTAGAAATATTGCAAACCAAGAACATAAGAAATGTAAAATAATGTGTCATGTTGGATTTAATAAAACCATAGTAAGCAGAAATAAAGGAACTTGTCACCATTCCTAAAGGATATTTGTCTTGGCGTTTGGTGACCTGTCCACGCCTATAGCTTTTAGGATAGAATTAATCCTGTTATGCTCATTAACTCAGTAATGTATTTGAAATGTAGTCTTTAGAAAGAATGCTGTAATAAAAGGACTGTGGGAGCACTCCTTAGGCTATTTTACAATTACATACTGTGGAAATGGTACTGATCTGGTCAAACATTCATACAAACAAAGAAAAGATTATCAATGGACATTCCTGGGCCCCATACAATATCAAACTATTTGTGCAATTGCATACATTATAAAAAAGGGGTTATAATAACATTAAAATACATAAGGCTGGGTACACATGGGACGACATTCTTCCTGGCCGACCGTTCGTCACTTGCCATGACAAATCCCTGTTGGTTGGGGCAAAAGCAGCCACGGTTGACAGTGCGCTGCTGCTGATGTTGGGGCCCCATAGGGAAGCGCACGATCAGCTGTGATTTACCAGCATAAACGATTGCCTGTTCGTCCTGTCTGGGCTGAGAACAGTTATGGCCCAACTGATCAATACACTGTAATACTGGTCAGGCGCTGAAAATATTGTATGGTGTGTACCTCTGGAATTATAATGGGAGCACAGACTTGGTTTCCTCTACAAAACCCCCTATACAACTCCAAATACTAACATTATTTAAGTGCCTCGTACGCAGACAGGTACACATAGGACTCTCCTGTCTGTTTGCAATCCTTTTTGTTACTACTGTAAAGCAAGGATAAGTCATTCCATTGAATTGTACTGAGACTGCACATGTACGACATCACAAAACTTAACATGCCTGGTCTCAGCACAAATCAATGGAACCGCTTATACGGGCTAATCATCCTGATTTTATAGGAGCAGCGCTGGTTTAAAATTGGGGTGGTGCCTCTCGGTAAATAGTCCATAGCTCCATTTTCACAAAACAGGTGCTAGGTTCACGAGTGACTTAAGGAAACCGCTGCAGCCTTTGCAAATACCTTCTTAAAACCACGTTAACCAAATTAAATAAACTTGTGTGAGACTTTAGGAAAGGAATTTTACAATAAAAAAAGTCTGATTATCTTATTAATAATACCTAAAAACAAACATCTGGTAAAGTTCTAAAATTTTTTAATGTAGTAAATTAGTTCTATAAATAGATATTAAAGGATATTTCTGCTGAAAAAACAGGAGGTAAAGGAGTAAAAAATGGGGGGTAAGGACTTAGCAGCAGAGGAGTGGGTGAGTTTCTAGGTCTGTCTGCCGGCTCCTATTTGATTAATTAAGGAAAGGGAGGTAAGGGAAAGCTCCTTTACCTCACATTATTCAATTAATATGGATATGTTCACTTTTTCAGTGGCCATCAAATGACACAAAAAACTTGACTTTAGCTAGCATTCATTGATAAATGCTGCTCAGTCCTAAAATAGCCAGCAGTATTATTGTGCAAGGTGGCACGTATCTTTTATAGGTATGTTACATGGGTCAGTTTATTACAACCAAGTTAAATTTTACTATGCCGCATCTTTAGAAACAACTACTGACTGAATGGGCAGCCTCAGTGATTGGATAATAGTTATGTAGGATTCCAATAACAGGGAATCACTGAATATAGTGTTTATTCATTCTAAAAAGAGCATGGTGACTTAGCCATTGCAAAGCTCAGTCATGGTTTTAATTTCTCCCTATTAGAGTTACCGGTATATAGACTGGCTAAACTGATGGTTTTCTGCAATTATGTTATATATATTTAGAGGACAAATGTACCAAGCAGAAAATTCCAAAATTAAAAGGTTTTTGTTTTGTCTTTCAGTCTATTCGTTGGCACATAGACTTGCAGCCCTGGGCTACTTTCTCTCATTCACTAGACAGTGAGGCCACAAGGTTTCTTCACTACATTACAACTTCACAGGTGAGTAACACTATCCATGCACACACATAAAGTCAGTCATTGTCTCATTTGTACATGTGTATGAGCCTCTAGTTTAGTGCTGCTTAAAGGAACAGTTCACTCGAAAAGGTAAGGCATAGCTCCTTAACCTCCCAGCCTTCAATCAATACATTAAAGGAATAGTTCACTTCTGTCCATCATACTCTTTGGTTGTGGAAATTATAAATGATAACGGTAAACCATGGCTTGCAAGCATATCACTTAATTGGGCAAATAATAGTAAAGTAAGTGGTCACATAAAGGGGTTGATGCAATAACCAGTGCAAAAGATTGCCTGTGCTATTAATCTGCAGCAACCAATAAGATGCTATCTAACTGCAGTAATCTAGTAAAAAGCTAAAATCCGATTGGTTGCTGCATATTAATAGTACATGCAATACTTACATTGGCTCTCCTCTTACCTACCAGGTTCCTGCTAAGACCTCCTACTAGGATACGTTAGTTTTCATGCTTCAAAGTAGCCCAAAAGCTAACATGATTTAATTGCATCAGGGCCCGGTACCATTAATGTAAACTGCTTAGGCCCCAGTAGTAAGGATAGAAACAGGCAATAAGCCTACATTAGATCAGGTAGCGTGTGTTTCACTCCTATTTGGGCAATACTGCCCATTACTGCATCACCCTCAAACTGTTCTTCAGCAGTTTTTCTCAATCTTTTTATCCTTAAGGAATCCTTTAAATAAGAACATTTCATGTCTCAGAGAACCACTATATTAAAAGTTACTATAAATTTGTATCTGTGGTATTTAGTTCAATGAGTAGCGAAATGTCTTCAAGAACTAAAGTCCAGTTGATCCGACTGGCTTTCTCAGTTCAGAATAACTACACGAATCTGTAGGGAATAAACAAGGCTTGGGTAGGTTAAACCTTCCCAAATTAAATCTGCCCAAAAAAAAGAATATGTTGCTTTAAAAAAAAAAAAAAAAAAAATTACAGTTTACCTTTTTCAGAGGTAAACCAATCTTTTCTGCAGAGTTTCCTGGAGGGAGGGAGTGGTAGTGTTGGGTAGGTTGGTATGTGCCAATAGTGTGCTCTTATTTGCTGTGTGTGATGTGCGTATGTTGCGTGAATGACATCACGTGTCGTGCGGATCGACACTTGTGGTGCTTACTTTGACGTCACGTGGCGCCAGAAAAGTTTTAATCCACAGCATTGTTCTTTGAAAGCTTGTACTTCTTTCTGGTGGATTTTACCCTGGTGTCATCTGTAAATCTGAACCAGTGGCTGGGTGCAATGGCCTTCAAGGTATTAAGAGCCTTTGTTTCCACTTCCTTCATGATAAGGTTTGCCACCATGTGAAAATTGATCCCATAGCACATCCATATTTTTGCTTGTAGAACTTAAACTGGGTACACACCATCCAATTATTCAGCCCGACAGACATTTCAGTGTTTCGGATGATCAGGCCAAAATATTGTTTTCCAGGTCTGGCTGTGACCGACCATTTGTTTGTCAGAATTAGAAGCATCCGAAAACCATGGTGGTTAACTGTCGGCCGTGGCTACTTTTGCCATGACCAACAGTCCTTCAGCCAGGACATAATATCTCATCATGAGATACCTTGCCAGCATCCTAGTGTTCTAGGATGTTGGCAAGGTATTTTGCCACCTTGTATGTTGATTCTGCTGACTATTGGTCAGTGTGGGACTCCTTCCTTACATATCTTAGAGAGTCCATATATACAAGGGTGGGCCACATCAGGGAAGAGGCGATGATACATGGCTCGATCAATGGCTTTGCCCTTTTGAAGATATTGTAATAAGTCTATGACCTTTTTCTTGTAGCGGCTTGTGGGATCCCTTGCTATTTGTGTTGTTATGGGCCAGGAGTGGGGTCACCATAACATGGTAGTCTGTGGTGTTGAGTACCCCTTTGCATCTTCCCTTATCCACAGGCAAAATTGTGATACTAAAGTCTTTCTTGAGGGATTTTAAAGCTCTTCTTTCTTGTGTGGTCAGGTTCGATGATGGTGGTTTAGCACTGGCAAAAGCAACAGATATCTTAATGCAAAGTTGTACTGTCATTTTCTTATAATTAAAATTAATTCATATTTGTTTACATATATATAGAACTTTAATTGGGGATTAAGGTAAACAAAGGGTTACAATATATTCTACAATTATATTTTGATTGGATATCATGTCTTTTAAAGGAAGTGGGACACAAACAGTCTATGATTAAGAGTAACATGTGTACCCGAAACGCGCAAGACTTCCTATTTGTAAATTCTTTATAATGTGAATTACCCAGCTTTGGTGATTGGGTCAAGGGTGTTTTGTTCTAGGCACTTCCTGTTCAAACCAATTTTTTATATTATACATTTTTTTTAACATCTTTGTAAATCTGCAGATGTAAACACATCTTTAATTTCTCCTACATTTTAATTTATAAATATACAAGCAAAACTAAAAGTACACTATTGGAGAAAAATGTGTTTTTTTTACCCTCACAGATTCTGTGTTCTAATAGGATGAAAAATGGACTGATTGGCCAATCCTTGGAGACCGTTAAACCCTGGACTGTTTGTCTTGATGATAAATTCAGCTTGGTTCATCAGATCCGAAATAAACAATGTCGTGTCTACTCATTAGGGTAATTGTTTGTTACATTTTATTTGTAGTTTAGTCATAACAAAATTCATATCTCTTATAGGTCCATTTTCAAATAAGAGTATGATCTCTCTAAGATATTGGATAGCTGCTACTTTTCATGGGCATTGACATGGTGATAGTATGGCTGGCAGTGTGACTGATCACTTCCCTTAGTTAATGTAGCAAAGGTACAAGGTAGAATAATCTTCAGGGCGATGCAATAATATCACAGATTGCACTTTGCCTGCACTCTTTCCGGTTATGTATAAACAACGTTGTGGCCATTAAAACTGTTTTGAAAATGGTGCAAACACTGCAAAAATTACCTGGTATTACATTGGGAAGCGTTTTATCTGAAAACAAACACTAGTCAACTGCACATTACCATTTGGGTGCAGGCATCTCAGAGTTTCCAATGGGATATAAAAGACTCAAAAGAAGAAATGTAGAGCAACGCAGTCCAAGAGAATTGGAAAATGTGTTTACTGTGAACCACACAACATAATGGAGGACTAAACATGATTGAACTCCCAAAATGTTGTGTGCTTGATGTGTGATTCACAGTAAATACATTTTCAAATTCCCTTAGAGTGCGACATTTCTTCCGTTGAAGCATAGGTTTTATACTGATTTAGGGGATAGTGCAGAATGTTAAATAAAAAATTAAATCACTTTTCAGCCTTTAACGTTTGGTTTATTGATTGTTAAACCGATTGTTAATTTATGATCGGTGTAACGAATGTATATTTTATGATCGTTATTGTAAATTGCTGATAACGACCGTAAATCTACGTAGATTTACGATCCCCATAGAATACCATTGCGGTAGTTGACTATCGCATGGTATTCTACGACCGAACGTTCGTTAATTAATGAATGTTCGGCGTAAATGTATGATTGAGGCCGTACATATACGCTGCTGTCGTACATTACTGAAACGCATGATATCACTAAATTGCGATACAGTGTGTTTGGGAATATGGTCTATTGTATCCCCCCTCTTGTGTTTAAAATAGAAACCTTAATATAGGGGCCTACACATTTTATGAAAACCACTATAAATTATAAAAAAACAGGGAGCCATAACAAGTTCTTCAAACTCTTGTTCATAACAGAAACAACAAAAAAAGTCTGAGAGACTCACTTGTTTGTTGCAGAAAAAAGTGCACTTGTGAATAAACTTGCACTTTTTTCTGCAACAAACAAGGGAGTATCTCAGACATTTTTTTGTTGTGTTATTTTTTGGCTGGGGGCAGTGTAGCCATAGCTGAGATATTCATCATACCCTGGGCCTCATTTACCTAGATTCGCAAATTGCTCTGGGCAAATTTGGCTTCCTGTATTAAATACCGGATTTGCTCCTGGTGGTAAAAAGGAATTTTACCCCAGCGCCACTTTAAGACCAGCCATTAACTGGTCTTAAAGGGTAACTGTGGTCTCGAATTCTTCCAAACTAGTAAGAATTATATAAAAAGCCTTCTATCTTATCTTCAAAATAAAACCTAAATCACATCTCTAGATAAAATTTGTGAGTTATTGCTATTGATAAATTTTATTAAAGTTTTATTGCTGGAAAGGTTCAGTAATATTACTTCCTGCTTGAACACTTCCTGTTTTCAGCCATTGACCAGTTGTAGTCATGTGACCAGCCTCAGCCTGCATTAATAGGCTCTTCTTCTCAACTGTCAACTTTTCCCCCAGGTACTTGCCAATTTCCCCAGCATTAACTCTTAACTGAGCATGCTTCTCCCCCGGGACGGACGGCAGGGCAGAGGTCAGGTGATGTCACTCAACCATTCAAAGCTTTCATTTAACCCTAACTTGTTTTGAGACCACAGTTGCCCTTTAAATTCTGGAGTTAAAAGTGGGGCAAATCCTTTATTAAATACCATGCACCAGTCTTTTGTGAAACTCGTGCAGCCGGTGCAATTATGAAGTTAAACTTGTACTAACCTTTACAATATTGGTTACCACGAGTTTAGCCCCCTTTTTAGCACCGCACACCTAGATAAATGAGTGTTTTGTAAATAAGCCACCTTTTACCTTGTTCATAACAGTCCACAAAAAATTCTGGTGGATTAGTGGCACCATGGTATGAAGTACACAAAATTTAATTCCGCGTATGCACAAATGATATATATTGGTGCACAGAACACAATAAATTAGAAACTGCCTGCTTCATTGTTTTAATTAAAAATCCTGTTGACTATATTTCTTTTAAGCAGTGTTTTGAAATTCCAGAATTACCCAGGGAATGACCTTTTGTTCTAACATCCAGGTCTAGACTGTGCTTTGATGCTTTTTGTGCAGAGATTCTATTTAAAACTTATTTTTCACTTTTCCTTCTCTAGACTAAACACATAAATGAAGATGAATGGCTATAAACTAGGAACTCATTCAATTTCATTCCAGTTCACATTCAGATTCGTAAAATCAGTAACTAAACAGCATTTATTCCCAACTGATTTTGTAATAAATTGAAACTGCAGGGTAAATAGCAAAATCTAACACTGCAGCCATTATGTAACACTAATGAATGTTACATTTTTGGCTTTAACTCTTTACACGTGGTCAATTTGGCGCATGATGAATGAGCGGGAAAAACATGCGGGATGAACATTCATTTTGACGATGTTCGGTCATTTGTTGGAAACCCATCGATATCCAGCTGAATGGCTACACATGTGTCATTAGTGGCCGAGTCGGACATTCACCGCATGCTCCCTTGAATGATCATACTCTGTGAAGTGATTCCATAAAAATAACTTGCTTTTAATAGGATAACCTGTCTATTTTATGGGACATATCTTCCTGTAGAAATTTGTTAAAAACCTGATCAGGGTCAGGCTTGTTAGAAAATGAAGTGTGTTGTCATGCACAGAAAGATTCTTATATCCATTTTATCGAATGCGTTGCTGAGTATAGAAAGGTCTAAATAAATAATGAAATTCTAGGTAATACAGTGTAGAATTTCAGGATCTACATAGAAATTTGATTGTAGCTTTTATCATAAAAGAATGTCTAAAGTAAAGTTAATTAATTTACACATTATAAGCTTCACAGCTATGTTGGATCCAGGCCGATCTTTGTGCCAAGAATTTTGTTTTTATGAATAGCTAGACTTTGCTTTTTTATTTGGACTCCTTGACTATCCCAGATGAATGTTAATAAAGACTAATATTATATCTGTATTCTAAAACCTAACATTTGTTGTCTTAACCAGGCAGAACAAATGTGCAGTCATCAGTTATTCCAACAGAAAGTATTTGAGTTGTCTTATTAAAGATTTATGTAAGGAAGAATGTTTTAAAATGGAATGAACGTCTTCTTCAAATAGCCCTCCCTTTGGCTGTACCCAGGGTGAGTGGGTAGGAGGTACCATACTAACTACCTGCTGTATTCCCTGAAGTGCCTTGTGATTTTCTTTTACATTATTGTAGTTATACATTTGTACTAATGACTTACATTACATTCAGTTGCAATACTGTTGCTTACTAGTTTTGCAAAACAAATATTTCCTTCTTTCTCCTTTGTAGCCTTGGTGAGGATGACAACAATTTTGAAGTCAATATGGCCATAGGGGGCTGTGATGTCCATAGGTTTGACCCAAGCATTACATCTGCTCATGTCCATGAAGGAGAACGCCTTTGGCACCATCGCCTTTCAGTTGACTGGAGGGACCCAAACCCAGCCATTGCCACTCATAAGCTACACATCAGTACTAAAAAACTTGGTACCATTTTAAACGAATTTGGTCATTGGAAGGTAAATTTTCATTTGCAGTAATATGTTTGGTTAAAAATGTGTATTCATGCTAAATTTAATGTTCCTACCATGTAAAGATCCTTTCTCTTTTATATTTTATCTCATCCAAACAGTACAGAAACAAAGGTGAATTTTAATAATCATATTGCAACCAAGTACAAAATGAGTCTTAAATTTAGAGCACACCTAGGAGACTCTTTTGCCTTGAAAGAGCCAAACTTCTTCTTCCTCCTCCTCCTCCTCGCGGGGCATATAGGAGAAGTGTGCTATCTTCTAGCTAAGGAATCCGTGGAAGCGTTACGACCTTATCTGCGAATTTCCGGATATTTTTTCCCATAGACTATAATGGTAACAATCCTCAAATGTTGATATTTCAAAACAGTTTGTTTTCATGGTCATAAATACAAATGGTGATACCCCCAACCACCCACACAGACACAGGTACACCCACCTATTGACCTACCTTTCCATTCCCATGGAAGCCATATTTAAAGGGTAACTAAAGTCAAAAAAAAAAAATTATATTTATTCTCAATAAAAGATAGTTTTATGGTTGTAAACACAAAAAAGACATACCCCCTCAACCAGACCCCGGTACTCACACCTACTGATCTACTTATGCATTACTGTGGCAGCCATACTTAAAGGGTAACTAAAGTCAAAAAAACTAATTTAGATTTATCCTCAATAAAAGATAGTTTTATGGTTGTAAACACAAAAAAAGACATACCCCCTCAACCAGACCCCGGTACTCACACCTACTGATTTACTTATCCATTACAGTGACAGCCATACCTTTAGGGTAACTAAAGTAAAAAAAAACTAATTTAGATTTATCCTCAATAAAAGATAGTTTTATGGTTGTAAACACAAAAAAGACATACCCCTCAACCAGACCCAGGTACACACACCTACTGATCTACTTATCCATTACTGTGGCAGCCATACTTAAAGGGTAACTAAAGTAAAAAAAAAAATTAGATTTATCCTCAATAAAAGATAGTTTTATGGTTGTAAACACAAAAAAGACATACCCCCTTAACCAGACCCAGGTACACACACCTACCGATCTACGTATCCATTACTGTGGCAGACATACTTAAAGGATAACTAAAGTCAAAAAAGCAAATTTTGATCAATAATCAAAAAGGTTTGTTTTTTTAACCCCTTTTGGCATTAACGTTGGAGTTATTTAATGCCCCCACTGGCATTATTGAGTTTTAAAATCTGCAGCGCAAACACACAAATTCCCTTCCAAAATGCAGTCTTTCAAGCCAAATTCAAAGTTTATACTTAAACTTTCCCTTTCTAGTTATGTACATAATCTATGCATGGGCCCTAAATATTATTATATTTTTTTTATTATAATTTTACATGCAATTTGCATATCAGACAAATTTACTTGGTTTTTATAAAGAAGTGAGTAAGAATTTAGGTCCATAATTATAAAGGTGTGGTATCGCTTTTTAGCGATTCCGCTCCTTTAAAAAATGGTTAATTTACAGTTATCGAAAATTAACTATAAGGATCATAAATTAACTATAATGATCGTAAACTAAAAATAATGATATTAATGATGATATGATAACGCAATCATAGATTTATGATCCCCATAGAATACCATTGCGGTATTTTACATACCGCAATGGTGCGGTATTGGCTTACCAATCGTTAAAACAATCGTAAATCTACGACCACAATTGTAAATTTACGATTCCCCGTAGAATACAAACATTCCGGCTATACATTTACTGCGCCACCATAATTTACCGATAACTTGCAGTATTGCTAATGTGCCCTCTGTGCTGACTCTGTAACGGAAAAAGATTTGGGGGTTCTAGTAGGTAACAAACCTCAATTACTATGCACTATGTTACAATTGGCTGCGGCATGAGATAAGCTTCTGGACCAAATTTAGACTGATGGTGAGCCACCCAAAATTTTGATGCTGTGATCTCTGAGCCACTTTCAGGAGGATGCATTGCCAGCCAATAATTTAATTAGGGCTAGGCCACACTGCTGCGTTTTTTTTGCGTTTGCGATTGCGCTTGCGATTTTACAAAATCATTGAAAACGCGGCAACGCAAAAAAGCGCGTTTTTCATTGCGATTGCGTTTTGCATTCTGCATTTTTAATCGCAATCGCATGCGTTTTCCTATATTTATTGAAGAAATCGCAAGCGCAAACTCAACGAAAATCGCACATGAAATCGCATGCTATTGCGTTTGCGTTTGCCTTGCAGTGTGGCCTTGCCCTAAAACAGACATGAAAGTCATGCTTAGCAATGCTATATCACTCCCAAAAACCACATGGGAATTGCAGCAATTTGCAATGTTATATGCCAGTAGTGGCAACTTTGGCAGAGCTTTATGTTAGTTTATGTTGCAGTGCAATGTGCCAGGAGTTTATATCGGCATATTACATTGAAGGTGTGATTGTCCCGAGAGTGGCTTCTAGTGCATTGCTTATTAATTAGAAATTGCTAAACCGATTGGAAATGAACACTCAAAACCGCGCCTTTATGACTATGGCCCATGGTAGCCTTTACCTCCACGCAATTGATTTTACATTTTCCCCAAAGTCAGGAGAAGGATTCAGCAAAGAAAATGTCCTTGTATTTCTGCAGAATTTCTGTCTGTCCTTGACACATTTCTTTGGAGATAACCATTGTCAACACAAGATGATAATGATTTCAGCTGTACATGTTCAAACCTTTAACTGCGCTGATGATATGGCTATACTGAAATAAAGGTGCGATACCATGGCTTTAACCATCGTTGCCACAATTGTAAATTTACGATTGCGGATGGAAATCTATAATTAGACATTTACGGTTGCCTATATTAAACGTCTCCTGTGGCTCTCCAGATGTTTGAAAACTACAACTCCCAGCATTCCTATGCTTCCCTCTGTAGTTGAGGAATGCTGGAAGTTGTAGTTTTCAAACATCTGGAGAGCCGCAGTTTGAGGATCACCGTCCTATACCATGGGGTAATAAATATGGCCCAAAGTTATCAGATCGTTATGAGCCAGGGCCAAAACACATAAATGTTGTCAGAAAGTTTACATTTTATGCCAATAAAGCTCTTGGAATGAATTAATATGCAACTGATCACTATGCTCAATAATATAAAAACAATGTGAAATTGCCATCACAAAGAAACTCAAGCTGCAAACTTTTACCCATGACTGGACATACATAAATAAAAAAAAAATATTCTATTGTAAAGTACCTGGGATCTATAGTTGTCTTGATAAATGGCAAAAAGTGTCAGAATTTGATAATAGAAGTAGCCTTGTAGGCAAAACATATTTGGAATAACAGCTGACCTTAAACGCATTTGCTAGAATCAACTAAGAGTTCTGTGACATTTTTTTTTTGTTTAGCTTTATCATCATGCATTCCCCATTAAATCACCATCTGTGTAAACTGACAACAGATGTTTTCTTTTAAGGCCTACTACGATTCATCTTTCATTTCATAAAAGCATGCAGCTGTGTGTCACAAATTAGAATTCTCTTCTTAAAGGACAACTAAACCCACAGAACAACACTGAACCAGAAGGCAGAACACCTTGATATAAAACCAGTAATCTGTGTCTTACCTCTCATTTTGATACGGGTACTAGGAAATTTACCTAAATTCTAGTATCACTCATTCTAGTATCACACAGTTTGGTCAACGACCATTTTGTTCTGCACATGCTCAGTCCTTAGCTATGGCAGAAACTTGATACAGTTGGTCACACCCATTAATAATTTCTAGCCAATCCTTTTACAGGACAGATAAAGCAAGGAAGCATGTGATTGAGGCCAGGAGGTGTGGTCTGACAGTGCACATACACACAGATACTTCATCCAGTTCTTACATTTACTTTAATACAATTTACTGTGGGATTTTATAGCTTATTGGTGTTTTTAGATTCTGGAGTATAAAAAATTGTGTTTAGTTCTTCTTTAATGCAGTGTTGTAGTTTGTGTTTTTGTTTATAAAATCAGTGCAGGTGTCCAGGGCTGGATCTTCCTTAAAAAATTTTTTCCAAAATAATCTTTTTATTAATTGTAGTTGTAAGGTCAGTAAAGCAGTATGATTACAGGTCTTTATGAGGGGTTTTTATTTTTTAAATTAAACTTCTGATATGCTGTACAGTAATTTAACATAATTGATTATAATGAAGAGTTGAATGAAAACACTTCAAAGCAATGTTATATGATGTAAAAATTACTAGCAACCCCTGCTGGTAAGATAGTAGTATTACAAACATGCCCAAGAAATGCCCCATAGAAAGAGGAGGATTTATGAAAAATAAATTTATCTTGGAGAATTGTTTATTAATGACTTATGTTTATTTTCAGATTGATGTTTTGAAAGCAGATATGGAAAGTGCAGAGTGGAAGATTTTAGAAAACCTAATTTTAGAAGGCATTGTCGAACAAATAGGACAATTAGTTTTAGAGATCCACCTTCACTGGCCAGGGTTTGAAGTTGGTGGAAATGACAGCAGTGTTGTCAGATACTGGTACAGTCTTTTCAAAGAACTGGAACGCAAGGATTTCAAACTTTTCTACACTTACAAGGACTATTCTAAACCCCAAATATTCCTTAAAAAGGAAATCTTCAACGCAAGCAGCTGCTATATTCTAAGCTGGGTAAACACCAGATGGACACAATACCAAACAGTTTAAAGTGGATTCCCCCTCACCTTTAAATTGAAATATAAATAGATGTTTGCATTGCCTAATCAGTATCTATGAGACTATCCATCCAGAAAGTCTTTGGCAGTATGTGCAGACAGTATATGTATACACTTTTTTTTATTTTCAAGGGCTAAACCACACACATTTCTCACGTGCTTACGCTCTCGTTTTGCATGCCAACATATCACAATGTGGATGGCCACATTATGTGATCTGCGTTTTGCTTTCGATTCACATGCAATCATTTTTTTAATTCACGTGTGCTTCAAACGCGGACTATTACTGGAAATGCAGCAAGAGCAAGTTACCGTCCATTAGTGTGGCAGCAACTTAAGAGCATTTAAGTGCGTTGTGGGCGCTAAGATTATGGACAAATATTGGAATAGCAATGCAAATAATTAGCCTATATTTCCTTTAATAGTTTTTAAGGGCATGTCCACCCTTACCATTAACTTTTACAAGCAAAATGCTATCATCCCTTGCCAGCATCCTTTGCTACTGTACGAGCAGCAGAACAGTGAGGACTTACCGTGTGTACCAAACCTTATGAAGACTGAAGTAATGATAGAATTTTTGGTAAAGGTAAGAATTTCAGATTTTGTGCCGACACAAAGTTCTTACATAAACTTTTAGAGGCAGGTTAAGACATTTTGGTTAATGGTGAGGGAGGACATTTCTAACATGCTGCAAATGTTTTTCAAACACAACTGGATTGTGTTTTCTGTGACAAATTACTGAATACTAAATATTCTGTACTATTTATTCTCGATCAGATACCTGCAAATTGAAAACTTGCAATTCTTCAGTTTGCTCAATAAAATATTAAAGTTCTACAGTCAGGTCTTGGGATTTCAAACACCACAAAATAAATGAATAAAAAAAATACAACACTGGCACAGTATCACAACCAAGTTTCCTTTAACCTTTCGTGCCAGACAGTTTTGCAAGAGCCTACCTTTTTTGCCAGAAGAATTTTCAGATTTGCAATCATATGGTTAAACTAATTTTACAGTAGGAACCCCCAGTAAATTAGGAATATTATACATTGTTTTTTTCAGCACAATGTGTAATTTAGCATGGTATCAAAATTTTTTAACTTTCTGGAGATTTTAATTGGAATTATGGGTAAAATATGTAAAAAAAATTAAAAATTAGCAATTTTTCACAGAGTTTCCCATTTTTACTAACAGTTATCTTAAGGTTACACACAAAAATCTTACTGTTTCTAAAAGCTCTGTACTCCGAGTACAACGATACCAGATATGTAGGTACCCGACTTTCCGTACAGGAGACGCCCAAACTAAACTGGACCGCAGATTTACACCAGATAAAAGATAACCACTATGACAGTTAACATAGAATATCTTCCAAATATCTAAAATATCCCCACAAGTGAGATATTTAGAAACTACACACCGCAGGATATTATGAGTGAGGTAAGTTTGATCAAAATGCAGATACCCCGACGCAGCTTTCGTCCAATTGTAAGTTATTTTCTCACATTTCCTTTTTTTCCTCAACTGTAAAATCAGAGACAAAATCAAATGCGAATTTCAGCTAAAAACTGTGGAGGAAAGTTCAAACGCATCTCAAATATGAAAGCCTAATCCCTCCTGAATAAAACGGTGATGCCATATTCATGGGTGTACCCAGCAGACATGGCTACCAACTAACCCAAAGTGGGACTAATGCCAAATGGCAGTGACAGTAAAAAAATTTAGCCATCTCTATATTGAACATTCTGCAGTTTTTTTTACACTAAAACCCCCTGTAGCTTGGAAATACCCCCAGAAACTAATATTTTTGGAATGTAGACACCTTCAGCAACATAGCGCTGTTTAATTCTTCATTCATACCATCAATGGTATAGGTGCAGCTCTTCGTAGAAGTTCGCACTTCGGCAGATTTTCTGAAAAAATTAACAAAGAACAACTTTCAAAGGTAGAAATCATGCCAAAACCCATGGAATGTAAAAAAAGTACCAAATGTCAATCTCCCAAATGTCCTGAATCACAATGGTATGCCATAGGTGGTTACACACACGGAAGTGGAAGCGAATAGCTACGAAGTGAGACAATGCACAATGGCTCAAAACCAGTGAAATATTCAGCCAACTCAAATTTGAACAGTCTGCAGTTTTTACCACAAACACCCCCTAACTCAGAAATACCCACAAAAAACTATATAGTCCTGAATCTAACAACACCTGGCTATGTAACACGTAGTTCGTTCATTCATACCATCAATGGTGTGGGCGCAGTTCTTCGTAGAAGTTCGCACTTTAGCAGATTTTCTGAAAAAAAAACACTTTCAAAGGTAGAAAAAATGCCAAAACCCCATGAATTATAAAAAAGTTACCAAGTCCATCTCCCAAATGTCCTGAATCAAACGGTATGCCATACGTGTGGTTACACACACAGACGTGGAAGCGAATAGCCACGAAGTGAGACAATGCATAATGGCTCAAAACCAGTGAAAATATTCAGCCAACTCCCATTTGAACAGTCTGCAGTTTTCCCACAAAAACACCCCCCATAACTCAGAAATACCCCACAAAAAATTATTCCTGAAATTACAACACTTAGGCTATGTAACTGTAGTTCGTTCATTCATACCATCAATGGCGTGGGCGCCGTTCTTCATAGAAGTTCGCACTTTAGAGATTTTCTGAAAAAAAAAAAACATCTTCAAGGTAGAAAACATGCAAAACCCATGGAATGTAATATTCCAAATTCAACTCCAAATGTCCTGAATCAACGATGCCACATGTGGGTTACACACACGGACGTGGAAGCAAATAGCCACCGAAGTGAGAATGCACGATGGCTCAAAAAACAGCTAAAATATTCAGCCAACTCCAAATTTGAACAGTTGCAGTTTTCCCACAAAACGACCCCTAACTCAAAAATACTCCCCAGAAACTATAATCCTGAAATCTACACACCTTAGGCATGTAACACGTGTAGTTCGTTCATTCATACCATCATAGCGTGGGCGCAGTTCTTCGAGAAGTTCGCACTTTAGCAGATTTTTGAAAAAAAAAACACCTTCAAAGGTAGAGAAAACATGCCAAAACCCCATGGAATGTAAAAAAAAAGTTACCAAAGTCAATCTCCAAATGTCCTGAATCAAACGGTATGCCATAGTGTGGTTACAACACACGGACGTGGAAGCGAATAGCCACGAAGTGAGAGACAATGCATAATGGCTCAAAACCAGTGAAAAATATTCAGCCAACTCAAATTTGAACAGTCTGCAGTTTTTCCCACAAAACACCCCCATAACTCAGAAATACCCCACAAAAACTATATATTCCTGAAATCTACACACCTTAGGCTATGTAACACTGTAGTTCGTTCTAATACCATCAATGGTGTGGGCGCGAGTTCTTTGTAGAAGTTCGCACTTTAGCAGATTTTCTGGAAAAAAAACACTTTCAAAGGTAGAAACATGCCAAAAACCCATGGAATGTAAAAAAAATTACCAAATTTCAATCTCCAAATGTCCTGAATCAAACGGTTAGCCATATTGTGTTGGTACACCACAGGACGTGGAAGCGAATAGCCACGAAGTGAGACAATGCACGAGGCTCAAAAACAGCAAAAATTCAGCCAACTCCAAATTGAACAGTCTGCAGTTTTTCCCACAAAACGACCCCCTAACTCAAAATACCCCCCAGAAACTATTATTCCTGAAATCTACACACCTTAGGCTATGTAATACTGTAGTCGTTCATTCATACCATCAATAATGTCTGCACAGTTCTTCGTAGAATTTCGCAATTTAGCAGATTTTCTGAAAAAAATTAACAAAAAAAAACACTTTCAAAGGAGAAAACATGCCAAAACTCCATGGAAGTAAAAAAAAGTTACCACAATGTCAATCTCCACATGTCCTGAATCAAACGGTATGCCATTGTGTGGTTACACACACAGACGTGGAAGCGAATAGCCACGAAGTGAGACAATGCACGATGGCCAAAAACACAGCGAAAATATTCAGCCAATCCAAATTTGAACAGTCTGCAGTTTTTCCCACAAAACCACCCCCTAACTCAGAAATACCCCACACACAAACTATAATTCTAGAAATCTACACACCCACGCTATGTAACACTGTAGTTCATTCATCATACCATCAATGGGTGGGCGCAGTTCTTCGTAGAAGTTTGCACTTAGCAGATTTTCTGAAAAAAAACACTTCAAAGGTAGAAAACATGCCAAAACCCCATGGAATGTAAAAAAAATTACCAAATGTCAACTCTCCAAATGTCCTGAATCAAACGGTATGCCATATGTGTGGTTACACCCACGGACGTGGAAGGAATAGCCACAAAGTGAGACAATGCACGGATGGCTCAAACCAGTGAAAAAATTAGCCAACTCCAAAATGAACAGTCTGCAGTTTTTTCACCACAAACACCCCCCTAACTCAGAAATACCCCCACAAACTATATATTCCTGAAATCTACACACCTTCAGCTATAAAGCTGTAGTTTGTTTATTTCATACCATCAATGGTGTTTGTAAAATTCTACGAAGAACTGCACCATTTTAGCATATTTTATAAAAAAATTACAAAAAAAAAAACATTAAAAACATGGTTTCCCACAAAAATATTGCCATGAAAACTTTACAAAGCATTCTAAATAATGAAGAGCAACTTTTGGAGTATTTTGAAACATTTGTGGGGGTGCACTGGAGAGGGCAGCTGCCAAACTGCTTTGTGTATATTGGGCATTTACACAGCAAAATTTTCAAGCACAAACCAATAGGGGTAACTTTGGGATTTTCAACTAAAACAACCCCTTACCCATGAACCCCCAACAAACAATATATTTTCTGAAAGTGCACATGCTCACTACATTGATTCACCATGATATTTTCGCGCGTCCATTGTCTGGCAAAAATCTTCGTGAAAATGTCGGTCTCGAAAATTTCTGAAAAAAAATGACAAACACACTAAAAACTAGCTTGTTGCAAAAATCACGTGCAAACTTACAAAGCATTCTAAATAGGGAAGAGCAACTTCTTTGGAGTATTTTGATACCACATTTGTGGGGGTGCACTGCAGAGGGTAGCTGCCAAAAGCTCAAAGTTTGGTACTATTGGGCATCTACACAGCAAAATTTTGCACACAAACCAATAGGGGCAACTTTGGGATTTTCAACTAAAATAAACTCATTACCCATGAACCCCCCCACAAACATATATTTTCTGAAAGCGCACATGCTCACTTACATTGATTCACCATGATATTTGGCCACGGTCCATTCGTCTGGCCGAAAAATCTTCGTGGAAATGGCGGTTTTCGAAGATTTCTGAAAAAAATTACAAGCACACTAAAACACTAGTTGTCACAAAAATCACGGTGCAAACTTTACAAAGCATTCTAAATAGTGAAGAGCAACTTCTTTGGAGTATTTTGATACCTCATTTGTGGGGGTGCACTAGAGAGGGCAGCTGCCAAACCGCTCAAAGTTTGTGTACTATTGGGCATCTACACAGCAAATTTTCAAGAAAAACCAAAGGGGCAACTTTGGGATTTCAACAAAAAACACCCCCCCTACCTATGAAACCCCCCCACAAACCATATATTTTCGGAAGAGCACATGCTCACTTACATTTATTCACCATGATATTTGGCCGCGGGTCCCGACGTTTGGCCGAAAATCTTCACGAAATTTGTGGTTTTCGAAGATTTCTGAAAAAAATTACAAACACACTAAAAACCTAGCTTTGTCGCAAAATCACAGTGCAAACTTACAAAGCATTCTAAATAGTGAAGAGCAACTTCTTTGGAGTATTTTTGATACCACATTTGTGGGGGTGCACTGCCGAGGGTAGCTGCAAACGCTCAAAGTTTGTGTACTATTGGGCATCTACACAGCAAAATTTTCAAGAACAAACCAATAGGGAACTGGGATTTTCAACTAAATAAACTCATTACCCATGAACCCCCCCACAAACATATATTTTCTGAAAGCGCACATGCTCACTTACATTGATTCACCATGATATTGGCCAGCGGTCCATTCGTCTGGCGAAAATCTTCGTGGAAATGGTGGTTTTCGGAGATTTCTGAAAAAAATGACAAGCACACTAAAAACCTAGTTGTCACAAAAATCATGGTGCAAACTTTACAAAGCATTCTAAATAGTGAAGAGCAACTTCTTGGAGTATTTTGATACTACATTTGTGGGGGTGCACTAGAGAGGGCAGCTGAAACCGCTCAAAGTTTGTGTACTATTGGGCATACACAGCAAAATTTCAAGAACAAACCAATAGGGGCAACTTGGGATTTTCAACTAAAACAACCCTTACCTATGAAACCCCCCACAAACAATATATTTTCTGAAAGCGCACATGCTCACTTACTTATTCACATGATATTTGGCCGCGGTCCAGACGTTTGGCCGAAAATCTTCACGAAATTTGTGGTTTTCGAATATTTGAAAAAAATACAAACACACTAAAAACCTAGTTTGTCGCAAAAATCGCCGTGCAAACTTACAAGCATTCTAAATAGTGAAGAGTAATCATATATTTTTTGAAAGCACACAAGTTCACTTACCTAGATTTGCCATGAAATTTGCCCGTTGTCCAGGTGTCTGGTCGAAAATCCTAGTGAAGGTGGCCATGGTCCAGGTGTCCAAGGTGATGGTTTTCAAGATTTCTGAGAAAATAGTAAAAAACACACTATAAATCTAGTGTTTTACAAAACAAATTGCCATGCAAACTTTACAAGCATTCTAAATAGTGAAGAGCTACATGTTCACTTACATAGATGACCCAGGATCTTGGCCACGATCCGGACGTCTGCCACAAATCTTCACAAAATAACTTTTTGAGATATCTGAAAAGGAAAAAGCGAATAAAACAACTATTATTCCAAAAATGTTATGTGACATAGATGTTTTCAGGTCTTTTACTGCAAACAAACATTGATCGTGAACCAACCTACAAACCTATATTTTGTGAAAGTACTACCTATATCTATGGTGATTCATGGCATTCATGCAGATTCGTTTCTGGAACACAACTAAAAACACAAACTATAACAAACTATAACAACAGTATAACCAAAAACTTTACAAACCAATTTGAAGAGACTACACTATTATCTATCTGAGAATATAACTATGGGAATAATAACGGGAAAAAACATGCCAGCACTATAAATTTAGAGCAGTGTGGTAAATTTCAAAGCAGCTATCAAAGCGAGAGGCTGGTTTGTGGGACATTTTGGGCAATAATAACGTGAGTCTTTCTGGTCCCATTCTTCTACCAAACCAAGCAGGCTCTTTGGGGGTACCTTTCCCCGCTGTTGTGGGATATTTTTAATGAAATGTTTACCAACCAATCGATCAACATTATCATGCTTGGTCCTAATCTGGTTGTTCTTCATCACCAAACAGCAAGAAAGGGAGAAGCGCAGCTGGTATCATAATAAATGGCAATTTGGAATCTGGTACTGCTGCCTTGTAGACAATAAATGAATTGAAGGTTGCGCTGAACTAAATTTATTGCAACCTTCTTGTACCAGTACTTGGATTTTCTGGTGGCATTGTAGTAATGGAGGATTTGGTCTGATTTGTCACGCCACACATGTGTTTATTTAATCCCTGATGCAGAGTGGCTTTCTTGAGGGGGGGGTCTGCCAACGTTTCGCACCACATTGACCGTCTCATTATGTATTGTGGTCAGCATATAAAACGTTTTTTTGCCGGCATGTTTTAGAGCCAGGAGGTCACCACACCTCAAAGAAAACTGCTCACCCTTTTCAGTTTTTTGTCTACAAGTTCCCTGGGCAAGCCTTTTCTTCTGGGATTGACTGTGCCAACAGGCAGGGGTGTCCAAAGAGCTTAGGGCTCTGATAGGGGAACACTAGTGTAGAAGTTATCCACGTATAGATGGAAACCTCTCCCCAGCAAAGGAGTATAAGCTCCCAGACAATTTTGGCACTAGTGCTCAAGTCTACGGGACAGCCGGGGGATCTAATTGCGAGTCCCGTCCTTCATAGATGCGGAAACATTTGATGTACCGGTCTTGCGTCACATAATTTATAGAATTTTATTCGTAACGGGCGCGCTTGCTGGGGATATATTGCTTGAATGAAAGGCGCCCTTTGTCAGCAATAGCGATTCGTCTACAGATAATTTTGGGATGGAGTGTAGACTTTAGAAAATCGCTCAGACAGGCTATCAATCAGGGGTCTTAACTTATAGAGCCTGTCATGACCGGGTTGTCCAGGAGGAATAGCCGTTTCATTATTGTTAAAATGCAGAATCGGTGTAAAATTTGGTACCGATTCTGCCATACGGCGGGGAAAATGGCACTGAAAGTACATATTTGGTATCCCAATATGAGGCCACACTGTAACTTTTTAGGATACCAGTGGCTAAAGTGAGCCCCAGAATTTTTTAAGCTCCTGAGATTGGTGGGTTTCCATGCCTGAGCTCTTGCCTGGTGGACATCATATGGGTTTTTGGCTAAAATTGCTGGGCATATAAATTTGTTATAGAGCACACATATCTTGTAGTATGGCCTCGTAAGAACAATGAAAGAATCAGCAATTGTGAAATTGTCTGTATTGACGTTTACTCCAGGGACTGCATCAAATGGGGGAATTTGGGGGGAATACATATTAGGAGACCTCATGCAGAGTCTTCTTGATCCAGTGCAGCATAAGCCCCACTTACATCTTCTGTAGCCTCTATTGGTGACTGATCTTGACTAGCATCCTGATCTTGCCCCACTCAGAGACAAAGTAGGCCACTACGTGTTGGGGCTCATCTACTGATGAGCTACTTTCAGAATCTGATGGCAAATAATCGAGTCAGAGTCTGAGTCACTAGTGTCTGAGACCATGCAGTAGGCTGCAGCCTCCTCCACACTATATAGCTTTTAGACATCTAAAACCTTGCAAGTAGAAACAACCAGAAAATTAACCCCTTCACCTACCACTGAACTCAAGACAAGCTGCTTGACTACTAGCAACAAAGTAACAGTCCCTAAAGTAACAGTGATGAACTGAAAATGAACTCAGAGTATATATGTCTATACTCAGATAAGAGATTTATATACAACCCTATATAAATATACACACTCTATATATAGTTATTCAAAAAAAAAAAGCAATAACACAAAGCAGAACAGAACAAAAAAAAAAAAAACAGAACAAATGCAACAACTTTCTAAACAAGTATATAAATGTGTGGACAGATGTGTAAAAAGTGTGCCTGGGTGTTCTAAAAAAACCAAGAAATCAACCAATAAGCTGATAATTCAGATAACAGAAACACACACAAAAAAAACTGAAATGTTTTGTGTAAGGTTTGGGGGTGATGGGGGTGGGTGGTGTGGGGGGGATGGGGTGTTTGGGGGGGTGGGTGTTTGGGTGGGGTGGGAAAGTATATGTATGTATAAGTGTGTATTAGTGTGTCTCTGTAAATCAAACAATCAAGAACTCAAAATACAGGAAAAAATCTGAAAAAGGCAACAACTTTCAACAAAACAAAAGGTAGTGTTGCAGTGTGTGAGAAAAACGAGTGTGTGCAAGTGTGTGTGTGCAAGTTGTTTGCAGGTGTGTGTCTGAAGTGGGAAAGTGGTTAGAAAAGCAGGCGTGTACAAGTGTGTGGTAATCAAGCAACACAGAGAAGAAGAAAAAATGCAAGTGTTTGTGTGTAGTGTGTGTGTTGTAAGTGTGTGATGTAAGTGTGGTTTGTGTTGGTGTGTGTCTGTTGGAAAGGGCAGATGTGTATATTCAAGTGTTTGTAAAACAATCAAGCATAACACAAAAAGCAGAAAAAAACAGAAAAATGCAACAACTTTCAAAACAAGTATAAAATGTGTGGACAGGTGGTGGGTGGGGTGTTTGGGGGGGGGTGGTGGGGTGTTTGGGGGGGGGGGGGGGGGTGGGGTGGTGTTGGGGGGTGGGGGTTGGGGTTGGGGTGTGTGTGAAGTATTGTAGGTTGTCAAGTGTGTATTAGTGTGTATCTGTAAAAAAACAAGTAAATCAAACAATCAGAACTCAAAATACAGGAAAAAAATCTGAAAAAGGCAACAACTCACAAAACAAAGGATGTGTGAAGTGTGGTGAGAAAAACGAGTGTGTGTGCAATGTGGTGTGTGTGTGTGTGGTGTGTTGTGCACGTTTGTTTGCAGGTGTGTTGTGTGTAAGTGGGAAAGTGTCTGAGTATAAAAAAAAGTATCAATCAAATTTTACAATCACAGAAAACAAAATATATATGTAATGTGTGTGTATGTGTTTGTGAGTGTGTGTGATCACCACAACAATGAGCAGGGGGGTCCACCAAAAGGTCCAACAGCTATGATCCCAGGAGGTCCACTATCTCAGGAGCAATGGCAACTCTCTAGTGAAATCTGATCACTATGGGGTGGTATAATATATAACCCACCATAATTGTTACAAATATTGCAATCTATGACCTCTCTGTGACCATCAGGGTAACAGGAGCCTGTCAACTTACTATTGGCTCGTTGTCTAGGGGGTCCTTACTATTGGCAGCATGCTCCCCTGCAATTCCACTATAGCAGGGGGAAGCTGTCACTGTTTGAATGGACTTCCTGTTCCTGTTCACGTGCAGCATGCTGCATTGTGGGTATTGCGCAATCGGGGGACCGGGAAGACTCGCTCCTGCTCTCTGCTCGTTGCCTAGGGGCTTGCCGACAGCAAGGTAAGCGTCTCCTTGCATTTAAACATGTTTGTGCCGCTCGATCCTGTCTTTACCTAAAAACGTAAATTTTCCTTTGGCTGGCAAAAACGGGTGGACAATAGGCGCCGTGAAACTTACCAATGGTGGCACTGAAAGGGTTAAGCTGCGCGCTTACGTGAACACAAATCTGATGGATAATTAGCAATTTCATTTTGTATGCACAGATTTTAGAATTATCTGCACACATCACCAACAAAAAATGCACACTATAGTTAAAGGTCATCTATACCAAAAAAATAGGTTATTTTAAATTGACCATAACTGTAAACTATAATTCTTCCCAACCACCTTTTTTTTGTTGATCTGCCCCCTATTTCTTTAGCTATCCAATCTAAAACTTATATTTCAGCTGTCAATCAAGTTCCTTGCTCTCAAGCACTATTCTTCTGTGAGTAGTCAGGTCGGATGGAAGTGGTTAAAAGAGGGAGGGGGATACTGCTCCTAAACAAAATGTGTGCTGGATTTAAGGCATACAGCAACACACACACAAATCACAGTAAGTGCTACTTACATGTATTCAATTATAGATTAAGAAGAGGCAAAGTCATTTTTTCAGTATAGTGTCCCTTAAAGTGAACCCGGAAAAAGTCGGGGTCTGTCAGTAGAGCCGGTGTGGATCGTGCGCAAGGTAAAAATTCGAAAGCTTCTTTCCTGGCTCCTGTAAAATTCATTGAAGAACGGAAGGTAAGGCATAGCTCCTTTACCTCTTGTTCTTCAATTAATTAATTAAAGGAATAGTTAACGGTCTCAGTGAACTATTCCTTTATGGTAGTAAAAGTAATGATTTTTGACGATTATAAGCCATGTGCATGGAACAAATATGAATAATTCAATGGCTAAGAAATGACCACTGTCAGTGAAAAGATCAGGAAACTCTGCTTTGAACTTGCATGTGCATGCAAATGTAAAAAAATAAAATGATACAGGTTCGGTCCAGTGTGGCCTAAGTTAAGTGTTGTACTTTACTTGTAAGGGGTTGTTATAATTGCTCAAAGACGAGTGTCTAACCTTGCCAAGATCCCGTGATGCAATAACGGACCTACTCGCTTATTGCATTGCTGGATCAAAGCAAGACACTGCTTATCTTTGCAATGTTGAATTCCCCTGAATGTGCTTTACAGAAAATTTCACCAAACCAATGTATTTTATATTTCTGATAGCAGTCCCAGATATTTGCAGTGGGATGTCATTATAACCTAAAATATTGGCCAGTAATATTACAAAGCTTTATAGTTGCTGGTAGATAGAGCAGTGATTTCTAACCAGCATCCCAGCTGAAGTTTTTTTGTGTGTGGCCTGTGCGGCAGGCAGGTAGGTAGGGCAAGGGCATGCTGGGGTATGGCATGGGCATAACTGGGTGTATCAGGAGTGCGGCTACCCAGAATGGGCCAGGTTGGGCACACCTGAGGTAAAAAAAAAAAAAATCTGAATTTTATGGTTGTTTGGTTAAACCAAAATATTTTAGGCAGATAAACTCAATAATGTGAAACACTTTAGCATACACACCTTTTCTGTTTCAACATTGAAATTTTTGAAACAACTTTATACACACACTGCCTGACTACAGAGAGAAACACAAGGGACAAATTAAAAGTTTATTATGACATAAAAAACAGTAAATATATACAGGCAAGTTAAATAACTAAACATTTACATGTGTATAATGTAAATTCCTCCAATTAAGAATATACAAGAAAGTCAAGTGATTTCTCTTATGTCGATCTGAAATATTTCAGCAGATGATAAAAATACACCTTGATCTACCAAAGACCTGAAGATGCTGTGGGGTGTCAGACATTTTATTATCCACAATAGAAAAAAAATACACAACAGCATGTACTCCACATATGTACAAAGAAAGGTCCTTTCACCGCTTTAGTATTATTGTTGCCATTCAAAAAGTTTCATGGTGCAGATATGATCTATTCATTGCTGTGCTTTTCTTTGTTAAGCATCCTATAAAACATCAGTCATTATTTACAATGTCAAAGGCTTCAGGCACTTGTGTTCATTCAGTTTAATCCCACAGTTTGATAAGACCATCCCATCCACATGTGATAACTTTAGATGTTTCGTGTGGGTGCCAAACTGCACTTATACAAACTTTATCGTGAGCTTTTATTCTACTGTAAAGCTTGGTTGTTTTCCAGTCCCAGATGTTCAGCTTTCCATCTGCATCACCAGACACCACATAGCTGGATAACAAAAGGGTACAGATAAGCTCGTGTTAATGTATTTAAACCACAAGATGATGAAAATTACAGATACCGGTAACTTCCTAATGGTCATCAAATGTTAAGGTCCATACACGCATCCAATAGGACCGCCTCAGCAACAGTCGCGCGTGCATTCCCTTTGGGTTTATGCATTGGGCATCCTATCGGACATGTGTATGAGGATTTAGTCTTTTTATATCAAACAAATTCTTATTACAGTTTAGTGTTTAAAGGGTACCTGTGTACACACAAATGGCTTTCATATGTATTACCTTGAAATAAATCTGCCATTCCTTCTAAATCAGCAGCAATCATGATATAAAGAATGGACTGTCGAGCCATGAGCCACCAGAAATATTTGATAAAAAGAAAAACCCATGCATGCCCTTACATCATCTGAGATGGACCAGCATCAGACCTTCATAACTGTTTGTGGCTGCAGCTTAGAAGGGTTGGCATTGGAAATGTAAAACACAGGACTTTTATATAAAGCCATTTGTGTGTACACCAGTTACCATTTTAAAAATCTAGAACACTGCATCAAATCTACTCCTTAAAAAATATATTTTTAAACATTTGTTTTAAAAAGAGAACTTTGGCCTTAAACATCGATAATGCAGAACCGAAAGATTAAAATGATGCATCATTTGCCTTTCTAAGTTAACAACCTAAGATATACTCGTGTTAAAGGGCATCTCCACCCTCCTAACAAAAATTGGTATAAAGGGTAAGAACCCCCCAAATCTAGTTTTCCTTATACTTAGGTTTTGTAAGTAACTTTATAAGCATCTTTGAAAAAGACGATTCCTCGCCATGGCTCTTTACACAGCTGCCTACTCTTACTGCTGTGTAAATTCTAAACCAGCTTGCAATCGCAGCAGATAAAATGCAAATCTGCTGGTGAGGGATCGGGGCTTTTAAGTAACATTGTAAGTATCTTTGGAAAATGGAAGTAGAACGTAAACTAGGTTAGGGGTGGGGGTCCTTAACCTATTTTTGTTGATAGGGTGGAGATGCCCCTTAAAAACCTAAACAGCAGTGTTTTAGTTAGTTTTTCTCTCAACCCCCTTCAGATTATTGCACAGGAGGATACAAAGTAGTTATTCCCTGTATGAAGCACTAACCATGCGTGTGCCTCAAGGAGAGGGGAAAGGAAGTAAAGATTTTACTTATTTCACACAGGGGTACCTTTAGTAAGAATTAGATAGAAAGGCAAAGCATATGATCATGGTATGATGGATATTGCCGAGTGAACAACCATATTATTTATATTTCCAGAAATGTGAAAAGGAGAGGTAAAGAGAACGTTAACAGCTTTCTATAAAATATAAATACATGTAAAAAAATTTTTTTATTAATTTGTGCTAAGAAAATAACAACTATGATTCCATAGAATACAAAGCAAGATAACAGATTATCTCTGTTCACATCAATTTCTAAATTGTTCACTATTTACCTTGCCCAACTTACCAAATGCACCCAACCCTGTCATGCTACATTTAGCATACTTTAGGAAATATTTTGGGCTTCCATGATATCCATAGCAACCTGCAGGACGAGTACTTGTCAGTTCAACTTATTCCAGAAGTACCCTACTTATCAGCCCCACTTAAATATTTACCTCTATCTTTTATCACATCTTGTGCCAGGCAGCCTAGCATATTACATCAAAGGGGAGAATTTTAAATTATATCCAGCCACAGCCTCAACAAATATACCTACCTCATATCTGGTGAGAAGTCAACTTGACAGGCATACCCAGCTACCATGTGACCCTTGAATATTTTCTTTTTATTAAGCCTAAATCTGTTTTGGGCACCAAATATTAAAATTTGGTTGTCCATCGACTGACAAGCAAGCCATTTACCTGTGGGTAGAAAAAGAAAAGTATTTGTTATACAAAACAAACAATTCTATTTTATTTCTATGGGCTAGTACTGATTTTGTCCGAAAGATTACTAATTGTTCTATTGGTCACTAGTTTGTAGGCCAAAATGAGAGATGATAATGTGTGCCGATCTATCATGAGGATAAGTGGTCGATTGTGCTCAAATACGGATTACTATGCACTAGCCTTTTCAATAATCACATGCAGAAAAGTAGTAACATTTGCCTTTGTAACACTGCATATTTTTAGTGTTCAATGTTATTTTACAATACATAATGCTCTGGTTTTTAGAATTTAGGAAGTGCAGTGGAATTTTTCTATAAAAAAAGTCAATAAGCTGTGCCACTGTGTGACTCATTTCTTGTATTACACTGCACCTCCCATTCTAGCCTTGTCCCTATACCCAGCTAAATATAAAATCCCTAAGCTGCCTATTTTAACTTACAACCAGTAAAAAGAAACATACCAGCCTAGCAGCTATGCAGTAACAAAAATCTTTCTGGAGGGGCAGAGATAAATTCATTATAAATGCACAGGAGCAGCTTAGCCTGTTAAAATAACAAAAGTTCAGCACAGGGCGCATGCCTAACTTTACAAACAGGAGTTGCTGGACACGTCCCTTTCACTTCATAAAGAATGTATCTCTTCTTCACAAAATATTTTTTAAACTGGTTAGCTGCTGGTATGTTTCTTTTTACTGGTTTTAAGTTAGATTAGGCAGCTTTGGGGGGTTCTTTAATAAAACCTGCAGGAGCCGAGAAACGAAAGGAAGGAAATTACCAGGTCTCGTCTTCCTCCACTGTTCTTCTGATAGGTTCCTACTATATGCTCATATGCGCTGTGCATGCGTGTATAGTAGGAACTCCATTGTGACCTGTCAAAAGAACAGCGGAGGAGAGCGAAACCGGGTAAGTCTGTTCCAGGCTCCTGCTGGTTTTATTGAATTACGGGAGGCAAGACATAGCTCCATTCAAAAACATTTGTTCCTGTTACGTATACAGGTGCGGCAACGAGCAACATAATCTTATACCAACGGTTTTAGATTGGTGATGTAAAAATCCTTCTGAAGCTCTGTTATACCGCCTCTGTGTTCCCAAAACATTTTGGAAATTTAAACCAATCCCCAATCTATGTAATGTATTACATTCTGTAAGGTCCTGGAAGGTAAGATGTGTGGGGCCTATATTCCCATTCCCATGGTTTCATTAAAGGGTTTCAAGGTAATCTGAAGTATATGGCATTTATGAATATTTCTTAAAAGGGCATGTCCACCCCTTTCACTAACTTTTTGCCAAATAATAGTTTACCTTCCCCCAGCCCCAACCGCTATAAATGATTTGTTAAAAAGTGCCCCGATAGTTACTTACCTTCCTTCCCTCTATCTTCTGCCGCACAGTCCCGGCCCTCTGCTTGCATAGAACTGCAAGCAGGGGGCAGGACCGGCAGCTGAGAGGCAGCTAATCACGGACGCAGCTGCCGGCTGCACAGAACGCCGGAGGATAGAGGGAAGGTAAGTAACTATCGGGGCACTTTCTAAGAAATGATTTATAGCGGTTGGGGCTGGGGGAAGATAAACTATTATTTCGCAAAGGGAAATTACACTAGAGGAAGGGATCGCAAAACGGGATGCCAAACTTCTTATATGGACTCTGCTAACCTCCTGGTGGGCAGTTTTTGGGACTTGGGGGGGGGGGGGGGGGATACGGGGGGAATTTTTGGAGCTGGGATGTAAGGTAAGGATTTTTATTCACTACAGAGTGGGGCCAGTAGTGGGGGGAATTATAGGTTTGGGGGAGAACATGCCCTTTAATATATTGTGAGACCACTTGTATTTTCTCAGCAAAACATTACAAATTGCACAAACTGGTTCCCATCTTTATTTAAATCTTTAATTTCTCATCCCAGCAATGCTACCAGGGCTGGTAGTGTCAGAAGGGGATACTTCTGACACTAGTATGAAAACCTCTCTGTGGTCTGATTTTATGTATTACTAGACATTAAGCCTGTTACATTAACAAGCGCTAGAAGCCCAGAGACCCCACTCAGTGTCCCAAAAGGCAGAGCCCCCGTCTGTCCCAGAGTCCACCCCCGTCTGTCCCAGAGTCCACCCCCGTCTGTGTTCCAGAGCCCCCTCCCCCTCTAGGGCAGAATCCCCCTCCTCTACCTTATTTGCTGTTGGTCTCCATGCTGCCGTGTTTCTTACTTCTCCCTCTAGTGGTGAATCAATTGAAACTGCAAGGAATCTCCCTCTAGTGGCAAGTTCATAGGAACTGCAGTGACACACGCACAGCAGCAGACCTTTATTATATATGATTCCATCAGTGGGATATTAAGGCTACCTATATTAATAGCTTCACAAGAATCTACCTAGACAGAGTCTTCTATTATTTTACATTCTTGTTCCCATGCCCATTGAAATGTATATTTAGTAGTAGGGGGAAACAGTCATGTATAAATTTTGGACAAAATGTCCCTTCCCTGTTGGATGGTTTAGGCAGAACCCCCAACAAAGTGTCCGATTTATGGGGGTTGTGCCCCCTTTGTGAAAGTTTTTTTTAGTATTTGAACATACCCTCTGAGGGGGACCCTAACCTTCTTTTGTAAACATTGTAGGTTAGGATTTTGACCCAATTGGGTGAAATGGGTAACTCGGAATATTGAATAGGTATAAAATAAAACCCACCTACTTTTGTATTCCTGTGTTATGCCAGAAAGAGGATCTTAATGTCCAAACTCAGAGGTCACCAGACAATGAATCCTGCCTATCCCTCTTAGGTCACAACATTTATTAGAATGTGCCATTTAAATGGTCAGGAAGGTGCACCCACCCTTATCTAATTAATAGTTGATTATGGCTATAAGGCTGGGTACACACCAGCCAATATTTTCGTCTGACCGACCGATTCACAGCACTTTCAGTCGATCGGCCGAAAATATCGGCTGGTTGTGGGGCGGTCGGCCGTGACAGACATCGTTCGTTCGTCCAGAGCGCTCGGTTGTTGTCCCTCCGTGTGTACCCAGCCTAAGAGAAGGACTTCAAAGTAAGAATTCTCTACATTCTTGTATTTTTTTTTAAAAAAAATAAGGGAAGGTTGGGGAACATACATATATATTTAACTTGCTTCCCAATTTAGGAGTATATTTATTCTTTTAAAGTTACAGAGCTATAAGCTTCTGTTGATATGGAGTGAGGTAAAAAGAACACATTTGTTTTTTCTGGGTTTACTTTAAAACCTGATGTAACCTATGGAACAGATTTGGTAATAACGTGTTTATGGGGGGGTTAGGATAAGCTTAAAGGACAACTACACTGTAAAAATTAACTTTTTAAAAATGAAAAGCACCTGGGGCTTAGGATTGATTATTCCTACCTCCCAATATTGTTTTGTTGAGGAGATACAGCACTCACAGTTTTCATCTGCCAGGTTATGGCCCTGGGCCATTCTATATTAAAGATAGTGCTGAAGCATTCAGGAAGACTGTCAGAAGCAGTTTTCTTCATCCTGCTGCTCCTCATAGAAAGGATATTGGTAGGTAAAAAGCACCTCCTTGCCTTAGGAACTTTTTATTTTAACCGTTTTTGAAAAAACCTTATACGCACTATAGTTTCCCTTTAATATTGTCTGCAAACAATACTTGTCAGTTTCAATTGCATCTCCAGCTAAAAAAATTAGGACTCTGCCATGATTTCATATTATGCATTGACAAGCAATATTAACCTTATGCTCTGTCGCAACATGTTTGTCACAGTAGTGAGAGCATACATGGGGCTGGAAAAGCAATACAGATAGAAAAGTTTGTGGGCAGACTGAAGCTAGGGGGACTTAAAGAGGAAAAAAGTCTTAACTAAAAACATATCACAAAGAACTTTTTATGCATACTTACCATTAGGTGATAGGGTAACAGCAGGCATAGAGTGCATACTTGGTTCTGCAATGTATTTAAAATCCACAGGAATGTCCCTATGAAAAGAATAAAAATGTTAAATAGCCCATAAAATTAAAAAGGGACGCAAATACTTATATTTTTCTTACATTTTGGCAAAAGCTTGCATTTCAGAAACCTAATTAAACACAACTGCCATAAAACTAGTCATTTATATCAAATAGCGAATTGTGTTGAATGGTCCAGAGTGAGGAATGCTGGGAGGTAATACCAATGCAAATTGAACCAATATCTATTTGATGTATGGCCAGACTAGAAGGGGTAAATTCCACCTGATACAATTATGAACAGAAAACTCAACTACTTAGGAATATGTATTATGCCTAGATCTTAGGTTTAAGGGCTAGGTTACACAATTTGTTAATGCATTAGAGTTGCAGAGCAGTAAATGTCAATGTGGGTGGCCACATTGCATGTGCTGGAATACATTTTCAAAGAGCAAGCAGTCAGCATTTTTGTCCAGATTACAGCACAGACTGTAATGTGGATTTACTAAAAGCTGCTATCTCAGATTTTCCTTAAGGTGACATTTACTAGGGGTAAGAGTCAATATTCTGGGAATTGCAAGAGTTATATAATCCAATAGTGGAACCAACTGGGTTCAGTAAGGCCGGCAACCAAGCTTCAAGATGCGGTAAAATATCAAGCCTTTATTGTAGAAAGCTTAAAATCACATTGCGGCCGTAGCTGCATAGACATACACACAAACACGGCTCCGCCCTACGCGTTTCATGGACCTCGTCCACTTCCTCGGGGGCTAGGCCGTTGGGGAGACAGTATCGAAGGCACCTTTGAGCACCGGCTGCATGCAGAGGAATGCTCCCGATACGCAGGTGTGTCCTTCATTACAGTGGTTGGCAAAAGTATTCACCCCCTTGAAGTTTTCCACATTTAGTCACATTACTGCCACAAACATGAATTAATTTTATTGGAATTCCACGTGAAAGACCAATACAAAGTGGTGTACACGTGAGAAGTGGAACGAAAATCATACATGATTCCAAACATTTTTAACAAATCAATAACTGCAAAGTGGGGTGTGCGTAATTATTCAGCCCCCTTTGGTCTGAGTGCAGTCAGTTGCCCATAGACATTGCCTGATGAGTGCTAATGACAGAGTGCACCTGTGTATAATCTAATGTCAGTACAAATACAGCTGCTCTGTGACGGCCTCAGAGGTTGAATAAGAATATCTTGGGAGCAACAACACCATGAAGTCCAAAGAACCCACCAGACAGGTCAGGGATAAAGTTAGAGAAATTTAAAGCAGGCTTGAACATCCCACAGAGCACTGTTCAAGAGATCATTCAGAAATGGAAGGAGTATGGCACAACTGTAAACCTACCAAGACAAGGTCGTCTACCTAAACTCACAGGCCAAACAAGGAGAGCGCTGATCAGAAATGCAGTCAAGAGGCCCATGGTGACTCTGGATGAGCTGCAGAGATCTACAACTTTGCAGTTATTGATTTGTTAAAGGATATCTATAGTGGGAAAAAACACATTGCCCCTTTGCAAAGTTAAATTATGTACTCTGTGCTGCCTTAATCCTATCTCTGTCAGTGACTCTGTTTAAATGGTGTCAGGTCTCTGTGCAGCACTCCCCCCTTCCCCCTTCCCTCTGTTACTTTCTCCATGTTTTAACTCCGGCTAACCGACAATCTTATCATGTGCAGTAGGAGTTAAAAGTTCAACACACCCATGCACAGTGGCCAATAGAAAGCTGTCCTGGAGACACGGAAGAAGGAGAACAGTACAGTTTACGATCTCTCACTTTGTGACCCATCATCACATCATCAATCAGTGAAAGCTATTAAGAAGGGGGGTCAAGTGCAGCCTTATATCTACCATCAAAGCTACCTCTCCCCCTGCTAATGCTCTTATCTCTATGTTTATTACGGAGCAGGGAGGGGTGGGGGATCACGTCACGTTGACAGTCCAAGTAGGAGTAGAGGAATGCAATCACGTATTCTTCTAACTGGTGTATCTCCGGACAGAGAGGGAATCTGAAAAAAGTGAAGACACTTTGGGGGTTGGGGGGGAATAATAGAACACGTGGAAAGAGGAAAAAAAGTTCATTTTCTCACTATAGATGTCCTTTAAATAAGTTTGGAATCATGTATGATTTTCGTTCCACTTCTCACGTGTACACCACTTTGTATTGGTCTTTCACGTGGAATTCCAATAAAATTGATTCATGTTTGTGGCAGTAATGTGACAAAATGTGGAAAACTTCAAGGGGGCCGAATACTTTTGCCAACCACTGTATATGCCCTTAATATCACCGCTATTTTCTCATGTTAAAATCACTTTATGGTAAAATCCAAAACATAATTTACCCAAAGCATTCTGTAAATCTAGCCACTAAGTACTTACCGTACTTTATGTTTAAAAATAATATACTTAAACTATATGCAAAAGGTGGGAACTGAAAATGTATTTTGAACATCCTTTTATGGATTCAATTCGGTGACAGGGTAACAGCAGGCATAGAGTTCATACTTGGTTCTGCATTGTATTTAACATCCACAGGAATGGATTTTATGGTTTTAATTAAGAACCAAAGTGCTTGTATATAGCAATTTAGACCAAAAGGCCACCTTAAAAAGGTTTCTTTCAATCAAGCGTGGATCTGTCAATGACTGATCATATAACCAGACCAGTATTTAAACAACTACAGTCTTGGTCATGAGTCATTTTTTAAAAAATTAAAAAAACAAAAAAAAAACAATGACAAAACTAAATTACATCTAAGGGGACAACAATGCAATTTGTAAGTATTTTAATGAACAACAGAGAGAACTTACCACTCCCACACTCTCAAGCTTTTATCATCAGAGGTGCTCACAAAACGCCTATTTTCATCCACAAAAGTGATAGTGTTGACTGCTCCTAGATGTCTATCATACTCCTGGACAATTTCTCCACTTCGTATATCCCACTAAAATATTGAAGACAGTCAAGTTTTTCTTTTGTAATCAGACATTAAAAGAGAACTTTTCTCCCCAGAACACATTCATTGTAAGATACTTCTCTAATAAGATGCATTTCCATACTGTAACTAAGAATATTTCATGTTGTTGCCAGTGCAACTTACAGCCCATATAGTCTTTAAGGGGCCTTGTGAGCTTGTACACCTATTGGTCACACCATCTAAACTCATTATTCACTGTCTATTTGAAGTCGTTTTCCCACCAATATAGCAGTCCCTGATAAGACTTTGAAAGCCATCGTTTCCCCTGCAGTTTCTTTTCCAGCCAGCATTAATTGCAGACAGCCTACCAACAATACAAAATAGCCAGCTGGTTTTACTCTATCTTTTGCAGAACAGAAAGCAAAAAATAGGCTTTTAAATGTACTATTTAGTTGGCTTAGTGGATAATGCTTTACTTTTAGACACACAGCTCATGTGGTTACAGGTTCAAATCCATATATTTTATATTTTTGTCTTCTTTCATCACCAATGTGTGATTGGAAATAAACTGCAAATATTGTTTTTTGTATGAAATGCAAAGCATTCTCTGTTCTGTTAAGTGCCTGCCTCTCAGAGTCTGCCTCTGTGCTGTAATATGATTTGCGGTAGGCTTCTAGGGGGTAGAAAAAGCTGTATCTTCCTGGTTTTGAACTGCTGTGCACTAGAGGGCATGTTCTAAATCAAAGAGGTGGTTTATGGGAGCTGATGCCTAGTACCCACAGGTTAATTTCATAATGCCCCAGCAAGGAAGTAGTGAGAGATTATTTGTGCGACTGTGCTCTGTATATTAGGACCCTGTAATCGGGTGAATATAGTTCCCTTTAACTCTTTTGACTGGAGCATTTTATAAAGAAACAAGCCTAGACACTTTGTGTGTCTAGGCGTGGATTTAATAAATTGATATTCTGATATGATTGCAGCGTGGTTACTTTAGCCTGGTGACCTTCGTAGAGTGCGGAACCAGTTATTTTCCTCATTGTATCTCTTCAGGGCAGAGTCTAATGTGACTGTAAACAAGTAATTTTATAGCACTACAGAAGACATTGGCGCTATATAACGCAACAGCAATAATAATAAAGTTAAAAAAGCGTGTACATGTCCTTTAAAACCATGCATCTCAGATGACAGCACACAAAAATGAATGCAGGTCACTCACTTGTTATAAACAGTTTATATATATATTTTTAGTATCATTCAAAAAGTGGTAACATAAAAATGATGTTGAGATGGTCTGGCAGCATACTAGCATGGGGAGGCAGCTGGAGGTAAGGCCTATCATAGCCCGCGGGTCTTCAGGGTGGAAGTGACCACGGGTCTGGGCGAGCTTTGGGAGGAGTTTTTGGGTGGTCCAGGGAAAGATCAAAAGCTGTCTGGTTACTGGCTAGGGTGCCACCAAAATTTGGCACTCCTGGCCTAGCCCAACAATGTCAAGAGCCAACTTGTAGATCATGACAAACCCTGTTCTATGGACATTACAGCATGCCACCCCTACCCCATATTAGCCTGGCTGCCTCACCACACGGGGAGATGTTAGTTTCTAAACTGGAAAGGGGGGGATGGGTGCAGCCAAACGATGCCAACAGGCCAATTTCTTTTTGTTCTTTAATAAAGAAGCCCTCTGCTAGAAAAGTTTCACTGCATGACTGTGGTGGGGCAAATTCAGACATCGGTTACCAGAGCTTTCTTCTCTCTTAAGTGATCTGGATTGCGTTTGGCCAATGCAATGCACTTGGACTGGCCCCACTATGAGCGCTGTGCACCAATCCGTTAAAGTATAGGAACACAGTGCACATAGAAAAAAAAAAAAAGGCACTGCATTAACATGCGTTCAAGTTGTGCCTGGCCCTTGGAGACTTGCTGTGCGCAGAGAGAGCCAAGTCAGCACAGAAGTGGCAGTCTTAATGGGATCATAAGCTGAAACTTCCTTTGACAAGCATTTCCTTACTAAAAACACAAGGCAGGTGTCATGATAGCACTTTTTTCTCCAGCACAAATGCCCCTTAAACAGAGAGCTGTAAAAACCCTTGTCTGACCTCTAGGTCACCCTTTCTGTCAAAATCTGATATTTTGGGTCACTAGTGACCATGTTGAACACAGATGATGCTAGCTCCTATTGCCTGGATACCTATTCTAACCCCCAAACAAATGGCCAATTACAGACCTGACATGAAAGTCCATTTATGAATTCAGTTATGAGGTAGACATGCAGGTTTCTCTTCCTGACAGCACCTAACGGACATACTGGGATTTCATTATTCTACTGTCTGGTTCATATTGATAGTTGAACAAAACTTTCCTTTTAGTGAGGCTTAAGCTGGCCATACATTACTAACATACCTACAGTCATTCTACCAATGTTAAGACAACTGCCTGACCCGAGCATTTCAGTCAACATTTGAAAGCAAATCAAATGGGCCAAGATAGGGACCCGTCAGTAGGTTAAACTGCCAAGAGGCAAACTGATAGTGGAATCTAATGTTTTAAGACTGAATATGTAATGTCTAATAGTGTATGGCCAGCATAACAAAGTCAATCATCATACAAACAGAATGTTTGATTTATAAAAATTACAACATGTCTTCAGATGAGTAAAACATTCTTACCTGTACAATTTTCTTATCAGACATTCCAGCCACAAACAGGGTCTGTTTCTCCTCATCAGGATTGAATTTTACACAATAAGGTACTTTTCTGTTCGTAAATCTAGAAATACACTGGCCTAATGAGTTGAAAAAAAGTGTGTGTGTAGGGGGAGAGGAGATAAGCAAAAGAACTCTTTAATAAAACCTTGTTTCATTTCCTTGAACTTTAAAACTGGATCTATTTGTATATGCAAAATACTTTAGAATTACAGTATATGCCTTTTTGTAAACCATTAAAATGAACAGCCAAAGGTGGTCCCCAAATGAACTGTTTGGTCGTATCAAACTCTCCGCCACAGCTAGGCTACTTTTGCCGCAAGTACAGTGCTACATCCCAGCCGACCGCTCACTAGTGGTGACCAGTCAGTCAGGACAAAGGAGCGAGAGGTGTGCAACCAGCTTAAGGGTGTGTGTTTATGGATGGATACAGGTCTTCATATCCACCCAATTACAAATATTACAGATTGCAAATATATTAGAGAATTGACAGATGTATCTTAAAGAAAAGGTCATGTTCATTTGAATTCACAATGCTGTATTCTATTAAGCACTTAATGCAAAACAGCCACAAAGCTTAATAAAGCTAAATACACATGAAAACACATAATGAAAAGTTTACGTGCACAAGTTCATACCAGATGCTTTTAACAATGTGCACTGCCCTGGCAGTGTTTGCTTTCCTGTTTAAAGGGCATGTCCACGCCCAAAATTATAATTTAACCCACTACTGGTCCCACTCTGTAGTGTAGAAAAATCCTTTCCTTACATCCCAGATCCAAATGGTTGCACTGCAATGCCACTCCAAAGTCCAGAAAACTGGCCACCAGGAGCCTAGCAGAGGGGGGAATTGTTTCCGCCTCTGAGAGGTTTGTGGCATGCTCGGAGCAGCCCTCCCCCTCCCTCTCCCCCCCCCCTTTCAAACCCTTTTAATATGTGATAGTGCTAGCTCCCCCAGCCCCAACCGCATTAATATTATTTGCAGAAACTCCCCCGATCTTTACTTACCTTCTCTCTATCCCCCGCCGTTCTGAACAGACGGCAGCCGCGTCCGTGATTGGCTGCCTCTCTGCCAATTACGGACGTGGCTGTCGGCCCCACCCCCTGCTTGCAGTTCCATGCAAGCATAGGGCTGGGCAGTGTGCGGCGGAGGATAGAGGGAAGGTAAGTAAAGAACGGGGGAGTTTCTGCAAATAATATTAATGCGGTTGGGGCTGGGGGAGCTAGCACTAACATATTAAAAGTTTATTTAAAGTGTGGACATGCCCTTTAAAATGGCATATAATACATAAAAGAAAAACACCAGAAAGTGAATAAAAGTTAATCTTAAACACTGAGTATACCTGTTTCTGTGTCCCAAAGCTTAAGATACCGGTCATAAGCTGCACTTAAGAACTGTGTTCCAGCGTTGTTGAAGCAGATGTCCCGAACTGCTTTACTGTGGCCTAAAGTAACAAACATGAATTAAAGGTTTAAAATGATACAGAATTAAATAAGAAAAAACATACATCTTACTAACATACAGAACAACTAAATATCATCTTTAGGATGCGTGATACCAAATAATAGGTTTTTCAATCTTTTGATATTTTCTACCTCGGGTACTCTGAAAGCAGAAGCAAAGGAGAACTGTGGTCTGCAAACAAGTTGATTTTAAATGAAAGGCCAGGTTCCTACCTTTCCATCAACCACCTCTCTATGTGCTGCACAGCCCAAGATATGAAGTAATCACTTATCGGAAAGTTAGGGGGCGGGAAGTTTTGATTCTGCAGTCACAAATACTAGTTCCTCCTTCTAATTTGCGGTTGGCATGCTCAGTGCAGGAGAAAGCAGAAGAAACCAGGAAGAGATCAAGTTACAGTGACTTGAGGAGGGGTGGGAGAACAGCACAGCCCACAGCAGGGAGTGGGCCCCATGGCCCCTTCCTATGCAGACCCCCCTTCGCCTCTCCCACTCATGGGCCCTGTGGCCCCTGCCATTCACAGGCCTCATGGCCCCTCCCCACTGGCACCTCAGACTCATAATACACACACACTTATTTTCAGTGGCAATCAAGGTTTTGCTCTTTAAGAGTGAACAAGTTTTTTGAACTGTGGTTCAAAAAATTACTTTAGGTAAATTGACAGAATGCTTTCCTGGGTATTTTTACAATTTACTTTCATTATTTTTTTTAAATAGTTTTGAAGATTTTTACATTTTTATGTGATATGGTAGCAGCATCACCAGATCCCCTGCACTTCCTGCTCTGAAACCATGTGACTATCCCTCTTCCTTGTGTCTCCTACGTCTCCCACTCACAGGCCAAGGGGACTAGCAAATAAATAATGAAAGTAAATTGTAAAAATACCCAGGAAAGCATTAACTGTCAATTTACCTAAAGTCATTTTTGGACCACAGTTACTCTTTAAGAGCAAAACCTTGATTGCCACAGAAAATGAGTATCATACCTTATTGTGAAAAAAAATATACGTTTCAGGAAGGTATTCGCCTCATTCCTCAGGTATAACACATACCTATGCTATACCCTATTGTTATTAAACTGATATACCCTAGTCCTGTGATGTCCAACCCTGGCACGCCAGATTCATTGGAAAAAAACTCCCAACATGTCTTGGTTGCATAATGTTAGCAGGGCATGCAGGGAGTTTAACATCTGGAGTACCAAAGTTCGGCACTCCAGGCAAGGGCGTGCCAGGGTAGCAAACAGATATAAACCTCTAGAAAATAAATATTCACTCACTCTACTGGTTTAGTTTGCCCCCTTTCTCAGTCCAGGACCTGACCTATGGGATGATGCACTCAGTAAAAAAGCACATCTACCCATTAGTCAGTTTGTGAACTGATAGAGGTGGCAGAACTAGACCAGACCTGTAAGCAAAAATGTGGGTATGTATCACATCTGATCTAGGGTAAACTCAAGAATGAGAACCTAGTAGTTTAGGTGCTCATCATAGAAACAATTAATGCAGGGGTTGGGGGGTTATATTGCTCTTAAAAAATGCTACCACAGGGGTTGAGTTTTGATCGATAGGACTGTTGCAATGCAAACTAATTAAATAACATTGTGAAACCAGCTTTACTGACAATAACTAAAAAAAAAAAATCCCATTGTACCTATAAATGTCCGTAAACATCTTCTGTCTTTGTATACTTCCCAAAGCTATAAAAGGAAATTAAAAATTATGTTAATTTTAAAGTTCATAAATTTTGCACATTTTAAAATACATTTCAAACTGAAAATAAAACTGGGAAAATTTTATAGTCCGATTTTTTTTTTTAACATTTCTAATCACCATTTTGAAGAAAATCAGAATTAAGAAGAAATCAAATTTAATATTGCAGGTCTGTGACATTTCTTGTTTCTGGAGCCTTTCTTCCTAGTGAGCAACAACTAATTTCATGACTGCTCAGTCTTGATTACATGGCAGATCATACAATATTGATGTAGCCCTCTGGTTACATAGAATAGAAGTTTGGTGTTTAGTCTGGATTGGCCCTACAGTAGTCCTGTGTCTCTGCTATATGAGAGAGCAGGAATAACAGATTGGCGTGCCTCCGCCCAGGATTGAGACAGGCTCCCTGGGAACTTCAAGTAATTGTTCTGTATTCATTTTATTCCACTGAACAGAATGGAAAAGTTTATTTAAGGCAGATATCAACTTTGTAAGAGTACTGTACTTACAATCTGCCAGCCAGGAATGAGTGTTTCAGAACCAGAAACTGATACATTGTATGCTGGAGGGTATTACTGGAGAGAAAACAGTTTCCTGAAAAGGGTTTGCTTCTTTCTGTTTACACCTTAAAAAGGATATGATTTTTTTTTATTGCCCATTACTGGAAACAGTAATTCTTCATAACTATCACTGTACCATTTTTTTTTGAGCATCAAAGAGAGGAAGATAGTCTGGCAGGGGGCTGAATGACGGAGGGACTAAGCTTGAGCAAAACAAAAACTGAATTGAAGTCATGCAGTAACACAAACACAACAGAATACGTTCTGCTAACATGTATTCATTTACAGATTGATTAAAGGAATTGTACACTAAAAAAAAAGGACTTCATACCGCTTTCTCTCCTTGACTTCCTGGTTACTTGGCTCCTCCCCCTCACTTCCTAGTCTAGGCATCTTAAAATATCTAAGAACTATCAGGGTTATTCAATAAAAGTTTTTATCGTTTAAAATGGTGCTAATTTTGCCCCAACCAATCAGATCTTATTTAACATTTAAAAGCTAACATCTGATTGGTTGGGACAAAATTAGCTTAACTTTTAACTTTTATTGAATAACCCTGAATGTAACTCCAGAGACCAGAAACTTGCAGGATGATTTCTCTAAAAATTAGCTGGCAAGAGATGCAGCTGTCATTTATACAAAGATGTCAAAAACAAATTTAACAAGAAATCATACCAAAACCTGGTTTTATTTATTAGTGTGCACACCTCTGGGTAAGAGTAATTTAGTTTGGCATGTTTGGACTTTTGCCCACTACTTGGAAAAAATGTATAATAATTGTTACAATGGCATCTCCTGTGCACAACTCTCTTTAGGTCATCCCAAAGATTTTCAAACAGATGAAGGTCCAGTCTCTGGCTGGACCATTTTAGAACACGGATCTTCAAAGCATTCCCGAACATTGAACTCAAAGATGACAGATTATCACACAGTAGGTGTGCAATTATTTACCAATAATGTTTTTTTTTTGTGGAAATTATGCTTGCATTTTGGAAACAAACGTTTCACGGAACATGGTTTCTCCATTTCTCAAATAAAATTAATGTTCACAAATATCATTGAAATTGCAAAAACTCCCACCTTAATCTTGCAATCCATGGAACAAGACAGTAGCAAATGGCCAGACATTGGGAATAATCTCACAGCGCTAACACCCTGGAAAATAAATATTAACAAAAAAACTCATTATACTACTATTATTTTTATATTTCATATAGTAAACTAAGATTAGATTATTATAATTATTATTTTCCGTGTTATTTTACCACCTATTCTGCCAGACGTGCAATGAAAGAAATGGAATACATTGTTTCCATTAACATTTTTTGTTTTCTTGGATTTTCTCGCAAGTACCTTACCAATAACATTCCTAAACATTAAGAAATGAATGATTAGCTTACTATTTATCACATGTATACCAACATTAGAACTATTATGATTCTCTAGTTGGATTTTTAGCAGATAGCACACAAAAAATTGCTTTCCATCTTGTGCTAAGTCATTTAAAACAAATTGAAAGATTTCAGTATTAGTGAAGTATGAGCATGTGTAAAGAATGTAAAGGATGTTGAGTGCATACTGTCAGTTTACCTTAGTATGCCCAGACCAGACATGAATCTGCTTCTTTGGCAGGTAGCATTTCTCTGGTGGTTCCGCTGAACGCAAGTTGACATCAACATCCTGAGGAATATGTAGATAAGATCTTCCTTGGTAGTCGTACATTTCTTTAACTAAGGAAACATGGGTACCTCATTAGAATGAATTAAAAGAAATATTCATAGAACAAGCAGATGCACACACATTTCAAGTATCTTTCATTACATAGTGACTGACAAAGGAAATCCTCACCCTAACAATAATGATAACCCTAAAGCTAGGCTAGACAAAGCCAATTCCACCTCTCTACATGCTCCTGTTTGAGATTTCTACAGAAAAAAATTTCAATTGAGTGTCTTGCCTGTGTTATCTGCTGCTCAATAATGTTTAGAACCTCCTCAAAAAAGTCCAAGAATAAAACAAAAGGAAAACAATATACCATGTAAAATAGTTTTCTCTTCTGCAGGCTTATCTTCCTCTTGCTTGCCCCTTTTCTGCCTCTTTGCCGTTATCTCATCCAATTCCTTCTGTTCTTCCTACAGACAGAAGTATACAACGTGTGCATTAAATAAAAATCCCAATTCATTTAATCATAATCACATATTGGTTTAACCCTTTCCCTGCCACAGATCGTATATTCACGATCTGTGCAGAGAATGCTTTAACTGCCACAGATCGTGAATATACGATCTGTGGCTTCCCTGCAGCTGAAAAAAAATTGGCCCCTGCTAGGGGCGATCGGGGGGCAGCATTCAACTGCCCCCCTAGCCCCCTCGATCCCCCCTCGGTTTGATCCAAATCCGAGGGGGGGGATCGGAATAAGATACAATTTACTTTAGCGCGGGGTCCCGCGATGTGCAGCCGGGTCCCCAGATGGAGGAAGGGAAAGGAGACCCGGTGAACGTTCACGGAGCTCCTGTCACCGGCGTCTCCCTGTGAAGTGGTAGCGGACTGCCCTTGGTTGGTACGTAGTTGAGGATGCAGCTTGATCTCAATTTGATCATGGATTGAGGGCAAAATCCTGAAAATTCTTCTGGCAGTTAACGCAAAAAAAAATGAAAATCTCCTGGCAGTGAAAGGGTTAAATGAAATCAGTACTTTACCTCTGAAGGTTTTGCAACATCTTTTTCATCAATATATTTTGCCCAAGGACCAAGAAAACCATCTATGTCTGAGGCATCATTTCCTTTTACCTTCTTCCTTTTATCAGTTTTTTTGTGACTGGTTTCAAATACTGTTAAACCTGGAGAAAAAAAATCCAAAAGACCAAATCTTTTATTTATTTATTTTTTTTAACTAAAATACCACATTATAACAATGGGGGCAGAAGAAGTAGACAAGCTTTCCAAGAAATTGGATATAGTTGAAAAGTATTGCCACCCTATCACTGCCTATTGCGAGAAATATTAGTCACTTTTTGTTTAACTTGCTTAATGTTCCCTGTATAGGGCGATACAGGCCAAGCACTAGGAACAGTGCTTCTAGGAACCCTGGTATCTCACAATTTTACTTACAACTAAGACAACCCTCTGGGTAATTGATAAGGGAAATCTAGATTTTAATGAGGAAATTTTTTTTTAAAATTTAAATTAAAATTTACCTTGATTTTTCTCAGCATCATCAACAGAACCAATATACTTTGTTCCAAGGTCCTGAGTGTCTATGGATGGATCTAGTGCATATCCTAAGAAATGGGAAACATGGGTAAATTCTTTCCAGCTCAAAATTCCTGTTAATAAAACTGCTAAAAAATTGCCTCTCTGAGATTTCCTCTGCTTTCTCCTGCTTGAGCCTCAAACAATGTCTGTGAGTTCCGTGCACTCTCCTGCTTAAGCCTCAAACAGTAATGCCTGTGAGTTCTATGCACTCTCCTGCTTGAGCCTCAAACAGTAATGCCTGTGAGTTCCGTGCACTCTCCTGCTTGAGCCTCAAACAGTAATGCCTGTGAGTTCTATGCACGGAACTCACAGGCATTATCGTTGGAGGCTCAAGCAGGAGAAAGCAGAGGAAATCTCAGAGAGGCGGAGCTTAACATTCAGCAAACCAGTAACAAGAGGTCAGCAACTTTCAATCCACAAAGGTAGGCTCTGGAGGTGAATAGGTTAAAAATAAAAATATAGCAACAGTATATATATCTATCTATATATGGATTTGTACCTTTAACCTCTTGGACTTGTGTTTCTAACGCATTACCCACTCAGTGATAATAGCTAAATGCAGCTTCATTTGTTTTGTTCCTGGTAGGCTGTAGGTAATTAGCGCTGGCTGAAAAATAAACTGCAGGGCAACAAGCAGCTTTCAAGTCTTAGCAGTCTTTTTTTTCAGCTTTCAAGTCTTAGCAGGGACTTCCATATTGGTATGGAGACCTCTGAACAGAAAAATATTTGCATTGAGACAGGGAATCTTTGGGTCAGGGTGCATGGTCAATAGGTGCACATGCTCACAAGGCTCTTTGAAGACTACATGGGCTAAGTTGTACTGGCAACAACACGGAAGCCTTCTTTATTGCAGCATCTAATTCTTACATGTACATAATGCAAAGTTACAAATTTATATAATCGGAGCAATTTTTTCAAAATTACTGCTGCCGTTCAATGCAGCTTTTTAATTATTAGACACAGGCATGCTTGCTTGCAAATGTTAACGGCACATACATTTGAAACTTTAAGAGCAGATCACTCAGGTTTCACATTTTCATTACTATACCAATAAAGCACCTGTAATTCTGATACTCAAGACTTAAGGTTTATACACACGTCCAATTTTGCAAGTGATTACCCTTTTTAAGGGTGGAGATGCCCTTTTCAAATAGTTGTACCTTTTTTTTAATTTAACTTATGGAGAATGAAGCTGCAAGCACTGCAAAACTACTACAGTAGACCATTGATAACATCTAGATGGTTGCAGACTAAAGCTTTGTACGGAAGTGTGATCTTGGGGCTGACCAGCAACTAAGACAAATAGACCTACCAATATTCGGATTAAGGGGGTGTTCTTACAGTCATGTGTCGCGGGTCAGCCCCACAATCTCACGTATGTACGGATCTTTAGAGCACAAGCAAACTTTTAAACCTCTTAAAAAGAGCATGCAGCTAAGTATGCAAAATTTCCAAAAGGAAATTTAAAATATAAATATTTAAAACAGAAGGGTAAACACCATATTTTTAATAGTTTTGTTCAGGACAGCAGTATGCCATACTGGTTTTGATCATTGAATAACTGGCAGTATATATCTTGAAGAAGTGCAAATAGATTACCCTGAAAGGCTTGCTGAGCAGCAAGGTTGTGTCAGTTGTGCTTGTGGCAAAAAAGAGTGATAGGAGGTCTAAGCAATTTTCAATATTAAATGGGCCAATTAAAACAATAATGGACATTAAAGCACAACTAAAGCCAGAGAACAACACTGAACCAGAAGGCAGAACACCTTGATATAAAACCAGTAATCTGTGTCTTAACTCTCATTTTGATGTGGGAACTGGGAAATTTACCTAAATAACATATGGTTTGTGCTTTACTTCACAGAATTCTAGTACCACACAGTTTGGTCAATGACCATTATGTTCTGCACATGCTCAGTCCTTGACTATGGCAGAAACTTGTTACAGTTGGTCACACCCATTAATGATCTCTAGCCAATCCTTTTACAGGACAGATAAAGCAAGGAAGCATGTGACGGAGGTCATGAGGTGTGGTCTGATACTGCACATACACACAGATACTTCATCCAGTTTTTAACAGGCTTACATTTACTTTAATACAATTTACTGAAGTGGGATTTTATAGCTTATTGGGGTTTTTAGGGGGGTTGTTTTCAGATTCTGGAATATGAAAAATTGGGTTTCATTCTCCTTTAATAACAGTTCCCAAAATCCTACACAATAAACATTCAAGCCATTAATCTAAAACAGAACTTGATTATTCCTAAAAAAAAGTTATATTGCAACCAGGAAATATTCTCAGGCACTATTATGGGACAAAACGGACATGACTTAAGATGTGCATTTTCTGTCTCTCTACATGACATCATAGGCCTCATATTTAAAACAATTTGCTACCTTTCAAATTTTGGCAAGTAAGGGTAGAACTTTGATAATGTGTCTTTTTTTAACATTTAAAAAGTATCTCAAACCCCCCCCCCCCCCCCAAAGATACTTCTTCCAGTCTTCTTTCCCTTGGTCGCGGCTTCTAATGCTGTACTTCTGCACAGAACTCCATAATTGGCCGGAGCAGCAACCGAGTTTGTAATTGGCTGAGAATCAGGCAATCACAGACGCATCTGCAGGAAGAGGCAGATACCTTTTTACAGACAGGCAGGCTCCTAACTCTTCAGTTTCTTGAACTTTGAATCGGCACTGGTGGGTGGGTGGGCGTGCCCTTTAAGGTTGACATATACTAGACACTTAAAAGAAAAACTATATATATATATACACACACACACACACACACATATATATATTCATATATATATATATATACACACACACATATACACACACATATATATACACTAACAACATATATATAATATATATATACACTTATATTACAAACATTATTATATATTATGTGTAAATATATGCAGGTAATCACCCTTCGGTTGCTTGCATACTTGTTCCAGATATCTAATAATTTATGCTTATATGTATACTTGAGTGCTGGAGACTTCTGTGTAATGTATTAATTGCCGGTACTTCTCTTTGCATCCGCATCTGAAAGTAATTTAAAATAAAGGTTTGAGCTGCATTTCTTGTATTTGTAGATATAAAGAGCACATACGGCTACTCGATTTTATTGCTTTGCCTCCCTGGGTACATTTATTCCCCCGCCCCTTTAAGGCAGTCCCGGATAAAAATAAGTTTAAAGCTCTGTAGCTCCATGATTCCTTGGTTAATAGGGTCATACTAAATAAAGAGAGAAGCAGGTATGGTCTTGTTCCCCCAGGGATTGAACTTTACTCAGGTTAGGACTGTGCTGGGATACTGCCTGAAGTGGCGCATCAGCTGACGCACGTTTGTACAAACTATGTAACTAAACGTATCCATTTAACTTTATGCAGGTCATCACCCTTCGTTGCTTGCATACTTGTTCATGATATCCTAATTAATTTATGCTTATATTGGATGTTGAGTGCGGAGACTTCTGTTAATGTATTAATTGCCGTGTACTTTCCTTTGCACCGCTCTGAAAGTAATTTAAACATAAAGGTTTAGCTGCATATTCTAGGGGGTATTTGTAGATATAAAGAGCAATACTGCTAAGCCGATTTTATATGCTTTGCTCCCTGGGGTAATTTATTTCCCCCGCCCCTTTAAGGCAGTCCAGATAAAAGAAAGGTTTTAGAACTCTGTAGCTCCCATGATTCCTGGGATAGGGTCCATACTAATAAAGAGAGAGCAGGTAATGGTCTTGTTCCCCAGGATTGAACTTTACTCATAGGTTCAGGACTGATGCCTTGAGGAACTGGCTTGAGATGGCGCATCAGCACGCAAGTTTGTACAAACTAATGTAACTAAACGTGATCCATTTTAACTTTAGTGCGGTAATCCCCTTCGTTGCTTGCTACTTGTTCATGATATCTAATTAATTTATGCTTATATGTATAGTTGAGTGCTGGAGACTTCTGTGTATGTATTAAGTGCCGGTACTACCTTTGCAACCGCATCTGACGAATTTTAAAATAAAGTTTGAGCTGCATATTCTTGTATTTGTAGATAATAAAGAGCAATACGGCTAAGCTCGATTTTATATGCTTTTGCTCCCTGGTAATTTATTGCCCCCGCCCCTTTAAGGCAGTCCAGATAAAAGAGAAGGTTTAAAGCTCTGTAAGCTCCCATGATTCCTTGGTATAGGTCATACTAATAAAGAGAGAAGCGGTATGGTCTTGTTCCCCCAGAGGATTGAACTACTCATTAGTTAGGACTGATGCTAGGGATACTGCCTTGAAGTGGCGCATCAGCTGACGCAAGTTTTGTACAAACTATGTAACCTAACGTTCCATTTTAACTTTAGTGCAGGTAATCACCCTTCGTTGCTTGCATACTTGTTCATGATATCTAATTAATTTTGATTGTAGATGTATGTTGAGTGCTGGAGACTTCTGTGTAATGTATTAATTGCCGGTACTCTCTCTTTGCACCGCTCTGACAGTAAGTTTAAATAAAAGTGTTTGAGCTGCCTTTCTGGTATTGGTATATAATAAAGAGCAAAATCGTGCTAGCTCGATTTTATATGCTTTTGCTCCCTGGTAATATTCCCTCCCCATTCCCATTCCCGCGCCCTTTAAGGCTCTCCAGATAAAAAGAAGGTTTAGAAGCTCTGTAAGCTCCCATGATTCCTTTGGTATAGGTCTACTAAAAAGAGAGAAGCAGGTATTGGTCTTGTTCCCCCAGGGATTGAACTTTACTCATTAGGTTAGGATTGTGTGTGTATGTATATATATGTGTGTGTATATATGTGTGTGTGTGTGTATATATATATATATATATATATACACACATATATACATATACACACATATACATACATATACATATATATATACACACACACACACACACACACATTATATATATATTATATACACACACACACAACTCTCAAATCAAGACTACACAGGATAAGGACATAAACGACTAGGTTCTCACCCAGGGTTTACCTTTAATACCTTTTTGATCACTGGTAGCTCCATTCCCTTTTGGCCAGGACCTAGCCAATAGGGAGGCATGCCCTGCAAGAAGTAAGCCTTCCCATTGGACAGATCTTAAGCTGGGTAAGGGAACCCGTTACAATCAAGAAATTCTATTCAAGATGTATGGAAGCGAGCATTTAGCAATTTATGTCCTCACTCTGGGTAGTCTTAATGGAAGGAGGGAGGTCTTGAGGGCTATGGTTGTCCTTTAAGTAATAAACCTTTTTCAAATGTTATGCTACCTTACGAATGATCTCATGTGGTTTTAGCTTAAGGGAGTAATAAAGCATGTCCACTGCTTACTCTGGTACTACAACTTATGGGAGTCCTAAACCACACTTCAGTAAATGCCTACTTACATCAACCATTAAGGCTCCAAAAAGAGAAGAACCTCAGTGGAAAAGCCAGCTGAGGATGAAGGCAAAAATAATTGTCAATTTACAAGTCAAATACTTGGCAAACACCAATTTATTTTAAGATTGCAGACAAATGCAAATCATTTGCATTGCACAGTTTTAATAAGCCAAGATGAAAAAGGTGTAAAAACAGAGATGATTGCTTTTAACCCTCTTTCTTACCATATGTTGCAAATGTTCTCCTCTGCTGTTCAAACATGAAGTCATTTATGTGCGTTGGTTCTGCATATCCTGAAAGCATGTTCCTTGGAGCAGCCATCTGCTGTGTTTTGAACGGATTGCTGGGACCAAACTACAGTAAAAAAAAAAAAAAAAATTTAATTTATATATAAATCGTTAGCCCTGCTTCTTTCCACATGTTGTTACCCCTAGTAGAAGCAGTCATTAACTATATTTACACTACATCTTATATTGTTCGATTTGTTTTCTTATAAAAACTGATCATATACAGTAACTGCGTGCTAGAGACTTTTTGAAGAACATTCCTCCTACGATATGTATAGCAAAAGAACTGCGCACTTTTACAGCAAGAAACTAAGCTATAAGCAGAGCTAGAATAGAAAACCAAATTGATAATTTATCTCACAATCTTCAAATATCATGAGTATGTCCATTCAACTTATTTTTCTTTAGCCGACATACGAATGAGGAAAGGGACACTGAAGTGACCAAGAGAAAATCCTGCCTCTCAGTAGTATGATTAATGCTAGAGTCGTGCATTCGCCATGCAGTTTGTTTGATCTGTTACCATGTTTATTAAATAAAGATATGCTTTAGGACTAATACTTGCGGTGTTGGCTGCCATATATCCCAGAGTGTGCAAAGTCCCTATTGTACAAAAGTGTCTAATTGTATCAATATGACACTCCATAAATAAATACATTTTGTTCCCCCGCCACCCCCCCCCCCAATCCCCAACAAAGAAAGCCAGCCTCCATCCTAATGGAATATTTTTATAGTTGTTGGTATATGTACTGTTATTAGAGCATGCACAGCTTGCAGACCCAATCACCCAAAACACAGAAAGGTAATAAAAGCATTGTTTAGATAATAACCTCAGGGGCCAGATTTACTTTTGTGTTCTCTGAATAAGGTAACTCACTACTAATTTAATGTATTAGTGCATTAATCCCCATGAAAAACTGCAAAGTATGTTTCAATTGTTTAATACATTTTTTATACTAGGAAAAAACCAAAGGCTTTTCAGTAAAAAAAAAAAAAAAAAAAAAGTGGCTGCAGATCTTACCTCAGGGGCAAACATTGTTTCATAGGTAGGATTGAACTGAACTTCCTTAATTGAGGGATCAAGATGAACTCCAGTTTCCACATCTTCCTAAACCAAAGAAAAATAAAATAAAAACAAGCACTAAATGTACAACGTTTTTTTGTTGTTGTTTTTTTTACTGTATATTCATTAGCACTACTATAAATATGATGAATAAGTCATCACTAAATATTGCCTTGCAGCTAGACAGGTTCAAATTGTAAGTAAGGAAAGGCAGAGAAAAAAATGTAAATCGTTTGGCACAAATGGAAATTAAAGCATATTTCTATGCAATATTATGTTTTACATGAAGATTTCTAAACAATATATTAATATTAGAATATTGGTACCATAACATGGTAAATGACTGGTAAATGTTTATACACCATAAAGAAAACTTGGCTAAATAAATAATGAGACTGTAGACTACTTGCTTTCTAAACATAATTTTTTGAGCTCACTTCCTTTCAATATAATCACACACAAATACATTTTATTCCAATTTTCTTAGTGATCAGTTTTCCAACAAGTGAATTAAAAGAAAACTAAAAAGTTTAAATATATCTGTTTAGCTATTTATAATGCCCACTTGGGATGCAGCCGCTGTACAGTAACAAAATACAACAAAGTCTCACAAGTGGGAAAATACATAGATAGTTTCGTACATAAATATATAAATTATGTAGTAATAAGTGCTAGAGCTTTGCCACAAGAGAAAGAAGGTCCCTGTCCCGTAGCGATTAAAACACTCACAAGGTTATTACCTTCTAATCAACAGATACTGTGCCTCTCACCGCAAATTGTTTTCCTCCTGGCTAAAACAATATACCAAATCTTGTCCCCACATCGTTAAAAATCACTACATAACCAGATAACTTTTTTCTAAAACCTGCTCAACACAGATGTGTAGTTTAAAAATGACCAACCCTATATGTTTTAAATGAACAATTAAACAATAAAAAAAATTCAATATGTTAAGTTGTCCTAATCCCAGTTAAAAGTCATAGTTGGGTAAAGTATGTTCTGGCTGTAAAGCTAGGTAAACCCACTAGCGATAAAGCCCTATACTGACAGTTTTTGGGGCTTTAATCGGCAGTGTGTGTACGTCATCCCAAACCAGCACGCGGCCGCCGAATGTTTGGGTTGGCCCACTTAGCCCATGGTACTGGGTACATACATGTACGTTGTGTACCCAAGCTTAAGCCTAATGCACTAGTTGTTTTTACTAACGTAATGTCCAGCTGAGCTTATTATCACAAGTTTTTATGAAACACATGCACAATTGCAGAGCCGGTTAAGACGCAAATGGGGCCCAAGGCACAGTCATGATTTTTGGGCCCCCCCCCTAACGTTCCATTACACAAATATCACTATTGTAACGGTCATGTTATTTGTAAAGTATGTAAAAGCCAGATTGCAAGTATTTGTGTAATTTTATTAAATCATTTGGTACATTACCCCTCATTTTAGCAATTAAAGTATATTTTGCTGGCACTAGCACACCCCCCTGCTGGCACCAAACCAGCACATCCCCTCTGCACACCAGCAATCCCAGGGCACCACAGCACATACATCCCCTGGGCCTGGCAATCTCGATGGCATCACCACGCATTCTTTTTTTTTTTGGCACCCCCACCACATCCTTTTCCCCCTCCCCCAAGTCCCCCTGGGCCATGGACCCATCTGATTGCAATCATTCATTGCACTCTTGCGGGAATCGATGTGCTGGTTGCCCAAGGGGATGTGCTGGGGGTGCCAGAGGGCATAATTCCCTCTGGCACGCCCCAGCACATCATCCCCCCTGGCAACCCCCAGCACATCCCCCCTCCCCTCCCCCAAGCCCCCCTGGGCCATGAATGGCACCCATCATAAAGCAGCTGGTGGCCAGGGGGGGGGGTATGTGCTTACTTACTTGCACACCCAGACTGATTTGATTGCACCCTCATCCCCAACCCCCCTTTGCCATGATGGCACCCATCTCCATCAGATGCACTGTGGCCACACTGGCCAGCCATCTGGTGATTGCACATTTGCACTAAGCCTCCCCAGGCTCCCCCCCCATGATTATGTGCTCTCCCCCCCCCCGCCCCCATGAGGTGCGCTTCTTTCCCCCCCATGATTTGCTTCCACACCCCCCATGATAGCACCCTGATGTTGCTCTTCCCATCACCACCACCCCCCCAACCAACCCACTCCCCCACTGATGAAAGTAGTTTGGTTATTATGATTGAGGATAAGGTTCAGTTTGATGAATTGATTCCCTAGCGAGGAATGTTTCTGTAAAACAAGTTCGGAACTTACTTACTTTGTTCTCACTCTCACTCAGTATCGGGCCGGCCTTGGGTTACGCGGCACGCCTCTTCTCCATTCTCTGCCTCTGCCTGCACGCCCACCTCTTCCAAGTCGGCAGGCGCCCATCATGATGATGAGTGGCTGCGCGCCGCCGGCCCGCCCCCCAGACGAACTGAACCACCAATGATTGGTTGAACAGTTTTCAGTACTTTCCTCTCTCTCTCCTGATTGGATGTCGCGGCTGGGCCTCCTTTCTGGACTCCAGCCGCAAATAATCAATCAAACGCTGCGCACGCATCGCTATGGGTAAATAAAGACATTGCCCATATTGTACAAATTTTTAAGCGATACTGGGCCCCTGGACGCTCCCGACAGGCCCCCCTGACATCCAGGCCCCGGCACTTGCCTCGGTGCCTTGTGGTAATCCGGCCCTGAACAATTTCAGTCTAAGGACCAAGTCATCTGTTTGACTTATAAACGGTGTTACTCTCAATCTCCCATACACATTGCAAATGTACCTCAGCCACAACACCCGATGCTAACCAATATGTCAAGAATAGCATGTGTATGGGGCACAAATTTGACGTACTCGGCACAGAAAAATACAGCTGATAACAAAAATTAGAGAAACACGCTTATACTTATTTGCTGTATTATTACATTTGCAGCATGACATAAGCTTAGCTAAGATTTTAGAATACAAGGCTTTAAATGGCATGTCCACCACCCCCAAACAAGATTCAAAACCCACTACTTGGCCCCACTGAGTATTTAAAAGGGCAATTTATAGTGAGAAAATTTGTTTTTTTTTTTAATTTCTTCTAAGATCCTATAAGTCATCCATCCACCCAGGGACCTTAGTTTCTTTAAATTCTACATAGTCCCCCGAGATATAAGCCTTTGAATAGCTGTGATTTTAGGCTGCTCAAACACTCATCTGTCACTCAAAGGCACACACCCACACAATCCAAGCTCGCCTGCAGTACTGTCACACACTCTCTCACCCACACTAATGTACCATGTGCAACATATAGTCAAATGCTGTAGTGCTAAACACAATCAATAAAACCCATTAACCCATCAAATATGAGCAAACCACACTATAAAACAGCCCCTCCCCCCCCAAAAAAAATCTTATATACATACAACAGTGACTCAAATGGAACACTAATACAGTATATATAATACAGTGATACAGACTATATACCAACCAGACACACAGTGCAATTAAGAATATATAGACTAAGCAACTGAAATGTAACAGGACAACAGCAGTGTCACTGTGTTTGTGAAAGGTCTCACTACAAGCTGTGTTACACTGACTCTCTCTTCAGTGATTATGATCTCAGCTAGCAGGGAGAGATATGAACTTTAGGTAAAAAAAAGTAAATACCTTAGCAAAGTTAGAGAACAGGCAGAGTTCAGTAACTTACTTGTAAAGACTCTCAGCACCACTTGTCCTCCTCTCTCTCCCCCTGCCCCTCCCTTCAGCATATTGCTACTTTATTCCACACTTTCATTGCTTGCAGTCTAGCTCTGGAAGGGAGGGGTCAACAGGATGTCAGCACTCTCATTAAAGTCCTTTCAAATGACATGCTCGGACTCTGTATACGCCCATCACTGCTTGAGGGGGAGTAGACAGAGAGGGGAGGGGGACTACACAGCTTGGTACAACTTCTTCTTCTGCCAGTGTGAAGAAACGAAGCCACACAGAAGCATGAAGTAAGGCAGCTTATACTAATTGATCGATACATTGTTATACAGACAAAGTTTTTTTTTCACTATAGTTGCCCTTTAAAAAGATCCTTACCTTATTCTCCTCTACTCCACTCATAATGGTTTCTCCTGCAGTGCTTGTCCAAAGTGAAGGAAATGAAAAGTAGGCAGTGCCTTCGTGTTCAAAGGTTTCTGCCTCCTCCTAGTCCTCTTAGAGAACAGTGGCAGTGCAAAGGTGAGCCCTTTTTCCTCCCTCCCCTGAACCTCCTTATCCCTCCCTAGCTGCCCTTCAACCTAGATAAAAAAGCATTTTCTGAAGTGTAGGTCATCCTGCCCACCACCAACCCCGCCCATGTCATAATGTTAAAAAATAACAGAACCCACTTACAGACCTCCTCTCCCCGCAGCGCTTTCCATTGACTGCAGCCACGTCTGCAGTCCGTTGCTAGTTCCGAAGCAGTGGAGCCGGATCATGTGCCCAGGTGCGAGGGCTGTAAGTAGCATCGGATTATTTTTTTAACAATCTGACACGGTGGTTGGAGGTGGGCAGAATGCCCTACATTACATTATTATATAAAAGTTTTCTGCAGGGAGGAGTTCTATTTGTATATACAAAAAATAATTTAAGTATCAGTAGCACGTGATACTCTTTATTTGCACTTCAGATCTTTCACAATGTCCTGGCAACTAAACTTTACAATATACAAGAACACATAGGTGGACAACAGAGAGGAAATTAAGGAGGTACAGCAGAGGAAAGGGTTTAAATGTTAGGAGAAAGATTTTGCATACAATGTGTCTTGTTTAACGGGAACCAGGTTTTGTCAGGGGATCATGTTTATTAGAGAGCAAAACAATACAAGTACAAGAGTTTTGGTATGGAATAAAAGGGAGAGGTGGGATCCAGGAATCCCAGTAAGTAGTAGGTTACAATAGTCCCAGAGCAATAGGATGAGAGCATGATAAGCATGGGGTAGTCAGAAGAGAAGGAACCCACGGAATTTCGCTATTTTGCCGAAGGAAAATCAGGTTTTAAGTCAACACAATTAATGTGGTTTAGAGAAGGAAGAGAGTTGTCAATTACCCCTTGAACATTGATAGGGAAAATGGTGGTTATTATCACAAAATAGAGAACAGATTGGACAGGACCAGGTTTTAGGTGGGAAAATGAGGAGTTAAGTTTTTAGAAAGATTCGTTTGAAGGCAAAGTCCATGACATCCAGGAGAAATGGCAAGGAGACACTGATTGAATGTCAGGAGTTAGCGCAGAGGTGGAAAAGTATCATCTCAGCTATAAGATATTTAAAGCCAAAAGAGCTAATGACATCTCCAAGTGCAGATGGAAAACAATAGGGGTGCAAGAACAGACCCCTACGGCACCCCTACACTAAGAGAAACCGAGAAGAGTTGTTATTTCGCAAAGATACAGAGTAAGTTGGTTGAGTGATAGATAGAAACCATGATGCCACTTCCTTCTCGAATGACGTATTTTTCTTTGTTGTTGTTTTTTTTACTGTATATTCAGTATCAATACTATAAATATGATGAATAAAGTCATCACTAAATATTGCCTTGCAGCTAGACGACAGGTTCAAAATTGTAATGTAAGGGCAAGAGAAAAAAAATGTCAATCGTTTGGCACAAATGGAAATTAAAGCATATTTCTATGCAATATTATGTTTACATGAGATTTCTAAACAATATTTTGTATTAATATTAATATTAGAATATTGTACCATAACATGGTAAATGACTGGTAAATGTTTTAGAACCATAAAAGAAAACTTGGCTAAATAAATATGAAATACTGTAGACTACTTGCTTTCTTAAACATAATTTTTGAGCTCAGCTTCCTTTCAAGATAAATCACACACAAAATACATTTTATTCCAAATTTCTTAGTGATCAGTTTCAACAAGTGAATTAAAAGAAAACTAAAAAGCTAAAATATATCCGTTTAGCTTATTTATAATACGCAACTTGGGGATGCAGCGCTGTACAGTAACAAAATACAACAAAGTCATACAAGTGGGATAAATACATAGATAGTTCAGTACATCTATGCAATAATTGTTTACTGAGATGTCTAAACAATAATATTAATATTAGAATATTGTACCATAACATGGTAAATGACTGGTAAATGTTTTATAACCATAAAAGAAAACTTGGCTAAATAAATATGAAATACTGTAGACTACTTGCTTTCTTAAACATAATTTTTGAGCTCAGCTTCCTTTCAAGATAAATCACACACAAAATACATTTTATTCCAAATTTCTTAGTGATCAGTTTCAACAAGTGAATTAAAAGAAAACTAAAAAGTTAAAATATATCTGTTTAGCTTATTTATAATGCGCCACTTGGGGATGCAGCGCTGTACAGTAACAAAATACAACAAAGTCATCCAAGTGGGATAAATACATAGATAGTTCAGTACATAAATATATAAATTATGTAAGTATAAGTGCTAGAGCTTTGCCACAAGAGAAAAGAAGGTCCCTGTCCCGTAGCGATTAAAACTCAGCAAGGTTATATACCTTCTAATCAACATATAACTGTGCCTCTCACCAGCAAATTGTTTTCCTCCTGGCTAAAAACAATATACAAAATCTTGTCCCCACAATCGTTTAAATCACTACCAGATTACTTTTTTTCTAAAACCTGCTCAACACAGATGTGTAGTTTAAAAATGGACCAACCCTATATGTTTTAAAGGAACAATTAAACAATAAAAAAATTCAATATGTTAAGTTGTCCTAATTCCCAGTTAAAAGTCATAGTTGGTAAAGTACTGTTCTGCTGTAAAGCTAGGTAAACCCACTAGCGATAAAGCCCTAATACTGACAGTTTTGGGGCTTTATCGGCAGTGTGTGTAGCGTCTATCCCAAACCAGCACGCGGCCGCCGAATGTTTGGGTTGGCCCAGCTTAAGCCCAATGTGTACTGGGTACATACATGTACTGTGTGTACCCAAGCTTAAGCCTAATGCATAGTTGTTTTACTAACGTAATGTCCAGCTGAGCTATTATCACAAGTTTACTTATGAAAACACATGCAACAATTGCAGAGCCGGATTAAGACCAAATGGGGCCCAAGGCACAAGTCAGATTTTTGGGGCCCCCCCTAACGTTCCATTACACAAATATCACTATTGTAACGGTCATGTTATTTGTAAAGTATGTAAAAGCCAGATTGCAAGTATTTTGTAATATTTATTAAATCATTTGGTACATTACCCCGTCATTTAGCAATTAAAGTATATTTTGCTGGCACTAGCACACCCCCCTGCTGGCACCACCAGCACATCCCCTCTGGCACCACCAGCACATCTCCAGGGCACCACCAGCACATCTCCATGCACCACACACACGACTCCCTGGGCCCTGGCACACCAGCACATCTCCCCGCCACCACCGGCACATCCCATGGCACCACCAGCATCCCATCCCCTGGGCCTGGCAACACACCAGCATCCGATGGCCCCACCAGCACTTCTTTTTTTTTTTCTGGCACCCCCACACATCCCTTTTCCCCCCCCCCCCAAGTCCCCTGGGCCATGGACCCATCTGATTGCAATCATTCATTGCACTCTGCAGGAAATCGGATGTGCTGGTTGCCAAGGGGGATGTTCTGGGGGTGCCAGAGGGCTAATTCCCTCTGGCACCCCCACACATCATCCCCCCTGGCAACCCCCAGCACATCCCCACCCTCTCCCCAAGCCCCCCTGGCCATGATGGCACCCTCAGAAAGCCACTGGTGGCCAGGGGGGGGGGGATGTGCTTACTTGCACACCCAGATCTGATTGATTGCACCCTCAATCCCAAGCCCCCCTTTGCCATGATGGCACCCATCTCCATCAATTGCACTGGTGGCCACACTGGCCAGCCATCTGGTGATTGCACATTTGCCACTAAGCCCGCCTCCCCAGGCTCCCCCCCCCATGATGTATGTGTCTCTCCCCCCCCCTCCCCCCCCCCCCCATGAGGTGCGCTTCTTCCCCCCCATGAATTTTGCTTTCCACCCCCCATGATAGCACCCTGATTGCTCTTCCCATCACCACCACCCCCCCAACCAACCCCACTCCCCCACTGATGAAAGTAGTTTGGTTATTATGATTGAGGATAGGTGTCAGTTTGATTGAATTGAATTCCCTAAGCGAGGAATGTTCTGTAAAGACAAGTTTCGGAACTTTTACTTACTTTGTCTCACTCTCCTCAGTATCGGGCCCGGCCCTTGGTGTACGCGGCACGCCTCTTCTCCATTCTCCTGCCCTGCACGCCCAGCCTCTTACGCAAGGTACGCAGGCGCACATCAGTGATGATGATGTGCTGCGCGCCGCCGGCCGCCCGCCCAGACGAACTGAACCACCAATGATTGGTTGAACAGTTCAGTACTTCCTCGCTTCTCTCCTGATTGGATGTCACGGCTGGGCCTCCTTTCTGGACTCCAGCCAGCAAATAATCAATCAAACCGTGCGCACGCATGCGCTATGGGTAAATAAAGAATTGCCCAATATTGTACAAATTTTTTAATGCGATACTGGGGCCCCTGGACGGCTCCCGACAGGCCCCCCTGACATCCAGGCCCCAGGCACTTGCTCCGTGGTGCCTTGTGGGTATCCGGCCCTGAACAATTGTCAGCTCTAGGACCAAGTCTCTGTTTGACTTATAAACGGTGTTCTATCTAATCTCTCCATACCATTGCAAATGTACCTCAGCCACAACACCCGGATGGCTAACCAATATAAGAATAGCATGTGTAATGGGGCACAAATTTGACGTATCGGCACAGAAAAATCAGCTTGATAACAAAATTATGAGAAAACCATGCTATACTTATTTGCTGTTTATTACATTTGGGCATGACAAATTGCTAGCTAAAGATTTAAGATCACAAGCTGTTTAAATGGCATGTCCACCACCCCCAAACTAAAATTCAACCACTACTATGGCCCCACTGAGTAGTTTAAAGTGGCAATTATAGTGAGAAAATTGTTTTTTTTTTTAATTTCTTCTAAGTATCCTATAAGTCATCCATCCACCAGGTACCTTAGTTTCTTTAAATTCTACATATTCCCGAGATTAAGCCTTTGAATATGCTGTGATGTTTTGGAGCTGCTACAACACATCATCTGTCACTCAAAGGCACACACCCACACAATCCAAAGCTCGCCTGCCAGTACTGTTCACACACTCTCTCACCCACACTATTGTACCATGTGCAACATATAGTCAATGCTGTATGCTAAACAAAACACAATCAATAAAACCATTACCCCAGCAAATATGAGGCATAACCACACTATAAACAACAGCCCCTCCCCCCAAAAAAAATCTTATATACATACAAACAGTGACTCAAATGGAACCTAAATACAGTATATATAATACAGTGATACAGACTATATACCAAACAGACACACAGTGCAATGTAGAAATAATATAGACTAAGCAACTGAAATGTAACAGGACAACAAGCATGTCACTGTGTTTGTGAAGGTCTCACTACAAGCTGCTGTTACCCTGACTCTCTCTTCAGGATTATGATCTCCAGCTAGGCAGGGGGAGAGATATAACTTTAGGTAAAAAGTAAATAACATTAGCAAAGTTAGAGAACAGGCAGAGTTCAGTAACTTACTGTAAAGACTCTCAGCACCACTTGGTCCTCCTCTCTCCCCCTCTGGCCCCTCCCTTCAGCATATTGCTACTTTATCCACACTTTCATTGCTTGCAGTCTAGCTCTGGAAGGGAGGGGTCACAGGAAATGTCAGCACTTCTCATTTAAAAGTCCTTTTCAACTGACATGCTCGGACTCTGTATACAGCCCATCACTGCTTGAGGGGGAGTAGACAGAGAGGGGAGGGGGACTACACAGCTTGGTACAACTTCTTTTCTGCCAGTGTGAAGAAACGAAGCCACACAGAAGCATGAACGTAAGGCAGCTTTATACTAAGTGATCGATACATTGTTATACAGACAGTTTTTTTTTTTCACTATAGTTGCCCTTAAAAAGATCCTTACCTTACTCCTCTACTCCATTATGGTTCTCCTCCTGCAGTGCTTGTCCAAAGTGAAGGAAAATGAAAAGTAGGCAGTGCCTTCGTGTTTCAAAAGGTTTCTGCCTCCTCCTAGTCCTCTTAGAGAACAGTGGCAGCAAAGGTGAGCCCTTTTTCCTCCCTCCCACTGAACCTCCTTATCCCTCCCTAGCTGCCCTTCACCTAGATAAAGCTTTTCTGAAGTGTAGGTCATCCCTGCCCACCACCAACCGCCCATGTCATAATGTTAAAAAATAAGCAGAACCTCACTTACAGACCTCCTCTCCCGCAGCGCTTTCCATTGACTGGCAGCCCACGTCTGCAGTCCCTTTGCTAGTTCCGAAAGCGGGAGCCGGATCAGTGTGCCCAGGTGCGAGGGGCTGTAAGTAGCATTCGGATTATTTTTTTTAAACAATCTGACACGGTGGTTGGAGGGGGGCGGAATGCCCTACATTACATTATTATATAAAAGTTTTCCTGCAGGGAGGAGTATCTATTTGTGATATACAAAAAATAATTTAAGTATACAGTAGCACGTGATACTCTTTATTTGCACTTCAGCTTCACAATGTCTGGCAACTAAACTTTACAATATACAAACACATAAGGGGACAACAGAGAGGAATATAAGGAGGTACAGCAAGAGGAAAGGGTTTAAATGTTAGAAAATGTTTGCATACAATGTGTGCTTGTTTAACGGGAAGCCAGGTTATTGTCAGGGGATCATGTTTATTAGAGAGCAAACAATACAAGTAGCAAGTTTTGGTATGGAATAAAAGGGAGAGAGGTGGGATCCAGGAATCCCAGTAAGTAGTAGGTTACAATGTCAAGAGCAATAGGATGAAGCATGAATAAGCATGGCGGTAGTCAGAAGAGAAAGGAACCCACGGATTTTCGCTATTTTGCGAAGGAAAATCAGGTTTTAAGCAACACAATTAATGTGGTTAGAGAAGGAGAGAGAGTTGTCAATTACCCCTTGGAACATTGATTAGGGAAAATGGGGTATTATCACACAGAATAGAGAAAGAGGGACAGGACCAGGTTAGGTGGGAAAATGAGGAGTTAAGTTTTAGAAAGATTCGTTTTGAGGCAAAGTCCTGACATCCAGAGAAAATGGCAAGGAGACACGTGATTGAATGTCAGGAGTTAGCGCAGAGTGGAAAAGTATCATCTGCAATATAGAATTTTAAAGCAAAAGAGCTAATGAACATCTCCAAGTGCAGATGAAAACAATAGGGGTGCAAGAACAGACCCCTACGGCACCCTACACTAGAGAAACCGAGAAGAGTTGTTATTCGCAAAGATACAGAGTAAGTTGGGGTTAGAGTGATAGGATAGAAACCAGATGATGCCACTTCCTTTCTCGAATGAAGTATTTTGCATTAGTGAGAGAAGAATAGACTGTCGAAAGTAGAGGGGGTCCCAAGAAGAAATAGAATAGTGACCATTGGCCTTTGCAACCTGCAGATCATTCACAACCTTACACAGAGCCGTCTCGATGGAATGCGCAGGATGTAATCCAGATCTGCAAAGATCAAATGTTATGAGCATGAAGGTATTAGTAATCTGGGAGAAGACTAATCATTCTAGAAGTTTAGAGGCTATCAGTAAGAGAGAGACCGGTTGTAGTTAGCTAAACAAGAGGAACCTAGTGAAGCAAAGGCTTTTTTTTAGTTGGGTTTAACCACCGGCATGCTTGAAGGGCATGTCCACCCCTCTTACAATACTTTAGTAAATGATAGAACACCCCCCCAAAATTCCAAGATCCATTTTACTTTGTTACTAAAGCTGCTCCTAGACCTAGATCCAGCGCCGTGGCTCACAGCTACTCCTGGTAATGCCATCAGTCACGGCTGTGACAGTGACGACCGAATGAGCCCTGCTGCTCGTGCTCCATAAAGAAAATGATCATGGGATAGTAAGCCTCTTTTTCATTCAGCCTTAGCAGCTTTGTAACTGTCCTAAGTAAAATGGATCCTGGGTGTGGGAGGGGGAGTTCTCTATCACATACTATATTATTGTAAGCGGACTGGACATACCCTTTAAAGATGGAAGAAATACCAGATGTAAGGGACGCTTAAATATGTGGGTTAGTAACACATGATTAGAGTGCTTCATTAATACAAAGAGCATGGGATCAACGAGGACAGGCCATAGCGGGTAGGACGAAGCAACAAGAGACTTCTCATGGGTCCAGGAGTAAAAGATCCAGATCGCAGAGGAGGCGAGGGCAACATAACTAGAGTGTCATCCCTAGGACCCAAAGATCTGCATGAGGATGAACTTTAATTTATGATGAAGAAATGTGGAGTCCTGGATGCAGAAGAGAGGGTGAGGGGTGCAGAAGGGAGTTGAAGATGGAAAACAGGTGACGTTGGGTTTGATTTTTTATTTCTAAGTTTCCAATAGTAGTTTTTTTTGCTAACAGGAGCCCAGAGCCGAGACACGCAGCAAGTTTGTAATGGAAAAGTCAGCCTTTGTACCAGACTTTCTCAAAGCACGTTCAGCAGCAAGCATGCACCTGCATAAAACAGAAGGAGGGGTAGAGCCACGGACGAGGATTAGAGGTCCCTCGACTGCGGTAATGCAAGGGGGCAAAAGGAGACTATTGTGTTAGTCAGGTAGCTTATAGAAATTAGCAGCTGTCAGGGTCATCGATGGTCAAAAGAGGACAGGGATGAAAGCAGTGGCAGGAGATCAATGGGTTGAACAGTTCAGTACTCTCCTCGCTCCTCCTGATTGGATGTCAGCGGCTGGGCCTCCTTTCTGGACTCCAGCCAGCAAATAATCAATCAAACGCTGTGCACGCATGCGCAATGGGTAAATAAAGAATTAATTGCCCAATATTGTACAAATTTTTAATGCAGATACTGGGGCCCCTGGACGGCTCCCAACAGGCCCCCCTGACATCCAGGCCCCAGGCACTTGCCTCGGGTGCCTTGTGGGTAATCCGGCCCTGAACAATTGTCAGCTCTAGGACCAAGTCATCTGTTTGACTTATAAACGGTGTTACTTCTAAATCTCCATACACATTGCAAATGTACCTCAGCCACAACACCTGATGGCTAACCAATATGCAAGAATAGCATGTGTATGGGGCACAAAATTTGACGTATCGGCACAGAAAAAATACAGCTGATAAAATTTGAGAAAACAATGATTATACATTATTTGCTGTATTATTACATTTGGGCATGACATAAGCTTAGCTAAAGATTTAAGATACAAGCTTTAAATGGCATGTCCACCACCCCCAAACTAAAATTCAACCCACTACTGGCCCCACTGAGTAGTTTAAAGGGCAATTATAGTGAGAAAATTGTTTTTTTTTTAATTTCTTCTAATGTATCCTATCCGGTAAGCTCCCATGATTCCTTGGTATAGGTCATACTAAATAAAGAGAGAAGCAGGTATGGTCTTGGTTCCCCAGGGATTGAACTTTACTCATTAGGTAGGACTGATGCTGGGATACTGCCTTGAAGTGGCGCATCAGCTGACGCAAGTTTGTACAAAACTATGTAAACTAAAGTATCCATTTTAACTTTAGTGCAGGTAATCACCCTTCGTTGCTTGCATACTTGTTCATGATATCTAATTAATTTATGCTTATATGTATAGGTTGAGTGCTGGAGACTTCTGTGAATGTATTAATTGCGCGGTTACTCCTTTGCACCGCATCTGAAAGTAATTAAAATAAAGGTTGAGCTGCATATTCTTGTATTTGTAGATAATAAAGAGCAATACATAAGCTCGGATTTTATATGCTTGCTCCCTGGGGTAAATTTATTCCCCCGCCCCTTTAAGGCAGTTCCAGATAAAAAGAAGGTTTAGAAGCTCTGTAAGCTCCCATGATTCCTTGTATAGGTCATAATAAATAAAGAGAGAAGCAGGTATGGTCTTGTTCCCCCAGGGAGTTGAACTTACTCATTAGGGTAGATGATGCTGGGATACTGCCTTGAAGTGGCGCATCAGCGTGACGCAAGTTTGTACAACTATGTAACTAACGTAGCCAGTTTTAACGGGGCAGGAAGTCACCCTTGTTGCTTGCACCTACGGGTCCTGAGAGGTGTGAAAGCTAGGTAGAGGTGAGTTGGAGGACTCTGGGTTAGAGAGCGAGTGCATATAGAGAGGAGAGAGAGAGAGAGAGAGAGAGAGAGAGAGAGAGAGGAGAGAGAGAGAGGAGAGAGAGAGAGAGGAGAGAGAGGGGGGGTGAGAGAGAGAGAGAAGAGAGAGAGAGATAGAGAGATAGAGAGAGAGAGACACACACAGAGACAGGAGACACACGTAGATACACACAGGAGAACACACACACCACAAACATATAAGAGAGACAGAGAAAGAGACAGAAGAGTACGATAGACAGACAGAGACGCTATACAGACAGAGACTGAAGACGAGAGAGTATATTATCCATACTATAGACTTATTACATACATATACATTATACATACATATGACTGTATACAGACATTATGTAAGAAAATAAATATAGACACCCCCCCCCGTAAATAGATATACATAGGATATACATACACACCACACAACACACACACACACATTATATATGATATATATACACACACACACACCTCTCAAATCAAGACCAAAAGGATAAGGACGTAAAACGACTAGGTCTCACCCAGGGTTTACTTTAATACCTTTCTGATCACTGGTAGCTCCATTCCCTTTTGGCCAGGAACTAGCCAATAGGGAGGCATGCCCTGCAAGAAGGTAAGCCTTCCCATTGGACAGATCTTAAGCTGGGTAAGGGAACCCGTTACAATCAAGAAATTCTATTCAAGATGTATGGAAGAACGAGATTTAGCAATTGATGTCCTCACTCTGGGTAGTCTTAATGGAAGGAGGGAGGTCTTGAGGGCTGGTTGTCCTTTACGTAATAACCTTTTTCAAATGTTATGCTACCTTACGAAATGATCTCAGTGGTTTTAGCTTAGGGAGTAATAAAGCAATGTCCACTGCTTACTCTGGTACTACAACTTATGGGAGTCCTAAACCACACTTCAGTAAATGCCTACTTACATCAACCATTAAGGCTCCAAAAAGAGAAGAACCTCAGTGGAAAAGCCAGCTGAGGATGAAGGCAAAAATAATTGTCAATTTACAAGTCAAATACTTGGCAAACACCAATTTATTTTAAGATTGCAGACAAATGCAAATCATTTGCATTGCACAGTTTTAATAAGCCAAGATGAAAAAAGGTGTGTAAAACAAGAGATGATTGTTTTAACCCTCTTTATTACCATATGTTGCAAATGTTCTCCTCTGCTGTTCAAACATGAAGTCATTTATGTGCGTTGGTTCTGCATATCCTGAAAGCATGTTCCTTGGAGCAGCCATCTTGCTGTGTTTGAACGGATTGCTGGACCAAACTACAGTAAAAAAAAAAAAAAAAAATTAATTTATATAAATCGTTAGCCTGCTTCTTTCCACATGTTGTTACCCCTAGTAGAAGCAGTCATTAACTATATTACACTACATTGAACAGACATACACTTATATTGTTCGATTTGTTTTTATAAAACTGATCATATACAGTAATATGCGTGCTAGAGACTTTTTGAAGGAACATTCCTGACGATATGTATAGCAAAAGAAACTGCGCACTTTTACAGCAAGAAACTAGCTATAAGCAGAGCTAGAATAGAAAACCAAATTGTATAATTATCTCACAATCTTCAAATATCATGAGTATGTCATTCAACTTATTTTTCTTTAGCCGACATAAGAATGAGGAAAGGGACACTGAAGTGACCAAGAGAAAATCCTGCCTCTCAGTAGTATGATTAAGGCTAGAGTCGTGCATTCGCCATGCAGTTTGTTTGATCTGTTACCATGTTTATTAAATAAAGATATGCTTTAGGACTAATACTTGCGGTGTTGGCTGCCAATATCCCAGAGTGTGCAAAGTCCCTATTGTCACAAAAGTGTCTAATTGTATCATATGACACTCCATATATAAATACATTTTGTTCCCCCGCCACCCTCCCCCCCCCCCCAATCCCCAACAAAGAAAAGCCAGCTCCAATCCTAAGTGAATATTTTTTATAGTTGTTGGTAATGTACTGGTTTTAGAGCATGCACGGCTTGCAGACCAATCACCCAAAACACAGAAAAGTAATAAAAGCATGTTTAGATATAAACCTCAGGGGCAGATTTACTTTTGTGTTCTCTGAATAAGGTAACTCACTACTAATTTAATGTATTAGTGCATTAATCCCCATGAAAAACTGCAAAGTATGTTTCAATTGTTTAATACATTTTTTATACTAGGAAAAAACCCAAGGCTTTCAGTTAAAAAAAAAGTGGCTGCAGATCTTACCTCAGGGGCAAACATTGTTCATAGGTAGGATTGAACGAACTTCCTTATTGAGGGATCAAGATGAACTCCAGTTTCCACATCTCCTAAACCAAAGAAAAATAAATAAAAACAAGCACTAAATGTACAACGTTTTTTTGTTGTGTTTTTTTACTGTATATTCAGTATCAATACTATTAATATGATGAATAAAGTCATCACTAAATATTGCCTTGCAGCTAGACAGGTTCAAAATTGTAATGTAAGGGCAAGAGAAAAAAAATGTAAATCGTTTGGCACAAATGGAAATTAAAGCATATTTCTATGCAATATTATGTTTACATGAGATTCTAAACAATATATTAATATTAGAATATTGTACCATAACATGGTAAATGACTGGTAAATGTTTATAACCATAAAAGAAAACTTGGCTAAATAAATATGAAATACTGTAGACTACTTGCTTTCTTAAACATAATTTTTGAGCTCAGCTTCCTTTCAAGATAAATCACACACAAAATACATTTATTCAAATTCTTAGTGATCAGTTTCAACAAGTGAATTAAAAGAAAACTAAAAAGTTAAAATATATCTGTTTAGCTTATTTATAATGCGCCACTTGGGGATGCAGCGCTTTTGTACAGTAACAAAATACAACAAAGTCATCCAAGGGGATAAATACATAGATAGTTCAGTACATAAATATATAAATTATGTAAGTATAAGTGCTAGAGCTTTGCCACAAGAGAAAAGAAGGTCCCTGTCCCGAGCGATTTAAAAACTCAGCAAGGTTATATACCTTCTAATCAACATTATAACTGGCCTCTCACCAGCAAATTGTTTCCTCCTGGCTAAAAACAATATACAAAAATTTGTCCCCACAATCTGTTTAAATACTACCAGATTACTTTTTTTCTAAAAACCTGCTCAACACAGAGGTGTAGTTTAAAAATGGACCAACCCTATATGTTTTAAAGGAACAATTAAACAATAAAAAAATTCAATAATGTAAGTTGTCCTAATTCCCAGTTAAAAGTCATAGTTGGTAAAGTACTGTTCTCGCTGTAAAGCTAGGTAAACCCACTAGCGATAAAGCCCTAATACTGACAGTTTTGGGGCTTTATCGGCAGTGTGTGTTAGCGTCTATCCAAAACAGCACGAGGCCGCCGAATGTTGGGTTGGCCCGCTTAAGCCCAATGTTACTGGGTACATACATGTACTGTGGTGTACCCCAAGCTTAAGCCTAATGCCATAGTTGTTTTACTAACGTAATGTCCAGCTGAGCATTATCACAAGTTTATTATGAAAACACATGCAACAATTGCAGAGCCGGATTAAGACCAATGGGGCCAAGGCACAAGTCAGATTTTTGGGGCCCCCCCTAACAGTTCCATTACAAAATATTACTATTGTAACGGTCATGGTATTTGTAAAGTATGTAAAAGCCAGATTGCCAATAGTATTTTGCTAATATTTATTTAAATCATTTGGTACATTACCCCGTCATTTAGCAATTAAAGTATATTTGCTGGCACTAGCCACACCCCCTGCTGGCACCACCAGCACATCCCCTCTGGCACCACCAGCACATCTCCAAGGCACCACCAGCACATACATCCCCTGGGCCCTGGCAATCTCGATGGCATCACCAGCGCATTCTTTTTTTTTTTCTGGCACCCCCAGCACATCCCTTTTCCCCCCTCCCCAAGTCCCCCTGGGCATGGTACCCATCTGATTGCAATCATTCATTGCACTCTGCAGGGAATCGGTGTGTCGGTTGCCAAGGGGGGATGTGCTGGGGGGGGTGCCAGAGGGCATAATTCCTTGGCACCCCCAGCACATCATCCCCCCTGGCACCCCAGCACATCCCCCATCCTCTCCACCCCACCCTGGGCCATGATGGCACCCATCAGAAAGCACTGGTTGGCCAAGGGGGGGGGGGGATGTGCTGACTTGCACACCAGATCTGATTGATTGCACCCTCATCCCAAGCCCCCCTTGCCATGATGGCACCCATCTCCATCAGATTGCACTGGTGGCCACACTGGCCAGCCATCTGGTGATTGCACATTTGCACTAAGCCTCCCCAGGCTCCCCCCCCATGATTATGTGCTCTCCCCCCCCCCCCCCCCATGATGGTGCGCTTCTTTCCCCCCATGATGGTTGCTTTCCACCCCCATGATAGCACCCATGATGTTGTCTTCCCATCACCACAACCCCCCAACACACCCACTCCCCACTGATGAAAGTAGTTTGGTTATTATGATTGAGGATAAGGTTCAGTTTGATTGAATTGAATTCCCTAAGCGGAGGAATGTTTGTAAAGACAAAGTTCGGAACTTTACTTACTTTGTCTCACTCTCACTCAGTATCGGGCCCGGCCTTGGGTTACGCGGCACGCCTCTTCTCCATTCTCCTGCCTGCACGCCCAGCCTCTTACGCAAGGTACGGCAGGCGCACATCAGTGATGATGATGTGCTGCGCGCCGCCGGCCGCCCCGCCAGACGAAATGAACACCAATGATTGGTTGAACAGTTCAGTACTTTCCTCGCTTCTCCTGATTGGATGTCAGCGGCTGGGCCTCCTTTCTGGACTCCAGCCAGCAAATAATCAATCAAACGCTGCGCACGCAGCGTATGGGTAAAAAAAGAATTGCCCAATATTGTACAAATTTTTAATGCAGATACTGGGGCCCCTGGACGGCTCCCGACAGGCCCCCTGACATCCAGGCCCCAGGCACTTGCCTCGGGTGCCTTGTGGGTAATCCGGCCCTGAACAATTGTCAGCTCTAGGACCAAGTCATCTGTTGACTTATAAACGTGTGTTACTCTAAATATCCATACACATTGCAAAATGTACCTCAGCCAAACACCCGATGGCTAACCAAATATGCAAGAATAGCATGTGTATGGGGCACAAAATTTGACGTATCGGCACAGAGAAAAAATACAGCTGATAACAAAATTAGAGAAAACAATGCTATTTACATTATTTGCTGTATTATTACATTTGGGCATGACATAAGACTTAGCTAAAGATTTAAGATACAAGCTTTAAATGGCATGTCCACCACCCCCAAACTAAATTCAACCCACTATGGCCCCACTGAGTAGTTTAAAGGGCAATTATAGTGAGAAAATTGTTTTTTTTTAATTTCTTCTAATGATACTATAAGTCATCCCATCCCACCAGGGTACCTTTAGTGTTCTTTAAATTCTACATAGTCCCCGAGATATAAGCCTTGAATATTGCTGTGAGTTGTGGAGGGTGCTACACCTCATCTGTCACTCAAAAGCACACACACACCAATCCAAAGTCGCCTGCAGTCAGTTAATGTCACACACTCTCTCACCCACACTATATGTACCATGTGCCAATATAGTCAAAATGCTGTAGTGCCTAAACACAATCAATAAACCAATTAACCCAGGCAAATATGAGCAATAAACACACTATAAAACAGCCCCTCCCCCCAAAAAAATCTTATATACATACAAAACCGTGACTCAAATGGAACACTAATACAGTATATATAATACAGTGATACAGATATATACCAAACAAGACACACAGTGCAATCTATGAAATATATAGACTAAAGCAACTGAAATGTAACAGGACAACAAGCAGTGTCACTGTGTTTGTGAAGGTCTCACTACAAGCTGCTGTTACACTGAATCTCTCTTCAGTGATTATGATCTCAGCTAAGCAGGGGGAGAGATATGAACTTTAGGTAAAAAGTAAATAACAATTAGCAAAGTTAGAGAACAGGCAGAGTTCAGTAACTTACTTGTAAAGAATCTCAGCACCACTTGTCCTCCTCTCTCCCCCTCTGCCCCTCCCTTCAGCATATTGCTACTTTATTCCACACTTTCATTGCTTGCAGTCTAGCTCTGGAAGGGAGGGGTCAACAGGATGTCAGCACTTCATTTAAAGTCCTTTCAACTGACAATGCTCGGAGAGGCGGATGGGGCAACAACTAGAGTGTCATCCCTAGACCAAAGATCTGCATGAGGATGAACTTTAATTTATGATAGAAGAAAATGTGGAGTCCTGGAGTGAGAGAAGAGAGGGTGGGAGGGGTGCAGAAGGGAGTTGAAGAGGAAAACAGGTGACGTGGGTTGTTGTTATTCTAAGTTTCCAATAGTAGTTTTGTTTTGCTAACAGGAGCCCCGAGCCGAGACACTGCAGCAAGTTGTAATGAGAAAGTAGCCTTTTGTACCAGACTTTTCAAAGCAAGTTCAGCAGCAAGCATGCACCTGCATTTAAAACAGAAGGAGGGGTAGTTGGCCACGACGAGGATTAGAGGTCCCTCGACTGCGGTAATGCAAGGGGCAAAAGAGACTATTGTGTTAGTCAGGGTAGCATTATAGAATTAGCAAGTGTCAGGGTCATCGATGGTCAAAAGAGGACAGGGATGAAGCAAGTGGCAGGAGATCAATGGATCTAGTATTACTACAGACACTCAAGAGGGAGGGATAGGAGGGAAGAAGTGAGCAATGGGTCGTGGCCATCCTTATGAGAACTAGCATAAGTCCGCTGATGAAGATCAAATGAGATTTAAATGCAGGAAACAAGAGGGCCAGGAGAGGGAGGAGGGAGGAGTTGTCAAAATGTGACAGTTAAAGTCTCCCAGACTCCGAACAGGACAGTCAGAGAGAAAGTAAGTCAAGTTTCAAAGTCAAAGAGGACTACAGCCGGAGATGCTGTAAACAGATATAGCTTTAAAACTACAGAGTATAAGCTGTGATTACAATGTTTGTATATTGCATACCTTAACTTATTTCAATCAACATGAAAAATAAAATCAGTATATTAAAAATCAGCATGGTCAAACTGTAAGCCCTGTGCTTAATCTTGGCGTGAACAGATATGCAATTATTACTGAAAATGGTAAGGCCACATCTCAAACTTGTTCAACAATGATGTTGATTTGAGAGACACAGCCACAACTTAAGACGTTTATACACACAGGAACTGGAAACAATTGGTTAAGGGCTCGTTCACAATAGAAACTGACAGAAACTGACAGTAACGCACAGCACGTGTTTGTCAGTTTGTATCCATTTTTTCATTACATTTGTATCCATTTTTTTAACCATGTGTATGCGGACAGAAATGCGGCAATGCAGTGCGTTTTTTTAAACGGACTGGAACGGATTATAACACGCAGGGTTGAACGATATTATGAAATCTATGGGGGTTTTACTTTCTGTCCATTTCTAAAGGGCAATTATAGTGAGAAAATTGTTTTTTTTAATTTCTTCTAATGATCCTATAAATCATCCCATCCACCAGGGACCTTTAGTTTCTTTAAATTCTACATAGTCCCGAGATATAAGCCTTTGAATATGCTGTGATTTGTAGGAGTGCTACACCTCATCTGTCACTCAAAGGCACACACCCACACAATCCAAAGCTCCCCTGCAGTAGTCACACAATTCTCACCCACACTAATGTACCATGTGCAACATATAGTCAAAATTGTAGTGCTAACACAATAATAAACATCAAACAGCAATATGAGATAACACAAATATAAAACAGCCCCTCCCCCAGCAATATGAGCATAACACAATAACAACAGCCCCTCTCCCCCCCAAAAAATCTTTATACAGACAAACCAGTGACTCAAATGGAAACTAATACGTATATTATAAACAGTAATAAAGACTATATACACCTTTCAACTGACAATGCTCGGACTCTGTATACAGCCCATCACTGCTTGAGGGGGAGTAGACAGAGAGGGGAGGGGGACTACACAGCTTGGTACAAACTTCTGCCAGTGTGAAGAAACGAAGCCACACAGAAGCATGAAAGTAAGGCAGCTTATACTAAGTGATCGATACATTGTATACAGACAAAGTTTTTTTTTCACTATAGTTGCCCTTTAAAAAGATCCTTACCTTACTCCTCTACTCCTTATGGTTCTCCTGCAGTGCTTGTCCAAAGTGAAGGAAAATGAAAAGTAGGCAGTGCCTTCGTGTTCAAAAGGTTTCTGCCTCCTCCTAGTCCTCTTAGAGAACAGTGGCATGCAAAGGTGAGCCCTTTTCCTCCCTCCCACTGAACCTCCTTATCCCTCCCTAGCTGCCCTTCACCTAGATAAAAGCATTTTCTGAAGTGTAGGTCATCCCTGCCCACCACCAACCGCCATGTCATAATGTTAAAAAAATAAGCAGAACCTCACTTACAGACCTCCTCACCCGCAGCGCTTTCCATTGACTGCAGCCACGTCTGCAGTCCGTTTGCTAGTTCCGGAAAGCAGGGAGCCGGATCAGTGTGCCGCAGGTGCGAGGGGCTGTAAGTAGCATTCGGATTATTTTTTTAACAATCTGACACGGTGGTTGGAGGTGGGCAGGAATGCCCTACATTACATTATTATATAAAAGTTTTCCTGCAGGGAGGAGTATCTATTTGTGATATACAAAAAAATAATTTAAGTATACAGTAGCACATGATACTCTTTATTTGCACTTCAGATCTTCACAATGTCTGGCAACTAAAACTTTTACAATATACAAGAACACATAAGGGGACAATAGAGAGGAAATATAAGGAGGTACAGCAGAGGAAAGGGATTTAAATGTTAGGAGAAAGATTTTGCATACAATGTGCTGTTTAACGGGAAGCCAGGTTATTGTCAGGGGATCATGTTTATTAGAGAGCAAAACAATACAAGTAGCAGAGTTTGGTATGGAATAAAAGGGAGAGAGGTGGGATCCAGGAATCCCAGTAAGTAGTAGGTTACAATAGTCCAAGAGCAATAGGATGAGAGCATGAATAAGCATGGCGGTAGTCAGAAGAGAAAGGAACCCACGGATTTCGCTATTTTGCGAAGGAAAAATCAGGTTTTAGCAACACAATTAATGTGGTTAGAGAAGGAGAGAGAGTTGTCAATTACCCCTTGGAAGCATTGATAGGGAAAATGGGGGTATTATCAACAGAAATAGAGAAAGATGGGACAGGACCAGGTTTAGGTGGGAAAATGAGGAGTTAAGTTTTAGAAAGAAAGAAGTCGTGACATCCAGGAGAAAATGGCAAGGAGACACGTGATTGAATGTCAGGAGTTAGCGCAGAGGTGGAAAAGTATCATCTGCATATAAGATATTTAAAGCCAAAAGAGCTAATGACATCTCCCAAGTGCAGATGGAAAACAATAGGGGTGCAAGAACAGACCCCTACGGCACCCCTACACTAAGAGAAACCGGAGAAGAGTTGTTATTCGCAAAAGATACAGAGTAAATTGGGTTAGAGTGATAGGATAGAAACCAGGATGCCACTTCATTCCAAATGAAGTATTTGCATTAGGAGAGAAAGATAGACTGTCGAAAGTAGAGGGGAGGTCAAGAAGGATAAGAATAAGTGACCATTGGTCTTTGCAACCTGCAGATCATTCACAACCTTACACAGAGCCGTCTCGATGGAATGCGCAGGATGTAATCCAGATTGCAAAGGATCAAATAGGTTATGAGCATGAAGGTAGTTAGTAATATGGGAGAAGACTAATCATTCTAGAAGTTTAGAGGCTATCAGTAAGAGAGAGACCGGGTTGTAGTTAGCTAAACAAGAGGAGCCTAGTGAAGCAAAGGCTTTTTTTTAGTATGGGTTTAACACCGGCATGCTTGAAGGGCATGTCCACCCCTCTTACAATAATTTAGTAAATGATAGAACACCCCCCAAAATTCCAAGATCCATTTTACTTAGTTACCAAAGCTGCTCCTAGACCTAGATCCAGCGCCGTGGCTCACAGCTACTTCCTGGTAATGGCCATCAGTCACGGCTGTGACAGTGACGACCGAATGAGCCTCTGCTGCTCGTGCCCATAAAGAAAATGGATCATGGGATAGTAAGCCTCTTTTTTCAGCCTTGAAGCAGCTTTGTAACATGTCAACTAAGTAAAATGGATCCTGGGTGTGGGAGGGGGAGTTCTCTATCACATACTATATTATTGTAAGCGGACTGGACATACCCTTTAAAGATGGAAGGAAAAATACCAGATGTAAGGGACGCATTGAATATGTGGGTTAGTATAACATGATTATAGTGCTTCAGTAATACAAAGAGCATGGGATCAAGAGGACAGGCCATTAGCGGGTAGGACAGAAGCAGACAAGAGACTTCTCAATGGGTCACAGGAGTAAAAGATCCAAGAATAGCAGAGGGAGGCGAGGGCAACATAACTAGAGTGTCATCCCTAGGACCAAAGATCTGCATGAGGATGAACTTTAATTTATGATAGAAGAAATGTGGAGTCCTGGAGTGCAGAGAAGAGAGGGTGAGGGGTGCAGAAGGGAGTTGAAGATGGAAAACAGGTGACGTGGGTTTGATTTGTTATTTCTAAGTTTCCAATAGTAGTTTTGTTTTGCTAACAGGAGCCCAGAGCCGAGACACTGCAGCAAGTTGTAATGGAGAAAGTCAGCCTTTGTACCAGACTTTCTCAAAGCAAGTTCAGCAGCAAGCATGCACCTGCATTTAAAACAGAAGGAGGGGTAGAGCCACGGACGAGGATTAGAGGTCCCTCGACTGCGGTAATGCAAGGGGGCAAAAGAGACTATTGTGTTAGTCAGGGTAGCATTATAGAAATTAGCAAGTGTCAGGGTCATCGATGGTCAAAAGAGGACAGGGATGAAGCAAGTGGCAGGAGATCAATGGATCTAGTATTACTAACAGACACTCAAGAGGGAGGGATAGGAGGAAGAAGTGAGCAATGGGTCGTGGCCATCCTTATGAGAACTAGCATAAGTCCGCTGATGAAGATCAAATGAGGATTTTAAATGCAGGAAACAAGAGGGCCAGGAGAGGGAGGAGGGAGGAGTTGTCAATGTGACAGTTAAAGTCTCCCAGACTCCGAACAGGACAGTCAGAGAGAAAGTAAGTCAAGTTTCAAAGTCAAAGAGGACTACAGCCGGAGATGCTGTAAACAGATATAGCTTTAAAACTACAGAGTATAAGCTGTGATTACAATGTTTTGTATATTGCATACCTTAACTTATTTCAATCAACATGAAAAATAAAATCAGTATATTAAAAATCAGCATGGTCAAACTGTAAGCCCTGCTGCTTAATCTGGCTTGAACAGATATGCAATTATTTACTGAAAATGGTAAGGCCACATCTCAAACTTGTTCAACAATGATGTTGATTTGAGAGACACAGCCACAACTTAAGACGTTTTCTAACACAGGAAATGGAAACATTGGTTAGGGCTAGTTCACAATAGAAACTGACAGACAGAAACTGACAGTAACGCACAGCAAGTGTTTGTCAGTTTGTATCCATTTTTTTCATACATTTGTATCCATTTTTTTAACCATGTGTATGCGGACAGAAATGCTGCATGCAGTGCGTTTTTTTAAACGGACTGGAACGGATTATAACACAGCAGGGTGGAACGATATTATGAAATCTATGGGGTTTACTTTCTGTCCATTTTCTAAAGGGCAATTATAGTGAGAAAATTGTTTTTTTTTAATTTCTTCTAATGGATCCTATAAATCATCCCATCCACCAGGGTACCTTAGTTTCTTTAAATTCTAAATAGTCCCGAGATATAAGCCTTTGAATATGCTGTGATTTGTAGGAGCTGCTACACCTCATCTGTCACTCAAAGGCACACACCCACACAATCCAAAGCTCCCCTGCAGTACTGTCACACACATCTCTCACCCACACTAATTACCATGTGCAACATATAGTCAAATGCTGTAGTGGCTAAACACAATAATAAAAACCATCAAACCCAGCAATATGAGCAAACCAACATATAAAACAGCCCCTCCCCAGCAATTATGAGCATAACACACATAAACACGCCCCTCTCCCCCAAAAAATCTTTATATCATACAAAACCAGTGACTCAAATGGAACACAATACAGATATATAATACAGTAATACAGACTATATACCAAACAAGACACACAGTGGCAATCTATGAAATATATAGACTAAGCAACTGAAATGTAACAGGAAACAAGCAGTGTCACTGTGTTTGTGAAGGTCTCCTACAAGCTTGCTGTTACACTGAATCTCTCTTCAGTGATTATGATCTCAGCTAAGCAGGGGGAGAGGATATGAACTTTAGGTAAAAAGTAAATAACAATTAGCAAAGTTAGAGGAACAGAGAGTTCAGTTAACTTACTTGTAAAGAATTCAGCACCTTGTCTCCTCTCTCCCCCTCTGCCCCTCCCTTCAGCATATTGCTACTTTATTACACATTCAGCTGGCAGTCTAGCTCTGGAAGGGAGGGGTCAACAGGATGTCAGCACTTCATTTAAAGTCTTTCAACTGACAATGCTCGGACTCTGTATACAGCCGTCACTGCTTGAGGGGGAGTAGACAGAGAGGGGAGGGGGACTACACAGCTTGGTACAAACTTGCTGCCAGTGTGAGAAAATGAAGCCAACACAGAAACATGGAAAGTAAGGCAGCTTATACTAAGTGATCTATACTTATACAGACAAAGTTTTTTTTCACTATAGTTGCCCTTTAAATGCACCAGAGTTGAAAAACAGATACACAACTGATGTAGGGTGAATGAGCCCTAAACCCCAGCACACTCCTTAATCAGCTACTTGCTGGGTGCTTCTGTGCTGCCAGAGCCACTGGACCATATCATTATGATATACACACAGTTAACTTCCTGTTTTTCCCCCCAAGAAAACAAATATGCTAATCAAGTGCTCAGGTATACCTTACATGAGTAGTATGTACAATTATAATACTGTTTTAGGATCAAAAAATCTTGCTCTTGGGTGAACATGCCCAGGGACACGTGGAGGAAACACCAAGGTTTACTCAAATACATTCCTGGAGCTCTGAGTCCACTGTATTTATTAATTTCATGTGTCTAAACCATGCAGAGGAAGCAAGATGGTGGGGAGCAAAAATGGTTCATTTTAGAGAGCAGCTCACACTGTGCATCCGAAGTAAAGTACAGAATTTCTATAAGACCTTTGTAAATATATCAAGAACAAAATAAAAAAGTTTGTTAAAAAAAAAACAGACACTTTGGATATCATTGTACATAGCTTGGTTTATCATGTATACTTCCATCATTTATGCTATTAACATGTTAAATAAATTTGCCATAATAAGATAATCAAAACAAAGCTCTGCTTTTGTTGTAGATTTCATGTATGGCAACATTGGAAAATACTTAAATTTCAATGCTAGTATACTGAAAAAAATTAGCCTTACCAAATGAAATGATGCTAACTGCTGAGGTGGGAGACAGACAAGCTTTCAACTCTGCACAATGTGCCTTGGTGAAAATTGAAATGCACTATTCATCCAAAACAAGTGTTTGGTTTTTACAAAATAAAAGTTCTCAACTTGAGAAAAATGAAAATCGTGAGAATATTTATGTGAAAGCACAATAGCTTAGGGGGGCTCACCATCAATACCATGTGGGGAAAGTACTAAATAAATGATGGTTAAAGTGCATATTCTTAGTGCAAGAAGTTTTAGTAGGAACAGAAAGCTGTATTTTTGCAAGTGTGAAATGAGCAGCAAGCATACTGTTTAGTAAAGGGCATGTGCGCCCAGCCAAAATGATTTATAATATAGATCTTCAGCCAGATGTTCACCACTCCCTACTGTAAAGGTTTGCTACGTGCTTAAGTTGAACTAGCTCACACATGGAGGTGGCTTAGGAAGAGCAGTTAGCTATTAGTGTGTGTCTCGGATAGTGTGTGTCTCAGTCATAAATAACAGCTGCTATCCAAAAGTTCTGGAACAAGAGAGAAGGTGGTAGCAAACTAGGCTTCTACCTTCAGGAACTATTTTGCAAGTGTGTATTTACTGTGGTCTTGGGGGGGCTATAATTTTGATATTATCTTTTCTGCTGGGGATAGACTCCAGTTAAAGAATGAATGTGGAGCAGGTGGAGGCAAAAGAACTTTCATGAGTACTGGCTTTGAAATTGAACATTGAGAATTGCACAAGTAAGGGCCATGGTCATTCAATAATTGAAGTCCATAGCCATACACGTGTATGAGCACTCGGGCCTGCAGCTGATTGTTGATCCAACAGGATGGAGCTCATTGTATTTACAGTAAACGTTACATTGTTTTCCAATGTTCTTTATTGGCTCTTGTCACTGTCCTTTGACAAGCTCTGCCTCACACAGACCACTAGATGCACAGATGGGCTAGAGTCATCGAAAGTGCACAGGGGTCTGGAGTCACAATTAGCAAAAATGTGCAAATTCTAGTAAAAACTAAACTATAAATAAAAAGCAATGTTTTTTGACAGAAAGTAACTATAAGTTAAAGTGACGGCTTCATGGACCAGAGCATAGGAGTTGCACAGGTATGGAAAGTCAGTCATTAGTTGTGATAGACGTCCGCAATGCAGAAGAGGTAAGTAATAATCTCTAGGTTTGGGGTGGTGGTAAATATAGGTTTGCGTTCTGGGGGTGGACATGCCTTTTAGATACATTTCTGCAAGAGATGGCTGCAGATACCAGAATGCTTCAGGGACAAGTGGGATTTTTGGAATAGATAGGGGAACATGACTGTTGTGTAGTATTGATGTACTAACATTATGCACATCAATACCACACACAAAAAGGATTCAAACTATTGAGGCCCTATTAAAACTAATACATTGTATTGACCAAAATACTTTAAATTCCATAATATTATTTTACTAGTGTCAAGGGACAGTCATGGACAGTAAACTGGCTCCAGCGTAGGTGAGAGTATTAACTTTCTTAACATAACAAGCAGTCTGTGACAGGCAGCCCTAATGGTAATACTGTGAGAAATTCTGCTGGCAGCTGAAAGGGTTAAAGGTAATAGTCAAGGTAAAGTCTGCTGGCCCTAAAAGTGTTAAAGGGCAATTATAGTGAGAAAATTGTTTTTTTTAATTTCTTCTAATGTATCCTATAAGTCATCCCATCCACCAGGGTACCTTTAGTTTCTTTAAATTCTACATAGTCCCCGAGATATAAGCCTTTGAATATGCTGTGATTTGTAGGAGCTGCTACACCTCATCTGTCACTCAAAGGCACACACCCACACAATCCAAAGCTCCCCTGCAGTACTGTCACACACTCTCTCACCCACACTATATGTACCATGTGCAACATATAGTCAAATGCTGTAGTGCTAAACACAATCAATAAACCATCAACCCAGCAATATGAGCATAACACACATAAAACAGCCCCTCCCCAGCAATATGAGCATAACACACATAAAACAGCCCCTCTCCCCCCAAAAAAATCTTATATACATACAAAACCAGTGACTCAAATGGAACACTAATACAGTATATATAATACAGTGCTTGCAGAACTTGCAAAGCGGAGGGACCGGCAAGCTGGGCCTGTAATTGGCCAAGACGCCTTGTACCTGCAGATGAAATGCCCCATTTATACTCAGTATCTCTACCAGACCAATGCCAAAACCTATTTTTAATCTGACCCATTTGATAGGTTAACTAGGTATTGGACTGATTGGCTAGAACAATTTGAATTGGCAGCCACTATTAATGGTTGGGATGAATGGTTGGGATAAGGTCTTAGCCTTTTGCTTGGGTAAAGCCAGGCGTTATACGAGGATTTACTGAAATACTGAAATAAAAAGCAGTTATCAGTTATTAAAAATTGTTCTGAAGCTATTTTTTTCCAATTAGATCTGTAAAAAAAGAGTATATAAAAGGATAAATCCATTTCTTTAGGTAAACTGGAAATGAGAAATGTTTGTTAATATGTCAGATTATTAGGGCAATGCTATTATAATAACATGACGCTGTGAGCTACCTTCTGTTATAATATGAGGTACCATCACCACTTGCCGTGGTGAATACTAATAAGTATTAAAAGGGACTGTCCACCCCTCTTTTCAAAAAGATATATATTGTAGATATATATATATGTCTTTTTGAAAAGAGTGGTGGACATTCCCTTTAACCTAGCATGCTTAGTTTCAACCACACAATATATATATATATATATATGCTAAATTTCTTTAAAGGATAACTGTATTGCCTCAATGAATTTTTTTTTTAAACTGCTTTCAAAAAAGTATGTAGCCCTCTCCATACATTTTTTTCCTGATTTCGAGCTTCTCTCTGCCTTCAATTAGCCATGCTGTGAAGAGGGCATAACAATCTGTCTGCCTCTAACTGTCACTCAGAGCTAGCATGCGAGGAAAACACTCCTCCTCCATCCTTGATCAGCTTGATATGTAGGCTGGATCCTAGCAACCGAACAGTTCAGGTTATAACAGGCATTCCCACCAGCCAATGACAAGTGATATGTTAAAAATGGCCCTGGGCCGTCTAGGAGGCGGGGCTTTAGCACACATCTTTGCCTGTGTGATATAAGGGAGAGCAGCACGGTTGTAAATTAGAGTAAGCATTTCAGCTGCTAGAAGTGTGGACATGTAAGGGGTTAATATTTTTTTTATATTTTGTTCTTTAATAAGAGACATAATCCTGCAACTTTAAAATGGATGGTTTTACAGGATATAAGACAAGTTGATCTTAAAGGGAAAGTTCAGTGGAAAATATTTTTCAAATTCTTAGTTTATATTTTGCATACCTAGTTATTCTACATATTCTCTTCCATTTTGAAAAAACAGTTGAATTTATAACCCTTTCTATTCCCTGCTGTTGACATTAGCAAGCTGCCATTTCTGGTACATTAAAGGTCCTTCCTTTTCCCAGAAGTGGTATGTTCCTAACAGTAATTTCTACTGATTGGCAGTTGGATGGGTCAAACATCTCAGACCTCTACTGAGCAACTGAATCAACCCATGTGCTGGGGCTAAAGGCAAGACCAAAACGGTCTCTATTAGTGATCCTGGAAACAGAAAGTCAGTATTTCAGAAGCATTTATTTAACACAGACAAAAAGTTGGATGGGCAGGTTAAGGTCACTAGGATGGAAAAATACTACACTTTTTTCATAAAAGTATATGTATTCGCTTGAATTCCCATTTAATCTTTTGCTACAAACCTAAAGGGTTAAATAAGGCATTTAGCCTTAAAGGGACAGTTCAGTGGAAATGATCAATATTTGTTAAATTGTTAGTTTGTGTAATGCATACTTAGTTATTCTACATATTCTCTCCCATTTTGAAAAATCAGTTGATTTCTACCCTTTGCTGTTCCCTGCTGTTGTCATTAGTGAGCTGACATTTGGTTCTAACGGTCCTTCTTCCAGGATGCACCACATCCTTGGAATGTTCCTAAACAGTAATTTACTGATTGGCTGTTGGATGGGTCAAAGATGTTCAGATCTATACTGAGCAACTGAATCAACCAAGGCACTGGGTCAAGGGCAAAACCATAACGGTTCTACTAGGGGTCATGCAAACAAAGGAAGTAGGTATTTTGATTGCATTTATATATACAGACAAAATCTGAATTGGCAGATGAAGCTCATTGGATGAAAAAATACGCTCTTTTTTCTGAAAAGCATATGAATTTGCACTGAACTTCCCCTTTAAATGCTTTATGTAATGTATGAATAATTTTCTGTCTTCAGATCACTAGTTGAAAAGTAACAATATACAGTGTGTGTCCAGAACGTATTCACAGTGCATCATTTTTTTTTGTTATGTTACAGCCTTTTCAAAAATGGATTAAATAATTTTTTTACCGATATACTCAAATATAAGTAATTCCGAGTATAAGTCGAAGGTACCTATTTTTACCTAAAATCGAGTAAAACTGATTGACTTAAGTATAAGTCGAGGGTAGAAAATATGACCACAACTGCATTCTGATTTTGTAGTTTTGAGTGTTTAGTTACCCTTAAATGGGACAGCAGCATTCCCATACAGTAATAGCCAAAGTAGGCTCTTACTGTATGGGACTACTGTATAGGAATTCTGCTGTCCATTTAAAGGGAGACAATCCTCAAAACAATACAGAATCAGAAGGAAATCAATTTAACAATAGGTACCATCCTCCTAATTTAGTATCGTTTTCAGACATGATTAGTTGCCCTTTAAATTAACAGTAATCCCTAATTCCTTGGCACTAAAGATATTTGTAAACCAAACCCCCAGCATGCTTTGTTGCTGGGAGTTGTGGTTTATAAACATCTGCAGTGGAATGCAAACACTTTTTGAAAAAAAACTATCGGATTTTTTTAAATAAAATGCTTTTTGAGAAATATATATTACCGTCCAAAGGTTATTCCATCATGAAATATAAATTTGTTTTTTAATTAGTACAATAAGGCTTGCATATGGTTTTTGGTAAATAAATTTCATTTCATTCACAATTTCATGCTCCTCCTGAGGTTTTTCTAAGATTATTGGGCATCTGCCTACAAGATATCACAGATGCTTGGTTACTTTGCAGTTCTCAAACTGAATTTGACTCACAGAGATCACATGCTCTTTTCGCAACAAAAATGTTATAAACATGAACAGCATTGAGAAAAAGTCCTTATCCTATGTTCTGCCAGTCTAAGTTTCTTAAATATATATATATATATATATTATATATATATTATAATATATAATATATATATTTATTTTTTTTTTTGTTTGGCCAAATTAGTTTACAAACATGGATGTTTAAGCAAATAACATATGCTGCAATGTTATTTTCAGTTGAGTAAATCTATTTAAATTGTATTATTCTAAAAATTCATCTACTTGCATATTAAAGTTATACCAGCAAGAATTAGTCTGACTAGTGATTTAAAGGGCATGTCCACCCCCAAAACTATAATCCCCCCAACTACTGGCCCCCATCATGTAGTGTAGTGTAATCCTTACCTCACATCCCAGCTCCATATGGTTCTCCTGTAGTCCCTCCCCAAAGTCCCAAAAAACTGCCCACCAGGATAATAGCAGAGTCCATATAGGACTCTGCCTCCTACCTGGCCTCCGGGAGAAGTTTGGCATGCGTACTGCAGCCCTCTCCCTCCCTCCCCTCCCTCTCAGGATTCCCTCCCCCTATACGTAAACTATAGATTCCCCCTGTCCCCAGCCCCACCGCTATATTTATATTGTTAGAAAGCTCCTTATATTAAAAACATTTTTAGGGTGGACATACCCTTTAATCAAATCCACCCAGACAAGAAACAGCTATTACATTCAGGATGATTGATTTAGGATTAATGTTGTTGAATTGCACTCACTTTGCAACAGTGCAGTCCTGCTAATTACATTTATTTAAGGCTAAAGGGAAACGGTGATCTCCATAAAAGTGTCGTCAAAGAGCTTGCTCATATCAAAACAAACCTATGATTATGTATCTGGCTGTTATGTATACAAATAACCGCACTCGTGCACGGACCGAAGTGTGCGCGAACGCTCGGGTTTGTGCACACGTTCCCGACGCGCGAGTGCACGTTGGCATGCGCTCACGATCACCCACGATTCGCAATCACTGCGCACGAAAATGCGGAACGCATGCGCTGCGATTTAACACTTACTACACACATTTACCCTACCTACACAGTCTCTGACACAACAACACATACAATTTCAAACAAAATTCTACAATAAAAGCACTACAATGTATATTTTATGTATTTATAATAATTTTTTTAGCAGGGATATCCATCCTGTGGTCCTCCAAACTGCAAATCCAGTATTCCTGCTGTTGGTGACTGCTTAGACTAGTAGCATCTGCAGGGCCCTTTACAAGCCAACTACCCTTCCCATTTTATGGCAAAAATACATAAACCATTAAAAACGTTGTTTATGGTGTATAAATGCAAAATCAAATCCACTAACCACATAGACACAGGAACACAAACCTACATTCCTTTCAATGACAACCATACCCAAACATTAATAAATTTATTTAATGGTCCAAAATGCAAAAAAAAAAACCACTAACAGACACAGGTATACACAACACTACTAATCACCATCACAACCCAACCTACTTTCCGTTTCCATGGCATACACCCACACCACAAAGACACAGGTATACACTCTACCGATATACTGCACCCACCCTACCTTTTTATTTCCATGACAACTACGGTATACACACAATATTAAAAATATATGAATTAAATAGATTATTAAAATGTAAATGCCTCTTTTATTACAGTAGTTGGCTATTGAGTTTTAAAAGCAGCACAGACAAATTCCCTTCCAAAATGCAGATTTTAAGCTAAATGTTAAGTTTATACTTACCGTACCTGTTTAGAAGTGCTCTCCTCTGTTTTAGCAGAGTCTTACTCCCCCCTCTCCTTCAGTTTGTTCAGCTGCTTTGTTTGCAACATTGCAGTGGAGTAGAACTGCGTGAGTTGTGAACATATGAAGGTGAGGGGGAATAAGAAGTTCTGCTAAAACAGACGAGAGTAGCTCTAAACAGATAAATAAAAATCTGCTGCCTGTTTGTATACAGACAAAGTTTTTTTTTCACTATAGTTGCCCTTTAAATGCACCAGAGTTTGAAAAACAGATACAAACTGATGTAGTGTGAATGAGCCCTAAACCCCAGCACACCTCCTTAATCAGCTCACTTGCTGGGTGCTTCTGTGCTGCCAGAGCCACTGGACCATACTTTATTTGATATACACACAGTTAACTTCCTGTTTTTCCCCCCAAAGAAAACAAAATATGCTAATCAAGTGCTCAGGTATACATTACATGAAGTAGTATGTACAATTATAATACTGTTTTAGGATCAAAAAACTTTGCTCTTGGGTGAACATGCCCAGGGACACGTGGAGGAAACACAAGGTTTACTCAAATACATTCCTTGGAGCTCTGAGTCCACTGTATTTATTAATTTCAATGTGTCTAAACCATGCAGAGGAAGCAAGATGTGGGGAGCAAAAATGGTTCTAATTTTTAGAGAGCAGCTCACACTGTGCATCCAAGTAAAGTACAGAATTTCTATAAGACCTTTTGTAAAATATTATCAAGAACAAAATAAAACAGTTTGTATAAAAAAAAACAGACACTTTGGATATCATTTGTACATAGCTTGGTTTATCATGTATACTTCCATTCATTTATGCTTATAACATGTTAAATAAATTTGCCATAATAAGATAATCAAAACAAAGCTCTGCTTTTGTTGTAGATTTCATGTATGCATACATTGGAAAATACTTAAATTATCAATGCTACGTATACTGAAAAAAATTAGCCTTACCAAATGAAATGATGCTAACTGCTGAGCGTGGGAGACAGACAAGCTTTCAACTCTGCACAATGTTGCCTTGGTGATAAATTGAAATGCACTATTCCATCCAAAACAATGTTTTGGTTTTTTACAAAATAAAAGTTCTCAACTTGAAGAAAAATGAAAATCGTGAGAATATTTATGTGAAAGCACAATAGCTTAGTGGGGGCTCACATCAATACATGTGGGGAAAGTACTAAAATAAATGATGGTTAAAGTGCATATTCTTAGTGCAAGAAGTTTTAGTAGGAACAGAAAGCTGTATTTTGCAAGTGTGAAATGAGCAGCAAGCATACTGTTTAGTTAAAGGGCATGTGCGCCCCCAGCCAAAAATGAATTTATAATATAGATCTTCAGCCAGATGTTCACCACTCCCTACTGTAAAGGTTTGCTACTGCTTAAGTTGAACTAGCTCACACATGGAGGTGGCTTAGGAAGCAGCAGTTAGCTATTAGTGTGTGTGTCTCGGATAGTGTGTGTCTCAGTCATAAATAACAGCTGCTATCCAAAAGTTCTGGAACAAGAGAGAAGGTGGTAGCAAACATCAGGCTTCTACCTTCAGGAACTATTTGCAAGTGTGTATTTACTGTGGTCTTGGGGGGCTATAATTTTGATATATCTTTTCTGCTGGGGATAGACTCCAGTTAAAGAATGAATGTGGAGCAGGTGGAGGCAAAAGAACTTTCATGAGTTACTGGCTTTGAAATTGAACATTGAGAATTGCACAAGTAAGGGCCCATGGTCATTCAATAATTGAAGCGCCATAGCCATACACATGTATGAGCACTCGGCCTGCAGCTGATTGTTGATACAACAGGATGGACGATCATTGTATTTACCAGTAAACGTTCACATTGTTTCCAATGTTCTTTATTGGCTCTTGTTCACTGTCCTTTGACATAGCTCTGCCTCACACATGCACACTAGATGCACAGATGGGCTAGATGTCATCAGAAAGTGCACAGGGGTCTGTGGAGTCACAATTAGCCAAAATGTGCCAAATTCTAGTAAAAACTAAACTATAATAAAAAAGCAATGTTTTTTGACAGAAAGTAACTTTAAGTTAAAGTGACAGGCTTTCATGGACCAGAGCATAGGAGTTGCACAGGTATGGAAAGTCAGTCATTAGTTGTGATAGACGTCCGCAATGCAGAAGAGGTAAGTAATAATCTCTAGGTTTGGGGTGGTGGTAAATATAGGTTTGCGTTCTGGGGGTGGACATGCCTTTTAGATACATTTCTGCAAGAGATGGCTGCTAGATACCAGAATGCTTCAGGGACAAGTGGGATTTTTGGAATAGATAGGGGAACATGACCTGTTGTGTAGTATTGATGTACTAACATTATGCACATCAATACCACACACAAAAAGGGATTCAAACTATTGAGGCCCTATTAAAAACTAATACATTGATATTGACCAAAAAATACTTTAAATTCCATAAATATTATTTTATACAGTGTCAAGGGACAGTCATGGACAGTAAACTGGCTCCAGCGTAGGTGAGAGTATTAACTACAAATTTATATACTAAGCCTGCAGAGAGAAAGAATATGTTAAAGAGTATGTCCAGCCTAAAAATCATCTTTAAATATGATAGATTCCCCCTGTCCACCCCAACCACCATGTTTAGTCTTTAAAATAATGATCAAAAAGTTATTCATAGCCCCTTTGCTCATGCGGCGTATTGATCCGGCTACATGCTTGCCAGAACTTGCAAGCAGGGAGCTGGACCGGCAGCTGGGCCTGTAATTGGCCAAGACGCCTTGTACCTGCAGATGAAATGCCCCATTTATACTCAGTATCTCTACCAGACCCATAAAAAGTCATGAGAGGGGCACTCTTCTGTGAATATATGCTTCTTTATTGGATCACATTAACACAACGTTTCAGGGACACACTGTCCCTTTCATCAGGTGTCATGACTTTTTATGCTTGTGCTATAGCTGTGGGTCCATGGTAGAGGACCAGAGAAGGGAGCACCTTTGAAGTTTGTGGCTAAACTGCCGAAAAGGAGTGCCTAGGCCCGAAACCCAGTTTGCAGTCTCTACCAGACCCAATTGCCAAACCTATTTTTAAATCTGACCCATTTGATAGGGTAACTAGGTATTGGACTGATTGGCTAGAACAATTTGAATTGGCAGCCACTATTAATGGTTGGGATGAATGGTTGGGATGAAGGTCCTTAGCCTTTTGCTTAGTGGTAAAGCCAGGCAGGTATACCGAGGATTTACTGAAATACTGAAATAAAAAGCAGTTATCAGTTATTAAAAATTGTTTGAGCTATTTTTTTCCAATTAGATCTGTAAAAAAAGAGTATATAACAAGGATAAATCCATTTCTTTAGGTTAAACTGGAAATGAGAAATGTTTGTAATATGTCAGTTATTAGGGCAATGCTATTATAATAACATGACGCTCGTGAGCTACCTTCTGTTTAATATGAGTACCATCACCACTTGCCGTGGTGAATACTAATACAGGTATAAAAGGGCCTGTCCACCCCTCTTTGTCAAAAGATATATATTGTAGATATAGAGTATGTCTTTGAAAAGAGTGGTGGACATCCTTTACCCTGCATGCTTAGTTTCAACCACACAATATATTATATATATATTGCTAAAATTCTTTAAAGGATTAACTGTTTGCCTCAATGCATTTGTTTTTTTTTAAAATGCTTCTCAAAAAAGTAGGTTAGCCCCTCCCCATACTTTTTTTCCTGATTCGAGCTTCTCTGGCCTTCAATTAGCCATGCTGTGAAGAGGGCATAACAATTCTGTCTGCCTCTAACTGTCACTCAGAGCTAGCATGCGAGAAAACACTCCTCCTCCCATCCTTGATCAGCTTGATTATGTAGGCTGTATCCTAGCAACCGAACAGTTCAGGTTACAACAGACATTCCCACCAGCCAATGACAAGTGATATGTTAACAATGGCCCTGGGCCGTCTAGGAGGCGGGCTTTTAGCACACATCTTTGCTGTGTGATATCTAAGGGAGAGCAGCACGGTTGTAAATTAGAGTAAGCAATTTCAGCTGCTAGAAGTGTGGACATGTAATGGGGTAATATTTTTTTTTATATTGTTGTTCTTTAATAAGAGACATAATCCTGCAACTTTAAAATGGATGGTTTTACAGGATATAAGACAAGTTGATCTTAAAGGGAAAGTTCAGTGAAAAATATTTTTCAAATTCTTAGTTTATATTTTGCATACCTAGTTATTCTACATATTCTCTTCCATTTTGAAAAAACAGTTGAATTTATATATGGGCACCAGCTCATCCTACTCACAAGCCTCCCCCTTAGCCAAGCAATTGACGTACGCGTATGGGGGGGGGGGGGAAACGAGGGAAACGGAAGTGCAAGTAGCTGGCCTAGGGCGAGAAAAAAGTATAAATCCTCCCCTGCTGAAGACAACAAGGCAGGTAGACATCATGGAGCAATATTTTGGAACCAATCAAATATTCGGTCGAAATAGCCACCTCATGTGTAACATGGTTACACGGGTAGTCCACCTTGAATAAATTTTTGCTATACAAAAAAACTGTTCCCCCAGCCCCAACCGCTATATTTATTTATAGCAAGTTCCCAAACTTACTTAACCTCCCCTCTTCTCTGCCGCGCTGCCGGCCCTCTGCTTGCGAGAAAATGCAAGGCAGAGGGGCGGGGGGACCGGAGTCGCGTCTGTGATGGGCTGAGCGGCAGCCAATCACGGAGGCGGCTGCCAGTCATCAGTGCGGCGGAAGAAAAAAGGGGATGGTAAGTAATGTTTGGGGCACTTTCTAGATAATAACAATACATTGGGTGGGGGACATGGGGTATTATTATAGCAAAAGGGTTTTACACTAGGGGCGGGGGATTCCTAATCGGGAGGGAGAGTGGGAGGCAGGGGGAGAAGGGGGCAGTACGCATGCCACAATTCTCCCGGAGGCCAGGTAGGAGGGAGGCCTATATGGATGTGCTATCCTTCCTGGTGGCAGTTTGTTTTTTTTTTTTTTTGGACTTGGGGCTGGGAAACTACAGGAGAAACAGATGGTAGCGGGATGTGAGGGTAAGGATTAAACTACACTACACCAATGGGGCCAGTCGTGGGGGGGATTATAGTTTTGGGGGTGGACATGCACTTAAGTGGCAAAAAAAGTCGTTGGATCTTACTCCCTTAGATATATAGAATATTGTAAAGGCATGAAACACACTTTGACACATAAATATCACGGCAATATTGAGAAGGAAGAACAGGCACCCCAGCTTAGAGAAGGGGAAGGAAGAGGGCGGAACAACACCCCCCCCCCCCACAAAAACAAAAAATCCAGTCTGTCAACAGTGTCACTGTCACAATAGAAGCAAAGGGAAAGGCAAGATGCTGAGAAATTCATCACTTGTCTGCTCGGCCTGCTCTCTCTGTAATATCCAACACAGTGCAGTAGGTACCATATTAATGTAAACCCAGGCTCAGCCAATCACTCAGGGCAGCTGCAGGGATAATATGTGACAGATCTCTATTTGCTGTCAATCACAGAGCAGAACTGGATACATTTTTGAAACAAACAAAAAAAATGCTGCTTCTCACTCACAGCTCAATGACAAGTGAACAATCTATGTAATAGTCTATGGACAACCAGGAGAAGTAGACACAAGACGGGGGGGAAGCAGGAAGAAAGGGGATGTCCAGGCACCAGTAATCCCCCCCCTAAACATGCCACAGAGATTACAGGACGTGGGAGCCTTTAAGCTTCCCGTGCAAAACCCATTTTGCTGCGTGTCTTCCCCGGCCTAGCGCTAAGGAGGAGCCCGGGTTCAAAGATCCATCTTTAGTGCCAGAATCTTTAGGTGGCAACAGATCGTTCAGCTCTTTTCTATCTTCTTCACAGTGAGATCTAGAACCCGCGTCATACGCAGCCTACGTACTGACAAGCGTTCCTTTGCTTCTGCGTCGCCTCTCACTTTCCATGCTCCTATTCAGGTCACTTCGGCGGCAACATGGCGGTCTTCTTCTTTAGTTTCTTAACAGCAGTGGTTCTGGAGTCGGAAAGTGAGGCGGAAGTTGAAGAAGTTGCGGCTCTCACTTGAAACCTTTACCTCCTGGCTCAGGGATTGTGAAGGTTGTGGATTCTGCCCCGGAGGTGGCTGTAAAGGTAGGTAGGTGCTCCCTAGTGCTGTATTGTATACTGCTGAACTGGTTACATTGCCCAAAGCCCAATAGACAATCTCAGCACAGACTTGGTCCCTAATTAGCAGTTGGTGCTCTGTGTGTAGTCTGTTTCCATTACAGTTTTGTGGGGACATTGTGCTTAATATAGTAATTAAATTGAGGTCTGGGAAATGTCTCAGTCTTAAATAAACTAAATACCCCCTCCCCTGTTAAAGTACACCACATGGAGCACAAACACTGTAAAGCAGCAGTTGGATATAATTTTATTATGCCATACACAGCGATAAAACCAGTATCAAAAACCCAATAACATACAAGCACCAATAATTATAAAAGCAGGGCATCCCCCGTCTCTAATAATAGGGTACTGGGATCCCGAATGTGTGGCTAGAGGCCCAATACCACCACTCAATGTTCAAAATAAAGGGCTCCAAAATGTCGGTCCCGGTGGAAGGTAGGTCACTCCACTAAATGTAGCCATATCAAGGCTAGATTTAGCCAATGTTAGTCTGCAGGTTTCCCTCAATGTCAAGTTGTATCTTTGGGACAGGACATTATTTGACTGCATTTTGATGAATTTCACCTACCAGTTCCTTATACACATGTACAGAATACAGTAGAGCCATAACAGGTGCACTGTCCGTTATAAACTGGTGGTACTACTGCTGAATTGTGATACAGTGACTTTATAAATATGCCCCCAATTCCATGTTTGGGTATGTAATTTTTTTTAAAATCAGAAATATTTAGGGGAATTTACAGAGTCCCAAACACCCTTTTGATTTAATTTTATATGCGCAAAAATGTGCGCATAAAATTAGAGGGAACATTGATGGCCAGTTTTTACTATAACACTTTTAGGGCCAGCGACTTTACCTTGACTATTACCTTTAACCCTTTCAGCTGCCAGCAGAATTTCTCACAGTATTACCATTAGGGCTGCCTGTCACAGACTGCTGTTATGTTAAGAAACAACAGGCAGCAGATTTTATATATGTTTAGAGCTACTCTCGTCTGTTAGCAGACTTCTTATTCCCCCTCACCTTCAGTACGTTCAACAACTTCAGCAGTTCTTCTCACTGCAATGTTTGCAAACTAAAGAGCGAACAAACTGAAGGAGAGGGGGGAGTAGAGCTTGCTAAAAACAGATGAGAGCACTTCTAAACAGGTACGGTAAGTATAAAACTTAATGCTGCATTTTGAAGGGAATTTGTCTGTGCTGCTTTTAAAAAATCAATAGCCAACTACTGTAATAAAAGAGGACATTACATTTTATAATCTGATTTAATTCATATATTTTTAATATTGTGTGTATACCGTAGTTGTCATGGAAATAAAAAAAGGTAGGGTGGGTGCAGGATATCGGTAGGAGTGTATACCTGTGTCTTTGTGGTGTGGGTGTATGCCATGGAAACGGAAAAGTAGGTTGGGTTGTTGTGATGGCGCATTATTAGGTGTGTGTATACCTGGTCTGTTAGTGTTTTTTTTTGCATTTGGACATTAAATAAATTATATTAAGTTTTTGGTATGGTTGTCATTGAAATGGAAGGTAGTTTGTTCCTGTGTCTGTGTGGTTAGTGGATTTGATTTTGCATATTATACACCATAAACTAACGTTTTTATGGTTTATGTATGGTTGCCATAAAATGGGAAGGGTAGGTTGGCTTGTAAGGGCCCGCAGTGCTACTAGTCTAACATAGTCACCACAGCAGGGAATAATGGATGTTGCAGTTTGGAGGAAACAGGATAGATATCCCTGCAAAAAAATGAATTATAAATACATAAAATAACATTGTACTTATTTATTGTAGAATTTTGTGTTGAAATTGTATGTGTTGCATGTTTGTTGTGCAGAGACTGGGTAGGTAGTGTAAATGTGTGTAGTAAGTGTAAATCGCAGCGCATGCGTTCGCATGTTCGTGCGCAGTGATTGCGAATCAGTGGGTGATCGTGAGTGCATGCCAACGTGCACTCGTGCGTCGTGAACTTGGGCCACAAACCCGAGCGTTCGCGCACACTCGGTCCGTGCACGAGTGCAGTATATTTGTTTACATAACAGCCAGATACATAATCATAGGTTTTTTTTGATATGAGCAAGCTCTTTGACGACACTTTTATGGGAGATACCGTTTCCCTTTAGGCCTTAAATAATGTAATTAGCAGGACTGCACTGTTGCAAAGTGAGTGCAATTCAACAACATTAATCTAAATCAATCATCCTGAATGTAATAAGCTGTTCTTGTCTGGGTGGATTTGATTTAAGGGTATGTCCACCCTAAAAATGTTTTTACTATAAGATTCCCCCTGTCGCCCCAACCGCTATATTTATATTTTTAGAAAGTGCCCAAACTCTACTCTTCCTCTTTCCTCCGCCGCGCGCTGCCGGCCCTCTTGCTTGCGAGAAAAGCAAGCGAGGGGCGGGACCGGCAGTCACGTCTGTGATTGGTGAGCGGCAGCCAATCACCGACGCGGCGCCAGGAGTGCATTTCGCGGGGGGGAAAAGAGGGAAGGTTAAGTAAAGTTGAGGAGCTTTCTAACAATATAATATAGCGGTTGGGCTGGGGGGACGGGGGAATCTATAGTATTAAGGGTAACGACGAGGGAGGGAATCCTGAGAGGGAGGGGGAGAAGGGCTGCAGTACGCATGCAAACTTCTCCCGGAGGCCAGGTGGAGGAGGCAGAGTCCTATATGGACTCTGCTATTATCCTGGTGGGCAGTTTTGGGACTTTGGGGAGGGAACAGGAGAACCATATGGAGCTGGGGATGTGAGGTAAGGATTACACTACACTACATGATGGGGCCAGTATTTTGGGGGGATTTAGTTTTGGGGTGGACACATGCCCTTTAAATCACTAGTCAGACTAATTCTTGCGGTATAACTTTAATATGCAAGTAGATGAAGATTTTAGAATAATAACAATTTAAATAGATACCTCAACTGAAATAATAACATTGCAGCATATGTTATTTGCTTAAACAAACATCATGTGTAAACTAATTTGGCCAAACAATATATATATATAAAAAAAAAAAAAAAAAAAATACTATAAAAAAGTGTAGTATTTTCATCCTAGTGACTTACACATGCCCATCCAACATTTTGTCTGTGTAAATAAATGCTTCTGAAATACGACTTTCTGGGTTTTTTTTTTAATAGAGGACCGTTTTGGTCTTGCCTTTAGCCCAGCAGGGGTTGATTCAGTTGCTCAGTAGAGGTTGAGATGTTTGACCCATCCAACTGCCAATCAGTAGAAATTAACTGTTAGGAACATACCACTTCTGGGAAAAGGAAGGTACCTTAATGTACCAGAGAAATGGCAGCTTGCTAATGTCAACAGCAGGGAATAGAAGGTTTATCCAACATATAGTCAAATGCTGTAGTGCTAAACACAATCAATAAACCATCAACCCAGCAATATGAGCATAACACACATAAAACAGCCCCTCCCCAGCAATATGAGCATAACACACATAAAACAGCCCCTCTCCCCCCAAAAAAATCTTATATACATACAAAACCAGTGACTCAAATGGAACACTAATACAGTATATATAATACAGTAATACAGACTATATACCAAACAAGACACACAGTGCAATCTATGAAATATATAGACTAAAGCAAACCATGTATAGAGCATTAGTATAAGCGCCTTCTTTCATGTTTCTGTGTGGCTCATGAAAAGCATATGAATTTGCACTGAACTTCCCCTTTAAATGCTTTATGTAATGTATGAATAATTTCTGTCTTTCAGATCACTAGTTGAACAAGTAACAATATACAGTGTGTGTCCAGAACGTATTCACAGTGCATCACTTTTTTTTGTTATGTTAACAGCCTTTTTCAAAAATGGATTAAATAATTTTTTTACCGTATATACTCAAATATAAGTAATTCCGAGTATAAGTCGAGGTACCTATTTTTACCTAAAATCGAGTAAAACTGATTGACTTAAGTATAAGTCGAGGGTAGAAAATATGACCACAACTGCATTCTGATTTTGTAGTTTTGAGTGTTTAGTTACCCTTTAAATGGACAGCAGCATTCCCATACAGTAGAGTTTGGGGCACTTTCTAAAAATATAAATATAGCGGTTGGGGCGACAGGGGGAATCTTATATTAAAAACATTTTTAGGGTGGACATACCCTTTAAATCAAATCCACCCAGACAAGAACAGCTTATTACATTCAGGATGATTGATTTAGGATTAATGTTGTTGAATTGCACTCACTTTGCAACAGTGCAGTCCTGCTAATTACATTTATTTAAGGCCTAAAGGGAAACGGTGATCTCCATAAAAGTGTCGTCAAAGAGCTTGCTCATATCAAAACAAACCTATGATTATGTATCTGGCTGTTATGTATACAAATATACTGCACTCGTGCACGGACCGAAGTGTGCGCGAACGCTCGGGTTTGTGCCCAAGTTCACGACGCACGAGTGCACGTTGGCATGCACTCACGATCACCCACTGATTCGCAATCACTGCGCACGAACATGCGGAACGCATGCGCTGCGATTTACACTTACTACACACATTTACACTACCTACACAGTCTCTGACACAACAACACATGCAACACATACAATTTCAACACAAAATTCTACAATAAATAAGTACAATGTATATTTTATGTATTTATAATTCATTTTTTTAGCAGGGATATCTATCCTGTGGTCCTCCAAACTGCAACATCCAGTATTCCCTGCTGTTGGTGACTATGCTTAGACTAGTAGCATCTGCAGGGCCCCTTACAAGCCAACCTACCCTTCCCATTTTTATGGCAACCATACATAAACCATTAAAAACGTTAGTTTTATGGTGTATAAATGCAAAATCAAATCCACTAACCACACAGACACAGGAACACAAACCTACCTTCCATTTCAATGACAACCATACCAAAACATTAATAAATTTATTTAATGGTCCAAAATGCAAAAAAAAAACACTAACAGACACAGGTATACACACACCTAATAATGCGCCATCACAACCCAACCTACTTTCCGTTTCCATGGCATACACCCACACCACAAAGACACAGGTATACACTCCTACCGATATACTGCACCCACCCTACCTTTTTATTTCCATGACAACTACGGTATACACACAATATTAAAAATATATGAATTAAATCAGATTATAAAATGTAAATGTCCTCTTTTATTACAGTAGTTGGCTATTGAGTTTTAAAAGCAGCACAGACAAATTCCCTTCAAAAATGCAGCATTAAGTTTATACTTACCGTACCTGTTTAGAAGTGCTCTCATCTGTTTTAGCAGAGCTCTTACTCCCCCCTCTCCTTCAGTTTGTTCAGCTGCTTTAGTTTGCAACATTGCAGTGAGTAGAACTGCTGAAGTTGTTGAACATACTGAAGGTGAGGGGGAATAAGAAGTTCTGCTAAAACAGACGAGAGTAGCTCTAAACAGATAAATAAAATCTGCTGCCTGTTGTTCTTAACATAACAAGCAGTCTGTGACAGGCAGCCCTAATGGTAATACTGTGAGAAATTTGCTGGCAGCTGAAAGGTGTTAAAGGTAATAGTCAAGGTAAAGTCTGCTGCCTAAAAGTGTAAAGGGCAATTATAGTGGTTTTTTTTAATTTCTTCTAATGTATCCTATAAGTCATCCCATCCACCAGGGTACCTTTAGTTTCTTTAAATCCTACATAGTCCCCGAGATATAAGCCTTTGAATATGCTGTGATTTGTAGGAGCTGCTACACCTCATCTGTCACTCAAAGGCACACACCCACACAATCCAAAGCTCCCCTGCAGTACTGTCACACACTCTCTCACCCACACTATATGTACCATGTGCAACATATAGTCAAATGCTGTAGTGCTAAACACAATCAATAAACCATTAACCCAGCAATATGAGCATAACACACTATAAAACAGCCCCTCCCCCCAAAAAAAATCTTATATACATACAAAACCAGTGACTCAAATGGAACACTAATACAATATATATAATACAGTAATACAGACTTTATACCAAACAAGACATACAGTGCAATCTATGAAATATATATATAGGACAACAAGCAATCTATGAAATATATATATAGGACAACAAGCAGTGTCACTGTGTTTGTGAAGGTCTCACTACAAGCTGCTGTTACACTGACTCTCTCTTCAGTGATTATGATCTCAGCTAAGCAGGGGGAGAGATATGAACTTTAGGTAAAAAGTAAATAACAATTAGCAAAGTTAGAGAACAGGCAGAGTTCAGTAACTTACTTGTAAAGAATCTCAGCACCACTTGTCCTCCTCTCTCCCCCTCTGCCCCTCCCTTCAGCATATTGCTACTTTATTCCACACTTTGATTGCTTGCAGTCTCGCGCAATGCAGTTTTTTTTTTTAACTGCTTTCAAAAAAGTATGTAGCCCTCTCATACAATTTGTTCCTGATTCGAGCTTCTCTCTGCCTGTCAATTAGCCATGCGGTGAGAGGGCATAAACAATTTGTCTGCCTCTAACTGTCACTCAGAGCTAGCATGCGAGAAAAACATCCTCCCTCCCATCCTTGATCAGCTTGATTATGTAGGCTGTATCCTAAACCGAACAGTCAGGTTTAAAACAGGCATTCCCACCAGCCAAATGACAAGTGATATGTTAAAAATGGCCTGGGCCGTCTAAGGAGGCGGGCTTTTAGCACACATCTTGCTGTGTGCTATATCACAGGGAGAGCAGCACGGTTGTAAATTAGAGTAAGCATTATCAGCTGCTAGAAGTGTGGACATGTAATGGGTTAATATTTTATTTTATATTTTTGTTCTTTATAAGAGAATTACCTGCAACTTAAAATGGATGGTTTTACAGGAATATAAGACAAGTGAGCTTAAGGGAAGTTCAGTGAAAAATATTTTTCAAATTCTTAGTTTATATTTTCCATAACTAGTATTCTACATATTCTCTTCCATTTTGAAAAAAACAGTTTGAATTTATAACCTCTTCATTCCCTGTGTTGACATTAGCAAGCTGCCATTCTGGTCATTAAAGGTCCTTCCTTTTCCCAGAAGTGGTATGTTCCTAACAGTAATTTCTACTGATTGGCAGTTGGATGGTCAAACATCTCAGACCTCTACTGAGCAAACTATCACCCATGTGCTGGGTAAAGCAAGGACCACAACGGTCTCTTCTATGTGATCCTGGAAACAAGAAAAGTCAGTATCAGAAGCATTTATTATACACAGACAAAATGTTGGATGGGCAGGTTAAGGTCCCTAGGATGGAAAAATACTACACTTTTTTCATAAAAGTAATGTATTCGATCGAATTTCCATTAATCTTTGCTACAAACCTAAAGGGTTAAATAAGGCATTTAGCCTTAAAGGGACAGTTCAGTGAAATGATAAATATGTTAAATTGTTAGTTTGTGTAATGCATACTTAGTTATTTCTACTATTCTCTCCCATTTGAAAAATCAGTTGATTTCATACCCTTTGCTGTTCCCTGCTGTTGTCATTAGTGAGCTGACATTTCAGGTTCTAACGGTCCTTCTTCCAGGATGCACCACATCCTTGGAATGTTTCCTAACAGTAATTTCTACTGATGGCTGTTGGAGGGTCAAAGATGTTCAGATCTCTACTGAGCAACTGAATCAACCAAGGCACTGGGTCAAGGGCAAAACCATAACGGTCTCTACTAGGGGTCATGCAAACAGGAAGTGAGTATTTTGATTGCATTTATTTTATACAGACAAAATTCTGAATTGGCAGATATGAGCTCATGGGATGAAAAAATACGCTCTTTTTCTGAAAAGCATATGAATTTGCACTGAACTTCCCCTTTAAATGCTTTATGTAATGTATGAATAATTTCTGTCTTTCCGATCACTAGTTGAACAAAGGAACAATATACAGTGTGTGTCCAGAACGTATTCACAGTGCATCACTTTTTTGTGTTATGTAACAGCCTTTTCAAAAATGGATTAAATAATTTTTTACCGTTATATCTCAAATATAAGTAATTCGATATAAGTCGAAGGCGTAACTATTTTTACCTAAAATGAGTAAAACTGATTGACTTAAGTATAAGTCGAGGGTATGAAAATATGACCACAACTGCATTTGATTTGTAGTTTGAGTGTTAGTTACCCTTTAAATGGACAGCAGCATTCCCTACAGTAATAGCCAAAGTAAGGCTATTACTGTAGGGACTATATAGGAATTCTGCTGTCCATTAAGGGAGACAATCCTCAAAACAATACAGAATCAGAAGGAAATCAATTTAACAATAGGTACCATCTCCTAATTTAGTACGTTTTCAGACATGATTAGTTGCCCTAAATTAACAGTAATCCCTAATTCCTTGGCACTAAAGATATTTGTAAACCACAAACCCCCAGCATGCTTTGTTGCTGGGAGTTGGGTTTATAAACATTGCAGTGGAACTGCAAACACTTTTTGAAAAAAAACTATCGGATTTTTTTAAATAAAATGCTTTTTGAGAAATATATATTACCGTCCAAAGGTTATTCCATCATGAAATATAAATTTGTTTTTAATTATGTACAATAAGGCTGCATATGGTTTTTGGTAAATAAATTTCATTTCATTCACAATTTCATGCTCCTCCTGAGGTTTTTCTAAGATTATTGGGCATCTGCCTACAAGATATACAGATGCTGGTTTACTTTTGCAGTTTCAAAACTGAATTGACTCACAGAGATCACATGCCTCTTCTTCGCAAACAAAAATGTTATAACATGAACAGCATGAGAAAAATCCTTTATCCTATTGTTCTGCAGTCTAAGTTTCTTAATATATATATATATATATATATATATATATTAGAATATTATATATATATATATATATTATTTTTTTTTTGTTTGGCCAAATTAGTTTACAAACATGGATGTTTAAGCAAATAACTATGCTGCAATGTTATTATTTCAGTTGAGTAAATCTATTAAATTGTTATTATTCTAAAAATCTTCATCTACTTGCATATTAAAGTTATACCAGCAAGAATAGTCGACTAGTGATTTTAAAGGGCATGTCCACCCCAAAACTAAATCCCCCCAACTACTGGCCCCATCATGTAGTGTAGTGTAATCCTTACCTCACATCCCAGCCCATATGGTTCTCCTGTAGTCCCTCCCCAAAGTCCCAAAAACTGCCCACAGGATAATAGCAGAGTCCATATAGGATCTGCCTCCTACTGGCCTCCGGGAGAAGTTTGGCATGCGTACTGCAGCCCTTCTCCCCCTCCCTCCCCTCCTTCTCAGGATTCCCTCCCCTAGCGTTAAACTATAAGATTCCCCCTGTCCCCCCAGGCCCCAACCGCTTATATTTATTGTTAGAAAGCTCCTCTTATATTAAAAACATTTTTAGGGTGGACATACCCTTTAAATCAAATCCACCCAGACAAGAACAGTTATTTACATTCAGGATGATTGATTTAGGATTAATGTTGTTGAATTGCACTCACTTTGCAACAGTGCAGTTGCTAATTACATTTATTTAAGGCCTAAAGGGAAACGGTTGATCTCCATAAAAGTGTCGTCAAGAGCTTGTCATATCAAAACAAACCTATGATTATGTATCTGGCTGTTATGTATACAAATATACCGCACTCGTGCACGGACCGAAGTGTGCGCGAACGCTCGGGTTTGTGCACACGTTCCCGACGCGCGAGTGCACGTTGGCATGCGTCACGATCACCCACCGATTCGCAATCACTGCGCACGAAAATGGGAAACGCATGCGTGCGATTTACACTTACTACACACATTTACCCTACCTACACAGTCTGACCACAACAACACATACAATTTCAAAACCAAATTCTACAATAAAGCACTACAATGTATATTTTATGTATTTATAATTAATTTTTTTAGCAGGGATATCCACTGTGGTCCTCCAAACTGCAAAACATCCAGTATTCCCGCTGTGGTGACTTGCTTAGACTAGTAGCATCTGCAGGGCCCTTTACAAGCCAACCTACCCTTCCCATTTTTATGGCAAAATACATAAACCATTAAAAACGTTAGTTTATGGTGTATAATGCAAAATCAAATCCACTAACCACATAGACACAGGAACACAAACCTACATTCCATTTCAATGACAACCATACCAAAACATTAATATAATATTTAATGGTCCAAAATGCAAAAAAAAAAACCACTAACAGACACAGGTATACACACACACCTACTAATGCCACCTCACAACCCAACCTACTTTCCGTTTCCATGGCATACACCCACACCACAAAAGACACAGGTATACACTCCTACCGATATACTGCACCCCACCCTACCTTTTTATTTCCATGACAACTACGGTATACACACAATATTAAAAATATATGAATTAAATAAGATTATAAAATGTAAATGTCCTCTTTTATTACAGTAGTTGGCTATGAGTTTTAAAAGCAGACACAGACAAATTCCTTCCAAAATATGCAGAACTTTAAGATAAATTTAAGTTATTACTTACCGTACCTGTTTAGAAGTGCTCTCCTCTGTTTTAGCAGAGCTCTTACTCCCCCTCTCCTTCAGTTTGTTCAGCTGCTTTAGTTTGCAACATTGCAGTGAGTAGAACTGCTGAAGTTGTGAACATACTGAAGGTGAGGGGGAATAAGAAGTTCTTGCTAAAACAGACGAGAGTAGCTCTAAACAGATAAATAAAATCTGCTGCCGTTTTTCTTAACATAACAAGCAGTCTGTGACAGGCAGCCCTAATGGTAATACTGTGAGAAATTCTGCTGGCAGCTGAAAGGGTTAAAGGTAATAGTCAAGGTAAAGTCTGCTGGCCCTAAAAGTGTTAAAGGGAATTATAGTGAGAGAAAATTGTTTTTTTTAATTTCTTCTAATGTATCCTATAAGTCATCCCATCCACCAGGGTACCTTTAGTTTCTTTAAAATCTACATATCCCGAGATATAAGCCTTTGAATATGCTGTGATTTGTAGGAGCTGCTACACCTCATCTGTCACTCAAAGGCACACACCCACACAATCCAAAGCTCCCCTGCAGTACTGTCACAAACTCTCTCACCCACACTATATGTACCATGTGCAACATATAGTCAAATTCTGTAGTGCTAAACACAATCAATAAACCTAACCCAGCAATATGAGCATAACACACTATAAAACAGCCCCTCCCCCAAAAAAATCTTATATACATACAAAACCAGTGACTCAAATGGAACCAATACAGATATATAATACAGTAATACAGGACTATATTCAAACAAGACACACAGTGCAATCTATGAAATATATAGACTAAAGCAAATGAATGTAACAGGACAACAAGCAGTGTCACTGTGTTTGTGAAGGTCTCACTACAAGCTGCTGTTACACTGACTCTCTCTTCAGTGATTATGATCTCAGCTAAGCAGGGGGAGAGATATGAACTTTAGGTAAAAAGTAAATAACAATTAGCAAAGTTAGAGAACAGGCAGAGTTCAGTAACTTACTTGTAAAGAATCTCAGCACCACTGGTCCTCCTCTCTCCCCCTCTGCCCCTCCCTCAGCATATTGCTACTTTATCCACACTAGCTCTGGAAGGGAGGGGTTCAACAGGATGTCAGCACTTCATTTAAAGTCCTTTCAACTGACAATGCTCGGACTCTGTATTACAGCCCGTCAACTGCTTGAGGGGAGAGTAGACAAGAGGGGAGGGGGACTACACAGCTTGGTACAAAACTTCTGCCAGTGTGAAGAAACGAAAGCCACAACAGAAACATGAAAGTAAGGCAGCTTATACTAAGTGATCTATACATTGACATTGTATACAGACAAAGTTTTTTTTTCACTATAGTTGCCCTTTAATAGTAAAACTGGCCATCAATGTTCCCTCTAATTTTATGCGCACATTTTTGCGCATATAAAATTAAATCAAAAGGGTGTTTGGGACTCTGTAAATTCCCCTAAATATTTCTGATTTTAAAAAAAATTACATACCCAAAACAAGGAATTGGGGGCATATTTATAAAGTCACTGTATCACAATTCAGCAGTACCACCAGTTTATAACGGACAGTACACCTGTTATGGCTAGACTGTATTCTGTACATGTGTATGAAGGAACTGGTAGGTGAAATTCATCAAAATGCAGTCAAATAATGTCCTGTCCCAAAGATACAACTTGACATTGAGGGAAAACCTGCAGACTGAGACATTGGCTAAATCTAGCCTTGATATTGGCTAGATTTAGTGGAGTGACCTACCTTCCACCGGGACCGACATTTTGGAGCCCTTTATTTTGAACATTGAGTGGTGGTATTGGGCCTCTAGCCACACATTCGGGATCCCAGTACCCTATTAGTAGAGACGGGGGATGCCCTGCTTTTATAATTTATTGGTGCTGTATGTTATTGTGGGTTTTGATACCGGTTTTATCGCTGTGTATGGCATAATAAAAATTATCAACTGCTGCTTTACAGTGTTGTGCTCCATGTGGTGTACTTTAACAGGGGAGGGGGTATTTAGTTTATTTAAGACTGAGACATTTCCCAGAACCTCAATTTAATCTACTATATAAAGCACAATGTCCCCACAACATGTAATGGAACAGACATACACACAGAGCACCACTGCTAATTAGGGACAGCAGTGCTGAGATTGTCTATTGGGCTTTGGGCACATGTAACCAGTTCAGCAGTATACAATACAGCACTAGGGAGCACCTACCTACCTTTACAGCCACCTCCGGGGCAGAATCCACAACCTTCACAATCCCTGAGCCAGGAGGTAAAGGTTTCAAGTGAGAGCCGCAACCTTCTTCAACTTCCGCCTCACTTTCCGACTCAGAACCACTGCTGTAAGAAACTAAAGAAGAAGAAGCCGCCATGTTGCCGCCGGAAGTGACCTGAATAGGAGCATGGGAAAAGTGAGAGGCGACGCAGAAGCAGAGGAACGCTTGTCAGTACGTAGGCTGCGTATGACGCGGGTTCTAGATCTCACTGTGAAGAAGATAGAAAAGAGCTGAACGATCTGTTGCGCAACCTAAAGATTCTGGCACTAAAAGATGGATCTTTGGGAACCCGGGCTCCTTAGCGCTAGGCCGGAGAAGACACGCAGCAAAATGGGTTTTGCACAGGGGAAGCATTAAAGGCTCCCACGTACCTGTATCTCTGTGGCATGTTTAGGGGGGGATTACTGGTGCCTGGAATCCCCCTTTCTGCTTGCACAGTGCAGTCTGCTGTTCTACTTCTCCTGGTGTCCATAGACTATTACATAGATTGTTACATTGTCAATTGAGCTGTGAGTGAGAAGCAGCATTTTTTTTGTTTGTTTCAAAAATGTATCCAGTCTGCTCTGTGATTGACAGCAGAATAGAGATCTGTATCAATATTATCCCTGCAGCTGCCTGAGGTGATTGCTGAGCCTGGGTTTACATTAATTATTGTACCTACTGCACTGTGTTGGATATTACAGAGAGAGCAGGCCGAGCAGACAAGTGATGAATCTTCTCAGCATCTGTTGCCTTTCCCTTTGCCTTCTATTGTGACAGTGACTCTTTTGGGGGGGGGGGGGGTGTTCTGTTCCCTGCTGGGTGCCTGTTCTTCCTTCTCAATATTGCCGTGAGATTTATGTGTCAAAGTGTTTTCATGCCCTTTAACAATATTCTATATATCTAAGGGAGGTAAGATCCAACACTCTTTTTGCCACTTAAAGGGCATGTCCACCCCCAAAACTATAATCCCCCCCACGACTGGCCCCATTGTGTAGTGTAGTTTAATCCTTACCTCACATCCCAGCTCCATCTGGTTCTCCTGTAGTCCCAGCCCCAAAGTCCCACAAACTGCCCACCAGGAGGATAGCAGAGTCCATATAGGACTCTGCCTCCTACCTGGCCTCCGGGAGAAGTTTGGCATGCGTACTGCAGCCCTTCTCCCCCTCCCTCTCCCTCCCGATTAGGATTCCCTCCCCCTAGTGTAAAACCCTTTTGCTATAATAATACCCCTGTCCCCCCAGCCCCAACCGCTATGTTTATTTTATTAGAAAGTGCCCCAAACATTACTTACCTCCCCTCTTTCCTTAGCCGCACTGAATGACCGGCAGCCGCGTCCGTGATTGGCTGCCGCGTCATGACGGCCAATCACAGACGCACTGCCGGTCCCGCCTTCTGCATTTCTCGCAGAGCAGAGGGCCGGCAGGCGCGGCAGAGGAAAGAGGGGAGGTAAGTAAGTTGGGGAACTTTCTAATAAAATAAATATAGCGGTTGGGGCTGGGGAACAGTTTTTTTTGTTATAGCAAAAATTTATTTCAAGGGTGGACATACCCTTTAAACCATGTTACACATGAGGTGCTATTTCGACCGATCATTTGATTGGTCCAAAATATTGCTCCATGATGTCTACCTGCTTGTTGTCTTCAGCAGGGACGGATTTATACTTTTTTCTCCCCTAGGCCAGCTAACTTGCACTTCCTGTTTCCCCCCCCCCCCCAGCGCGGTAATTCATTGGCTGAAGGGGAGTCGTTTGTGAGTAGGAGAGGGACCGTGTGCCCATAGCAAATCAGCAATCGTTGCACATTTAACAGGGATCAGTAAGGCTCTGTGTAAATTTAATATGGGGATGCAATACTGCCTAACTTGAAAAAAAAAAACTGTTTTATTTTGCCACCCCGGTGGCTGTGCCGCCCTAGGCCGCGGCCTAGGTGGCCTAGTGGGAAATCCGGCCCTGGTCTTCAGTTCTATTAAATGCACAGAATGTTATGAGTTTAAAGGAGAACTAAACTGAAATTTTTATACTCCATAGTCTGAAAGCATCCCCCCCAATTATATCAATAAACTAAATGACTCTCATTGACTTTTCCCTAGTAATTTATATGGTTAGGTTAGCTTTAGTTTGTTTAGCTAGGTTAGCCTAGTTATGCTAGTTAGGACCCTGCTGAATGAATCTACCTTAACATGGTGACATGCTTACAAATATTTTGTCTAAAATATTTTATGGTAAGAAAGTATGGCATTTCTAGTGTATTGTAACAGTTGAACCAACATATATAGCACTGGCTATAAAATAAGTTATTTTGATCAACAAAAACCTGAAAGGAACAATATGATAGTGGCAACACAAGCTGTTTGCAAAAGGGAGGTAATGTCTGTTTCTAGTCATTTACGTTATTTGTAAATTGACTGTTTGAGTTCAAAATCGTAAAATTTTACCCACAGGCATTGGCAAAACCAAGCCCATGGACAAAGCCACACCCATTTTAACGCAGTGGTGCACAAGCGGCGACATTCAAAAGTTTGGCTCAGGCAGCAAAAACCCTAGAAGTGCCCCTGCAGCTGATAGTGTCTTAGTAAAGGCATCTAGCAGGCAGATCTATAATTACACCACAGCCTGGGACAAATGGTGTAATGTATCTTAGATACTGTACAGTCACCAGGGGCCACAAAAAACAGCCAGATGAGTTTGACACGTGCTCTAGGAGAACGAGTTAAGCTAGGTACACACCATACGATAATTCGGCCCAACCGACAGACATTTCAGTGTTTCGGTCGGTCAAATTATTGTATGGTTCCTTCTGGTGGCTGCGACCAACTGCCAACAGTTTGTTCATCTGAATCGGACAAACGCACGATCGGACAGGTCAGAAAACCATGGCTGATCATGCGGTCCTCTATGGGAATGGCAAAAGTCTTGAGTGGATGGTCGGAGGATGAATTGGCATGTGTGTACCCACTTTTAGAACCAGAAACGTGTGTACCCACCTTTAGAACCAGAAACGCCTTTAGAACCAGAGGCCATGCAGGAAAACCATATGCATCAGAAGAGAAAGGTAAGGGTCATTACACAGTGGGTTCAGCATTTTCTGGCCATAATGACCTTTTCCAATGCTGAGACTCAATGTTTGTTGGCATTTGTTACGGACGGAAAATTCCCATCGGCAGCAGGCGGATCCCGGTACTGTAGTATAGGAAGTCGTCTGTGATCGTTAGGTGTGGGGCCAATTAAGAAAATCATCTCCCTATACTTTATATAAGCAGAATGTTGGTAATTATGCCTAGCCACATTGACCACATCGCAGAAAAAATCGGCTAGGCTGATATCAATAGTCGTGGATCGTTGGGTCATTATCAGGCAAATCGTGTACGAAGCTTAACTGTCTTCCCCTGTAAACAAATCCTTACCCACCCCTTCACAAGATCTTGGCTTTTATATGCATAGCTCTACCATGTATGTGTGAATAGGGGGGGGTTGTGAAACAATAGCAGATGTAATGGGGGTCATTCAGAGTAGGATGATGAGAAACAATATATGTGGGAAATGTACTAGAAGTAATGTGGTAAGAAGCAGAGCCTGGAAAATGTGTCTTTTAGGACAAGTAAAAACCGTTCTGGATTCTTTTTTAGATTTTAGAGGCTGGTTTAGCTACAATATCTGTAATAAAGGTATTGGCTTAAGAAAAAATTCACCACATGGTACACATTATGGTACTGTCTAATAAATGCAGAATATTTGACTCACATGCGCTGCTGTCATAAGGGCTAGGCCAATGCGCATTTTGATACGATCGCGATCGTATTGTAAGTGCATGCGATCCATTTTTTGCGCAATCACATGTGCTCCAATAACATAGATTGTAGGATTGAACCACCTGAAAAAGGTGATGTGTGAATGATTCCAGTGTGTTTCATGTTTATGCCATGAAAAAGGCAGGTCCGGTGGCTGATAACCTACCAATGTTGAGAGCACGATTGGCGTTTCTGACCGAAAATGTAGAAAACATAGCAATTGTAGAATGTATACTATCACCCTAAATGATCAATCCCAATACAGATTATGGGGAGGACAGAGCTCGGAGTGGTTTGATCAGCTGAAAATATGAGGTTTGTTATAATTACCAACAGATTACGGACAATACATTTTGCCATGTAAAATGAAATTAATCTTGGGGAAATGTGCTATGGTAATCTACGAGAGCACACGTGATTAAAATGTTGATGGTTTTCGCCTATAAGGGCACGGCCACACTGCGCCGCAACGCACGTGACTGCGTGTGCGATTCTGGTGCATTTGCGCATGCAACTTCTCCTTCTTAGATACAAAATCGCATTAAAATGACGATCACATACGATTGCGTATCGCAAACAGAAACGCAATCGCATGTGTTGCCGTGATTGTGATGGTAGCAAAAATCGCGCATGCTCAATCGCAAAAAAAAAACCAACGTGTGGCCTAGCCCTAAAAGAATACAAAAAAACACACAATTATGCAGGTTATAACTAAAATCTCTAGGACTGACATGTTGGTATGTCTATGGTCATTTTAAAATCACTTCATATGGTACATACCAGATTATGTACACACACATAGCTCAACTATTGCATTATTAAATCAAATTATAAATAAATCTAATGCCTGAATCATGCAGTGTTACTGTATTGTTCACATACCCCCAACGATTCCGATATTGCAGAAACAGTCACAATTTTTAAGCTTGGGTGATGATCAGAATAGACCTGGGGCAGTCCATGGATCAGTTTTCTACAAAGATCAATTGGGAAGTATGCTAAAATTCCATAAATTGGGAGAGCCCTATAATAAGTGTCAAATGGTTTGCAGCATATATATAATTTTTTTTAAAAAAAACTCGTGCCTTCAGAAAGCCCTAGAGGTGTCACTAACAGGGGCAAACCCAGATGGAGGGATTCCTGAAAGGGTTTTCATCGCCAGTATAGCGCCACCAAAAGTAGCCACACCCACATACACTTAAAATCTCATGCCACATTAAAGGACAACTCCACCCTCATAAGAACATATTTTAGAAAGAATGGCCTCTTTAAAATATGTTGATAATCATACTTTGTCCTATGAAATCATTACTGTATGCCTGTTATGCTTCTGGATGCTTCATGGAAACTGAGCAATTTAGAAACCTGTACTGAGCCTGGGCATGCTCAGAAGAGGCAGTAGGGGATTCAAATTCAGTCATTGGCTGTGATGTCAACTGTCAAATCCATAACTGACAGTGCTAAATGGAAGAACCAGAAAGCAGAAACGGGTAACAGGACATTATGCAGGATTTCAGGTTAGACTTATAGATGTAAGATTTCAAACGTTAATTGCCATTTAGGGTTTTGGGGGTGATTTTTACTGCTTACAGAAATGCTTAAATGTAAGATGTTTCAGATTGGATATCTAATGAAATAGGGGGCAAATCAACAAAAACAGTAGAGTGATAGTTGGGATGAATTATAGTTTCTAGTACGGGCAATTTAAAAAAACGAATTTTCCAAGTACATACCCTTTAATGCCTGTTACAGGTAAAAAGTATTGCTCATATACTGTAGCCTTGTTAATTTTTGTCCTCCTATAAACACATAGCAAATTGTTTAGGACTTCCTGATGCAAGGAAGGAAACCACAACTCCCAGTTAGGGCTAAAGTCATAGCCTGGAAAACCCTGCAGTCATGTTTTGCCCACTCCGTACCATTCAGACCCTTCACCACCCCCTCCCTTGTGGACTGGAGGAAATCTAGTAGCCTCATAGAAAATGTTCAAAGGTGGCACGCTGAATCAAGCAAATGTTATTTTTTTATTGTATAAACCACATCACACAACGGTTTCAGGGAGCCCTCTTCCTTGGTATAGGGGGCAGTAAGCTCTTTGAAACATTGCGTGATGTAGTTTATGCAAAATTAAAAAAGATTATATTTGCTCGATACTGTGTGCACCTCTGAACAATTTCTTGAGTAGGCCAGCAGGAAGAGGGCTCAGAGGTAGCACCTGAGCAAATTGCTATCCAGTGTGTATGGACTAAAAAAACTAAAGCTAGGAAATCTGGCAACCCCCAATTCACGTTGGATGTTAACTATTGATGCTGAGAGGCAAAATAAAAAAACCAAAAAAAAAACCTGGTAAACACCAAAGAGTTATAGATACTACTGAGACAGACACAGACCCGGACACCAGCACAGGTCCAAGTTTTAATGTCCAAACTAACCAGCTCACACACATCAGTGGAACACCTGACCCCCATTTGAATGTAAGTAATACCGCAATGCAAACACAGTGGGACCCTTTACAAAACTGCTCCTAACAAACCGCAAGTTATGTTGAAGCATCCAACCCCCTGAAATGCAACCTATAATAAGCAATCAGTGGGATTTACCCACACCAAAGGAATCTATATTTGGCGTTGGCAATCAATGTCACAAATCTCAATTATGAATATAGAAACATTGCACAAAGTGACCCAGCAGGGAAACCATGTCTTTCTGTGTACTGAATGACACCCACACATTGTGCACTAGGGTTGCCACCTCTTCCTTTATAACAAACACAAGGCTATTCTATTTCCATGCAGGGAGGCTATGTAGCATTGCTGTATATAGCAACACAGACTCATTACTGCCAGTGACCAGGAGGGTTGATTTCTAACGGGCAGAACGGACCGGCGGTTACGTCACTAACAAGAGATATCTTTTTTTAACCCCCCAGCTTGAAGGCGACACTAGAGGACTGGGCCAGTGAAAAGAGCGCCGCAGATCATGGACTGTACCATTGTTTATTGGGATGGGGGTGGAGGCATAATACAGCATATATTTTTGTATTATTTTTACATAAAAAGTGTCCGTATAGCGGTAACTCCATGGTAACAAAAAACACACTCCCACAGTTCGTCCAAAGAGGTAACGGAATACAAGCGAACAGGGTATTTAATCCAGTCCATGTTTTCATTCCCTCCTTTCTAGCCTCTGTCTCTTTCCCAGTTCCATCCCGCCCACCTTCCACCACAAGCGGCTGTTCCTGCTGTAGGGCAGCGAGCGCCCCCACCGGGGCTTGTGTCTCATTAGATTTGGGTGTCCTTGTTCGCGGACGGTGCCGTGACACCTGGGACTGAAATGGGGACAAGCTGCTGAACCGGCAGAACCGGGAGGATTGGGTGAGACTTGGACTGACTGGGGAAGAATGAGCTGCAGGGAGCGCTGATCCACAGGCTCGGGGTTTGTGTATGTATTACTGTTGTGGGGCTCCATAGAGTATCTGTACATATATTATATCGTCCATGTTGTAAGTAGACACCTATCTGTATGGACTGCCTATCCGATTCATCGATGAATGGCACATACCTGCACATACCCCTGCTCCCCCAGCCGTATTTTAGTGGCTTACGCAGTTGTTGCCAGGTTATCAAGGAGCAATCTGGGAGTTGTAGTCCCAGGGTTAATGTCCGCTATCAAACGCGCTGCATATAGATCCCCTAAGCTGAAGAGCTGCAGTCTTGTTCGCTATCGTCACTAATTGTGTGCACTAGCCCCATCGGGTATAATGGGCACGGGAGTGATGTATTAAATACGCGTTGATGATTTAAATTCTATTCCATTTTAGCTTAACGTTCCCTTTGGAGATGTGATGGGAATGTGCACAGAGGCTGCCAAACAACAATCCCCACACATGGGTCCACATACATGTCCCTCTGTTATTTTACAAGTTATCTCATGAGAATTGAATGCAGCAGGGCCATATAAAGGTGTGAGCTAGGCCAACTATTGCCCAATATTTCCCACCAATAGATCTATTGCTTGATAGATTGGCATCAGAAAAGAAAATGTACAGCTATATTTTCTGCCAGTGGCTGATTTGGTTATTAAGATTAGCAGGATCGAGTAAACAATTACACACATCTATTTAGAGCAAAAAATACGCACCCCCGGTGCTTCAGGGCTCCTTACTGTGTAATAGCAAGGTAGATTCGTCAACTTCAGCATATGAAAGGTGTCCTATATGTCTGTAGAGCAATCAGTAGACTGTGGGTCAGGATTTAAAGTGATGTTGCCATATTTTAGCAAGATCTATCCTGCAGGCATTATAAAAGCTACAGGTTCAGCGTGATTTACCTACAAATCCTATCCCTCAGTCAGCAAAACACATTTTCAAAAATCAAAGCAACTTAAAAAATGTATTGAAAAATATACATAGTAGTCCCCAAAAAATTGCAAAATGCGCTGGCCTAGCCCTTATGTTGGTATTACAGTCATGCAAAAGTTTTGGTCATAATGTGCCAGGAGCCACAATTGCATTTGAATATCTGACTTGTGTAGGTGTACTGACCAATAGTGACTCTCTGTACATTGCTATGTTTAAATGGACACTTCATATCAAATTTTAGCTTTTATTGATAATTCAATGAATTTCCTTTCAGATTAGTATTTTCTTGCAGTATCCGATTTTATATTATTTATTATTGGTAGGAAAATATGGGCAAGGTGTAGCCTTGCTCACATCTTTAAAGGCCGCCTTTATATATTAAATTAGTTAATAACACCTTAAAATGTAGAGCATTACACATAAACTAAGCTTAGATTCAAGCTTGAGGTACCAATCTGTTCAGCCTCAGTAGAATCTCGGTGTTCAAATAGTTTCTGTTTTAATTTGCTGTACTAGCTAGAGGCTCTTTTACATTATTTGAATGCACCTGTGTAGTAATTTAGAAGGTGTTTATTGCTTTTGATGCTTATTCTAAAAATGAATACAGTGAGAAAACCAGATTTGCAGAAGGGGGAAAACAAAGCTTGTGACCCGGTGCTGGTATGAAATGTATTATTTTTTGCATCAAAGAAAGTATGACATATCCAGCAAACACAGACCTGTACTTCTGTGTGCACAGACAAGGTGTGGTCCTGAATATAAATATTGCTTTGTAAGAGACTTGAAATGGTATCTGATTAAAGCAATTTGATCCTCCTTCTCTCTTACCAACCCCCACCTTTCAGTTTTTCCTTCCTGGAAGAGGAGGGGTAAGATGATGTCTGTTTAGTATCCTGCATCCTCCTTCTGCAATGAAAGTGATTCCAGAGAACTGTGTAAATTACACCATTGGCAAGATAAGGTACCCCTTCATGTACATACACAGCTCAGGACCAATATGCTCATTATTATTATTATTATTAACTGAATGACATGTAACACTGTACAAAACAATTCTCTGTTGAAAAGAAGAAAGGATCTGCTTGAGATTTCTTTTGGGAAAGTGAGCATTGTGGATTGTGTTTGTTCTTCTCCCGTTTAAGAAATATGTTGGTCTTCTAACTTCAATTTATATGCAGCACGGCTAGGAGACTGCAGTTGTCCTTTCAGGCGATGATTTAAGATGTCATGATGTGTGATTAGTCCCGGTACTGTAGTATAGGAAGTCGTCTGTGATCGTTAGGTGTGTGACAGTTAAGAAAAATCATCTCCCTATACTTTATATAAGCAGAATGTTGGTAATTATGCAAATCATCTCCCTATACTTTATATAAGCAGAATGTTGGTAATTATGCCTAGCCACATTGACCACATCGGCAGAATAAATCGGCTAGGCTGATCATCGCGCAATGCAGTTTTTTTTTTTAACTGCTTTCAAAAAAGTATGTAGCCCTCTCATACATTTGTTCCTGATTCGAGCTTCTCTCTGCCTGTCAATTAGCCATGCTGTGAGAGGGCATAAACAATTCTGTCTGCCTCTAACTGTCACTCAGAGCTAGCATGCGAGGAAAAACACTCCTCCTCCCATCCTTGATCAGCTGATTATGTAGGCTGTATCCTAGAACCGAACAGTCAGGTTTATAAACAGGCATTCCCACCAGCCAAATGACAAGTGATATGTTAAAAATGGCCTGGGCCGTCTAAGGAGGCGGGCTTTTAGCACACATCTTTGCTGTGTGCTATATCCAGGGAGAGCAGCACGGTTGTAAATTAGAGTAAAGCATATCAGCTGCTAGAAGTGTGGACATGTAATGGGTAATATTTTTTTTATATTTTGTTCTTTAATAAGAGACATTACCTGCAACTTTAAAATGGATGGTTTTTACAGGATATAAGACAAGTGAGCTTAAAGGGAAAGTTCAGGAAAAATATTTTTCAAATTCTTAGTTTTATTTTCCATACCTAGTTATCTACATATTCTCTTCCATTTTGAAAAAAACAGTTTTGAATTTATAACCCTTTCATCCCTGCTGTTGACATTAGCAAGCTGCCATTTCTGGTCATTAAAGGTCCTTCCTTTTCCAGAAGTGGTATGTTCCTAACAGTAATTTCTACTGATTGGCAGTTGGATGGTCAAACATGCTCAGACCTCTACTGAGCAAACTATCAACCCATGTGCTGGGTAAAGCAAGACCACAACGGTCTCTCTCTATGTGATCCTGGAAACACAGAAAAGTCAGTATTCAGAAGCATTTATTTATACACAGACAAAATGTTGGATGGGCAGGTTAAGGTCACTAGGATGGAAAAATACTACACTTTTTTCATAAAAGTATATGTATTCGCATCGAATTCCCATTTAATCTTTTGCTACAAACCTAAAGGGTTAAATAAGGCATTTAGCCTTAAAGGGACAGTTCAGTGAAATGATAAATATGTTAAATTGTTAGTTTGTGTAATGCATACTTAGTTATTCTACTATTCTCTCCCATTTGAAAAATCAGTTGATTTCATACCCTTTGCTGTTCCCTGCTGTTGTCATAGTGAGCTGACATTTCAGGTTCTAACGGTCCTTCTTCCCAGGATGCACCACATCCTTGGAATGTTTCCTAACAGTAATTTCTACTGATTGGCTGTTGGAGGGTCAAAGATGTTCAGATCTCTACTGAGCAACTGAATCAACCAAGGCACTGGGTCAAGGGCAAAACCATAACGTCTCTACTAGGGGTCATGCAAACGGAAGTGAGTATTTTGATTGCATTTATTTTATACAGACAAAATTCTGAATTGGCAGATATGAGCTCATGGGATGAAAAAATACGCTCTTTTTCTTGAAAAGCATATGAATTTGCACTGAACTTCCCCTTTAAATGCTTTATGTAATGTATGAATAATTTCTGTCTTTCAGATCACTAGTTGAACAAAGAACAATATACAGTGTGTGTCCAGAACGTATTCACAGTGCATCACTTTTTTGTGTTATGTTAACAGCCTTTTCAAAAATGGATTAAATAATTTTTTTACCGTTATATCTCAAATATAAGTAATTCCGATATAAGTCGAAGGCGTAACTATTTTACCTAAAATGAGTAAAACTGATTGACTTAAGTATAAGTCGAGGGTAGAAAATATGACCACAACTGCATTTGATTTGTAGTTTGAGTGTTAGTTACCCTTTAAATGGACAGCAGCATTCCCTCACAGTAATAGCCAAAGTAAGGCTATTACGTAGGGACTATGATATAGGAATTCTGCTGTCCATTAAAGGGAGACAATCCTCAAAACAATACAGAATCAGAAGGAAATCAATTTAACAATAGGTACCATCCTCCTAATTAGTAACGTTTTCAGACATGATTAGTTGCCCTAAATAACAGTAATCCCTAATTCCTTGGCACTAAAGATATTTGTAAACCACAAACCCCCAGCATGCTTTGTTGCTGGGAGTGGGTTTATAAACATTGCAGTGGAACTGCAAACACTTTTTGAAAAAAAACTATCGGATTTTTTTAAATAAAATGCTTTTTGAGAAATATATATTACCGTCCAAAGGTTATTCCACATGAAATATAAATTTGTTTTTAATTATGTACAATAAGGCTGCATATGGTTTTTGGTAAATAAATTTCATTTCATTCACAATTTCATGCTCCTCCTGAGGTTTTTCTAGATTATTGGGCATCTGCCTACAAGATATACAGATGCTGGTTTACTTTTGCAGTTCTCAAACTGAATTGACTCACAGAGATCACATGCCTCTTCTTCGCAACAAAAATGTTATAACATGAACAGCATGAGAAAAAGTCCTTTATCCTATTGTTCTGCAGTCTAAGTTTCTTAATATATATATATTATATATATATATATATATTAATATATTATATATATATATATATATTATTTTTTTTTTGTTTGGCCAAATTAGTTTACAAACATGGATGTTTAAGCAAATAACTATGCTGCAATGTTATTATTTCAGTTGAGTAAATCTATTAAATTGTTATTATTCTAAAAATCTTCATCTACTTGCATATTAAAGTTATACCAGCAAGAATAGTCGACTAGTGATTTTAAAGGGCATGTCCACCCCAAAACTAAATCCCCCCAACTACTGGCCCCATCATGTAGTGTAGTGTAATCCTTACCTCACATCCCAGCCCATATGGTTCTCCTGTAGTCCCTCCCCAAAGTCCCAAAAACTGCCCACAGGATAATAGCAGAGTCCATATAGGAATCTGCCTCCTACCTGGCCTCCGGGAGAAGTTTGGCATGCGTACTGCAGCCCTTCTCCCCCTCCCTCCCCTCCTTCTCAGGATTCCCTCCCCTAGCGTTAAACTATAAGATTCCCCCTGTCCCCCAGGCCCAACCGCTTATATTTATTGTTAGAAAGCTCCTCTTATATTAAAAACATTTTTAGGGTGGACATACCCTTTAAATCAAATCCACCAGACAAGAACAGTATTTACATTCAGGATGATTGATTTAGGATTAATGTTGTGTGAATTGCACTCACTTTGCAACAGTGCAGTTGCTAATTACATTTATTTAAGGCCTAAAGGGAAACGGTGATCTCCATAAAAGTGTCGTCAAGAGCTTGTCATATCAAAAACAAACCTATGATTATGTATCTGGCTGTTATGTATACAAATATACCGCACTCGTGCACGGACCGAAGTGTGCGCGAACGCTCGGGTTTGTGCACACGTTCCCGACGCGCGAGTGCACGTTGGCATGCGTCACGATCACCCACCGATTCGCAATCACTGCGCACGAAAATGCGGAAACGCATGCGTGCGATATTACACTTACTACACACATTTACCCTACCTACACAGTCTGACACAACAACACATACAATTTCAAAACCAAATTCTACAATAAAAGCACTACAATGTATATTTTTGTATTTATAATTAATTTTTTTAGCAGGGATATCCATCTGTGGTCCTCCAAACTGCAAAACATCCAGTATTCCTCGCTGTGGTGACTATGCTTAGATAGTAGCATCTGCAGGGCCCTTTACAAGCCAACCTACCCTTCCCATTTTATGGCAAAATACATAAACCATTAAAAACGTAGTTTATGGTGTATAATGCAAAATCAAATCCACTAACCACATAGACACAGGAACACAAACCTACATTCCATTTCAATGACAACCATACCAAAACATTAATATAATATTAATGGTCCAAAATGCAAAAAAAAAAACCACTAAACAGACACAGGTAAACACACACCTACTAATGCACCACTCACAACCCAACCTACTTTCCGTTTCCATGGCATACACCCACACCACAAAAGACACAGGTATACACTCCTACACGATATACTGCACCCACCCTACCTTTTTATTTCCATGACAACTACGGTATACACACAATATTAAAAATATATGAATTAAATAAGATTATAAAATGTAAATGTCCTCTTTTATTACAGTAGTTGGCTATGAGTTTTAAAAGCAGACACAGACAAATTCCTTCCAAAAATGCAGCTTTTAAGCTAAATTTAAGTTATTACTTACCGTACCTGTTTTAGAAGTGCTCTCCTCTGTTTTAGCAGAGCTCTTACTCCCCCTCTCCTTCAGTTTGTTCAGCTGCTTTAGTTTGCAACATTGCAGTGAGTAGAACTGCTGAAGTTGTGAACATACTGAAGGTGAGGGGGAATAAGAAGTTCTGCTAAAACAGACGAGAGTAGCTCTAAACAGATAAATAAAATCTGCTGCCGTTTTTCTTAACATAACAAGCAGTCTGTGACAGGCAGCCCTAATGGAATACTGTGAGAAATTCTGCTGGCAGCTGAAAGGGTTAAAGGTAATAGTCAAGGTAAAGTCTGCTGGCCCTAAAAGTGTTAAAGGGAATTATAGTGAGAAAATTGTTTTTTTAATTTCTTCTAATGTATCCTATAAGTCATCCCATCCACCAGGGTACCTTTAGTTTCTTTAAAATCTACATATGTCCCGAGATATAAGCCTTTGAATATGCTGTGATTTGTAGGAGCTGCTACACCTCATCTGTCACTCAAAGGCCACACACCCACACAATCCAAAGCTCCCCTGCAGTACTGTCACAAACTCTCTCACCCACACTATATGTACCATGTGCAACATATAGTCAAATGTCTGTAGTGCTAAACACAATCAATAAACCTAACCCAGCAATATGAGCATAACACACTATAAAACAGCCCCTCCCCCAAAAAAATCTTATATACATACAAAACCAGTGACTCAAATGGAACCAATACAGGATATATAATACAGTAATACAGACTATATTCAAACAAGACACACAGTGCAATCTATGAATAATATATAGACTAAAGCAACATGAATGTACAGGACAACAAGCAGTGTCACTGTGTTTGTGAAGGTCTCACTACAAGCTGCTGTTACACTGACTCTCTCTTCAGTGATTATGATCTCAGCTAAGCAGGGGGAGAGATATGAACTTTAGGTAAAAAGTAAATAACAATTAGCAAAGTTAGAGAACAGGCAGAGTTCAGTAACTACTTGTAAAGAATCTCAGCACCACTGGTCCTCCTCTCTCCCCCTCTGCCCCTCCCTCAGCATATTGCTACTTTATCCACACTAGCTCTGGAAGGGAGGGGTTCAACAGGATGTCAGCACTTCATTTAAAGTCCTTTCAACTGACAATGCTCGGACTCTGTATTACAGCCCGTCAACTGCTTGAGGGGAGAGTAGACAAGAGGGGAGGGGGACTACACAGCTTGGTACAAAACTTCTGCCAGTGTGAAGAAACGAAGCCACAACAGAAACATGAAAGTAAGGCAGCTTATACTAAGTGATCTATACATTGTATACAGACAAAGTTTTTTTTTCACTATAGTTGCCCTTTAATAGTAAAACTGGCCATCAATGTTCCCTCAATTTTATGCGCACATTTTTGCGCATATAAAATTAAATCAAAAGGGTGTTTGGGACTCTGTAAATTCCCCTAAATATTTCTGATTTTAAAAAAAATACATACCCAAAACAAGGAATTGGGGGCATATTTATAAAGTCACTGTATCACAATTCAGCAGTACCACCAGTTTATAACGGACAGTACACCTGTTATGGCTAGACTGTATTCTGTACATGTGTATGAAGGAAACTGGTAGGTGAAATTCATCAAAATGCAGTCAAATAATGTCCTGTCCCAAAGATACAACTTGACATTGAGGGAAAACCTGCAGACTGAGACATTGGCTAAATCTAGCCTTGATATTGGCTAGATTTAGTGGAGTGACTACCTTCCACCGGGACCGACATTTTGGAGCCCTTTATTTTGAACATTGAGTGGTGGTATTGGGCCTCTAGCCACACATTCGGGATCCCAGTACCCTATTAGTAGAGACGGGGATGCCCTGCTTTTATAATTTATTGGTGCTGTATGTTATTGTGGGTTTTGATACCGGTTTTATCGCTGTGTATGGCATAATAAAAATTATCAACTGCTGTTTACAGTGTTGTGCTCCATGTGGTGTACTTTAACAGGGGAGGGGTATTTAGTTTATTTAAGACTGAGACATATTCCCAGAACCTCAATTTAATCTACTATAAAAGCACAATGTCCCACAACATGTAATGGAACAGACATACACACAGAGCACCACTGCTAATTAGGGACAGCAGTGCTGAGATTGTCTATTGGGCTTTGGGCACATGTAACCAGTTCAGCAGTATACAATACAGCACTAGGGAGCACCTACCTACCTTTACAGCCACCTCCGGGGCAGAATCCACAACCTTCACAATCCCTGAGACAGAGGGTAAAGGTTTCAAGTGAGCGCCGCAACCTTCTTCAACTTCCGCCTCACTTTCCGACTCAGAACCACTGCTGTAAGAAACTAAAGAAGAGAAGCCGCCATGTTGCCGCCGAAGTGACCTGAATAGGGCATGGGAAAAAGTGAGAGGCGACGCAGAAGAAGAGGAACGCTGTCAGTACGTAGGCTGCGTATGGCGCGGGTTCTAGATCTCACTGTGGAAGAAGATAGAAAAGAGCTGAAACGACCTTGTGGCAACCTAAAGATTCTTGCTCTTAGCGCTAGGCCGGAGAAGACCAGCAGCAAAATGGGTTTTGCACAGGGGAAGCATTAAAGGCTCCAAGTACCTGTATCTCTGTGGCATGTTTAGGGGGGGATTACTGGTGCCTGGAATCCCCCTTCTGCTTGCACAGTGCAGTTGCTGTTCTACTTCTCCTGGTGTCCATAGACTATTACATAGATTGTTACATTGTCAATTGAGCTGTGAGTGAGAAGCAGCATTTTTTTGTTTGTTTCAAAAATGTATCCAGTCCGCTCTGTGATTGACAGCAGCATAGAGATCTGTATCAATATTAACCCTGCAGCTGCCTGAGGATTGCTGAGACTGGGTTTACATTAATTATTGTACCTACTGCACTGTGTTGGATATTACAGAGAGAGGAGGCCAAGCAGACAAGTGATGAATCTTCTCAGCATCGTTGCCTTTGCCTTCTATTGTGACAGACTGGGATTTTTGTGGGGGGGGGGTGTTCTGTTCCCTGCTGGGTGCCTGTTTTTCCTTCTCAATATTGCAGTGAGATTTATGTGTAAAAGTGTTTTAATGCCCTTTACAATATTCTATATATCTAAGGGAGGTAAGATCCAACAATCTTTTTGCCAATTAAAGGGCATGTCCACCCCCAAAACTATAATCCCCCCCACTACTGCCCCATTGTGTAGTTTAATCCTTACCTCACATCCCAGCTCCATCTGGTTCTCCTGTAGTCCCGCCCCAAAGTCCCAAAAACTGACCCACCAGGAGGATAGCAGAGTCCATATAGGACATCTGCCTCCTACTGGCCTCGGGAGAAGTTTGGCATGCGTACTGCAGCCCTTCTCCCCCTCCCTCTCCTCCCCGATTAGGATTCCCTCCCCCTAGTGTAAAACCCTTTGCTATAATAATACCCTATCCCCCCAGCCCCAACCGCTATTTTTATTTTATTAGAAAGTGCCCCAAACATTACTTACCTCCCCTCTTTCCTTAGCCGCACTGAATGACCGGCAGCCGCGTCCGTGATTGGCTGCCGCTCAGCCAATCACAGACGCGGGACTGCCGGGCCGCCGGTGCCGGCAGCGCGGCAGAGGAAAGAGGGGAGGTAAGTAAAGTTTGGGGGAACTTTCTAATAAAATAAATATAGCGGGTGGGGTGGGGAACAGTTTTTTTGTTATAGCAAAAATTTATTTCAGGGTGGACATACCCTTTAAACCATGTTACACATGAGGTGCTATTTCGACCGATCATTTGATTGGTCCAAAATATGTGCTCCATGATGTCTACCGCTTGTTGTCTTCAGTTCTATTAAATGGCACAGAATGTTATGAGTTTAAAGGAGAACTAAACTGAAATTTTATACTCCATAGTCTGAAAGCATCCCCCCCAATATATCAATAAACTAAATGTCTCTCATTGACTTTTCCCTAGTAATTTATATGGTTAGGTTAGCTTTAGTTTGTTTAGCTAGGTTAGCCTAGTTATGCTACTTAGGACCTGCTGAATGAATCTACCTTATCATGGTGACATGCTACAAATATTTGTCTAAAATATTTTATGGTAAGAAAGTATGGCAATTCTAGGTATTGTAACAGTTGAACCAACATATATAGCACTGGCTATAAAATAAGTTATTTGATCAACAAAAAACTGAAAGGAACAATATGATAGTGGCAACCAAGCTGTTTGCAAAAGGGAGGTAATGTCTGTTTCTAGTCATTTACGTTATTTGTAAATTGACTGTTTGAGTTCAAAATCGTAAAATTTTACCCACAGGCATTGGCAAAACCAAGCCCATGGACAAAGCCACACCACTTTAACGCAGTGGTGCACAAGCGGCGACATCAAAAGTTTGGCTCAGGCAGCAAAAACCCTAGAAGTGCCCTGCAGCTGATAGTGTCTTAGTAAAGGCATCTAGCAGGCAGATCTATATTACACCACTGCCTGGGACAAATGGTTGTAATGTATCTTAGATACAGTACAGTCACCAGGGGCCACAAAAAACAGCCAGATGAGTTTGACACGTGCTCTAGGAGAACGAGTTAAGCTAGGTAAACCCCCATACGATAATTCGGCCCAACCGACAGACATTTCAGTGTTTCGCGGTCGGTCAAATTATTGTATGGTTCTTATGGTGGCTGCGACCGACTGCCAACAGTTTGTTGTTTGAATCGGACAAACGCACGATCGGACGAGTCAGAAAACATGGCTGATCATGCGGTCCTCTATGGGAATGGCAAAAGTCTTGAGCGGCCGGTCAGGAGGATGAATTGGCATGTGTGTACCCACTTTTAGAACCAGAAACGTGTGTACCCACCTTTAGAACCAGAAACGCCTTTAGAACCAGAGGCCATGCAGGAAAACCATATGCATCAGAAGAGAAAGGTAAGGGTCATTACACAGTGGGTTCAGCAATTTCTGGCCATAATGACCTTTTCCAATGCTGACACTCAATGTTTGTTGGCATTTGTTACGGACGGAAAATTCCCATCGGCAGCAGGCGGATCCCGGTACTGTAGTATAGGAAGTCGTCTGTGATCGTTAGGTGTGTGACAGTTAAGAAAAATCATCTCCCTATACTTTATATAAGCAGAATGTTGGTAATTATGCATAGCCACATTGACCACATCGGCAGAATAAATCGGCTAGGCTGATCATCAATAGTCGTGGATCGTTGGGTCATTCATCAGGCAAATCATGTACGAAGCTTAACTGTCTTCCCCTGTAAACAAATCCTTACCCACCCCTTCACAAGATCTTGGCTTTTATATGCATAGCTCTACCATTGTATGTGTGAATAGGTGGGGGTTGTGAAACAATAGCAGATGTAATGGGGGTCATTCAGAGTAGGATGATGAGAAACATATATGTGGGAAATTACTAGAAGTAATGTGGTAAGAAGCAGAGCCTGGAAAATGTGTCTTTTAGGACAGTAAAAACCGTTCTGGATTCTTTTTTAGATTTTAGAGGCTGGTTTAGCTACATATCTGTAATAAAGTATTGGCTTAAGAAAAAATCCACCACATGGTACACATTATGGTACTGTCTATAAATGCAGAATATTTGACTCACATGCGCTGCTGTGACTAAGGGCTAGGCCACACTGCGCATTTTGATACGATCGCGATCGTGCATGCGATCCATTTTTTTGCGCAATCACGTGCTCCAATAACATAAGATTGTAGGATTGAACCACCTGAAAAAGGTGATTGTGTGAACGATTCCAGTGTGTTTCATGTTTATGCCATGAAAAAGGCAGGTCCGGTGGCTGATAACCTACCAATGTTGAGAGCACGATTGGCAGTTTCTGACCGAAAATGTAGAAAACAATAGCAATTGTAGAATATATACTATCACCCTAAATGATCAATCCCAATACAGATTATGGGGAGGACAGAGCTCGGAGTGGTTGATCAGCTGAATATATATGAGGTTTGTCATATATTACCAACAGATTACAGTACAATACATTTTGGCATGTAAAATGAAATTAATCTTGTGGAAATGTGCTATGGTAATCTACAGAGAGCGCACTGTGATTAAAATGTTAATGGTTTTCGCCTATAAGGGCACGGCCACACTGCGCCGCAATCGCACGTGACTGCGTGTGCGATTCTGGTGCATTTGCGCATGCGACTTCTCCTTCTTAGATACGAAATCGCATTAAAATGACGATCACATACGATTGCGTATCGCAAACAGAAACGCAATCGCATGTGTTGCCGTGATTGTGATGGTAGCAAAAATCGCATGCGCAATCGCAAAAAAAAAACCGTGTGGCCTAGCCCTAAAAGAATACAAAAAAACACACAATTATGCAGGTTATAACTAAAATCTCTAGGACTGACATGTTGGTATGTCTATGGTCATTTTAAAATCACTTCATATGGTACATTCCAGATTTATGTACACACACATAGCTCAACTATTACATTATTAAATCAAATTTATAAATAAATCTAATGCCTGAATCATGCAGTGTTACTGTATCTGTTCACATACCCCCCAACGATTCCGATATTGCAGAAACAGTCACATTTTTTAAGCTTGGGTGATGATCCAGAATAGACCTGGGGCAGTCCATGGATCAGTTTTCTACCAAAGATCAATTGGGAAGTATGCTAAAATTCCTATAAATTTGGAGAGCCCTATAATAAGTGTCAAATGGTTTGCAGCATATATATAATTTTTTAAAAAAAAAACTCTGTGCCTTCAGAAAGCTCTAGAGGTGTCACTAACAGGGGCAAACCCAGAAGGAGGGATTCCTGAAAGGGTTTTCATCGCCAGTAGAGCGCCACCAAAATGTTAGCCACACCCACATACACTTAAAATCTCATGCCACATTAAAGGACAACTCCACCCTCATAAGAACATATTTTAGAAAGAATGGCCTCTTTAAAATATGTTGATATATCATACTTTGTCCTATGAAATCATTACTGTATGCCTGTTATGCTTCTGGATGCTTCATGGAAACTGAGCAATTTAGAAACCTGTACTGAGCCTGGGCATGCTCAGAAGAGGCAGATAGGGGATTAAAATTCAGTCATTGGCTGTGATGTCAACTGTCAAATCCATAACTGACAGTGCTAACTGGAAGAACCAGAAAGCAGAAACGGGTAACAGGACATTATGCAGGATTTCAGGTTAGACTTATAGATGTAAGATTTCAAACGTTAATTGCCATTTAGGGTTTTGGGGGTGATTTTTACTGCTTACAGAAATGCTTAAATGTAAGATGTTTCAGATTGGATATCTAATGAAATAGGGGGCAAATCAACAAAAAAACAGTAGAGTGATAGTTGGGATGAATTATAGTTTCTAGTACTGGGCAATTAAAAAAAACTAATTTTCCAATGTACATACCCTTTAATGCCTGTTACAGGTAAAAAGTATTGCTCTATATACTGTAGCCTTGTTAATTTTTGTCCTCCTATAAACACATAGCAAATTTGTTAGGACTTCCTGACTGCAAGGAAGGAAACCACAACTCCCAGTTAGGGCTAAAGTCATAGCCTGGAAAACCCTGCAGTCATGTTTTGCCCACTCCCTGTACCATTCAGACCCTTTCACCACCCCCTCCCTTGATGGACTGGAGGAAATCTAGTAGCCTCATAGAAAATGTTCAAAGGTGCACACTGAATCAAGCAAATGTTAATTTTTTTATTGTATAAACCACATCACACAACGGTTTCAGGGAGCCCTCTTCCTCTGGTATAGGGGGCAGTAAGCTCTTTGAAACATTGCGTGATGTAGTTTATGCAATTAAAAAAGATTATATTTGCTCGATACTGTGTGCACCTCTGAACATTTTCTTGAGTAGGCCAGCAGGAAGAGGGCCCAGAAGGTAGCACCTGAGCAAATTGCTATCCAGTGTGTATGGACTAAAAAACTAAAGCTAGGAAATCTGGCAACCCCCAATTCACGTTGGATGTTAACTATTGATGCTGAGAGGCAAAATAAAAAAAACCAAAAAAAAAACCTGGTAAACACCAAAGAGTTATAGTATCTACTGAGACAGACACAGACCCCGGACACCAGCACAGGTCCAAGTTTTAATGTCCACAACTAACCAGCTCACACACATCAGTGGAACACCTGACCCCCATTTGAATGTAAGTAATACCGCAATGCAAACACAGTGGGATCCTTTACAAAACTGCTCCTAACAAACCGCAAGTTATGTTGAAGCATCCAACCCCCTGAAGCAAACCATAATAAGCAATCAGTGGGATTTACCCACACCCAAAGGAACTATATTTGGGGTTGGCAATCAATGTCACAAATCTCAATTATGAATATAGAAACAATTGCACAAAGTGACCCAGCAGGGAAACCATGTCCTTTCTGTGTACTGAATGACACCCACACATTGTGCACTAGGGGTTGCCACCTCTTCCCTTTAATAACAACCACAAGGCTATTCTATTTCCCATGCAGGGAGGCTATGTAGCATTGCTGTATATAGCAACACAGACTCATTACTGCCCAGTGACCAGGAGGGTTGATTTCTAACGGGCAGAACGGACCGGCGGTTACGTCACTAACAAGAGATATCTTTTTTAACCCCCCAGCTTGAAGGCGACACTAGAGGACTGGGCCAGTGAACAGAGCGCCGCAGATTCATGGACTGTACCATTGTTTATTGGGATGGGGGTGGAGGCATAATACAGCATATATTTTTGTATTATTTTTACATAAAAAGTGTCCGTATAGCGTTAACTCCATGGTAACAAAAACACACTCCACACAGTTCGTCCAAAGAGGTAACGGAATACAAGCGAACAGGGTATTTAATCCAGTCCATGTCTTCATTCCCTCCCTTTCTAGCCTCTGTCTCTTTCCCAGTTCCATCCCCGCCCACCTTCCACCACAAGCGGCTGTTCCTGCTGTAGGGCAGTCGAGCGCCCCCACCGGGGCTTGTGTCTCATTAGATTTGGTGTCCTTGTTCCGCGGACGGTCCGTGACACCTGGGACTGAAATGGGGACAAGCTGCTGAACCGGCAGAACTGGGAGGATTGGGTGAGACTTGGACTGACTGGGGGAAGATGAGCTGCAGGGAGCGCTGATCCACAGGCTCGGGGTTTGTGTATGTATTGCTGTGTGTGGGGCTCCATAGAGTCATTTCTGTACATATATTATATCGTCCATGTTGTAAGTAGACCCTATTTGTATGGACTGCCCTATCCGATTCATCGCATGAATGGCACATACCTGCACATACCCCTGCTCCCCCAGCCGTATTTTAGTGGCTATACGCAGTTGTTGCCAGGTTATCAAGGAGCAATCTGGGAGTTGTAGTCCCAGGGTTAATGTCCGCTATCAAACGCTGCTGCATATAGATTTCCCCTAAGCTGAAGAGCTTGCAGTCTTGTTCGCTATCGTCACTAATTGTGTGCACTAGCCCCATCGGGTATACTGGGCACGGAGTGATGTATTAAATACGGTTGATGATTTAAAATTCTATTCCATTTTAGCTTAACGTTCCCTTTGGAGATGTGATGGGAATGTGCACTAGAGGCTGCCAAACAACAATCCCCACACATGGGTCCACATACATGTCCCTCTGTTATTTTACAAGTTCATCTCATGAGAATTGAATGGCAGCAGGGCCATATAAAGGTGTGAGCTAGGCCAACTATTGCCCAATATTTCCCACCAATAGATCTATTGCTTGATAGATTGGCATCAGAAAAGAAAATGTACAGCTAATATTTCTGTCCAGTGGCTGATTTGGTTATTAAGATTAGCAGGATCGAGTAACAATTACACACATCTATTTAGAGCCAAATTGATGTAGCTGTGGCAAAAATATTGCACCACCAGTGCTCTCAGGGCTCGTTACTGTGTAATGCAAGGTAGATCTGTCAACTTCAGCATATGAAAGGTGTCCTTATATTGTCTGTAGAGCAATCAGCTGACTGTGGGTCAGGATTTAAAGTGATGTTGCCAATATTTTAGCATGATCTATCCTGCAGGCCATTATAAAAAGCTACAGGTTCAGCCGTGATTTACCTACAAATCCTATCCCTCAGTCAGCAAACACATTTTCAAAAATCAAAGCAACTTAAAAAATGTATTGAAAAATATACATAGTAGTCCCCAAAAAATTGCAAAATGCGCAAATGTGGCCTAGCCCTTATTGTTGGTATTACAGTCATGCAAAAGTTTTGGTCATAATGTGCCAGGAGCCACAATTGCATTTGAATATCTGACTTGTGTAGGTAGTACTGACCAATAGTGACTCTCTGTACATTGCTATGTTTAAATGGACACTTCATATCAAATTTTAGCTTTTATTGATACTTCAATGAATTTCCTTTCAGATTAGTATTTTCTTGCAGTATCCGATTTTATTATTATTTATTATTGGTAGGAAATATTGGGCAATGGTTAGCCTTGCTCACATCTTTAAAGGCAGCCTTTATATATTAAATTAGTTAATAACACCTTAAAATGTAGAGCAGTACACATAAACTAAGCTTAGATTCAAGCTTAGATGTACCAATCTGTTCAGCCTCAGTAGAATCTCGGTGTTCAAATAGTTTCTGTTTTAATTTGCCTGATACTAGCTAGAGGCTCTTTATACATTATTTGAATGCACCTGTGTAGTAATTTAGAAGGTGATTTATTGCTTTTGATGCTTATTCTAAAAATGAATACAGTGAGAAAACCAGATTTGCAGAAGGGGGAAAACAAAGCTTGTGACCCGGTGCTGGTATGAAATGTATTATTTTTTGCATCAAAGAAAGTATGACATATCCAGCAAACACAGACCTGTACTTCTGTGTGCACAGACAAGGTGTGTGTCCTGAATATAAATATTGCTTTGTAAGAGACTTGAAATGGTATCTGATTAAAGCAATTTGATCCTCCTTCTCTCTTACCAACCCCCACCTTTCAGTTTTTCCTTCCTGGAAGAGGAGGGGTAAGATGATGTCTGTTTAGTATCCTGCATCCTCCTTCTGCAATGAAAGTAGATTCCAGAGAACTGTGTAAATTACACCATTGGCAAGATAAAGGTACCCCTTCATGTACATACACAGCTCAGGACCAATATGCTCATTATTATTATTATTATTAACTGAATGACATGTAAACACTGTACAATAACAATTCTCCTGTTGAAAAGAAGAAAGGATCTGCTTGAGATTTCTTTTGGGAAAGTGAGCATTGTGGATTGTTGCTGTTCTTCTCCCGTTTAAGAAATATGTTGGTCTTCTAACTTCAATTTATATGCAGCACGGCTAGGAGACTGCAGTTGTCCCTTCTCAGGCTGATTTAAGATGTCATGATGTGTGATTAGAAATAGTTTTTTTTACATTTGTTAAAAGTTCTGTTAATGTATTTTTATATTGTACTAATGTATTTATTGAATCTTCTCATTTTAATCTAAATTGAAATTTAATAGAAATCGAATGCAGCATTTCCTGGAATATATACCAGTTACAGGATCACGAGATATTTATATTCCCAAAAGTTTTCAAAAACTTAAGTGAGAATTGTGCTACCATGTATTTATAGCTGGCCATAAACTACACTGACGTTACACCGATTAGACCTTCAATCCTACATGAATGTTAAATTGTATGTATGTATGTATAGTTTATTTATAAAGCACCACTTGGTGATTCAGCGCTGTACAGTAATAAAATACAATAAAGTCATACAAGGGGGATAAATACATAGATAGTTCAGTACATAAATATATAAATTATATAAATAGAAGTGCTAGAGCTTTGCCACAAGAGGAAAGGAGGTCCCTGCCCCGTAGAGCTTACAATCTAGTTAAGTGGGTAACATACAGATACAATGGAGTGGGTATAAGTGCTGGAGTGAGACATATGCAGTGCAAATTAAACAATCATAGACTGTGCTGGATTCCAGATAGGTAGGATGTAAGGCTATATTTAAACCTGCTAATATAGGTTTCTTGACGTAAAGAGGGGAATAGAATTCCAGAGGATGTGAGCCACTAGAGAGGTTTAAGGCGAGAAGAAGCAGTACTAGTGGGGGGGTCTGTACAGGAGCTGGTTCTGCGATGAATGGAGGGTACAGGCAGGAACATATGGGGACACTAGAGAAGAAATATAAGAAGGAGCAGCAGAGGAAAGGGCTTTAAAAGTTAGGAGAAGGATTTTGTATACAATGCGCTTGTTTAACGCAGAGCCAGGTTGTTGTCCAGTACAGAGGGAGTTGGGATCCGGTTTATTAGAGAGCAAATAATATGTGTGGCAGAGTTAAGTAAGACTGAGGGGAGAGAGTTAAAGCGGAAGACCAGAAGTAGTAGGTGTGCAATAGTCCAGGCGGTGATAGGATGGAGAGCATGCATAAGCATAGCAGTGGTTGGGAGAGAGAAACTGCGATTTGGCTATATTGTGAAGGAAAAAGCGGCTAGAAAAGGAGAGAGAGGAATCAATAATTGATTATGTTGAGTGGAGACTTTCCTGGGATGTTTCCCAGCTGTATCATGTTTCCTATCATTATTCTGATCTATATTACAATTGTAATAATTAGGCCAAGCGATTAGAGGAGCGTTGGAATGTAACTTTGTAATATATGGACAGCTTTACTGTGACAAGCCTAAGTAAATTAATTTTCAAAATAACCTGATGATTGTGCACCACAGAAAACATTAGGAGAAAGCATTTTTTTGTGCTTTATGGCCATATTGTTTTAGATGCCATTTGCCCAGAATGCTCAGTCAACTACTCCCACCACCCCACTTTTAGCAAATCAATCTCTGTTTGGTATTTAGGTTGGATTAGTTGTAATTTCTGAGAAAATCTACAAAAAGCACTCCTTATTTGCTCCATGCGGATGACGTCACGCCAGTGTGTGTACAGTCGCGTGCGCACGTGACGTCACCGCGTCATGCTGTACACAAGCGCGGCGCGATGATGTCATGCGAGAGCGAGCGAACGGAGCAAAAGAGGAGTGCTTTTTGGGAATTGATTAAGGAGATCCAGGAACTCACGGAGGGGCGGAGCTAAGCAGTCTTCAAACCACATCCAAAATGTCAGCAACTTTACAACAGCACAGGTAGGCTCAGGAGGGACCTAGGAGGAAAAAAAGGTGGGGGGATTTTTTTTAAAGCTGCAGCTTACAATTAAACTTAACTTGCTTTTACAGTGAACTTATCCTTTAACCCTTTCCCTGCCACAGATCGTATATTCAGATCGTGCAGTGAATACTCAAACTGCCACAGATCGTGAATATACGATCTGTGGCTTTAAGTCCCCGAAAAAAATTGCACCCCGCTAGGGGCGATGGGGGCGTGATTCAACTGCCCCCTAGCCCCCTCGATCCCCCTCGGTTGTGTCCAAATCCGAGGGGGGGATCGGAAGATATCCCTACCTGCAGCCCGGCAGCCGGTCCCACGTGGAGAAGGAGAGGAGGAAATTTCTTTCGGAAAGGGAGACCCGGTGACATCACTGAGCTTCCTGCTTCACGGGGTCTTCCCTTAGAGAGGTAAGATGCTGCCCCCGGTGGTCCAGTGGAGGTACTGCAGCATGATCTCTATATAGATCATGCTGCTGTACCTAGTATAGAAAAGCTGTCAAGCTGACAGCTGTACATATACATTTTGTGAATGGAACTCAAATTTCCATTCACAAATAGGATTTTTTCTAAGTCTTTGCTACTTAGCGAAGACTTAGAAAAAAAAATGGGGACAGAGATCATAATTTGGTGATACTCTGATCACCAAATTATGATCTTTGCCAATGAATGAAAAATCACTTCCTAGAAAATGATTACCGGGAAGTGATTTTTCGATCGGATTTCAAATTGGAAAACGGGCATTATTGCCGTATTCCAGGTTCGGTATCATTCCTAAGATGATTTGATGATATCTTGGGAATGATCCCCAAAAAAAAAGGGGAAATGCACACAAAAAAATCTTAAAGTGATACACACACCTTTTTTTTTTTTACCCTAAAACTATAAATTAGCAAAAAACGTTGTCTTCTCCAAGCTTCAATGTCCCCGTGATATCGGTAAAATAAACGCAGATCATTATTTGTTGGATTTCAAAGGAAACTAAGCCTATTTAGTAGGAAATTTTGCAGAGGTACCAAAAAAAGACTGTATTGATTTTTAGGATCAGTAAAGTGTGCAAAAACTTGTGTGACTCTCCGTACTAACTGGTTTTCCACTAAAAGGGGGAGTGGGTATAGGGTAGGGGTGGGTTGTGGCGTTTTTTAATTTTTCTTGTAATTGCAACTGCGCATGGATCCCATTGAGTGAGTGGTGGCCCCGTCTCAGTTTGCACCCACCTTATGGCATACCGTTGATTTCAGGACATGTGGGAGATTGCCATTTAGTGGGTTTTTTTACTTGCCAAGTGGGTTTAGGTAGGATTTCAACCATTGAGTCCTTATTTATTTTTTCACAAAATCTCCTAAAAGCACGGAGTTCTATGAATAGAGCGTCTGGAATTCTTCACGTATATACGAAAGCATGATACCTCACGTAGCTGAAGGTGTGTAGCTTCCAAAAATATATAGTTTGTGGGGGGTATTTCAAAATTGATTAGGCTGTTCAAATTACAGAACACTTGATTTTTTTCTTGTAATTACACTTGTGCATGCGTCCAATTTGAGCTAGTTGGTGGCCACGTCTGTGGTACATCCACGCATATGGCATACCGTTTGATTCAGAACATGTGGAAGAGTGATATTTAGTGGGGGGGTTATTTGTGGGGGGCATTTCCAAGTTTTGGGGCTGTTTGAAATTACAGAGAACTTTGATTTTTTTCTTGTAATTACACTTGTGCAGCGTCCCATTTGAGTAGTTGGTGGCCACGTCTCTCTGTGCACCCACCCATATGGCATACCGTTTGATGTAGGATACGTGGGAGATTGACATTTAGTGGGTTTTTTTTGCTTGTCAAGTTGGTTTAGGTAGGATTTCAATCTTTGAATCATATTATTTTATTTTTCACAAAACCTCCTAAAAAACACGGAATTCTTTGGATTTCTTGTCTGGAATTCTTCATGTATGTATGAAAGCTGGCACCGTAACGTAGCTGAAGGTGTGTAATTCCAAGAATATATAGTTTGGGGGGTATTCTAATATAGAGGGGTGTTAGTGACAAATCTGAAAAGTTGCTGTAATTGGGCCATTGTTCATTGGCTCACTTTGTGGCTAGTTGATTCCACGTTTGCGTGTGTAACCATACATAGGGCATACCGTTGATTCAGGACATTTAGGAAATTGATTTGGTAACTTTTTTTTACATTACTTGGGATTTTGGCATGATTTTACCTTTGAGAGTGTTTTATTTTCAATTGTTTAGAAAATCTGCTAAAACTGGAACTTCTCGAAGAACTGCGCCCACACCATTGATGGTAAAAATGAACAAACACAGAATTTCGTAGATAAAGGTGTGTGGATTTGAGAAATATATGGTTTGTGGGGGTTGTTTTGTGGGGGAAAAATTGCAGACTGTTCAAATTCAGATTTGACTGAATATTTTTGCTGTTTCTGAGCCATTGTGCATTGTTTCACTTTGTGTCTTTTGGCTTCCACGTCCACGTGTGTAACCACCACATAGGCATACCGTTTGATTCAGGACATTTGGGAGATTGAAAAATTAGTAGCTTTTTTCATTCCATGAAGTTTTGGCATGATTTCTACCTTTGAAGTTGTTTTTTGTTTATTCATTTTTCAGACATACGCGAATTTCTACGAAGAACTGCGCCCACACCATTGATTGTATGAATGAACAAAATACAGCGTTACGTAGTGAAGGTATGTAGATTATGAGAATATATAGTTTTGCGGGGGGTATTTCCAAGTTAGAGGGGTGTTCAGTTTGAAAAATCTGGGAAAATGCTGTTATTGGCGCACTGCGCATTGTTTCACATTTTGTCTAGTTGCTTCCACGTCCGTGTGTGTAACCACACTATGGCATACCGTTTGATTCGGACATTTAGGAGATTGATATTTGGTAAGTTTTTTTACATTACATGGGGTGGTAGGTGTGATTTGTAACTTTGAAGTGTATTTTTTCTATTTTTCCAGAAAAATTGTGTAGAAATGCGAAATTCTACAGAAGAAATGCGCCCCACACCATTGATGGTATGAATGAACGAACTACAGTGCTACATAGCTGAAGGTGTTTAGATTTCAGGAATTTAGTTTGTGGGGGGTATTTCTGAGTTATCAGGGTGTTTTGTGGAAAAAAACTGCAGACTGTCCAAATTCGGAGTTGGCTAAATATTTCGCTGTTCTGAGCCATCGTGCATTGTCTCACTTTGGGGCTTTTCGCTTCCAGTCCGCGTGTGTAACCACACAATATGGCATACCGTTTGATTCAGGACATTTGGGAGATTGATATTTAGAATTTTTTACATTCCCATGAGGTTTTGGCATGATTTCACTTTTGAAGTTGTTTTTTGTTCATTTTTTCAGACAAATGCGAACTTCTATGAAGAACTGCGCCCACACATATTGATGGTATGAATGAACAAACTACAGTGTGACATAGCTGAAGTTGTGTAGATTTCAGGAATATATAGTTTGTGGGGGTTATTTCTAAGTTATGGGGGTGTGTTTGTGGAAAAAAACTGCAGACGTCCAAATTCGAAGTTGGCTAAATATTTCGCTGTTTCTGAGCCATCATGCATTGTCTCAACTTTGTGGCTTTTCGCTTCCACGTCCGCGTGTGTAACCACACATATGGCATACCGTTTGATTCAGGACATTTGGGAGATTAATATTTAGTAACTTTTTTTTACATTCCATGAGGTTTTGGCATGATTTCTACCTTTTGAAGTTGTTTTTTGTTCATTTTTTCAGACAAATGCGAACTTTATGAAGAACTGCGCCCACACCATTGATGGTATGAATGAACAAACTACAGTGTTACATAGCTGAAGTTGTGTAGATTTCAGGAATATATAGTTTGTGGGGGTTTATTCTAAGTACGGGGTGTTTTGTGGATAAAACTGCAGAATGTCAAATTCGGAATTGGCTAAAAAATTTTTCGCCGTTTCTGAGCCATGGCATTGTCTCACTTTTGGCTTTTCGCTTCCACCGTCACGTGTGTAACCACACATATGGCATACCGTTGATTCAGGACATTTGGGAGATTGAAATTTAGTAGCTTTTTTTTACATTCCATGAAGTTGGCATGATTTCTACCTTTTGAAGTTGTTTTTTGTTCATTTTTTCAGACATACGCGAATTTCTACGAAGAACATGCGCCCCACACCATTGATGGTATGAATGAACAAAACTACAGCGTTACGTAGCTGAAGGTATGTAGATTATGAGAATATATAGTTTTGCGGGGGGTATTTCCAAGTTAGAGGGGTGTTCAGTTTGAAAATCTGGGAAAATGCTGTTATTGGCGCAACTGCGATTGTTTCACATTTTGTCTAGTTGCTTCCACGTCCGTGTGTGTAACCACACATATGGCATACCGTTTGATCAGGACATTAGGAGATTGATTGATTTGGTAAGTTTTTTTTACATTACATGGGGTTTAGGTGTGATGTTGTAACTTTGAAGTGTTATTTTCTCTATTTTTCCAGAAAATTGTGTAGAAATGCGGAAATTCTACGAAGAACTGCGCCCACACCATTGATGGATATGAATGACGAACTACAGTGCTACATAGCTGAAGGTGTTTAGATTTCAGGAATATATAGTTTGTGGGGGGTATTCTGAGTTATCAGGGTGTTTTGTGGAAAAACTGCAGACTGTCCAAATTCGGAGTTGGCTAAATATTTTCGCTGTTTCTGAGCCATCGTGCATTGTCTCACTTTGGGGTTTTCGCTTCCACGTCCGCGTGTGTAACCACACATATGGCATACCGTTTGTTCAGGACATTTGGGGGATTGATAATTTAGTAACTTTTTTTTACATTCATGAGGTTTTGGCATGATTTCTACCTTTTGAAGTTGTTTTTGTTCAATTTTTTCAGACAAATGCGAACTTCTATGAGAACTGCGCCCACACCATTGATGGTATGAATGAAACAAACTACAGTTACATAGCTGAAGTTGTGTAGATTTCAGGAATATATAGTTTGTGGGGGTTGTTTCTAAGTTATGGGGGTGTTTTGTGGAAAAAACTGCAGACTGTCCAAATTCGAGTTGGCTAAATATTTTTCGCTGTTTCTGAGCCATCATGCATTGTCTCACTTTGTGGCTTTTCGCTTCCACGTCCGCGTGTGTAACCACACATATGGTCCCGTTTGATTCAGGACATTTGGGAGATTAATATTTAGTAACTTTTTTTACATTCCAGAGGTTTTTGGATCATGATTTCTACCTTTTGAAGTTTGTTTTTTGTTCATTTTTCAGACAAATGCGAACTTCTATGAAGAACTGCGCCCCACACCATTGATGGTATGAATGAAAACACTACAGTGTAATAGCTGAAGTTGTGTAGATTTCAGGAATATATAGTTTGTGGGGGTTATTTCAGTTACGGGGTGTTTTGTGGATAAAAACTGCAGACTGTCCAAATTCGGAATTGGCTAATATTTTCGCCGTTTCTGAGCCATCGTGCATTTGTCTACTTTGTGGCTTTTCGCTTCCCCGTTCACGTGTGTAACCACACATATGGCATAACCGTTTGATTCAGGACATTTGGGAGATGATATTGGTAACTTTTTTTTTTACATTCCATGAGGTTTTGGCATGATTTCTACCTTTTTGAATGTTGTTTGATGTTCATTTTTTTTGAAAATTGGTAAAAGTGCAAACTTCTACGAAGAACTGCGACCACACCATTGATGGTATGAATGAACGAACTACAGCGTTACATAGCTGAAGGTGTGTAGATTTCAGGATATATAGTTTGTGGGGTTATTTCTGAGTTGGGGGGGTTGTTTTGTGGAAAACTGCAGACTGTTCAAATACAAAACTGGCTAATTTTTTTTTGCTGCTAATGACATTTGGCACTGGTCACGCTCTGGGTTATGTTGGTAGCCATGTCTCTGGGTACACCCATGAATGTGGCATACCGTTTTATTCGGGAGGGGTTAGGCTTTCATATTTGAGATGCTGTTGAACTTTCCTCACAGTTTTTAGCTGAAATTGCATTTGATTTTGTCTCTGATTTTACAGTTGAGGAAAAAAGGAAAATGTGAGAAATAACTTACTAGTGATGAAGAGCTGCCGTCCGGGTATCTGCATTTTGATCAAAACTTACCTCACTCATAAAATCTTGTGGGTGTGTAGTTTTAAAAATATTCACTTGTGGGGATATTTTAGTTAATTTGGAAGATATTCTATGTTAACTGTCAGTAGTGGTATAACATTTTAATTTGGTGTAATATCTTGAAGGCAGTTTTAGTTGGGGGGGGCTCTCTGTACAGGAAAAGGGTGGGGTACCTACATATATCTGGTATCGTGTAACGGGAGTATCTGAGCTTTTAGAACAGTAAGATTTTTGTGTGTAACCTTAAGAAACTATAAGTAAAAATGGGAAAAAATCCATGAAAATTGCAAATTTTTCATTTTTTTTACATATTTTACCCATAATTCCAGTTAAAATTTGCCAGAAAAGTTACCAAATTCTGTTACCGTTAAAGTACACTTGTTTGCTGAAAAAAACAATGTATAATATTCCTGATTTACTGCAAGGTTTTCCTACTGTAAAATTAGTCTAAAGTGATTGAGGGCAAAATCTGAAAATTCTTCTGGCAGTTAACGCAAAAACAAAAATGAAAATCTCACTGCAGTGAAAAGGGTTATTTTAAGGCACTTGTTTATGATGCACACAACCCACAACATCACAGGTTCAAATCCCCAGACTTTTATTTTGTTTCCATTATGTTCCTAGAAAATGATAAAGCTTCTCAATGTAGTACTGCTCCTCCTGGAATGTCTAATGGGGTAAGGGTAAATACTCTGCTTTTAGCAAGACATAATACAAAGTTGCAGGTTTAATTCCCCAGACTTACTTTTCATTTGTACTGAAATGTTTATATTCTCTTGCTTCCATGCCAGCAAAGAAATACACTGCAAAGGTTGTATGAAAAGCAAAGGATTCTATCATTGTTATGGCAGGAGCATTGGATGTGTTTGTAAAAACAAACAAACAAACTGTAATACCTATTTTCTGTCTGGGAGAGGGAGGATTCCTGTGCTGTTATATGATTGGCTGACGGCTTCTAGGAAGCAAGGCTGCAACTTCCTTATTTAGATCTGTTGAACACTACAGAGCATGTAGTAGCTGGGGTTAACCCAGCTAAGGTGAATTATGGGAGCTGACCCCTAGTACCCACAGGTTAACTTTATAAATCACCCAGCAGCCACAGCAAAGATAGAGACGAGACACAGCTTTTGTATGTTTCTAAATGTGCTTTGTCTATTGGGGCAATATTGGATATGGATAATTTAGTTCCTCTTTAACCACTAGTTTCTCACCCCTAAGTCTGGCTTGTAGTACTGGTCTGGCCTCCCTCCTCCCACAGTCCCACCAATGCAAGAATCAAAAGATACAGACATTTTCAACAATAAATTCTCAATGTTCGCACCTAGAGATCAAAATTAGCTCTGTGGATTCAAGTATCATTATATGCTATATGAGTACACAAATTTGTCCACCCCTGCACTAACTCCTGACATCCAATCACGTATCTCTGACTATCTCCTTGCCATGTCCTCCTGGATCACTCCCTCAAACTGAATGTTTCTAAAACTGAACTAAACTGTACTGAACATTTTCACATCTAAACCAGATCCTGACCCATCTATTTCTGTTGACAATACCCCCATTTTCCATATCCAGTCGGCACACTGCATAGGGGTAATTATTGACTCAAACACTGTTTTTGTGGGGCCCAGGTACACGCCTTGGCAAATTGCCTATTGGTGATAAGGTGCTAGTGATAACTCAGTTATAGTCCTCTACTATTGGACCATTAGCTATAGCAGAAGCGAAGATAGACACTTAGAAGCACACTTCAACTTTGGACTACTCCATTTATTATGCAAAACCACAAACACTATGTTTTGGGGATCACATTGTCCCCTTCATCAGGTGAAGGGGACAATGTAATCCCTGAAACGTAGTCTTTGTGGTTTTGGATAGTAAATGGAGTAATCCATAGTTGAAGTGTGCTTCTCAGTGTATATCTTTGCTTGTGCTCTAATTATTGACTCCTCTCTCCTTTTCTAACCACATTAAAGGGCATGTCCACCCCCAAATTGCCTGACGGAGTGCCTAGGCCCATATTTATGCTATTCGGATTTCACTGTGGCCACCTTCCCCCAGCCCCAACCGCATAGAACTGCAAGCAGGGGGCGGGACCGGCAGCCGCGTCCCTGATTGGCTGAGAGGCAGCCAATCACGGACACGGCTGCCGGCAGTTCAGAACGCCGGGGGAGTCTCTGGTAAATCTAAGAATACGGTTGGGACTGGAGGAATGAGCCCTTACAAGTGGCAATAGGGTTTGCAGCTAGGGGCAGGGAGACCAAAATGGGAGGGAGAGGGAGATGGCTGTATGCCATGCCAAACTTCTCCCGAGGGGAGAGACGGAGGCAGAGTCCTATAGGACTCTGCTATCCTCCGGTGGCCAGTTTTTTTTTTACTTTGGGGGGGATTTATCATATGAGTGGGGTCAGTAGGGGTGAATTAAGTCTGGCCACATTGCCTGACGGGAGTGCCTAGGCCCATATTATGCTTTTCGGATTTCACTGTGGCACCTTCCCCCAGCCCCACCGATGAACTGCAAGCAGGGGGCGGACCGGCAGCCGGTCCCTGATTGCTGAGAGGCAGCAATCACGGACACGGCTGCCGCAGTTCAGAACGCCGGGGGGAGTCTCTGGTAATCTAAGAATACGGTTGGGAACTGGAGGAATGAGCCCTTACAAGTGGCAATAGGGTGACGCTAGGGGGGGAGACCAAAATGGGAGGGAGAGGGAGATGGCTGTAGTGCGATTGTATTCCAGGTGCTGCTTCCCTCTGTCCTCTACCTCAAGGACTCCAAGCTATAGCACAAGCAGAAAACGGTTGATGGAAGCGCACAAAAAAAAACAAAATTCTGTTTATTGCATCACACAAACACACAACATTTCGGAGAAGGCTATGTCTCCTTCATCAAGTGTCTGATGAAGGAGATATAGCGTTCTCCGAAACGTTGTGTGTTTGTGTGATGCAATAAACAGAATTTTTTCTGAGAAACAGTGTGCGCTTCCATCAACCCTTTTCTGCTTGGGCCACAGTGAAATCCCTGACCGTTTCCTTATTCTGTCTAACTATAGCACGCATTATTGCGCATGCACACTATAGCTGTACTGTGGCTGCAGTGGATCGCGCAAAAAGTACGTTTTTTGAATCTTCGTTCCCAGATCCTGAGCTATTGATTGAAGAACGGAAGTTAAGGCATAGCTCCTTAACCTCCCGGGCTTCAATCAATATATTAAAGGAATAGTTCACTTTGAAAGTGAACTATTCCTTTAATATATTCAGTTTAGTATTCATTTAATCCTTCTCCAGCAAGGAGAGGGACATTAAATTGTAAATAGGGTGGAAGGAAGGGTCCATATTTAGTCCACTGGCAAAGATGGTTTCTGTATACCTGCACATTTTTACCAAGTGCACAGTATATAAAGTTATTTGTCTCTTGCCTCTGTTAAGTTACATCACCAGCTATGTTTCAAATTGCACCCGTTGAAGTTATGTAACAACCATGAGCAATACTAAGTAAAAGGACAGACAGGATCAGGTGCATATGAAGTTAGAGGTAACAGATTAAGAAGCTTGAATTTCTGACCCTTATAGAGCTCTTGTACCTTTGGACAATGCTGAAAATATATACACTTTCCATCCTGAACCACTTTGACCTTTAGATTCAGCATTCCTAAACTAATATTTCCTGATAGACAGACTAGGCAAGTTCAGCTTGAGTTTGTTTTTAGAGTACATCCTTAAAGGACCTGTAAACTCCAATCCTGCATAACAATGACTACAACAATTAGGTAGTTTTTAAGGAACACTAAACTCTAAAAATGACTATGTGCATCTGTTTCTATTATTCACAGGGAGGGAGAACGTTTTATCCCCCCCTGTGAAGAATAGGGACGCCGGGGGGACCTGGAACACCCTACCTCCCGCTCACTCGCAGCCGCTCAGTCTCTGAACAGCTGTTCTCTCGATCGCCGCGCCCCTATCTTTTGATTGGAGCCATGCGCCTAAGATAGGGCGCGTGGGGTCGGGAAAGAGCGGCTCGTCAGTGACTGAGACGGCCCCCCTGCGAGTGGAGCGGCGGGTAAGGTAAGTTCCAGGTCCCCGAGCGTCCTATTATTCACAGGGAGGGGAGCATCAGCGTGTCCCCTCCCTGTGAATAATAAGAAACGGATGCCACATTAGTCCCCCACCGTCGTTATGCAGGATGGAGTTTACAGGTCCTTTAAGGATGTTATCTAAAAACAAACTAAGGTGAAACTCGCCTAGTCTGTCTATCAGGAAATATTAGTTTAGGAATGCTGAATCTAAAGGTCAAAGTGGTTCAGGATGGAAAGTGTATATATTTCAGCATTGTCCTAAGGTACAAGAGCTCTATAAGGTCAGAAATTCAAGCTTCTTAATTGTTACCTCTAACTTCATATGCCACCTGATCTCGTCTGTCCTTTTACTTAGTATTGCTCATGGTTGTTAATTAACTTCAACGGGTGCAATTTAAACATAGTGGTGATGTAACTTAACAGAGGCAAGAGACAAATAATTATATACTGTGCCATTGGTAAAAATGTGCAGGTAATACGAAACCATCTTGCCAGTGGACTAAAATATGGAACCCTTCATTCCACCCTATTTACAATTTAATGTCCCCTTCCTTGCGGAGAAGAGAAGGATTAAATGAATACTAAACTGAATATTTAAAGGAATAGTTCACTTTCAAGTGAAACTATTCTTTAATATATTGATTGAAGCCCGGGAGGTTAAGGAGCTATGCCTTAACTTCCGTTCTTCAATCAATAGCTCAGGATCTGGGGAAACGAAGATTCAAAAAACGTACTTTTTGCGCGATCCACTGCAGCCACAGTACAGCTATAGTGTGCATGCGCAATAATGCGTGCTATAGTTAGACAGAATAAGGAAACGGTCATGGATTTCACTGTGGCCAAGCAGAAAAGGGTTGAGGAAGCAGCACACTGTTTCTCAGAAAAAAATTCTGTTTATTGCATCACACAAACACACAACGTTTCGGAGAACGCTATTTATCCTTCATCAGACACTTGATGAAGGAGACATAGACTTCTCCGAAATGTTGTGTGTTTGTGTGAGCAATAAACAGAATTTTGTTTTTTTTGTGCGCTTCATCAACCGTTTTACTGCTTGTGCTAAGCTTGGAGTCCTTGAGGTAGAGGACCAGAGGGGAAGACAGCACCTGGAATACACTGGCCACATGCCTGACGGGAGTGCCTAGGACCATATTATGCTATTTCGGATTTCACTGTGGACACCTTCCCCCAGCCCCAACCGCTAGGAACTGCAAGCAGGGGGCGGGACCGGCAGCCGCGTCCCTGATGGCTGAGAGGCAGCAATACGGACAGGCTGCCGGCAGTTCAGAACGCCGGGGGGAGGAGTCTCTGGTAATCTAAGATACGGTTGGGAACTGGAGGAAGTGAGCCCTTACAAGTGGCAATAGGGGTGAGCTAGGGGGAGGGAGACCAAAATGGGAGGGAGAGGGAGAGGTGTAGTGCGCATGCCAAACTTCTCCGGGAGAGGGGAGACCGGAGGAGAGTCCTATAGGACTCTGAGCTATCCTCTGGTGCCAGTTTTTTCTTTGGGGTTCAGAAACCATGTTGGAGTAGGGTGGATTTTAGTCAATTATAGAGTGGGGCAGTGGGGGGAGAATTATAGTTTGGGGGGGGGGACATGCCCTTAATGTGGTTTAGAAAAGGAGAGAGGAGAGTCAATAATTAGGCATCAAGCAAAGATATACATGAGAAGCACCCTTCAAACATGGATTACTCCATTTAATGATCCAAAAACCACACAAGACTACGTTTCAGCCGGATTACTTGTCCCATTCACCGGATGAAGGGACAATGTGATCCCCAAATACATGTGTTTGTGGTTGCATAATGAAATGGAGTATCCAAAGTTGAATGTGCTTCTAAGTGTCTATCATCGCTTGCTGCTATAGCTCATGGTCCAATAGTAGAGGACTAAAATGAGTTATCACTTAGCAACTTATCACCCAATAGGCAATTTGCCAAGGGTGTCCTGGCCCCACAAAAAACAGTGTTTGAGTCATAGTACACTATGCGTGGCGACTGGATATTGGAAAATGGGGGTTTGTCAACACAGAAATAGATGGGTCGAGGATCTGGGTTAGATGTGAAATGTCAGTAAGTGTTTAGTTCAGTTTATGAAACATTCGTTTGAGGGAGTGATCAGGAGGACATGGCAAGAGATAGTCAGAGATACGTGATTGGATGACAGGAGTTAGTGCAGGGGTGGGACAAGTAGATTTGTGTCATCATATGAATAAGTGATACTTGAATCCAAAAGAGCTAATTTTGATCTCTAGGTTGCAAAATGTAGAGAAGTTATATTGTTGAAAATGTTGTATCTTTTGATTCTTGCATGGTGGGACTGTGGGCGGAAGGGAGGCCCACAGACAGTACTACAAGCCAGACTTAGGGGTGAGAACTAGTGGTTAAAGAGGAACTAAATTATTCCATATCCAATATTGACCCAATTAGACAAAGCCACATTAGAAACATACAAAAAGCTGTGTCTCGTCTATAGCTTGCGTTTTTGTTTTTTTTTTTTTTTGTGGCGGCTGGGGATGATAAAGTTAACCGTGGAGTAATAGGGTGTCAGCTCCATAATTAACCTAGCTGGTTAACCCCAGCTACTACATGCTCTGTAGGGTCAACAGATCTAAAACAAGGAAGTTGCAGCATTGCCTTCCTAGAAGCGTGGGTGCACGTCAGCCAATTCAATAAAGCACAGGAATCCTCCCTCTCCCAGACAGAAAATAGGTATTACAGTTTGTTGTTTGTTTTTACACAAATCCAATGCTCCTGCCATAACATGATAGAATCATTGCTGTTCATACAAACCTTTGCAGTTGTATTTCTTTGCTGGCATGGAAGCAAGAGAATAGAAACCAATTTCAGTACAATGAAAGTAAGTCTGGGGAATTAACCTGCAACTTTGTAATTATGTCTTGCTAAAAAGGAGTATGACCCTTGACCCAATTAGACATTCGCCAGAGGAGCAGTACTACATGAGAAGCTTATCATTTTCTAGGAACATAATGGAAACAAAATAAAAGTCTGGGGATTTTGAACCTGTGATGTTGGGGGTTGTGTGCATCATAACCAATGCCTTAAGGAAAGTTCACTGTAAAGCAGTTAAGTTTTAATTGTAAGCTGCAGCTTTAAAAAAAATCCCCCCACCTTTTTTTACTCCTAGGTCCCTCCTGAGCTACATGTGCTGTTTGTAAAGTTGCTGAGACATTTGGATGTGGTTTGCAAGACTGCTTAGATCCGCCCCTCGTGAGTTCCTGGATCTCCTTATCAATTCCCAAAAAGCACTCCTCTTTTGATCCGTTCGCTCGCATCGCATGACAATCAGCCGCCAATGCGCTTGGATTACAGCATGACGCGGTTGACGTCACGTTGCGAACGCGACTGTAACACACACGGCGTGACGTTCACCCGCATGGACCCATAATAAGGAGTGCTTTGTAAGATGTTCTCAGAAATTACAACTAAATCCAACCTAACTACCAACAGAGATTGATTGCTCAAAGTGGGGTGGGGGAAGTAGGTGGAATGCCCCTGAGCATTTGGGCAATGGATCTAAAAAAACAATATTGCCATAAAGCACAAAAAAATTGCATGTCTCTCTAAGGTTTTATGGGTGCACAATATCAGGTTATTTTGAAAATAATTTACTTAGGCTTGTCCTAGTAAAGCTGTCCAGATAGTACAAACTTACATTCCAACGGCTCTTCTAACCGATTGGCCTAATCTATTACATTGTAATAATAGATCAGAATGATGCTGGAAAACATGATACAGCTGGGAAACATCCCAGGGAAAGTCTCCACTCAACAATAATCACTATTGATCATTATCTCTCCTTTGCTCTACCGCTTTTTCTTACAATAGAGCCAAATCAGCAGTTTCTATACCAACCACGCTATGCTTATGACATTGCTCTCCTCTAATCACGCCTGGGACTAATTGGCAAAATCCCCCCCCCCTAATACTTCACCTTCTACCCTTCGTTATACTAACTCTCCAACACATATATTTTGCTCTCTAATAAAACGGATCCCAATCTACTCTGTACTGGACAAAACGCTCCGCGTTAAACAAGCGCATGTATACAAAATCCTTCTCCTAACTTTTAAAGCCCTTCCCCTGCTGCCCTTCTATATTTCTTCTCGCGTTGTCCCCATATGTTCCTGGCCCGTACCCTCCATTCATAGCAGACAAACAGCTCCTGTACAGACCCCACTAGTACGCTCTTCTCGCTTAAACCTCTTAGTGGCTCACATTCCTCTGGAATTCTATTCCCCTCTTATACGCAAGAAAAACCTCTATTAGAAGGTTTAAATGATAGCTACATCATACTCTCTGGAAACCAGCACAGTCCTGATTGTTTAATTTGCACTGCATACGGCACTACAGAATTATACAAAACCATTGTATCTGTATGTGTACCCACCTAACTAGATTGTAAGGCTCTACGGGGAGGGACCTCCTCTTCCTATTGTGGCAACAGCTCTAGCACTTTCTATCATATTAATTTATATATTATTACCTTCTCTTCCCTTCTGCAAATACCTTCCCTGTTAACTGTTTATCACCTTCCTCCTTTCTCGTCTACCTTGATCTTTCCCTCTTCCCCCAAGACCGAGGGAGTATTGAAATTCAGTATTACTCTTCTTTATTCCTGTATCATTATCCTTATTTTTTACATATTATTTATGCAGAATAATAAGTTAGCTACAGGAAATAATGCGTTTGCTTTAAGGAAATAATCGATCTGCAGTCTACTTTTTGTCTAATATTGATACATGTAAAAGAAATATTTAAGAAATGCTAATAGTTTTTAATATCTGTTGTGGTTGTCAAATGAAGTTCCACTGACATTAAACAATAACAAGGGGGGGCTCCCTCGGTCTTGGGGGAAGAGGGAAAGATCAAGGTAGACGAGAAAGGAGGAAGGTGATAAACAGTTAACAGGGAAGGTATTTGCAGAAGGGAAGAGAAGGTAATAATATATAAATTAATATGATAGAAAGTGCTAGAGCTGTTGCCACAATAGGAAGAGGAGGTCCCTCCCCGTAGAGCCTTACAATCTAGTTAGGTGGGTACACATACAGATACAATGGTTTTGTATAATTCTGTAGTGCCGTATGCAGTGCAAATTAAACAATCAGGACTGTGCTGGTTTCCAGAGAGTATGATGTAGCTATCATTTAAACCTTCTAATAGAGGTTTTTCTTGCGTATAAGAGGGGAATAGAATTCCAGAGGAATGTGAGCCACTAAGAGGTTTAAGCGAGAAGAGCGTACTAGTGGGGTCTGTACAGGAGCTGTTTGTCTGCTATGAATGGAGGGTACGGGCCAGGAACATATGGGGACAACGCGAGAAGAAATATAGAAGGGCAGCAGGGGAAGGGCTTTAAAAGTTAGGAGAAGGATTTTGTATACATGCGCTTGTTTAACGCGGAGCGTTTTGTCCAGTACAGAGTAGATTGGGATCCGTTTTATTAGAGAGCAAAATATATGTGTTGGAGAGTTAGTATAACGAAGGGTAGAAGGTGAAGTATTAGGGGGGGGGGATTTTGCCAATTAGTCCCAGGCGTGATTAGAGGAGAGCAATGTCATAAGCATAGCGTGGTTGGTATAGAAACTGCTGATTTGGCTCTATTGTAAGAAAAAGCGGTAGAGCAAAGGAGAGATAATGATCAATAGTGATTATTGTTGAGTGGAGACTTTCCCTGGGATGTTTCCCAGCTGTATCATGTTTTCCAGCATCATTCTGATCTATTATTACAATGTAATAGATTAGGCCAATCGGTTAGAAGAGCCGTTGGAATGTAAGTTTGTACTATCTGGACAGCTTTACTAGGACAAGCCTAAGTAAATTATTTTCAAAATAACCTGATATTGTGCACCCATAAAACCTTAGAGAGACATGCAATTTTTTTGTGCTTTATGGCAATATTGTTTTTTTAGATCCATTGCCCAAATGCTCAGGGGCATTCCACCTACTTCCCCCACCCCACTTTGAGCAATCAATCTCTGTTGGTAGTTAGGTTGGATTTAGTTGTAATTTCTGAGAACATCTTACAAAGCACTCCTTATTATGGGTCCATGCGGGTGAACGTCACGCCGTGTGTGTTACAGTCGCGTTCGCAACGTGACGTCAACCGCGTCATGCTGTAATCCAAGCGCATTGGCGGCTGATTGTCATGCGATGCGAGCGAACGGATCAAAAGAGGAGTGCTTTTTGGGAATTGATAAGGAGATCCAGGAACTCACGAGGGGCGGATCTAAGCAGTCTTGCAAACCACATCCAAATGTCTCAGCAACTTTACAAACAGCACATGTAGCTCAGGAGGGACCTAGGAGTAAAAAAAGGTGGGGGGATTTTTTTTAAAGCTGCAGCTTACAATTAAAACTTAACTGCTTTACAGTGAACTTTCCTTAAGGCATTGGTTATGATGCACACAACCCCCAACATCACAGGTTCAAAATCCCCAGACTTTTATTTTGTTTCCATTATGTTCCTAGAAAATGATAAGCTTCTCATGTAGTACTGCTCCTCTGGCGAATGTCTAATTGGGTCAAGGGTCATACTCCTTTTTAGCAAGACATAATTACAAAGTTGCAGGTTAATTCCCCAGACTTACTTTCATTGTACTGAAATTGGTTTCTATTCTCTTGCTTCCATGCCAGCAAAGAAATACAACTGCAAAGGTTTGTATGAACAGCAATGATTCTATCATGTTATGGCAGGAGCATTGGATTTGTGTAAAAACAAACAACAAACTGTAATACCTATTTTCTGTCTGGGAGAGGGAGGATTCCTGTGCTTTATTGAATTGGCTGACGTGCACCCACGCTTCTAGGAAGGCAATGCTGCAACTTCCTTGTTTTAGATCTGTTGACCCTACAGAGCATGTAGTAGCTGGGGTTAACCAGCTAGGTTAATTATGGAGCTGACACCCTATTACTCCACGGTTAACTTTATCATCCCCAGCCGCCACAAAAAAAAAAAAAAACAAAAACGCAAGCTATAGACGAGACACAGCTTTTTGTATGTTTCTAATGTGGCTTTGTCTAATTGGGTCAATATTGGATATGGAATAATTTAGTTCCTCTTTAACCACTAGTTCTCACCCCTAAGTCTGGCTTGTAGTACTGTCTGTGGGCCTCCCTTCCGCCCACAGTCCCACCATGCAAGAATCAAAAGATACAACATTTTCAACAATATAACTTCTCTACATTTTGCAACCTAGAGATCAAAATTAGCTCTTTTGGATTCAAGTATCACTTATTCATATGATGACACAAATCTACTTGTCCCACCCCTGCACTAACTCCTGTCATCCACTCACGTATCTCTGACTATTCCTTGCCTGTCCTCCTGATCACTCCCTCAAACTGAATGTTTCGATAAACTGAACTAAAACCTTACTGACATTTCACATCTACTCCCAGATCCCGACCATCTATTTCTGCTTGACAATACCCCGATGTTTCCATATCCAGTCGCCCACGCATAGTGTACTGATTGACTCAAACCTGTTTTTTTGTGGGGCCAGGTACACGCCTTGGCAAATTGCCTATTGGTGATAAGTGCTAGTGATAACTCAGTTTTAGTCCTCTACTATTGGACCATAGCTATAGCAGCAGCGATGATAACACTTAGAAGCACACTTCCAACTTTGCGATTACTCCATTTATTAGCAAACCACAAACACATGTTTTGGGGATCACATTGTCCCCTTATCACGGTGAAGTGGGACAATGTATCCTGTGAAACGTAGTTCTTTGTGGTTTTTGGATATAAATGGAGTAATCCATCAGTTTAAGGTGTGGCTTCTCATTGTATATCTTCTGCTTGATGCTCTAATTATTGGACTCTCTCTCTCTCCTCCTTTCTACAACCACATTAAAGGGCATGTCCCCCCACCAAACTATAATTCTCCCCCCACTGGACCCCACTCTATAAGTTGACTAAAAATCCACCCTCTCCAATAGTTTCTAACAAAGTAAAAAAAACTGCCGCACCAGGAGGATAGTAAGTCCTATAGGACTCTCCTCCGGTCTCCCCTCCCCCCGGGAGAAGTTTGGCATGCGCACTACGCTCTCCCTCTCCCTCCCATTTTGGTCTCCCTCCCCCTAGCTCACCCCTATTGCCACTTGTAAGGGCTCACTTCCTCCAGTTCCCAACCGTATCTTAGATTACCAGAGACTCCTCCCCCCGGCGTTCTGAACTGCCGGCAGCCTGTCCGTATTGCTGCCTCTCAGCCATCAGGGACGCGGCTGCCGGTCCCGCCCCCTGCTTGCAGTTCCTAGCGGTTGGGGCTGGGGGAAGGTGTCCACAGTGAAATCCGAAATAGCATAATATGGGCCTAGGCACTCCCGTCAGGCATGTGGCCAGTGTATTCCAGGTGCTGCTTCCCCTCTGGTCCTCTACCTCAAGGACTCCAAGCTTAGCACAAGCAGGAAAACGGTTGATGAAGCGCACAAAAAAAACAAAATTCTGTTTATTGCTCACACAAACACACAACATTTCGGAGAAGGCTATGTCTCCTTCATCAAGTGTCTGATGAAGGATAATATAGCGTTCTCCGAAACGTTGTGTGTTTGTGTGATGCAATAAACAGAATTTTTTTCTGAGAAACAGTGTGCTGCTTCCTCAACCCTTTTCTGCTTGGCCACAGTGAAATCCATGACCGTTTCCTTATTCTGTCTAACTATAGCACGCATTATTGCGCATGCACACTATAGCTGTACTGTGGCTGCAGTGGATCGCGCAAAAAGTACGTTTTTTGAATCTTCGTTTCCCCAGATCCTGAGCTATTGATTGAAGAACGGAAGTTAAGGCATAGCTCCTTAACCTCCCGGGCTTCAATCAATATATTAAAGAATAGTTTCACTTGAAAGTGAACTATTCCTTTAAATATTCAGTTTAGTATTCATTTAATCCTTCTCTTCTCCGCAAGGAAGGGGACATTAAATTGTAAATAGGGTGGAATGAAGGGTTCCATATTTTAGTCCACTGGCAAGATGGTTTCGTATTACCTGCACATTTTTACCAATGGCACAGTATATAATTATTTGTCTCTTGCCTCTGTTAAGTTACATCACCACTATGTTTAAATTGCACCCGTTGAAGTTAATTAACAACCATGAGCAATACTAAGTAAAAGGACAGACGAGATCAGGTGGCATATGAAGTTAGAGGTAACAATTAAGAAGCTTGAATTTCTGACCTTATAGAGCTCTTGTACCTTGGACAATGCTGAAATATATACACTTTCCATCCTGAACCACTTTGACCTTTAGATTCAGCATTCCTAAACTAATATTTCCTGATAGACAGACTAGGCCAGTTTCACCTTAGTTTGTTTTTAGATAGCATCCTTAAAGGACCTGTAAACTCCATCCTGCATAACGACGGTGGGGGACTAATGTGGCATCCGTTTCTTATTATTCACAGGGAGGGGACACGCTGATGCTCCCCTCCCTGTGAATAATAGGACGCTCGGGGACCTGGAACTTACCTTACCCGCCGCTCCACTCGCAGGGGGGCCGTCTCAGTCACTGACGAGCCGCTCTTTCCCGACCCCACGCGCCCTATCTTAGGCGCATGGCTCCAATCAAAAGATAGGGGCGCGGCGATCGAGAGAACAGCTGTTCAGAGACTGAGCGGCTGCGAGTGAGCGGGAGGTAGGGTGTTCCAGGTCCCCCCGGCGTCCCTATTCTTCACAGGGGGGGATAAAACGTTCTCCCTCCCTGTGAATAATAGAAACAGATGCACATAGTCATTTTTAGAGTTTAGTGTTCCTTAAAAACTACCTAATTGTTGTTATTGAAATTCAGTATTGGTCTTTATTCCTGTTATCATTATCCTTATTTTTACATATTATTTATGCAGGAATAATAAGTTATCTACATGAAATAATGCGTTGCTTAATGGAAATATCGATCTGCGTCTACTTTTTGTCTAATATTGATACAGTAAAAGAAATATTTAAGAAATGCTAATAGTTTTTAATAAGCTTGTGTGGTTGTCAAATGAAGTTCCACTGACATTAACCAATAACAGGGGGAGTAGTGAACCACACGCCTAAAGCCCGAAACTAGTAACACTGTGTTATGGCTCATAATGGATTTCTAGTGCTTGATCAAACTTCATATTGTTAGGAGTTTATAAACCTTATTTTGCATTCTACCTGACATTTTTGAAGTTGATGCTTAGCAAAGCTTTTGCTACTACTTTTTTTGTTTTATAACCTCTTCTATTAATGACGAATGTTACATGTTATGAAAGTACTGTGTTGCTGAAAATATCTGCACTTATATTAGAACTCCATTACTGTTTGTTAAATATACTGAATGTTTATAAAATTAACTATTTGAGAGGGTTTGCATTAACCATGGACTTTTCTTTCATGCGCAAATGTTCTTTTGTCTCTAAAGAAGACAGTTTTAAAATACATTTCCAATACTGTGCAGCTAATACAGTTGAAGGAATCTGTGTGTGTACAACTCCTACCAATTATATTGGCACATAGTACCCACTCCCGCTGTATTTCCAAACCCCAAAGTGATTAGGCAGTGGGCACAAGCAGGATCTAGTGTTTTTGCTATGCACTCCCTATAGTTTGCAGATGGTGGCTAAACATATATAAAGGCACCTTTTAATGAGTCATTCAATTGTATAACAGAATCATTGTTGTGTTGCCTTCTCATTTTCATGTTTTTTTAGAAATCAGGTTTGGGATTTGCATACAGTTTCCATAAATTTTGACTGCTCTGTGTGCAGTCCGCCTGCATTTTTATTATTAACCAATATGTGCAGTGTTTAGTGAGTGTGGCAAAAAAAAAAATAGGTATTCCAAATTTATTACCTATATACTCGAGTATAACCGACCCGAGTATAAACCGAGGTACCCATTTCACCTAAAAAAATCTAATACAAGTTGTTAAATATAAACCGAGGGTAGAAACTTGGCATCACAGATGTTTGGAAACTACAACTCCCACTAATAAAGCATGCTGGGAGTTGTGTTTTCCAAACATCTTGAATGCCACCCTCACTTTGGCATTCAAGATGTTTTGGAAACTACAACTCCCAGCATGCTTATTGGCTGGAGCTGTAGTTTCCAAACATCTTGAATGCCAATGTGAGGGTGGCTTATCAAGATTTTGGAAACTACAACTCCCAGCAATAAGCATGCTGGGAGTTGTAGTTTCCAAAACATCTTGAATGCCACCCTCCCACCCAGTTTCAGTTTTGTACCATGTGGCTTCTCTTCATCCAGGATCTGTGGGCTCTCCTAAATCCAAGGGCTTCCTGGACTGTGTGCTGGTAGGTCCTCTCCATTCCGCAGCAGCGTCCTCCTCCATTCCGGCAGCAGCGTCTCTCCATTCCGGCACCGCACGATCATTCCATGTACTGGCACGCCGCTGACTCACTAATTTGGCGCCGGCTTGGTGTCTGGCAAGTGACGTCGGCCGGCGCGCCAGTACATGGACTGATCGTGCAGCTGCCGGAATGGAGAGGACGCTGCTGCCGGATGGAGAGGACGCTTACTTCAATGGTGTTGACTCGAGTATAAACCGAGTCCGAGTTTTCAGGCATTTTACAGCCTGAAAAACTCGGTTTATACTCGCGTATATACGGTATATTAATATTGTAATGCAGGTGTATTTATGAAATTAACATCGCACTACCAAGCATCACTTTCTTAAAGGGAAAAACATATTTTTATAATTAGTTTGCATTCACATCTCTTGGTATTCACCTTTCCTTCTGCCTTAAAGCATTATTTGAATCAAGGTGCAATTGATAATGGTGCATTGGGTATAGTGTGCTTACATGTATATTCCCTTTAATCTTAATTATAATGCGTGAAAGATACCTTTTCTCATACTATGTACTATGAATAAGTATTTACATACATTGGTAGTTTTGGTTATCATTCAGATAGAGGTAACCTTTATCAGCAAAATTGCACTCTGAAAACTAATTTAGTGGTTAAAAGAAAAATAATCATGTAGAGAAACTAACTAAATCATTTTTCTGCCTACTGTATGTTCTGTGTTTTTTGTCAGCCATTAGTGCTGTAATTCTATAAAGTAAATGACGTGGTGTTGTGTAGGCGATTAGCAGCACAAAACAACTGGCGGTTTGAAAATGGTACAAATAGTCTGTGGTGCCACAAGGAATTTTGCTACTACAAAGTGTGCCCTTTGGTGGGCAGTGGAAATAATGTGTGTGCATGTTTGTGGCGTATGTGGGGAGTAAAATCTCTCACAACCCTATAATTTTAGGGTTTGTCACATCCCCTTTTTTTGATTTTAGTACACACTCCGGTTGTTTTGGAAAGATTCTATCTGTTAGATTTGGAATTGGCAAGTTTGCCTATGGCTAGTTTGGGCAACATGAACCCTGTGGTTAATCCATGTGTCCAGAACCACTGCCATACTAACATACAATAGAGACCTAATGGTATAGAGCCATATACCATTATATTAATAAAAACATACCCCCCACCACCTCATTGGTAGCACTCTAAAAACTCAATGCAATCTCCTATGGTTTATAATAATCTTATACTATAGGAATATCTGTTGTATTCAGTTAGTTTTAACTGGAACTTAAATTTTAGTTCTTGAAGACATTTCACTAGTCATCTGACTGGCTTCTCTCAATTCAGAATACTTGTACAGAATCTGTTGGCAATTATGTATCCTGAAAGTCCCAATTAGCATATCACAGCCAGGTGTTAGGGACCTCCTGATGCAAGTGTGATTGCATTGTGGCTAAGAGTGTGTAGGACAACATATACATGGCATACAGTTGGTGTCAACCCCCACCATCCACCTCTGTTCAGCTTGGTTTCTTTATTTTCACATAAGGCCTCCTTCACATCTCTCTTGAACAAGTCACGACCAAGTTCTTTCTCTCTGTCTTGCTTTTCCCCTTCACTGTTGGTACACGTGTTCTTTTCTTTCCTTCACTTCTTTTGACTACAGTGCTAAGGGTGATCACACTCCTGGCCAATAACACACAATGAAGGTTTTAAAAAGAGATATCCCACCACCGTATATAATTAAAGGTCAGACTTACTACAACAGCTTCAAAGGATAAGCCATTGATCGAGCAATGTATCATTGCTGTACCCTGGTGAGGCACATCCATCATAATGGACTCCAATATACAACACAGGAAGAATTACCATTAAGAACCTATAGTCAGCAGCAGCAACTCTGTAACATACAAGTGGCAAAATACCACCTTGTGGTTGTCCAAATGAATATTAACAAACAAGATTGAAATATAGTACTCTGTGCAGAAGAACTATGGTGTCCTATGATGTGACATCTCTCTCACCTGTAACCCACCAAGGAGGCTGTTGACATGGTGGAGAAAACCCGCTAGTCCAAGACAGACTCTTACCAGCAGAACTGGTAACCCAAAGAGGTGTTCCCTAATGTACTTGTTGCCTGAATACCACACTATTCCAAATACAGGGATAATTCTATAGCAAAAATGGATATACTATGGGATCTCCAGTTCTCCCCATTGTGGCCAACCTTTACATGAGGAAGTAAAAAACAGGCGCTTATACCTTTAAGGGCATAACACCCATCCACTGATTCAATCCTTGGAAATACCTGGGTTAAATCTACCAGAAGGATGTACAAGCCTCACAGAACACATCAATGCTGTAGCAATAACAATAAAATTTACAAGGGAAGAGGTACTAACAACACACACTGACTTTCTTGATTGCTTGGTAAACAGGGAAAATGGTTAACTTTAGATCACAAGCTGGGTGTCATCAGAACCATGCAACACAGAGCTAGAGAACTACCCACTACAGCACAGAGGCGAGGCTAAAGAAATGAAACATCTCTGAGGAGCCCTTAAAAACTTGTGGTATCCGACTGTGCCTTTGTCAAAAGAACTAGAAGGAAAGAAAAACACGAATACCAACAGTGAAGGGGAAAAGCAAGACAGAAGAAAAACATGGTCATCCCATATGTTGCAGGGGTCTCTCGAGAAATTAAGAAGAATTTTCAAAAACCCATATCCCTGTCTGCTTTAAACCAAACCACACTGAGGCATTATTGGACATCACTCCGAAAGGCCAATACTGAACCCAAGAAAACGACATCATATACGCAGTGCATGAAGATATCTGATTTGTATGTGGGGAACCAACAGTAACTGCATCAACTTATGGCCCAGCACAGAAGAGCCAATTCCTCATGTCAGACTCAGCCGTGTACCTGCATCTTAGAGATAAAGGACATACATTTGAAGATTGTTGTTATCATATTGGCAAAGGAACGGACTGGCTCGAAGGTGTCAAGGAGAACCATTAATATGAAATAAAGAAACCGAGCCTAAATAGAGGTGGGTGGGTTTTGACACCAACTGTCTGCCATGTACAGTGCTGTTTTGACACCTTACCCTGGGCAGTTTCCTGTACACCTCTTAGCACTATGCAATCACACCCTTAACACCTGGCTGTGATATGCTAATTGGAATTTTCCAGTGTACATAATTGCCACAGTTCTTGTACAAGTCATTCTGAATTAGAAAGCCAGTCGCGGATGACTACGAACGTCTTCAAGAACTAAAACTTCAAGTTCAGTTGATCTAATTGAATACAACAGACATACCATGTCCTGGATGAATGAGAACCTTCACAAGCAATATTATAGGAGGATTTATAATTTGTTTATATTTTTATTGAAAACCTAAATACAATTAATTGCAACACCTGCAAGCTTTTCAGCCTTTGAATTAGAAAGTATGTAGTTTAGGCTGAGGCAACCACTGCACAACATTTAGGCATGAGTTTCTGTAGCTTGTTTTTGCTTCGCCTGTAGTTTCCATAATAGTTCTAAATCACCTCAAGAAAAATCATGATCACGTGTGTTGCGATGAAAGATGTGAAGCAATTTGCCAAGAGGGGGCATGTATATATATTGAAACGGTGCACTATAATGCCCTTCACTGCAGATGTAAGAGTTTTGAGGGCATTCACAGCCAGTGAATGTGTATCTATGTTCAGTCAATTTTCTTAAATTGATTTACATTCTGGATGTTTTTGCACTTTACTGTCTGCCAAACAAGGTGACATAAAACACACTTTGAGGAAACTTGTATATGAAAAATTTGTTTCCAGATAATGATTGTTCCAGGGATATCATTTGCTTGCCTGATAAAAAAGGTTTAGATATTTTGATAACTTAAATATATGTGTATAAGCAACCTGGCCATATCATAGCATACTTGTGCCAATGATGATGTCCTTTCATTTAAAGAGGCCTATTTACAGAGTGTATTGTGCCAAGAAAAATAGCACATAATGTTTAGCGTGATGTTGAAATGGGAATTTTTACATAATTTTTTAGTCTCCCTGCAGTTGCTGTCTTACACTAACCACATAGAAATACACTGCTCTGCGATCCACCCGCATTCACCAGATTGCTGCAAATCGTTATGGGTGAGAACGCAGCAGTGTGGCCTGCCCTAATAGAATGTGCATGCTTTACTCCATTTAGCTTGGGGTTAAGTTATAAAAGCTGTTGAGTAGTGGGCTGTCAGCTGCTGCATGTGCAGTTTTTTTTTAACGCTCGCCTAGAGAATTTTGGTAGTGTGAGTAAGGTCTCCTACCTTTTTAATTGATGTGCTTTGTACTGCATAAATTAAGGGGGAACCCAATCTGCTCAGTGTTCTCCCTAGGGTCTTTTAGTCAGGCGGCCCACTTGGCTACTTTTTTCTAGCCATGCCACACTTGTGATTTATAAAGAATTTACATGTATATGTATACAAAATGTACCAAAAAGTCATTAAAACTACTCCTGCCAAAACTGCTTTGTCAAGACCCCTTTTTTACACTTGCAAGATTATTTTACACGTGTTAACTAGCTTTGGCAAGATCACCAAGGCCACAAAAGGGTGGCACAGCAATCTGCAACGCACTCTGTATGCAAGATGCGTGTGATTGTGCTGCCATGCTACATCTGGGTTCCCTTCCGTTTTTGTAAACAACCCCCTGCATTCTGCATCCAAGGAATGCTGGGAGTCATAGTTTTCAAATCTAGTGGGACATCCCTACCTATACAGGTGAGCATGATGCAAGGCTGTTCAGTAATTCTCTTAGAATATAAAGATGGCTATATTTGTTTCAATGAGTTATACTGCATGAGTTTAAAAGGGCATGTCAAGTAATGAAATAATTAATAATAATTAACTAGAAATAGTGCACATTTAATTTTTCCCAACCACCAAATTTCCCCTTCCCCCCCCACCTTGGCTATTTTTCATGCCACCCACTAGGAAAAAATTCTGGGGAGAACATTGTGGCTCTATATTTGCCCTTTTGCAACTGCAGAGAACTGCAGTGGAAACGAAAAAGTCAGATTCAGTATTAATGATTAGTACAAAAAAAAACAGGTTTAATTTATTATAACAATAGTTAACCTTAAGCTGTATATTATTTTCTTATTTATTTTAGGAACATAAGGAAACCTATGATGAAAAAGGATAAGCTAGCCTAAATTTAAGTACCATCATGTGATCTATGATTCAAACTAGTGGATAGTTTGCACCTCTCACCTTTGCATTTGAAGCATTGTGGAAAAATGCCTTTCCCTCCTGTGACTTTTAAAGGGTTACTGTTACTGTCTCCATACAAGTGCCCCCTCTTGTACGCTTTTCAGGCAAGCCTGTGATGATGTCTCTAGCTTCTCTGGGTCTAAAGTTATAGACTGTAAAATTACACTTCAGTGACTGTCTTTAGTCTGTGAAGTCACAGAAATCTTTTTGTAAGCTAGTACAGACCTGAAACAGTCTCTGTAGATTCCTCTACCTTGAGCAATGCTATTTGGTAAGGAATATATATCTATTTTTTTTATAGTGATATAGTTATGGTAAGTATGACTGAAAATATGTTTAAGTTTAAGTTGGGGGAAGCTGCAGCTTTAAAAAAACCTCTTGCCATTTTTTTACCTTGGTCCCTCAGAGCCTACCTTTGCAGCTTGGAAGTTGCTGACATCTTGTTACTGGTTGCTGAATGTTTAGCTCTCCCCCTCTGAGATTTCCTCTGCTTTCTCCTTCTTCTTGAGCCTCAAAAGCAATGGCTGTGTTGTCCGTGCACATCGACATACCTCAGTGCGTGTACGGACGTGTGCATGTGTGGCGAGATGGTCACGTGTGCACATTCCTGCACACCACTGACGTTGCGTGCGCCTGTGACGTTGTGCATGGCACAGGAATTTGTTTTTGAGGCTCAAGAACAGAAGGAAGCAGAGGAAATCTCAGAGGGCGGAGCTTAACATCAGCTAAGCAGTAAAAAGATGTCACCAACTTTCAAGCTGCAAGGTACTTCTGGTGGGGGAATAGAAAAAAAAATGGCAACAGGTTTTTTTAAGCTGCAGCTTCAACTAAATTTGATTTTTACAGCTAAGATTTATTTTTCCTTATAGGGATAACCATAGTATTTTATGGTCATACTTTTCCTTTTATTATTAGTTTCATACAGTAATTTAAAAGTGAGCAACCGCCTTTGGAATGTAATTTTTAGGCAGTGTACACATGGTCCAATATTTTTCTCGTTTGAGCAAAATTTGATCAGGCCAGCTTTTTGTCTTATTTCATTTGCCAAAATAATAATAATGTGAATTTCGCATACAACTGCAGATAAACAAGCCCAGCCCAATAGCCGACTAGCCTGAACCTTAAAACCGAACTAACCGACAGACCGGCAGCCATCTGAGAGGCAGCCAATCAACAGCCGCAGCTGCTACAATAGAGAACGCACTTACAGTAAGCGGTTGGGGGTGGGAAGGAATGCCTTTCAATATATATAAACGTTTTTTACACTACATGAGGGCAGCCAGGGAGGATCAGAGGTGCGAAGGGAGGGAAAGGGGGAAAGGCCTCCCCTTCGCATGTCCACTTGTCTTCTCCAGAGGACTAAGAGGAGGCAGAACCTTTTGGACAAGGACAGATACTCAGTTTCTAACTTGGGACAAGCACTACAGGAAAAACATAAGACAGAGATGTAAGGCAGTGGGACCAGTAGTGGGTTAATTTTAGTTTGGGAGAGTGGGTTGCCCTTTAAAACTCCATATAGCCTCTGCTTTATCATGAGATATGTACACGTAAAGGAACAAATAAGACTGAAGTAAATAATATCCTGCTGGCTTCTTATCCTTCCTCTTTCTGTAATTTGAAACTTTTGTCCATCTTATTATTTTAATGTGCATTAGCATTTAAATAAATCGGTTACTCTGTAATTCCTCTTTGCTTGTCTTCATGCGCTTATTTCTAACACATCCTGAATTAAGTGTTGCCATTTGTACCTCGAGCTCTTTGTTTTCTTTTGTTTTATATTTACATTTGAACATATTGGGCCAAAGTGATGTGAAAAGTATGTATTTACACACTGATCTGTTTTTTAAACCATTTTGTAACGGTAAAAAAGGAATCTGGTAAACACGTGACCTGGTTTTTATAGTTTTATTCTTCCACACATCCATATCAACCAATGAAACTTAGCTTCTTAAATTTTAGCTAACCAATTCCTAAAATAGAATATTGGTTATTTTTATCTCGTTAACAAGGCTATCCTGACATTGAAGAATAATAACTAAAAATAATGTAAGAGCATTACTACATAACTATAGGAATTTTCACAACACCTCAGAAAACAGATAGTGAAATATACAAGTCTGGAAAGGGTTACTAAGTCTGGCTATAACATTTAATGTGGGTTAGGTTTTTTGTACTTTTACACGCATAACCTGAGAATAAGAACCATTGTGCTAGAAGAAAATATTTATTTATCAGTGGGTATCAATTAATAAAAGTTGCATATGCAGTAAGACCGTTGATCCAAACGGAAAGGAAGTGTATTTGGATCTACAAAATGTAAAACTTGATTAAACGCTGTCATACGTACAGTATCTTTTACATATAGTATGGGGACCTGAACCTAATGTTGCAAATTTGTGATGTAGAAACAGGGGTATAAGGGTTCTGTGGTTAAGCATGCCCACATTTTTGGGCCACTACTAACTGCATTTTGTATTTTATCATTGCTAATAACGTAATTTATGTTTGATTACGGGAGGCAATCCCTGAACTTTATACGGTGCAGTGACAATGTATAATGGCTTATTGGCTAACCCTCTTTCTGACCTATTCCTGTAAGTACCTCCTTTTGCATTTATTTTTAATTGTGGGATTTGTAAAAAGTGAATTCATTACCTTATTCCCTCCAATTAGACTAGTTAAATGCAGATAGGTAGTTAAAGACTGGGTATAAAGAATGGTTATAAAATAAAAACTACTCGCAAACTGATTCCCATGCTTCCTCAGTGATACCCTTAAGTTGGTTTAGTGGAAATGTGAAATAGTTGAGGAAAACCTCAAATCGACAGGTCAATTTTTATACTTTTTAAAACATCACTATAAGCAAAAAACATTCATTTTCTGGTAAGTTCTTTCATCCACCTATTTGCTGTGTCACTCTGCAGTCCATGAGTCCCCCCAATGAACTTCAGCATCGCAAAAACCTATAAATTGTAAGTTACCGGTACTTCTCTAGTTAGTTGGATAGAGACATGTCTGTATTTAGCATTTCTGTAAAGAATAGAATTTCTTTCTAAACAAAGAGATATAGAATTGGTAGCTACTAATGGTGGGGAAACCAGTTAAAATCCAAGGGGCTTTTGCTGTTTCATTATTAAGGGTTACTAAAGGAAGTCATTGAAACTGTTATGTGTTTATTTAACCTCCTGTATCTAATGGCATTTTATTTAAAGATCAGAACAATTGAGGGGGTAAACTAAACATGTCAGAACCTAATGAAACGTTGGTCTAGAACAAAAGGTAGTGATGTCTAAGTTTACAGTGTATTTTAGCTTAAAGAGAACTAAACTTACTTTAGATTTTGTTTAATCTTAACCTGAAAGCTTTTCTACCCAGAACACCTATCTATACATTGTAAGATATTTCTTTAATTCGTTGCATTTACGTACATATAAGAAGGTTCTGTAACTAAAAATGCTTCCAGTTGTTTCCCAGTAAAAACTTGCAGCCCATGTTGTCTTCAAAGAGCCATGTGAGCATGTGCACCTATAGGCCACGTACCAGATCCCACTGTTCACTGTCTCTATGCACATATTTTTTTTTACACATGTCTCAACACCAATATGAAGTTGCAGTTTTATTTTCCATCCAAAATAGGTGCATTAGGGGAGTTGAACCTAGTACCCATAGGTTAATTTATAAAGCATCCAGCGCTATAGCAAAGTGAATGTGAACACAGCTTGTTGTATCTTTTGTGAATGTGCCTCTGCCTATTGGAAAATATTGTCTAGGATTTTAGTTCCCTTTAAGACTGGCCACAATACATGTCAGAACCCTGCATAAAAGCACAGTTGCAATGCAGCGTTTCATGTGTGTCTGCACCGCGATTCACCCAATTTTTCTGTTTACTGGACCACATGTGCTCTGGTAACGTAGCACAATCGCAAACTGTAGGGCCTGACACATTTCAATACACTGGCATGAGATTCTCAGGAAATCACAATTGCAATCTAAGAGCATGAGAGTCTCGCCAGTGTGGCCTAGCCCTAAGCTGCGCATTTCATGCAGAATACCATTCAGGCTATACACTGCATTTGAACAGTATTTCATTTGATAAAATCACTTAAAAGTATTATTTCCTCCCACGTATTGAGCTAGTGTGTTTCAATAAATGATATTGGATAGTGATTGTGAAGATTTTATGTAGTTGGTTTGTATATATAATTTTTTTTAAAATGGAATTTGTTAGTCCAGAACACCCATGGTAATTTAATGACTTTCAATGTTATCACATGACCATAGCCTGCAACTCTATTGAATGTAAAGTGCCTGTTCTCAAGGGCTGTTTGATTGCTGCAGCTATGTCCGATGGGAAAAATGGTGACAAATGTTGTGTGCTTACAGTTTTCCCCTAGTGTTAATATAGAAATATTTTGTAGTAGATATAGATAAATAGCTATAGTATAAGTTAACACTGCACAAACTACACATGAACAAAATGGAAGAAAACATGTAGTGATCCATTTTTTTGTCCTTGTGTTGTGTTCCATTTTCCTATTTCTAGGCTTAAAATGGATCTCTACTGAACAACAGTGAGTTTGTTGTTTTTTTTTTATGACCAATACATATGTACTGCTACACACTTCTGTCCGCAAACGGATGAAAACGGACCTTGTGTGAAGCCCTAAAGATATAGGGGATTATTCACTGTGATTCCTACAGCATCAGTTTAGCAGCAACATTAATGGTTTGTTTCAGTATTGGCGTCGAATTTCCATTTTGGCTTTTTTTTCTGGTGACTTTTATCCCTGTTTAATCCTGTGGAAGATCTAATTTTATTATTTGTCAAAACCCATTCAATATCCTTCACAACACCTTTCTTGAATTGTTTTTTTGGGCAAACTTCTTACTAGGGATAAAACCTCAATGAATGACCCCCTAGTATATTTGTGTCTAAAACAGACAATATCCCATTCTTACTATGCCATATAAAGATTACACAACAGCAATAGCAATAACTAAACTTCTCCAATATTTATTACTGCAAACACCACAAATGCAGACAAGTTTTTCTGAACACCTTGTTTTCAAGTTCAAGCTGAACACTGTGAATTTGTTGGTGCTTGACCTAAAAATAGGGAGCCCCCATTAGCAGCTGATTTGCAATTTGTTTCTACTTTCTATATCTGTAGTAACATATTGGATATAAATACTCAGCTAATGCAGTTAAAAGCCAGGTAACTTAACATAGCTGTTGATTGTTAAAATTAAGCAGGTAAAGATTCAGAACATTTAATGAGTTCACGTGTGGCCATGTTTAAAGTGCTAACAGAGCACACATGGTAATTATAACTGGCACCTTGCATAATGCTGCAAACATTTATAATTCTATTTACCAAGGTTGACATATGAAATGCACCACTACAACCACCTTTGTCTTGCCATGTCCTGATGCTATTTTACTATTCTAGTTAAAATACATTTTTAAAATCATGCTATAATATGTGCAGTCTTCCTGCAACTTCAAGATGTGGATGTATATGCTTTGTCTTTTAAGAAAATTACTATTGAACACTGAATTTGTATGTTTGTGCTTTTTCAAGATATTGTGAACATCAAAAGAATCTTGCCTTTTTACTGCTAATTTTTTAACAGACACTTCGCTATAGAAGAAAAGTTTTGGTAAAAATGATTGTAGATGTATTTGACACACTACTATTGTAATACTCTCTTTTACAGATGTCTTCAGGCTTTGAACGAGAATGCCCTAGTCAAAATAAACATCGACCCTCGGCACTTGTGCCACACTGCTCTTCCCAGAGGAATCAAAAATGAGCTGGAGTGTGTTCACTAACATCTCCTGGCTAATATCATTAGACAGTTAAGTAGTCTAAGTAGTATATTTTATTATATTTTCGAATTTAAAAATCCGTATGTCACCTTTTTTTAAATGCGTAATTTTTTTCATTTTAATATACAGAGGAACCTAGTGTCTGAATATAGTTTACATTAAAGGCACACAATCGGAGTTAATGATGTTTTCTAGTCTGCATCTAAAGGTACATTATCATGCCAAGAAAAGCTTGGTCAGAAACCACTCTATAGGTTTATTTGAACTTAAAGGAAACTATATCCAAAAATAAAATGTTTTCTTTTCTAGTTAAAGGGCATCTCAACCCCTAAATAAAATTGTTCTCCACTACTAGCCCACTGGTAGTGTTAAAAAAAATCCTTACCTTCACCTCTGCTCCACTGGTTTCCCTGCAAATTCATCCAGTCCCAGAAGTGAAGAGTAGAGCCTGTCTGTGACTGAAAGGTTTCCACGCTGTTACCTTTCCTCTGACAGGATCTTGGTTCCCACTGGAGCCACTCCCTACTCTTTCCAACCTGTTTGCTGCGCCTGTGCTACCTTTTAACTTTTTTTTTTTTCCGTAGTGTAGGGGACCCTATCCCCTGTGTTTTGCACTGCGGCGCCCGCATCTGTGATTGGCTGCCAGTCGGCCCCCCTGCTTGCAATCTCCTCTTGTAAGAAACCTTTCTGATTAGTTTCTTTTGGCAAACAACACTTCCGGTTAGAGATTGGCTGGGTCCCCTACACTACAGAAAAGTAAAAATGAAGGTGGAGAAACCCTTTAAATGGGCTCACACAGTACCAATCTGTCAAAGATGACAACAGAATCTGCAATATTCTGTCCTGTCATCTTGACAAATGGGAGTACAAACAGTCATGATCATTTCCCCTATATAAAGATATAGGAGAAACGTTGTTGACTGCCATACTCCCTACGATTGCGGGCGACTTTCAATGCTTAAGTTCGGGGGCCAACCATGAAGAGGGGATATTTTCTGTTTGAAACAAGCATTGCTGACTCGGACGATCATTTTTCCTATACAACTCTTACACCCATGGTACCGGTGGGATTGGACATTTGTCGGAATGTGTGTACCCAGCTTTAGTCTGATAACTGGGCAAAGAAGTTCTGGTAACATTGAGGAACTGTAATAAACTGATAAAAAAGTTAAACAAAGAAGACGAACGGACTTCCAACAGCTACAAGTAAAACTTCCCCTTTATTGCCGAACGAGACACTTCACAGAGGGAGACAAACACACTACCCTGACGCGTTTCGTGACGACACACCCCGTCACTTCATCAGAGGGAACCCTCTGATGAAGTCGGGGTGTTCGTCACGAAACGCTGTGATATTCATGATGTTGGAAAGCGTTCCGGAACTCCAATTGAATGGACTCCCACTACAAAGAGGCGAAGTAGAGAAGACGACGTTATGTACCGACTGGTTAATGTTTTATTGTTTATTTTAACAAAAGTTAGCATTTTCTGGGCTATACATTTAAAAATAAATCATTAGTTGCATCTTTGGGGTTTCTATCAGTGCTGTTTTTTTCATGGCAACGCTGATCCTTTAATTTAGATTTTGTGTTATGTATTGTTTAAAGGGCATGTACATCCTTTTCCTTACTTTTTGGTATATAGTAGGGCTTCCTCCCCCAGCGCCAACCACTTAATACTTTGTGTCACCTCCCCAGACTCTACTTACCTTCCTCTTTCCTCCGACGCACTGTCCCCGGACCACTGGCTTGCATGAAACTGCAAGCAGGGCCGGACGGCAGCCGCGTCCGTGATTGGCTGAAGGCAGGCCAATCACGGACCCGGCTGCCGCAGTGGAGAACGCCGGGGAGAAGTAAGGTATTTAGAGTACGGGGGAGTTTCTGACAAAAGTATTATAGCGGTGGGGCTGGGTGAAGGAAGCCCTACTATACCCCAAAGGGGTTTTTCACACTAGAGGGAGAGAAGAAAAACGGGAGGAGCGGGGGGTGGGATGCACCAGAGGCAGAGTCCTATATGGACTCTGCTAGGCTCCTGGTGGCCAGTTTTTGGGAGTTTGGAGGGGCATAGCAGGGCAGCCATTTGAGCAGGAATGTAAGTAAGGATTTATTTACACTAAGAGTGGGGCCAGTAGTGGGTAAAAATTATAGGTTGGGGGGTGGACATGCCCTTTAACATAGGTGCAAACTTTTGCCAGTGTTCTTATTTGCAGCAACTAATCATTTGTTTTAAATGTTTCTGTAGTAAAACAGTAAAAAGTATCATGTGGATGGTTTAGACAAATGAAGACCTTATACAAATTTATCTTTAGTAATGATACACTGGATATGTAGAAAACATTGTTGGCCTGCAGTCCAACAATCTTGTGTGCCTTACGTGGAGTTCTGTAACACAGAATGGCAGATAAAAGAGTCTATTATTTTGTACTGTATGACTTCTTGTTAAACCGGTTGGTACTGTACCTCTTTATAAGAGAAACCTTGGAAAATATTGCAATATGAAGCATCAACATTATATTTTTTTTTATAAATATATATTTTTTACCAGGTTAATATTTAATATATATGTATACTACTTGTAAGAGTAAGAATTTTTATGCTAAAACTGACAGCTGCTGTTGTGTAATATAGTGTTTCCTGTACTTTCAGGTAAATATGTCAGAAGATATCTTTGGAGAGCTTGTTAATGAGGCACACAGTTTCTCCTTCAAGGTAAACTCTCTTCAAGAACGGGTAGACAGGTTATCAGTTAGTGTAAACACAGCTTGATCCAAAGAGGAAGACGTAAGTTTTGTTTTTTTGTTTCTATAAGTTTTAATACAGTATTTAATTTTAATTTACCCTTAAATGAAATCTCTTGTTGAAATCTAGAACATTCATTGACAAGCGACACAGCTCAGCAGTTGCTATTGTCTTTAGAGCCAGCACATGAAATAGGTCATGTGGACGTTCCACATTCTTTCTCATTTAATTATACAATAATAAGCCTTACAGTAGTTTCCATATTTATGTGTATAAAAATGCCCTGTTCTGAAAAATTATGCTAATGGCCATAACATATTATCAGTTTTTTCCGATGCTAAAAAATATTTTATTTCCTAATTTTTAAAACCGCTTTCGTATTAAAAAAAAAGTCAGATAAAATATTGTTGCCGTATATTTCGTCCCCAAAATATAAACATTTATGTGGAAATCTTTATTTGGGTTATCTTGCATGTGTGAATGAAAATTTATGCAAATTAGCAGCACCCTGTTACAAGTTGTGGTTTAAAGACATTTCCATTTCGCTGATTTAATGCTTAGACACTGATGAAAAAAATTATGACTTTCTTCTTGGTCCCTGGTTAAAGGGATACAGAATTCCATTGGAATCCTTTGTGAAAATTCTGAGACTAGCAATATACACATCGGTTTCCTTTACTCTTGTACTAGGATGCAATCATGAATGGAGGACCAACATTGAAATGTCATTGTGCCCTATACTGTCAGTTTATGTTTTTGGGTGTATCTTGTATTCAGTTAAATCAACAGAACTTGAAATTTAGTTCTTAAAGGGCAACTGTGGTCTCCATGCAAGTTTTTTTAAAAAAGAGCCATTAATACATTAAAATGACTCATGCTTCTAGCTGCAATCTATCCAAACCTATAGCAGTATATGGTGGCAGCTGTGAGATTGACATCGCCAGCACATGCCTACATACCCCTTGCCACAGCACTGAGCATGGCCCAGTTGTATCCTACTGCTTACCTGTCTTAAAAGAGCTTCAGAATTTTTTTTATTTTTTGGGGGGGTCATCTACAACGGCACATGTGGTTTATCCTGACTGTAACTTGAAAGGCTATAACTCAGAGAACTGGATAATAATCTTAGCTTGTTTGAAAGATATAAGTAGAAAGGATACAAGAATCTGTTGGCAATAAGTACCCTGGAATGTGTTCTCTATACCTTTTAGGTGTGGGAGGGGGATCCCTAGACTGAGGGGGGAAGTATGGATTAAAGGCATGCAGCAACAGACAAAGCTCAGTGTAAGTGCTACTTACACTTATTCATTTATAGATTAAAGTAATGTTCACTGGAAAATTTAACTACTTCATTTTAATGCTGTGATTGAAGAACATGAGGTAAGGCATAGCTCCTCCATTCTTCATCAGTTCTTAGGAGCAGGAACAAAAGTGTAAGATATTTAGCTTTGCATGATCCACCTCACTGCACTGACCATTCCCAACTTGGAAATTTTCCCTCTATCCCGAACGAGCGCTCGGCCGTTCAGAACTTTCGGCAGCCTCGCACTCGTTCGGGAAGTAGGTACAAGCAGTCCAATAAAGCCGCCGATACCATAAGCATTTACATTCCGTCTAGAGGTTCAGAATTTGGTATCGATGCCTTTAAGTTCTATAGTCTCTGTTTGAATCCACACATAAGAAGATAATCAATGCACATTCCTAGGCCCCCATACTATCATATCTGGACATTGGCATACTTTATAACAAAGGTTTTGTGTTATATACTGTGATCATAACAATACAGGTGGACTGCACTCCAAAGTAGAACGTGTTTTTCAAACCAAACAGTCAAACAGCAAAAATACACGTTTCGAGATCACACCCCCTTCATCAGGGTCAGGGGGGGTGTATCCCTCGAAACGTCGTATTTTTGCTGTTTGATGTTTGGCTTTGAATAAACACGTTCTACTTTGGAGTGCAGTCCCCTCTGTATCTATGTACTGATCTATTTCCCTGTGGAGTAGGGAATTTGGACATTTTTGCACCACCTGGGGATTAGTGCTTGGGACACCATATATACTTATATTACTGTGATCACATGAATGAAAAGCCTTTCAACCACACTAAAGGTCAACCCCATTCTGGAAGTTCCTAACTTCTAACGTTTTTTACGTTATCACCCCTCTAGTAAAAAGTATTTGTAATTTAGAGCAGGTAACTAGGCCATGAGGTATGGTGTTGTAGGTTAAAAATACAAGTAGAGAAGAGAACAAAAAAAACTATTAAAATCAAGGGGTCATACACCAAAAATCAAGTTAACAAGTGATAATATATTAAAAAACACTTACTCTTCAGTTGGCAGATTCTTGTGTTGTCAGTCTTTCATGTGTTCCTATTACTCCCAGTTAGGTGTTAATAAAAAAAGATCACCTCAGGCATACTGGAATGTAAAGCCGCATACCATGTCCGATTCGTCAGCCGATGAACGACCCACGAGGGCGTCACAGATGTACACAACGGCTGTTTCGGCCAATATCACACATGTGTATGCCATGGCGGATTGCAAAGATGCCTGACACTGCATACAACAAGTGATTATCGCCCTTTTCGTCACACGAGTGCTCTGTGCTCGGGGTGTGTCCAAGTATCGGAGGTTGTTTGTCAGCCATACGGACCTTAAACACCATGTTAATCAGATATTTTAGGGACAAGTTGCATCTGTCCCATCTCTCCCAGCACTCTGCTTACCACTAACAATTACTTGTCGGATAAGAATATATTCCTTTCCTCTGTCTTGAATAGTGTAAAAATCTTGGTAACTGGCTGAATGTGTCCATGTACATTGCAAGTATTTGTACCACTGATTGTTTTGGGTACAGTGCTACTATGTTTCAAATCGTTACTAATCTAAATTTAATACAGTTTCAGAAACAGCAGCTGTTGGATCCGAGGAACAACTGCTAGAAACTGTTTGAAGCAGCTGTTTTTCCAGTTAATACTAATCTCCATCATTGACATTAAATGAAAGAGTTCCTGCTTCTTTATACTAAAGATATCAACAATGCAATGATTTTTTTTCTATATTTAAATCTATGGTTTTCATGAGCAGTTATCTGATTTCATACTAAAACTGTTTTCTGAATAATGGAATATCCATGCACTTGGTTGATTATACATATTTACATTGATATAGTTTACTAGTTATTAACATGGGCAATGCACACTCACAATGCCTAACAACACATACTCACGTGCAAATATTGCCCGAAGTACCTGCTTGATTCATCTGGGAATGGGGGGAAGTGTGCAGGAACTACACACAGAAAATCGGGGCTTTTACCGTTATGTGTGTACCTTTGTTCCCAAACGAGCGCGCGGACTTTCCTCGTTCGGGAAAGTCCGAAAATTTCCATCGGAAAACACCAGTCCCGATGATATTCATAGGGAGAACGCTCGGACTGTGTGGTATGCAGATCTTTGAAAGATGCAGACAGGATCTTGCAGATCCTGCCTGTCATCTTTCAGAAATCTGTACTGGGTGTACTAGCTTTACTTTCTGGTAACATAAATCTATTGTGTTTACAGTTTAGTTCATTAAAGGGGAACTGTGGGTCCCACAATGACTTTAAGTAATTAACAGGAATTGCTTTCCTAAGATTTTTTCAATTTACTTTCATATTTTTTTTACATAGTTATAAGATATTTACATTTTTGTGTGTAATATGAAGCAACCTCACCAGATCCCCTGCACTTGACGTGACAGTCCCTATTCCCTGTGCCTCATCTTTCCTTTAATGTGCCTGGTCCTTCATTAAATTAAATTAAAAAATCAATTATTAAAAGGTTTCCATGGATAGAAATATGTCCTTTCACAACTTGGAGCCACTTACTGTGCAGTTTTAAAACATACACACACACACCTCCACACCTCTCCCTGCTGTGAGCTGTACTGTAAACCCCACCAAGTAAGGCAAACACTACTTCTATATATTATTATGAGGGCAGGTGGTGTTGCATATTCATTAGAATTGCTGTTTTTCTATAGTTTCAGTAGGTTTTACTTTCACTGCTTTTATTTATCAGAGAACCAGTTGAATGTTTCCTTTAAGCAACTCTTCAGCTGATCTATCTCGACTTTTATACTAAGAAAAACCCTAGATTAATGTCTTTCTTTTCTTTTCTTTTGTTTTTATATAAAGGCCATCAGGAAAGTGACACTAGCTCTTTTTTTTGTGGATTCTATTTGCATGAGGGTTTTGATGACTGATTAAATGGCTCTTTTAATACATTTATTTTGCAATGAAATCATTGTATAGCTGCTATTTCCTGCAGTGGCGTCTTTGGCTACGGAAATGTAATGCAGGGCTGGACAAATCCTTCCAATTATTTAGCAGCCAGCTCAAAAAGTTAGGTGGCCATACTCCTGAATGATAATGGGTAAATCCATTGGGGAACGCGGGATTTACTATTATCGTCAGTGTGTAGGGCTGTTCGTGACCTATCAGAGGGCCACGAAGACCGTAGTCGGACGATATTGGCATCCTTTACTTACTTTTAAATAGAGGGAGCCGATCTGATACTGTGTATGGCCGCACAGCCGACCGATATCCTCATCACCGCGTGTGGGGATCGGTCAGGTCGGTGTCTGCTGTTCACACAGCATGTGTGCCAACGATATCAATGTGATCTGTATGTACACATGCTGTGGAAATCGTATTGTATGGCCACCTTTAGGCTAGCAACTTAACACCCTCCCAATGTCCCATGGCTGACTGTGATCCACATTCCATCACCTTAACCCCACCCATTACACAAATGCTACTGATTTTACATTGAAAAATTGACTTTGCCTCGTATGTATGTATAGTTTATTTAAAGGCAACCACTTGAGGACGCATCACTGTACAATAACAATTTCAATCTATAATGTATATATGTCAGCAGATCTTACTTTGATTGGTTAGTGTTGCTGCTAAATTCAATCCAGTATTTGTTTTGTCAAGCTCATTCCCCCAGCCCCCTTCCAGACTATCTGACTCTGTAGGGCAAGCAATGCTCAGTAATCCTATGAGGCATCATTGGGAGAGGGAATTTCACAACCGTGCAGTCCACTTACTGTCACCATTCCAGATATAGCAAACTATATGTAACAGAAGAGTTTATGATACTAAGGTACTTGATTGACTGCTGAAATGTTAAACCCCCATCACACAGTCGTCATTTTGAGCGATCCGATAAATTAGATTGGATTGTTCAAAATAAATCATTCTTCGTGTATGTGTGTTTTTCTGGTGACTCACTGACAATGTGAGCAGTTTATTGAAAAATAAAGTGGGGTCAGGTGGGAAAGTTTCCGCCGACCTAGCTCTCTGCAGATTTCTAGGGGAAATCTGTTGAAAGATTGGACTCAAGTGGGGGCTTCTAGTGTGTTCTTTCACGGCAGAAAGATGATATAGAGAAAGGATAGATGGACAGACAGATTTTGAGATATTGTGGGGAGTTTTGAGATCCCTCCCCATTGAGAGCTTACCTTCTGATGTTTCCCGTGACATTCAAGCAATGCAGCAGCAACCTCCTGGACCTGTTCTTTATTGCAAATGAATGGGCCAGGTGGGACATCGAAGGAACATCGGAAGTAAAACTGCAGGCGCTAAGACATTAATAGAGTAGATTTACATCTAATGTATCTAATATCTTCAGTATTGTATTGGCACCTTTACTCTTTTAGTGGCAAGTATGTCTTATAGATGGGGTAAACCTCTAGGTACGTATGTTGCACCTCCGTATCTGAACACATAGGTGATTATTACTAAAAAGGATGTTTCCTTGCTTCAACCGTGTGCCATTGTAGTTTGGTACAAAAATGGACGAGTTATAAACATCCTTTACAGATGAAAAGATAAGACATAAGGGTCACTCTACAGTCTACAGTACATTTTCCTTAAAGGGCCAGTCCAGCCCCAAATGAAAACTTGCATACAGGTAAATCTACCCCAAAACCCTAAACGGTAATAGTTTTGAAAAGCTGAAATATATATAGTCTAACCTGAAATCCTGCACACATGTCCTGGTGACCCTGTTTCTGCTTCCTGGTTCTTCCAGTTAGCAACTGTCAGTTTGGATTTGACAGTTGACATCACAGCAACTACTGAGTTTAAATCCCTATCTGCCTCTTCTGAGCATACCTAGGCTCAGTTACAGGTTTTTAAATTTGCTCAGTTTTCATGAGGCACCAGAAGCATAGCAGTCATACCGTAATGAATCATAGGACAAAGTATAATTATCAACCATTTTCTAACTCTTTTAATAGATATTCTTATATGGGTGGTTTGCCCTTTAACCTGTCTATGTGGTCTTATGTACATTGGTAAAACTACCCAAAAGATAAAAACACAAATCCTCAGACATTAAGGGTTTAACTAATTTGCCCTTGCCGAACAGTTTTTGACATGGAAGTGAGATTTAAAAAATTGTTAAAGCATGAAGTGACGGGTACTACCAGTTTAAAAGGAGAGACGTACTTGTGGATCAAGAGATTGCTGTCACGGCTCTCTGGGGTTAATCAGGGACACTAATGCTACCTAGTTTTAGGTTAACTATGTGATCAGGCCCTTGTGTTTTTATGTATACCCTGTATTATTAAGAGTGCCATCGTCTGGTAATGTTAACTATAGTTGCTAATCCAGATAGTTATTTTACACTTTACCGTATATATGAAACGGAGTAAATTCATGTGAATTATGTAACTTCCTGTTATAAAGTATTTAATTGCTTAATGCTGTGTGAAAAGAATGTGTCCACAGCTTGACAAGGGGGCCAGTCTTCCAAAACTTTGCCACTGTGAGTGGACATTATGCACTTTTGATGTTAAGAATTTGCAAAAAAATGGTTGTCATTTCTTTTGCCTCTATCTTAGAGTGTTTGGATGCCCTCCGTTTGGAGTTCAGTTTCAGTTACCCACTCCATCTAATGAACGCGACACAGATTGAAGTAGCTGCCATTATACCCATAAACTCATTTGGGAGGTAGAATATCGCATGTTAAACTTACTGTCATCAACCGCAACGCTGCCTTCTAAGACTAATTGTCACGGATGTCTCACGTGCCTCCTATCTCTTAAGGCACACATATGCACAAGATAAGAGGCATGTTGGTGACAGGTGAGTGTAAAGCTAGGTGACACATCGACCAGATACTTTAACTTTGCACTTTTGACCAGGTCCAAAGGACGTTGTTCATAGCAATAGTAGCCGCGGCCGACATTTTCAACACCATGTCCGCATCCGACAAATGAATGTCCTACTCTTCGCAGAATGCATTACATATGGTAATGTATATCTGGGGGAAAGTTGCCATTTTATTAACCAAACCAAAGCAGTATTGTTTTGTATCATTGTGCGTGTTTAAAGGTAATACAGAATCCTTTTGAGTAATTTATGATTTAATGGTTGGAATTCCATTTTCCTTTGCTGATTTATTAAAATAATATTTACTAAGTGTATATAGTCGACTTTACTGTGGTCTTCTGATTTCTTATTTTAAGCTACGTTATTGTTTAAAAGAATTTAATAGGCAAAATAAGGGCCGGTAGTAGGCTACACTGACTGTTTTCCCCTCACCTATTATTTACTCACATCATTGGATTATTTCTTTAGTTTTCCTTTACAGGATATTTACAATGATAGAAAGCATTCTCGAAGTTTCTACCATCAGATCAGCAGTTGTTTCCCGCAAGACTTTGCAATACCTCTTTATGAAACATATGAACTGTGGGTGAGCATCTCCCCTCTTAATACCTGACACCCCTACAGGTGAGTAAGTCATTCATACTGCTTGTTTCTGTGTTCTCTCAGTTGCTGAGAATGCCAGATTCTAGTAATTTTACTATCCATACTGACTAACATACAGGAGATTAGTCTACAAGCAATTTAAAAATCAATTACAAAACTACAACAATATGGATATAAAATGATCGTCCTAACAGATTGAGAATGGTTTGACTTTTTTCTTTCTTCTCTTTGTTTTTGATAAGATAGAAAGTAATAGTATTAAATTGACCCAGCCCTAAATGGATTAACATCACTCTAAACATTGATCTAGACCTCCCTGTTCACATGCTGTATAAACCTCACAAATTAACTAATTGTGTTCTTGTGCTTTCCACTTCCACTACCAACTACACGCACTGACTCCCAACAGATGTCACCAGCGTATGGAAGTTACATAAGATATCAATTTAGAGCGATAAAGATTCCCAGTACTTTTGAGGCCCTCTCGTTACAATGTGAAGTTTATTTTAGGTTTACATTAGTACAACATGTGATGTTTTATTTACTTATGTTCATGTCTGGTGGTAATTAACAGATTGGGCAGTTACTGTATCATACCCACCATTTGAACTTTTATAAGGGATTTGCCTCAAATGTCATGAAGCTGGCTATCTCACAACATGAGATTGGCTTCTAAATTTATCCAACTTAAGGTAACTGTGGTCTGAATTCTTCCAATTAGTAAGAATTATATAAAAAGTCCTCCATCGTACTTTAAAATAAACTAATCACTACTCTAGGTCAATTTGTGAGACATGCTGGAAAGTCAGCAATATTACTTCACTCTCCTTGCTTGACACTGTTTTTCACCATGTGGACCAGACTCTTCCTTGCATTAGTAGTCTTCCTCTTCTCAACTATCACTTTTTCCCCAGGTACTTCCTGATTGTCCCCGCATTAATCTTAACTGACATGCTTTCTCCCCCGGGGCAAAGGACGGGCAGCAGGTAGGTGGAGGTCACTCACTCTAGAGCAGGAGTTTGAACATTTCACACCAGTGTAATTTCTCTCAGCTCCGCCAGAGATGTATTGTCGGCTCATTTTTACATGAATACTGCAGACTGTCATTCAACTTAACTTGTTTTGAGACTCACAGTTGCCCTTAAGTATAAGAAAATAGTATTTTTTCACCACTCCATCCAAAAGCCAAAATGGTGTTGATTTTATTAAAGAACTAAGGACAAGTTTCTTGCATGTGAACTATTCCTTTTCTACACTTTGCTTGAAGCTCAGGAGATTAAGGAGCTATGCTCACCCTCCCGTTCTTCATCATGTTTTGGATAGCCAGGAACGAAGATCTAAATCCCGCACCGCTTCCTGCCTCTGTTCTGGCTATGCGCGCATTATCGGGCATGCGCGTTATAGCGTAAAGAAGTCAGGAGCAGTCGGGAACTGTTCAGAGCGTCCCCGCTGGATCTCCGAAAGTAAAGATTTCAATCTTCGTTCCTGCTAGCCAAACATTGATTGAAGAACGGAGTTAGGCATAGCCCTTACCCACCCTGGCTTCAATCAATGTACGAAAAGGAAATAGTCACCTATTGCAGTGAACTATTCTTAATAACAATTTGTGATTTGCATTATTATCACCCTAGATAGGTTATAATCTGATGCAATCAATACTTACGAGATGTCAATAATTACTATAAACAGGATAGCACGGTGAACAGAAAAAATGCATGCCTACCCCGCAAACAATGCAATAGGCTATAGAGGAGAAAGAGGTGTTTTCTCATTGACCATTATTACCAGCATGAGGGCCAGGAATACAGTAATTTTTTTAGTTATATTAATTGTACTCCATTTCAGTTTTAGTCCATGCCTATGTAATTATTTACCACAACTTACCACACTGACTGCTGCTGGACCAGCAACTTACATTTTTTGCACTTGGTATTACTTGCACTACCCTTGTATGTACATGTATGTTTTCTCCTTGTGTATATTAATGCAACTGTAAAGCACCGCGAAAAGATTTTGGCACTATATAAATCTATCATAGTATCTAAAATAAGGTTCATTGCTCTGGCTGTAATTTCACATTTCTTAAGTCCAACCCACCATGAACTTATGTACAGTAACTCCTCCCCAAAACACATCTACCTGTGTTCCTTTAAAGTTGCTGCCATGTTAGATGTGAAGTAAGTACGGCTTAGCTCCTCCCCTCTGAGACTTGCTGCTTCCCTTCTTCGCAAGCCTCCAAAAGCTGCGTTCGTGTGTGTCACATCACGACCATGGTGCGCGTGTGGAACATCAGGCACTGGCACCATGACCGTCACGTCGTGCACACCTACCTTACGTCGCATGCGGCACGACCCACAATCAAGGCTTTGGTAGGCTAATGAAAAGGGGAAGCCAGCAAGTCTCATGAGAGAGGAGGTCACCAGCCTTACCGTCACCATCCAGAGTCCGCAACTTTACAGCACACGGGTAAGCTCAGGAGGGACATCAGGAAAAAAAAGGGGGGGAGAAAGCATTTTTTAAAATTGCAGCAGTTACAATTAAAACTTAACTTGTTGTTACAGTAGTTAACTTATCCTTTACGACAAATGTGTGCATCAAGTCCTATATCTATAACATAAGACCCAGACATAATCAATAGCAAAGACTAGAGAGCCTTTTAAATTGGTTGTTTGTTTTTTTTTTGTTTTTGTGATATCTGATAATTGCAGATGAATATAGTTTGTTTTTGTTTCTGATTCTTTTCAATCTGACTACCAAAGATTTTGAAAATGTACACATGCATATATCAATGCAATCAAATTAAAACCAAATAAAAATTATATGAACAAAAATAAAATGTACTTCACTGTCTTTGTATTTACAGAGATAGAAAAGGGGTTTAAATTTTACACTATCCGCCTATTTCTTTGACTATGGAAAGAGAAAATGGTTTGCAGGACACAGAGACAAACGGAAATACAAGAGAAAGCAAAAAGTATGGCAGATAGATGTTGAATGAGCTTCAGAGTTAAAAATGAAATATATAGTATATATATTTGGGGTCCACTCACACTTGTTGAAAATACTTTTGCCTATGCATAGGCCTAACACTTTATATTACGTTTTTAAGGTTGTCATAACTGCTTATAACTGCTTCACTAATTACACCTTTCTTTCTGGGGTATGACTATTACGCTCCAATTTACATGGCACAGTAGAATATTGTAGTCCCTAGCAGATATATAAATTCCACTCAATCCAACTTTTGACTACCCTGAATCCCAGAATTTTGTTGTTAATTACTGTATATGAGAATTAAGTGTGACTTATTCTTTGCAGCAAAAGAATCTTATCGTCCACACGAACAGCTAAAAAGTGCCCCGGCTCCACATGACAGCGCCGTGATGGCAGAAGTTATCGGGCCTGAGGACTGGCAGAGGAATGACCTGGTAACTTATTCGTAGATGTGGAATGCGATGGCCTGCTCCCCATTTTTGAGTGCAAGGTTGGTTTGCCTTTTTCATTGGCATAATCCGTTTTTTTGAAATATATGGGTTATAAACTATACAAGGATGGGATGTTTTTTAAGCTTACAACAGGAACATATTATCACTTCTCTTTATCGTGTTGTTATCCAATAGGATGTGTCTTGATATTAGATTGACGCAGGTTAGCGAATCAAAACATTTTCTGAGTGTTGCTTGTGAGGTTCTCATTCATCCAGGTCATGGTTACTCTGTTGATGTCAATAGATCAACTGGCTTAAAATGTAGTTCTTGAAGGACATTTTCGCTAGTCATCCGCTGGTGCTTTCTCAATCAGAATGACTTGTACATAATCTGTGGCACTTATAGTCACTGGAAATCCCAATTAGCATATCCCAGCAGGTTTACGTGTGATTAGATAGTGGCTAAGAGGTTTATAAGAACGCCCCGATAAGGGGTCAAAACAGCATTACCTGGCAACAGAATGGCTTGAACCCCCCCCCTCTATTTAGGCTTGTTCTTTATTTTTCACATAATGGCCCCTTAACACCTCTCTGAACCAGTTCACGTTCCTTCGCCAGTATGTTAACATTACAACAATCTTCAAAGTATGTCCCTTATCCTTAAGTGCATATGATGGGCTGGTCCTGACCCCGAGGATTTGCTGCTCTTCTGTGCTGGCGCCATCCTTTGAAGCATTGCTGTTTTGGTCTCCCCCACAATACCAAATCAGAGATTCTTCACTGCACTGTCATGCAATATGATGTCGCTTTTCTTGTGTTTTAGGTATTGTGTCTGTTGGATTTACCAATTGGCTGCCTCATGTGTTGTTCGGTTTAAAAAGGCAAGACCGGTGATACGTGTTTTTTTGAAAATTCTCTTAATTTCTCGGTAGCCCCTGCTACATATGGGATGACCATGTTCTTCCTCCTGTCTTGCTTTTCCCCTTCAACTGTTTGGTATTGTGTTCTTCTTTCCTTCTACTCTTTTGACAAGGCCATCTGATATCCACCAAGTTTTAAGGGCTCCTTGAGATGTTTCATTTCTTTACCTCGCCTCTGTCTAGTTGGGGATGTTCTCGGCTCTGTTTTTGCATGGGTCTGAGCCCCAGCTTGTATCTAAAGGGTGTGGAGTCAAACACCAATCCTGATCTGTGTGTGTTTGGTTTTCTGTAAAACCGTTCTACTTCCAGTTTAACCATTTTCCTTAACTTCTACCAAGCAGTCCAAGAAAGCCAGTTTGTTGTTTTTGTACTCTTCTCCTTTGTGAATTTTAATTTTTGGTCTACCGCATTAATGTGTTCTGTGACAGCTTGTCTTCCTTCTGTGGATTTTAACCAGGTGTCATCAACACATCTCTGAACCAGTGGCTGGTGCTATGCCTTAAAAGTAATTATGCGCCTGTGTTTTCTACCGCCTCCATGTAAGGTTGGGCACAATAGGTGAAACTGGAGATCCCATAGCACATCCGTGTTTTGCTTATGAACATATCCGGTACTTGAAATAGGTGGTATTCCAGCACAAGTCCAACAAGGAACCACCTGTTTCTGGTGAGATCAGTTCTCTGCTGGTAATAGTGCTGTCTTGGCCCAGCGTTTTCTCCGACACCTGTCAACAGCCTCCTTGCTGGTATACAAGTGAGAGAGATGCACATCATAACACCCATAGTTTCTCTCTACAAAACCGAGTACTATATCTTCATCTTGTTGTGAAATCCTGAAGTTCTGGATGTGATGCTTAGAACTTCCCACCCAAAAGTCCTAAGATGTATCGCTACTATTTTGCCACCTGTATGTTACCGAGTTGATGCTGCTGACTATAAGGTCTAGTGGGGCCCCTTCCTTATTGTATCTTTTGGGAGTCCGTATAGCTGGAGTGCCTCACCAGGGTAGATGGTGATGATACATTGCTCCTAGTCTGAGTTTCTGAGTTAGGAAGTTTTCAAAAAATGGCATCTCTCACCCCAGCCCTCCCCCTCTCATAGAAAGAAAAGAGAGCTGCTGTTTTCTGACAGTAAGTGATATCTATTATTATGGGGGGGTCTAGTTCCCCATTGGTGCCTGTTTGATTTGAACTGCCAATTGACAGAAATGCTAGTTCTTTTCCAGACCTGCAGGTTTATTGTATTGTACAATTCTATGGATTATAGCATTCGTAGGCTGGGTGGATGTGTGGCTCCACTGCCTAGAGGGACCTGAATAATCCTTCCTTAAACCAATACTGTACTTGCTGATGAGTAGGGAAAGGGCAAATGAAATCACTTGCATTTTGAAACTTTTGATAGGAATGTGCTAAAGCACAGGCTTTTAATGTCCTGTAATTAGTAATGGGCTTGTATTCAGAATGTATGAAAAATAAAATTTTCCAGCATTCTTGCAGCAGGGGAATGCTTTGCAGTTATGTTTTTAAACATGTGAAAGTTCCACACCCTATCATTACACTGTAGTTCATTTTATATTCATTAGCAAATGGAAATAAAGAAGAAGCTTCTGCTACAGAGAATTGCTGGGAGTTGTGTTTTCAAACTGTGCCTATTCAAACTATTTGGTGGATCGCTAAGCAGTGCGCTTTTTAATGTCTGTAAGTTAAGTAAAAGGCTTTATTCCAGGATGTTGAAAAATACATTTTCCAGCATTCTGTGCCGCCATGGGAAATGCCCTTGGGAGTTGTAGTTTTAACATGTTGAAATAATCACCCCATGCTCTATATCATTCCACTGTATGGTATCTTTAAATACCTCACTTAGCCACTGGACAAAAGGAAAAACGTACTGCTAAAAAAATGCGTGAGAGTTTCTAGTTGTTAAACATTTGAAAGGTCCAACACCACCTCTCTATACCATTAGCTGTATTACATCTCAATACCTTCCTTACTTAAAGACATTAGAAAAAAACTTATTCACAAACCATTAGAATGCTGGAATTTGTAGTTTTGAAACATGTGAAGGTCACAGTTTCAACAACACTCCTGCTCTATAACCATTAGTATGAATTACATCTAGACCATGCCCTTAGCTCAGGCAATAAATGATATACTTGCATGTCCCTCCCCACCCATTTTCTTTGGATTGAGAATATGTTGTTTATATGTTACATTATTAGAGCAATTCTAGTATATACAACATGAGTCTGTGGAGGTACCTTCTGTTTTTAAGAATGCTCTACTTCATTATATCCTCTGTGGAGCTTTAGCTCTTTAAAACATCTCTCCCGAATTTTATAGCTATCACTATCCAGTGTTCTCCTAACTCCATCATACTTGTAGATGGAGCCTGCTGTGCTAATACTAATTAGGTATGTACGAGCATGCTATCTGGATCCTGTAAAAGGTATCAGGTTGTCCTTGGTGCTGTTTAGGTTAGAATTGCAACTTGTACCAGGGTTACCGGGACTTGCTGGAAGGGTCAAATAAAAATGGGTAGGGTATGTGTGTGTTTTGATCATACTTTATTTGATGGTATGGTCCCTTGGTCTTTTTGGACTTACTGAACTGGAAGTAGCTGGGAGTGGAAAGGGAGAGCAAGCTCAGAATGGATCCTGATACCTACTAGCTATAGAAATGTAAAAAGTCCTTTCCTTGTCCTACAGCTTACAGCTATTGCATACGGGAGAGGTAGACGCTTCCGAATCACTGCTGTTTTGTGCCTTTTTTTGGTACACTCTAAGCATGAACCTCGAGCCTTTCAATAAAGATATTACCTAGCAAACATACACACATATGGTCCCTATATATAAATATATATATCGATTTTTAATTTTTTTTTCATTGACTGTTTTAACCAAGCCACTAATAATCTAATCAGTGTTGCTTGCTTTTTTTAAATCAGATTTTCAAGATTTCATTTTGGGTGTGACCCTCATGCCATCTTAATCCTATTAATATTAACCTACCTAAGATGAATTGAAACATACAGCTAAATGTGGGACAGCCTTGGCTTGGTTGTCAAATGAAGTTCCACTGACATTAAACAATAACAAGGGGGGGAGTGACCACAGCCATAAAGCCCAAACTAGTAACATGTGTTATGGCTCTATATGGATTTCTAGGTGCTTGACATGTATAATTATCCTTATTTTTACATTTATTTATGCAGAATAATAAGTTAGCTACAGAAATAATGCGTTTGCTTTAAGGAAATAATCGATCTGCAGTCTACTTTTTGTCTAATATTGATACATGTAAAAGAAATATTTAAGAAATGCTAATAGTTTTTAATATCTGTTGGGTTCTCAAATGAAGTGCCACTGACATTAACAATAAACAACGGGGGGGGGGGGGGAGTGACCACAGCCATAAAGCCCGAAACAACTAGTAACATGTGTTATGGCTCTATATGGATTTCTAGGTGCTTGATACAACTTCATATTGTTAGGAGTTTTATAACCTATAGTTTGCATTCTACCTGACATTTTTGAATTGGATGCTTAAAGCAAAGCTTTTGCTACTACTTTTTTTGTTTTATAACCTCTTCTATTAATGACGAATGTTACATGTTATGAAAGTACTGTGTTGCTGAAAATATCTGCAATTATATTAGGACTCCATTACTGTTTGTTAAATATACTGAATGTTTATAAAATTATACTATTTGAAAGAGGTTTGCATTAACCATGGACTTTTCTTTCATGCGCAAATGTTCTTTTGTCTCTAAAGAAGACAGTTTTATAAATACATTTTCCAATACTGTACAGCTAATAACAGTTGAAGGAATCTTTGTGTGTACAACTCCTACCAATTATATTGGACATTAGTAACCACTCCCGCTGTATTTCCAAACCCAAAGTGATTAGGCAGTGTGCACAAGCAGGATCTAGTGTTTTTGCTATGCACATCCCTATAGTTTGCAGATGGTGGCTAAACATATATAAAGTGCACCTTTTATGAATGAGTCATTCAATTGTATACAGAATCATTGTTGTGTTGCCTTCTCATTTTCATGTTTTTTTTAGAAATCACGGGGAACATCAGAAGGTACGATCTAATGGGGAAGGGATCTCAAACTCCCCCAAATATCTCAAATCTGTCTGTCCATCTATCCTTATCTTATATCTATCTTTCTGCCTGTCGAGAAAGAACAAGAACCACTAGAAGCCCCACCTTGAGGCTCCAATCTTCAACAGATTTCCCCTAGAAATCTTGCAGAGAGCTAGGGGTCGGCGGAAACTTTCCCACCTTGACCCCATCTTTATTTTTCCAATAAATGCTCAACCATTGTCAAGTAGTCACCAGAAAAAACACACCCCATACACGAGAATGATATTTTGAAACAATCCAACTAATTATCGGATATTCGCATCAAAAATGACGGACTGTGTGCATGGGGCGGGTTGAACATTTCAGCAGTCAATCAAGAGTACCTTGTATCATAATCTTCTGTTACATATAGTTTTTGCTATATATGAATGGTGACAGTACGTGGACTTGCACGGTGTGAAATTCCCTCTCAATGATGCCTCATAGGGATTATGAGCATGCTTGCCTTCACAGAGTCCAGATAGTCTGGAAGGGGCTGTGGAGGGAATGAGCTTGAGCAAAACAAATACTGGATTGATTTATGCAGCACCTAACACATCAAAGTAAGATATGCTTACATATATACATTTATGATTGAAATTGTTATTGTTACCAGTGATGCGTCCTCAAGTGGGCTTTATAATAAAAACTATACATACATACGCAGGGCAAAGTTCAATTTTTCAATGTACAAATCAGTAGCATTTGTGTAATGGGTGGGGCTTAAGGTGATGGAATTGGGATTCACCATGTCAGCCCTGGGACATTGGAGGTGTTGTTAAGTTGCTAGCTCCTAAAGGTGCCATACATATACGATTCCACAGCATGTTACAGACAGATCACAGTGATATCTGTTGGCACACATGTGGTGAACAGCAGACACGATAAAACCTGACCGATCCCCACACGCGGTGGTATGAGGACTCGGTCGCTGTCGGGCATACAACAGTATCAATCGGCTCCCCTCTATTTAAAAGTAAAGGATGCCAATATAGTCCGACACGGTCGTCGTTGGCCTCTGATAGGTCACGACCAGGCCCCGTACACCACTGACGGATAAGAGGTAAATCCCGTCGTTTTCCCAATGGATTTACCCATTATCATTCAGGAGTATGCCACCTTAACTTTTTGGAGTGGCTGATATAATAATGGATGGATTGTCCAGCCGGCATTACATTTCAGCTGTAGCCAAAAGGACGCCACTGCAGAAAAATAGGCAGCTAGACAATGATTTCATTGCAAAAATAATGTATAAAAGAAGCCATTTAATCATCATCAAAACCCTCATTGCCAAAATAGAATCCACAAAAAAAGAGCTAGTGTCACTTTCCTGAAGTGGCTTTTATATATAAAAAAAAAAGGAAAGAAAGAACAGACATTAATAGGGGTTTTTCTTAGTAAAAAGTTCTAACATAGATCAGATGAAGAGTGCTTTAAAGGTGAAAACATTCAACTGTTCTCCTGATAAAATTAAAGCAGTGAACGTAAAACCCCCCTTACTGAATACTATTTTTTTAGAAAAACAGCAATCTAATGACTATTGCAAACCACCTTTGCACCTCATAATAATATATAGAGGGTAGGTATGTTGCCTTACTTGGGGGGTTTACAGTAAGCTCACAGCAGGGAGAGGTGTGGACGTGGTGTGTATGTTTTAACGCCCACAGTAAGGGGTCCAAAGTTGTGAAAGGACATATTTCTATCATGCGACATGGAAACCTTTAATTTAATTGATTTTTAATTTAATTTAATGAAGGCAGGGCACCCATTAAAGGGAAAGATGAGGCCACAGGGAATAGGGACTGTCACGTCAAGTGCAGGGACTGGTGAGGTTGCTTCCATATTACACACAAAAATGTAAATTCTATAAATATGTAAAAAAAATAATAACGTTAAATGAAAAAAAAATTTCTTAGGGAGCAATCGTAATTTACTTAAAGTCATTTGGGACACAGTTCCCCTTTAATGAACCTAAACTTAAACACAATAGATTTCTGTTACCAAAAGTAAAAGCTCTGTAAACACAGTACAGATTTCTGAAAGATGACAGGGCGAGGATCTGCAGATCCTGTCCTTCTGCCATCTTTCAAAGATCTGAATACACACCAGTCCGAGCGTTCTCCCTATGATATCATCGGGACTGTGTGTTTTCCGATGGAAATTTTCGGGACTTTCCCGAACGAGGAAAGTCCGCGCGCTCGTTTGGGAAAACAAAGGTACACACATACCACGATAAATAAAGCCCCGATTTCTGTGTGTAGTTTCCTGCCACCACTTCCCCATTCCCAGATGAATAAGCGGGTTACTTCGGGCCATATTTGCACTGAGTAGTGTTTGGTTAGGAATTGTGAGTGGGCCATTGCCCAATGTTAATAAATAGTAAAATATCAAATTGTAAATATGTATAATCAACCAAGTGCATGTATATTCAGATTCAGAAACAGTTCTTAGTATGAAATCAGATAAAACTGCTACTGAAAAACCATAGAAGTTTTATTTAGAATAAGAGAAAAAAATCATTGCATTGGTTGATATCTTAGTATAAAAGAAGCCGGACACTCTTTCATTTATGTCATATGGGAGATTTTAGTATTTTAACTGGAAAAACAGGCTGCTTCATAAACAGTGTTCCAGCAGTGTTCCTCGAATCCAACAGCCTGCTGTTTCTTGAAACTGCTATTAAATTTAGATTAATGTACGAGAAACAATAGTAGCACTGTTACCAAAAAAAATCAGTGGTACAAATACTGCAATGTAACATTTGGAACATTCAGCAGTCTACCAAGATTTACACTATTCAAAGACGAGGAAAGGCATTATTCTTATCGACAAGAATGTAGTGGTAAGCAGAGTTGCCTGGGAGAGATGGGACAGATGCAAATGGTCCCCTAAACATATCTGAATTATCACAGTGGTTGTTTAAGGTCCGTATGGTGTACAAAACAACCCCGACATACCTTTGAATCACCCAGAGCACAGAGAACTGGTGACGAAAGGGCGAAATCACGGCGTGTATGCATTGGTCAGGCAAGTTTGTCATCCGCCATGGGCATACAATGTGTGCTTATTGGCGAAACGCGGTTTTTTTTTGGGTACATCTGTGTACGCCCTGTGGGTCGTTCAGCGGCCTGGAAGAAGCGTACACATGTGTATGAGGTTACATTCCAGTATGCCTGACGGTGACTCTTTTTTTATTTAACAACCTAACTGGGAGTAAAGTATGGAAACACTGAAAGGAACTGACAACACAAGAACTCTGCACTGAAGAGTAGTGTTTTTAATATATTATCACTTGTAACTGATTTTAGGTGTATGACCCCTTGATTTTAATTAGTTTTTTTGTTCTCTTCTCTCTTGTATTTTTAACCCTAAAACACATACCTCATTGGCCTAAGTACCTGCTCTAACATTACAAATAATTTTTAGCTAGGGGTGATAACGAAAAAACGTAGGAAGTAGGAACTTCCAGATGGGTACCTTTAAGGGGTTGAAAGGCTTTTAATTCATGTGATCACAGTATATACACTAAAACCCCTTGTTTATAAGTTATGCCAAGTGTCCAGATAGATATTGTAGGGGCCGAGGGAAGTGCATTGATTATCTTATCTATGTTTTGGATTCAAACAGATGACTATAGAACTTAAAGGCATCGATACCAACTTATGAACCTCTAGACGGAATGTAATGCCTATGGTATCGGGGCTGTATTGGTCTGCTTGTACCTAGCTTTCCCGAACACCGAGTTGCGAGGCTGCAGAACCCGTTCTGAACGGCCACCGATGCGCTCGTTCGGGCTGAGGGAAAAGTTCCAAGTGGGAATGGTCAGTGCAGCTGAGGTCGGATCATGCAAAAGCTAAATACTCTTACACTTTTGTTCTGCTCCTAAGAATGATTGAAGAATGGGAGGGCTATGCCTTACCTCATGTTCTTCAATCAATGCATTAAAGAAAAGTTAAATTTTCCAGTAACTATTACTGTAATCTATAAATGAATAAAGTGTAAGTAGCACTCTAAACTGAGCTTGTTTTTTCTTGTTGCTGACATGCCTTTTAATCCAGTTACTTTACCCCCCTCAGTATAGGTATCCCCTTCCACTCCTAAAAGTATAGAGAACCATTCCAGGTACTTTATGCAAACACGAAGATTCTGTATTGTATTACTCTCTTAATCTTTCCAAACACAAGACATACCTAGATTATTATCAAGCTTCTATGCAAGTAGAGCCTCCCTTCAACCCAGTGACAGTCAGGATAAACCACATGTGCAGTTTGTAAGATGACCCCCCAAAAATAAAAAAAAAATCTGAAGCTATTTTAGACAGGGGAAAGCAGCCACTAGGATACAACTGGGCTGTCAGTGCTGATGGCAAGGGGTTCTGTATGCAATGCTGCTGGCGATGTTCATATTCTCACAGCACCATTTATTACTGCTATAGGTTTGGATAGATTGCAGCTAGCCAAGCATGGAGTCATTTTAAATGTATTTAATGTGCTCTTTTTTAAAAAACTTGCATGGGGACCACAGTTGCCCTTTAGAACTAAATTCAATGTTGTTGATTTAACTGAATACAAGATACACCAAAAAACATCAAACTGACAGTTTAGGGCACCAATGACATTTCAATGTGTGTCCTCCATTCAAATGATTGCAATCCTATACAGGTAAAGGAAACAGATGTGTATTATTGCTAGTCTCCGAATTTTTCACAACGGATTCCAATGGGAATTTCTGTATCCCTTTAACCGGACCAAGAAGGAAAGTCATAATTTTTTTCATCAGTGTCTAAGCATTAAATCAGGAAATGGGAAAGGTATTTAAACACAATTGTAACAGGGTGCTGCTACTTTTGCACATAAAGTCCAAGCACACATGCAAAGTAACACAATAAAGATTCTCACATAAATGGTTTATATTTTGGGTACGAAATATTACGGCATATTTTCTCTGACTTTTTTTTTTTAACTACGAAAGCGGTTTAACAAATAGGACAATAAAAATTTATTTTTAGCATCGGAAAAAAAAATGATAATATGGATAGCCGAATTAGCATAATTGTTCAGAACAGGGATTGTTATACAATAAATATGGAAAGCTACTGTAAGCTTCATTCATATTGTATAAGTAAATGAGAAAGAATGTGGGAAAGGAACTCCACATGACCATTTCATGTGCTGGTTAAAGACAATAGCAACTGCTGAACAAAAAAAAAACAAAAGCGGTGTCAGCTTGTCAATGAATGGTCTAGATTCAACAAAGAGATTTTACATAAGGTAAATAAATTAAATACTGTATTTTAAAACTATAGAAACAAAATAACAAATTCGCTCTTCTCTTTGGATCAGTGTGTTACACAACTGATAACCTGTCTACCAGTTCTTGCAGAGAGTTACTCTGAAGGAGAAAAGGTGTGCCTCATTAAAACAGCTCTCCAAAAGATAGCTTCTGCCATATTACCTGAAAGTCAAGGAAACACTATATTACACAAACGAGCTGTCAGTTTGAGAATAAAAAATTTACTCTTACAAGTAGTATACATATATTAAATATTTACCGGTAAAAGAATAGATATTTATAAAAAAAAATATAAATGTTGATGCTTTCATATTCTCATATTTCCAAGGTTTCTCTTATATAAGAGGTACAGTACCAACCGGCCCTTTAACAGAAGTCATTACGTACAAAATAATAGACTCTTTATCTGCCATTCTGTTGTTTCACGACTCTACGTAATGGCACACAGATTGTTGGGACTGAGCCAACCAATGTTTTCTACATATCCAGTGTATAGTTACTTAAAGATAAATTTGTATAAGATCTTCATGTGTCTCAACCCCAATCACATGATACATTTTGTTTACTGTTTTACTACAGAAAGAAACATTATAACAATGATTAGTTGCTGCAATTAAGAACCTGGCAAGACTGTTGCACTAGTGTTAAAGGGGCATGTCCACCCCCCAACCTTAGAATTTACCACTCTGGCCCTCACTCTCTAGGGTTAATAAAAAATCCTTAAACTTACATTCCTGCTCCAAATGCTGCCTGCTATGCCCCCCAAAACTCCCAAAAAACGGGCCACCAGGAGCCTAGCAGAGTCCATATAGGACTAGGCCTCCTGGTGCACCACCCACCCCCCCCGCGTCCCTACCGTTTTTCTCTCTCTCCCTCTAGTGTTAAAACCCCTTTGGGGTATAGTAGGGCTTCCTCACCCAGCCCAAAACGCTATAATACTTTTGTCAGAAAACTCCCCCGTACTCTACTACCTTACCTTCTCTCCCCGGCGTTCTCCACGACCGGCAGCCGCGTCCGTTTGATTGGTGCCTCTGCTGACGAGTGACGGGGTGTTGTCAGAAACGCGTCGGTAAGTGTGTTTGTCTCCCTCCTGTGAAGTGTGCTCGTTCGGCAATAAAGGTGAAGTTTTACTGGTAGCGGTTGGAAGTCCGTTCGTCTTTCTTGTGTTGAACTTTTTTATCAGTTTATTACATTCCCAATGTTTACCAGAACTTATTTTGCCCAGTGTATCAGACTAAAGCTGGGTACACCACATTCCCGACCAAAGGTCCAATTCCCCTACCGGTACCATGTGTAAAGAGTTGTATAGGAAAAAAAAATGATCTTCACGAGTCAGCATGCTAGTTCTCAACGAAAATATCCCCTCTTCATGGTGGCCCATGAACTTAAGCATTGAAAGTCGCCCGCAATCGTAGGGAGTATGGCAGTCAACAACGTTCTTCCCTATACTTTATATAGGGAGAATGTCATACTGTTTGTACTCCCCATTGTCAAATGCAGACAGAATCTTGCAGATTCTGTTTGCATCTTTGACAGATTGGACTGTGTGAGCCCATCTTTAAAGGGTCTCTCCACCTTCATTTTTAACTTTTCTGTAAGTGTAGGGGACCCTATCCAATCTCTACCGGAGGTTGTTTGCAAAAGAACAACAGAAAGGTTCGTACAAGCAGGAAATTGCAAGCAAGGGGGCCCGGACTGGCGCCTAATTCAAGATGCGGCTGCCGGCAGTGCAGAACACCAGGGGATAGGGTCCCCTACATAGGAAAAAAGGAATTAAAAGGTATGGCACCAGGCAGCAAAACAGGCTTCGAGAGAGAGAGGGAGGGCTCCAGTGGAAAGGCCAAGTTATCCTGTCAGAAGGAAACCCGGTAAAAGGTGGAACCTTTTCAGTCACAACAGGCTCTTAACTCTTCACTTTCTGGGACGGATTAGAAATTGCAGGAGACCAGATGAGCAGAGGTGTAAGGTAAGGATTTTTTTAACACTCCACACAGTGGGGGCTAGTAGTGGAGAAAATTTTTAGTTTAGGGTTTGAGATGCCCTTTAACTAGAAATTAAAAACATTTTATTTTGGGATATAGTTCTCCTTGAATTTAGGGCATGTCCACCCCCCCAAAACTAAATTTAACCCATTAATGGCCACATCAAGTAGTTTAAAAACTCCTTACCCTACATTCTGCTCAAAATAGTTCCCCTGCTGTGCCCCTCCAAAGTACAGGAAACTTGCTGTGTATAGGAGCAGTGTGTTGGACCTCATGCTGTTGCCTTGAGATTCCCTCAACCTCATCAAGGTTGAGATGTCAGTGCGCCCTCCCTGGCCTCTCAGCCAATCACGGATGCGGCTGCCAGTCCCGCCCCCGATTCAATTCCATGCAAAAGCAGAGGGCCTAACACTTGCAGCAGGGGAGATTGGAGGCAGGAAGTAAGAATCGGGGACTTTCTAACAATTATATTAATTTGCGGTTGGGCTGGGGAGCATGCCCTACCACATATCAAACGTTAAATTTTGGGTGGACAGGCCCTTAAGTTCAAATAAACCTTATAGATGTGGTTCGGACCAAGCTTTTCTGGCATGATAATGTACCTTTAGATGCAGGGACTAGAACATCATTAACTCACGCTTGTGTGCCTTTAATGCTACCTATATTAAGACATCTAGTGTTCCTCTGTATATGAAATAAAAAAAAAATTAACGCATTTAAAAAAAGGTGACATACGGATTTTAAATTCCGAAATATAATAAATATACTTACTTGACTACTTAACTGTCTAATGATATTAGCAAGGAGATGTTAGTAACACACTCCAGCCGCATTTTTGATCTCTGGGAAGAGCAGGTGGACCACAAGTGCAAGAGGGATCGATGTTACTTTAACTAGCAGGGCCATTTCAGTTCAAGCCTGAAGACATTGTAAAAAGAGAAGTATTACAATATAGTTGTCAAATACATCTACATCATTTTTACAAAAACTTTTCTATAGCGAAGTGTCTGTTAAAAATTAGCAGTAAAAAGGCAAGTTTCTTTTGTTATGTTGCACAATATCTTGAAAAAGCAAAACATACAAATTCAGTGTTCAATAGTAATTTTCTTAACAAGGACAAAGCATATTACATCCAATCTTGAAGTGCAGGAAGACTGCCATATTATAGCATGATTTAAAAATGTATTTTTAACTAGAATAGTAAAATAGCATCAGGACATGGAAAGACAAGAGTGGTTTGTAGTGGTGCATTTTATGTCCACCTTGGAATCTGAATTATCAATGTTTGCAGCATTATGCAAGGTGCAGTTATAAATTACCATTTTGTGTGCTCGTAGCACTTTAGAACAGGGCACACTGTGCACTCCATTAAATGTTTGAATCTTACCTGCTAATTTGAACAAACAACAGCTATGTAAGTTACCTGGCTTTTAACTGCATTGGCTGATATTTATATCCAAATTTACTACAGTATATAGAAAGTAGACCACAAAATGCAAATCAGCTGCTAATGGTGGGCTCCCATATGTATTAGGCAGCACCACAAATTCACGTGTTCAGCTTGAAACTTGTAAAAACAAGGCGTTCAGAAAAACTTTGTCTGCATTTGTGGTGTTGAGTAATAAATAGTGAGAAGTTAGTATGCTAGTGCGTTGTGTAATCTTTCTATGGCATAGTAGAAGGGATATTGTCTGTTTTAGACACAAATATATATGGGTCATTCATTGAGATGTTTTATCCCTAGTAAGAAGTTTGCCCAAAAAAACAGATTCAAGAAAGGTTTTGTGAAGGATATTGAATGGGTTTTGACAAATAAAATAATTAAATTAGCTAGATCTTCCACAGTCATTTTTACAACAGGGATAAAAGTCACCAGACAAAAAAAAGCCAAAAATTGGGAAAAATTCGACGCCCCCAACCTACTGACAACAAAACCATTTAATGTTGCTGCTAAAAAACTGATGCGGTAGAAATCACAGTGAATAATCAACGATATCTTTAGGGCTTCACACAAGAGTCCGTTTTCATACGTTTGCGGCCAGAAGTGTGCTCTGTGCAGTCCTACATATTAATTGGGTTACATAAAAAAAAAACCACAAAAACTCATGTTGCTTCAGAAGAGATCCATTTTAAGCTAGAACTAGGAAAAACTGGAACACAACACAAGGACAAAAAAAGGATCATACTGTTGTTCTTCCATTTTGTTCATGTGTGTAGTTTGTGCCAGGTGTAACTTATACTATAGCTATTATCTATTATCTACTACAAAATATTTCTATATTAAACACTAGGGGGAAACTGTAAGCACACAACATTTGTTCCACCATTTGTTCCCCGAGGACATAGCTGGCAGCAATCAAACAGCCTTGAGAAACAGGCCAATTTACATTCAATCCCAGAGTTGCAGGCTATGGTCATGTGATAACATGGAGTCATTTAAATCTTTACCATGGGTGTCTGGACTAACAATTCCAGTTTTAAAAAAAATTATAGCTCAACAAACAACTACATAAAATCTTCACATCACTATCCATATCATTATGAAACACTAGCTCAATACGTGGGAGGAAATAATACTTTTAAAGTGATTTTATCAAATGAAATACTGTTCAAATGCAGTGTATAGCCTGAATGGTATTCTGCATTAGACATGCCGGCAGCTTAGGGCTAGGCCACACTGGCGAGATTCTAATGACTTTCAGATGCAAATTGGTGATTTCCTGAGAATCTCTGCGTGTATTGAAATGTGTCAGGCCCTACCGTTTGCGGACTTTGTGCCTCCACGGTACCAGAGCAATGTGGTCCAGTACAGAATTAATTGGTGAATCGCGTGCAGACAACAATGAAACGCTGCATGCAACTGTGCTTTTAGCACGCCGGTTCGTTACATTGTATTGTGGCCACAGTCTTAAAACGGGAACTAACTCACCCAGACAACCCTATTTTACCAATAGGCAGAGGCACATTCACAAAGATACAACAAGCTTTGCTCACATCTCACCTTTTGCTATAGCGCTGGATGCTTTATAAATTAACCCTATGGCGTACTAGGTTCAACTCCCATAATGCCCTATTTGGCTGGAAAATAAACACGCAACTTTCATATTGGATGTTGAGACATGTGTAAAAAAAAATATGTGAATAGAGACATGGTGTGAACAAGTGGGATAAGGGTACGTGGCCTATAGGTGCACAATGCTCAAATGGCTCTTTGAGACAACATGGGCTGGCAAAGTTTTTACTGGGAACACATGGAAAGCATTTTTAGTTACAGAACCTTCTGCCTATATGTACGTAAATGCAATGAATTAAAGAAATAGTCTTACAATGTATAGAAGTGTTCGGGTGAAAAAGCTTTCAGGTTAAGATTAAACAAAATCTAAAGTAGTTTAGGTTCTCCTTTAAGCTAAAATACACTGTAAACTTATGACATCACTACCTTTGTTCTAGACCAACGTTCATTAGGTTCTGACATGTTAGTATTACCCCCGCAATTGTTATGATCTTAAATTTTAGAATGCTATTAGATAGGAGGTTAAATAAACACATAACAAGTTTCAAAGAGGGGGGGGGGCATCCTTATGTAAACCTCATAGCATGAATGAAACAGCAAAAGCCCCTTTGATTTAGTAACGGGTTTCCCCACCATTAGTAGCTACATTAATCCTCTGGTTTAGAAAGAAAATTCTATTCTTTAAGAAGAAATGTCTAAATACAGACATGTCTCATCCAACAAACCTAGAGAAGTACCGGTACCTTACAATTGTATAGGTTTTGGCATGCTGAAGTTCATTGGGGGGACTCATGGACGCAGATGACAGCAAATTAGGTTGGATGAAAGAAACTTACCAGAATGAATTGTTTTTTGCTTTATAGTGCTGTTTTAAAAAGTATATAAATTGACCTGTCGATTTGGAGGTTTTCCTAACTATTTCACATTTCACTAACCACTTAAGGGTATCACGAGGAAGAATGGGAATCATGTTTGCGAGTATGTTTTTATATTATTACCATTCTTTATACCCAGTCTTTAACTCCCTATCTGCATTTACTAGTCTAATTGGAGGAAGAAGGTAATGAATTCCACTTTTACAAACCCAGAATTAAAAATAAATGCAAAAGGAGAGTACTACAGGAATAGGGTCAGAAATGAGGGTAGCCATTATACATTCGTCACTGCACCGTATAAAAGTCAGGGATTTGCCTCCCGTAATCAAACATAAATTACGTTACTTAGCAATGATAAATGATATTTAAAATACAAACTGCAGTTCCAGTAGTGGCCAAAAAATGTGGGCATGCTCACAACCACAGACACCTCATACCTGTTTCTACATCACAAATTTGCAACATTAGGTTCAGGTCCCCATTACTATAGTAAAAGATAATGTAGTATGACAGCGTTAATCTAGTTTTACATTTGTAAGACTCCAAATCACGTCCTTTACGTTTTGGAATCAGGTCTTACTGACTTATGGCAACTTTTATTAATTGCAACCCCTGATAAAATAATCATTTTCTTTCTACTAGCACAATGGTTCTTATTCTTCGGTTATTGCGTGTAAAAAGTACAAAAAACCCTAACCCACATAAAGTCTATAGCCAGACTTAGTAAACCCTTTCCAGACTTGTATATTTCACTATCTGTTTTCTGAGGTGTTTGTGAAAATTCTATAGTAGTGTAGTAATTGTCTTACATTATTTTTAGTATATTCTTCAATGTCAGGATAGCCTGTTTCACGAGTAAAAATAACCATATATCTATTTTAGGAATGGTTAGTACAATTTGAAGACGCTAAGTTTCATTTGGTTGATATGGATGTGTAGAAGAATAAAACTAGTAAAAAACCAGGTCACGTGGTTTAACCGATTTTCCTTTTTTACGTTACAAAATTGGTTTTTAACAAACAGATCAGTGTGTAATTTCACATACTTACAATAGTTATCATTAATATAAAGACAAGAAATGTCGAGACATGGCACTAATGGCGTGTTCGCCTACTCCCACGTACGTTGTATCATCGAGACCATCCGGTACTTAAGGACACCTATTCCGTAACAGATGGGCAACAAAGCTTTGTAAAGCAGCATACCCAGTAGAGTTACATCGAATAACCACAGCATTGATGTACACAGATGTGTCTTGTATTATGAAATGAGTCAAGCGCATGAAGCCGCCACAGAGGCATTGACACGGTAAGATTTAGTCTGTATAATATCCATTAATATTATGAGCACAACAGTACAATTCTCAGCATGAACAATTGAATCCCCTGCAATATAGACGGCCAGCAGGCACATTATTAGTTTAGTTGTCCGGCGTTCCTAGCCCAGCCAGCTCGTACATTACATACTCGATAAAGTGAGGTATATGAGTTATTAACAGTGTGCTGAATCTGCCCCAACACAACATTTTACCTTCACAATAGTCTATTGGGTCACCGACGATCCTGTAACACTCTTAGCTACCTAGCTCTTTAGGTTTCCCCATAGTGCATACGCACTGTTTGTCACACACGACATAGTTCATCGAGAACTGAGCTAATCTTTCCCGTAGGTCACAACACCATGGATGTACGACCTTAACGTCCCTTATACCGTAATGGAGTGACAGCTGTGCATTGCGAAGGGGAGTGGCCTTTCCCTCCCCTTTACCTCCCTTGAACCCTCCTGATCCACTCCCTGGCTGCCCCTTAATGTATGTGTGTAAAAACGTTTATATATTGAAAGCATTCCTTCCCACCCCACCGCTATACTGTAAGGCGTTCTCTATGCTAGAAGCTGTGGCTGTGTTGGCTGCACTCTCAGATGGCTGCCGAGTGCTGGTCGGTTCGGTTAGGTTCGGTTTTAGTAGTTCAGTGGTACGGACTATTGGGTGGGGGCTTGTTTATCTGCAGGGTATGCGAAATTCACATTATTTATGTTTGTGGCAAGATGAAATAAGACAAAAAGCTTGGCCCTGATTCAAATTTTGCTCAAAACGGGAGAAAAATATGGACAATGTGTACACTGCCTACAAAATCTTTCCAAAGGCCTGTTTGCTCACTTTGAAATATGTATGAAACTAATAAATAAAAGAAAGTATGACCATTAAAAAAATAGAGTATGTATCCTATAAGGAAACTAAATCTTAGCTGCTTAAAATCAAATTTCGTTTGAAGCTGCCAGCTTAAAAAAACCTGTTGCATTTTTTTTTTATTCCCACACCAGAGCATACCTTGGCAGCTTGAAAAGGGCTGATCTTTATTTTTTTTACTGCTTAGCTGAATTGTTAGCTCCGCCCTCTGAGATTTCATATGCTCCTCGCTTCTTGAGCCTCAAAAACAAATTCCTGTTTCCATGCACAACGTCACGGCGCATGCAACGTCAGTTGTGCACGGAAATGTTGACACCGTGACAAATCCGCCACACATGCACACGTCCGTACACGCACTGAGGTAATGTCGTGTGCACGCGAAACACAGCCATTAGCCTTGAGACTCAAGAAGAAGGAGGAAAGAAGGAGCAAATCTCAGAGGGCAGAGCTACAACTTCAGAGAACAGTAACAAGATTGTCAGCAACTTCCAAGCTTGCAAAGGTAGGCTATGGCGGGGACATAGGTTAAAAAAATGGCAAAGGTTTTTATAACTGCAGCTCCTCAACAACTAAACTTAAACATAATGTTTACAGCCATACCTATCCATTAACTATAAATCACTAAAATAGAATATAAATCCTTACAAATAGCACCTTGCTCAAGGTAGAGAATCTACGAGAATGTTCAGGTCTGTAACTAGCTTCAAAAAAGATTTCTGGACTCTCACAGACTAAAGACAGTCACTGAAGTGTAATTTACAGTCTATACGTTTAGATCCAGAGAGCTAGAGACCTCATCACAGGCTTTAGCATGAAAGGTGCCAAGAGGGGGCACTTGTATGGAGACAGTAAACAGTAACCCTTTTAAAAGTCACAGGAGGGGGAAAGGCATTTTTTTTCCACAATGCTCAAATTCAAATGGTGAGAGGTGCAACTATCCACATAGTTTGAATTCATAGATCACATGATGGTCTAACTTAAATTTAGGCTAGCTTATCCTTTTTCATAGTACCTAGTAGGTTTCTATGTTCCTAAAATAAATTAAGAAAATAATATACAGTAAGGTTTAATATGTTATAATATAAAATAACTGTTTTTTTTCTTACTAATCATTAATCACATTTTCGTTTCCCAGGCGTTTCTGCAGTTGCAAAAGGGAAGCAAATATAGAGCCACAATGTTCTCCCAGAATGAGTTTTCCTAGCTGTGGTGGCATGAAAAATAGCCAGGGGGGCGGGAGAGGGGAAATTTGGTGGATGGGAAAAATATAATTGTCCTATTATGCTAGTTAATATTATAAAATTTATTTTAATTACTTGTACATGCCCGTTACAAACTTATGCAGGTGATATATTATGAAAAAAATATAGTCACTTCATTACTATTCTATGCAGATAGTGCACACAGCCGCTCTGTCATATGCTCAACCGTATACAGGTAGGATGTCCCATAAGATTTGAAACACTAATGACTCCCAGGATTCCTTTGGATGCAGAAATGACAGGGGGTTTTTTTAAAAAAACGGAAGGGAGACCAGAGTGAGCTGCGCACACATACACGTCTCTTGCATAAGAAGTGGTTGCAGATTGTGTGCGCCACCTTTTTGTGGCCTTGGTGGATTGGTTGCCAAAGCTAGTGTAACAACCCCGTGTAAAATGCCACCCCCTCTTTGCAGAGTGTAAAAAAGGGGTCTCGAACCAAAGCAAGTTTTGGCAGGAGTTTTTTACTGACATTTGTCTTTGTACTTGGTTTCGATCGTATTTCCCCGTGTGATTACGATACATGTAAAATTTTTATTCAACACAAGTGTGGCATGGCATGAAACAAGTAGCCAAGTAGGCCGCTGACTTATAAAAGACCCTAGGGAGAACACGAGCCAGATTGGGGTTCCCCTTCATTTATGCAGTACAAGCCACATCAATTAAAAAAGGTAGGAGGACCTTACTCCCACCTACCCAAAAAAAAAATTCTCTTAGGCGAGTGTTAAAAAAAACTGCACCATGCAGCACGCTGGACAGCTCACAGCCCCCACTCCCAACAGCTTTTATATACTTATCCCAAGCTACAATGGAGTAAAGCATGACAATTCTATTAGGGCGTAGCGCCACACTGCTGCGTTCTCACCAGCATAACGATTACTGCATGCAATCTGTTAATGCGGTGGATTGCAGAGCAGTGTATTTCTATGGGTTAGTGCATACAACAGCAAACTTGCATGGGAGACCTTAAAAATTATGTAAAAATTCCCATTCAACATCACGTATACATTAGTGCTATTTATCTGGCACAAGACATCTCTTAAATAGGGGCTCTTTAAGATGAATGACATCATCATCTGGCACAGTATTGCTATCGATTGGCTACAGGTTGGCTTATACACATATTAAGTATTCAAAATATCTAAACCTTGTCTATCAGGCAAGCAAATGATATCCCTGAGGACAATCAATTATCTGGAAAACAATATTTTTTTCATATACAAGTTTTCCTCAAAGTGGTCTGTTTATATAGCACCTTTGTTGGCAGACAGTTAAAGTGGCAAAAACACCAGAATGTAATACGCAAAGTTAAGAAAATGTTGACCTGAAACATAGATAACATCATGGCTGGGTGGAATGCCTCAAAAAACTCTTACATCGACAGTGAGGCATTATAGGCCCGCTTTCAATATATTACATGCGCCCCTCTTGGCAAATTGTTCACATCTTCATCGCAAACACACGTGGATCATGATTTTCTCTTGAGGTGTTTAAAACTATATGGGAAGTTACCAGGCGAAGCACAAACAAGCCTCGAAGAAACTCATGCCTAAGGAGGTCTGGCCAGTGGATTGCCTCAGCTAACTACTACTTTCTAATTCAAGGTGAAAAAGCTTGCAGGTGGGCCAATAAGAAGTTCTTATTGTAGGCTTGTTTCATAAAAAATATAAACATGTCCCTTAAAATTATAAATCCTTCCAAATCCATATATGCTTGTGAAGGTTCTCATTCATCCCGGAACATGGTATAGTGTTGATTCAATTAGATCAAATGGGACTTGAAGTTTAGTTTGAAGATTGTTCGGCGATAGTTCATGACTGGCTTGCTCAATTCAGAATGACTTGTAACAAGCAATCCTTTGGCAATTCATGTACCCTGGAAAAATCCCCAATTAGCATATTACACCAGGTGTTAAGGGTTCCTTGGTGATTGCGTAGTTGAGCTAAGACGGTGTTACAGGAAATGCCCAGGGTAAGGTGTCAAAACAGCACATGGCAGACAGTTGGTGATCAAACCCACCCACCTCTATTTAGGCTCGGTTTCTTTATTTTATATAAATGGTTCCTTGACACCTCTCGAGCCAGTCACGTTCCTTTGCCATATGATAACATACAATCTTCAATGTATGTCCTTTACTTAAGAGCAGGTACACGGCCGAAGTCCTGACCTGAGGAATGGCTCTTCTGTGCTGGGCCATAAGGTGATGCAGTTTACTGTTTGTCTCCCCACATACAAATCAGAGTATTCTTCACTGCACTGCATATATGATGTCGCTTTCTTGTGTTCGGTATTGGGCCTTCGGATGTACCAATTAATGCTCAGTGTGTTGGTTTAAAGCAGGACAGGGATACGGTGTTTTTGAAAATTCTTCTTAATTTCCAGAGACCCCTGCAACATATGGGATGACCATGTTCTTTCTTCTGTCTTGCTTTTCCCCTTAACTGTTGGTATTCGTGTTTTTTCTTTCCTTCTACCTCCTTTTGACAAGGCCAGTCTGGATATCCACAAGTTAAGGGCCTCTGGGATGTTTCATTTCTTTAGCCTTCGCCTCTGGCTAGTGGGGATGTTCTCTGCTCTGTGTTGCCTGGTTCTGATGACACACAGCTTGTGATTAAGTTAACCATTTTCCCGACCTTTTACCAAGCAATCCAAGAAAGTCAGTTTGTTGTTTAGTACCTCTTCCCTTGTAAATTTTATGTTTGGTCTACAGCATTGATGTGTTGTGAAGGCTTGTACATCCTTCTGGTAGATTTTAACCCAGGGTTATCCACGTATCTGAATCAGTGGATGGGTGTTATGCCCTTAAAGGTATAAGCGCCTGTTTTTCCACTTCCTCAAATGAAAGGTTGGCCACAATGGGTGAAACTGGAGGTCCCATAGTATATCCATGTTTTTGCTTATAGAATTTATCCCTGTATTTGGAATAGGTGGTATTCAGGCAAAAGTACATTAGGGAAACACCTCCTTCTGAGGTTACCAAGTTCTGCTGGTAAGAGTGCTGTCTTGGCTACGCGGTTTTTTCTCACCATGTCAACAGCCTCCTTGGTGGTATACAGGTGAAGAGAGATGTCACATCAGAGGACACCATAGTTCTTCTGCACAGAGTACTATATTTTCAATTCTTGTTGTTAATATTCATTTGACAACCACAAGGTGGTATTTTGCACCTTGTATGTTACAGAGTTGCTGCTGCTGACTATAGGTTCTTAATGGTAATTCTTCCTTGTGTATATTTGGGAGTCCCATATGCATGGATGTGCCTCACCAGGGTACAGCAATGATACATTGCTCGATCAATGGCTTAAACCTTTTGAAGCTGTTGTAGTAAGTCTGACCTTTTCGTATATATCGGCTGGTGGGATATCTTTTTAAACCTAATATGTGTTGTTATTGGCCAGGAGTGTGATCACCTTAGCCATGTAGTCAAAGAAGTAGAAGGAAAGAAAAGAACACATGACCAACAGTGAAGGGGAAAAGCAAGACAGGAGAAAGAACTTGGTCGTGACTTGTTCAAGAGAGAGGTGAAGGAGGCCATTTATGTGAAAATAAAGAAACAAGCCTGAACAGAGGTGGTGGGGGGTTCGACACCAACTGTATGCCATGTATTAATGCTGTTCACACAACACCTCTTAGCCCAAAGCAATCACAACTTGCATTCAGGAAGGTCCCTAACACCTGGCTCGATAGCTAATGGGACTTTCCAGGATACATAATTGCCAACAGATTTTTGTACAAGTTTATGAATTGAGAAAAGCCAGTCAGATGACTAGTGAAAATGTCTTCAAGAACTAAAATTAAGTCCAGTTAAATAACTGAATACAAACAGATATCCTATAGTTATAGATGATTTTATAATCCATAGGAGATTGCACTGAGTTTTAGGAGCTACCAATGAAGTGTGGGGGGTATTTAAATATGATAAGGAAAGTGTATTGTATGTGGTATTATGGCTCTATACCTTAGGCTCTATTGATGTTATTATGGCAGTGGTTCTGGACACATGGATTAACCACAGGTTGCATGTTTCTGCCCAAACTAGTCCATAGGCAAAACTTGCCAATTCCAAATCTAACAACTGAGAGCTCTTTTCCAAAACAACCGAGTGTTGTACTAAAATCAAAAAAAGGGGATGTGACAAAACCCTAAAATTTTATAGGGTGTGTAGAGATTTTACATCCACACAAGCACACAACATGCACACAATTTTTCACCTGTGCACCAAAGGGCACCACTTTTGTAGTAGCCAAAATCCTTGTGGCACCACAGATATTTGTACCATTTTCAAACCGCAGTTTTTGTGCTGCTAATCGCCTACAAACAACACCACGATTTACTTTATAGAATTACAGCACTAATGGCTTGACAAAAAACACAGAACATACAGTAGGCAGAAAAATGATTTAGTTATGTTTCTCTACATGATTCTTTCTTCTTTTAACCACTAAATTAGTTTTCAGAGTGCAAATTTCTGCTGATAAAGGTTTACCTCTATTGAATGATAAACCAAAACTACAAATGTATGAAATACCTTTCTATACATACTGTACTAAATAAGTATCTTCACTGCATTATATAAGATTAAAGGGAATATACATGTAAGCACACTATACCAATGCACCATTATCAATTGCACCTGATTTCAAATAATGCTTTAAGTAGAAGGAAAAGGTGTATACCAAGGTATGGTTAATGCAACTAATTATAAAAATATGTTTTTCCCTTTAAGAAAGTGATGCTCTGGTAGTGCATGTTAATTTCATAAATACACCCTAGCATTACAATACTAATATCCCGTATATACTCGAGTATAAACCGAGTTTTTCAGCTGTAAATCAGCTGAAAACTCGGACTCGTTTATACTCAGTCAATCACCATTGAAGATCAGCGTCCTCCATTCCGGCAGCAGCGTCCTCTCCATTCCGGCAGCTGCCACGATCAGTCCATGTCTGGCACGCCGCCGACGTCACTCCCAGCCAACCAAGCCCGCGCCAATTAGTGATGTCACCGGCGTGCCAGTACATGGACTGATCGTGCGGCTGCCGGAATGGAGGAGGACGCTGCTGCCGGAAGGGAGAGACATTACCAGCACCACAGTCCCAGGAAGCCCTTGGATTTAGGAGAGCCCACAGATCCTGGATGAAGAGAGCCCACGTACAAACTGAACTGGGTGGGGGTGAGGGTGGCATTCAAGATGTTTTGGAAACTACAACTCCCAGCATGCTTTATTAGCTGGGAGTTGTAGTTTCCAAACTCTTGAATGCCAAGTGAGGGTGGCATTCAAGATGTTTGGAAACTACAACTCCCAGCTAATAAAGCATGCTGGGAGTTGTAGGTTCCAAACATCTTGAATGCCACCCTCACTTGGCATTCAGATGTTTGGAAACTACAACTCCTAGCTAATAAAGCATGCTGGAGTTGTAGTTTCAAAACATTTGAATGCCAGTGAGGGTGGCATTCAAGATATTTGGAAACTACAACTCCCAGCTGCTTTATTAGCTGGGAGTTGTAGTTTCCAAACATCTGAATGCCAGTTCTACCCTCGGTTTTATACTCGAGTCAACAACTTTTATTAGATTTTTTTAGGTGAAATGGGTACCTCGGTTTATACTCAGGTCGGTTATACTCGAGTATATAGGTAATAAATTTGGAATACCTATTTTTTTTTTTGGCCACATCACAAACACTGCACATTATTGGTTAATAATAAAATGCAAGCGGACTGCACACAGAGCAGTCAAAATTTATGGAAAACTGTATGCAAATCCCAAACTTGATTTCTAAAAAAAACATGAAAATGAGAAGGCAACACAACAATGATTCTGTATACAATTGAATGACATTCATAAAAGGTTGCACTTTATATATGTTTAGCCACCATCTGCAAAATATAGGGATGTGCCAGATTCTCTCAGACTGCATAGCAAAAACACTAGATCCTGCTTGTGCACACTGCCTAATCACTTTGGGTTTGGAAATACAGCGGGAGTGGTTACTAATGTCAATATATTGGTAGGAGTTGTACACACAAAGATTCCTTCAACTGTTATTAGCTGTACAGTATTGGAAAATGTATTATAAAACGTCTTCTTTAGAGACAAAAGACATTTGCGCATGAAAGAAAAGTCCATGGTTATGCAAACTCTTTCAAATAGTATAATTTTATAAACATTCAGTATATTTAACAAACAGTAATGGAGTCCTAATATAATTGCAGAGATTTTCAGCAACACAGTACTCATAACATGTAACATTCGTCATTAATAGAGAGGTTATAAAACAAAAAAGTAGTAGCAAAAGCTTTGCTTTAAGCATCCAATTCAAAAATGTCAGGAGAAATGCAAACTATAGGTTATAAAACTCCTAACAATATGAAGTGTATCAAGCACCTAGAAATCCATATAGAGCCATAACACATGTTACTAGTTTGGGCTTTATGGGCTGTGGTCACTCCCCCCTTGTTATTGGTTAATGTCAGTGGAACTTCATTTGACAACCCATGTATAATTATCCTTATTTTTACATTTATTTATGCAGAATAATAAGTTAGCTACAGGAAATAATGCGTTTGCTTAAGGAAATAATCGATCTGCAGTCTACTTTTTGTCTAATATTGATACATGTAAAAGAAATATTTAAGAAATGCTAATAGTTTTTAATATCTGTTGGGGTTCTCAAATGAAGTGCCACTGACATTAACAATAAACAACGGGGGGGGGGGGGGAGTGGACCACAGCCATAAAGCCCGAACTAGTAACTGTGTTATGGCTCTATATGGATTTCTAGGTGCTTATACAACTTCATATTGTTAGGAGTTTTATAACCTATAGTTTGCATTCTACCTGACATTTTTGAATGGATGCTAGCAAAGCTTTTGCTACTACTTTTTTGTTTTATAACCTCTTCTATTAATGACGAATGTTACATGTTATGAAAGTACTGTGTTGCGAAAATATCTGCAATTATATTAGGACTCCATTACTGTTTGGTTAAATATACTGAATGTTTATAAAATTAACTATTTGAAGAGGTTTGCATTAACCATGGACTTTCTTTCATGCGCAAATGTTCTTTTGTCTCTAAAGAAGACAGTTTTATAATACATTTCCAATACTGTACAGCTAATAACAGTTGAAGGAATCTGTGTGTGTACAACTCCTACCAATTATATTGACCATTAGTACCACTCCCGCTGTATTTCCAAACCCAAAGTGATTAGGCAGTGTGCACAAGCAGGATCTAGTGTTTTTGCTATGCACTCCCTATAGTTTGCAGATGGTGGCTAAACATATATAAAGTCACACTTTTTGAATGAGTCATTCAATGTATCACAGAATCATTGTTGTGTTGCCTTCTCATTTTCATGTTTTTTTAGAAATCAGGTTTGGGATTTGCATACAGTTTTCCATAATTTTGACTGCTCTGTGTGCAGTCCGCCTGCATTTATTATTAACAATATGTGCAGTGTTTAGTGAGTGTGGCAAAAAAAAAAATAGGTATTCCAATTTATTACCTATATACTCGAGTATAACCGACCCGAGTATAAACCGAGGTACCCAATTTCACCTAAAAAATCTAATAAAAGTTGTTAATATAAACCGAGGGTAAGAAACTTGGCATTCAAGAGTTTTGGAAACTACAACTCCCAGCTAATAAAGCATGCTGGGAGTTGTGTTTCCAAACATCTTGAATGCCACCCTCATTTGGCATTCAAGATGTTTTGGAAACTACAACTCCCAGCATGCTTATTGGCTGGAGCTGTAGTTTCCAAACATCTTGAATGCCAAGTGAGGGTGGCTATTCAAGATGTTTGGAAACTACAACTCCCAGCAATAAAGCATGCTGGGAGTTGTAGTTTCCAAACATACTTGAAATGCCACCCTCCCACCCAGTTCAGTTTGTACACATGGGGCTTCTCTTCATCCAGGATCTGTGGGCTCTCCTAAATCCAAGGGCTTCCTGGGACTGTGTGCTGGTAAGGTCCTCTCCATTCGGCAGCAGCGTTCTCCATCGCCACGTCTCTCCATTCCGGCAGCCGCACGATCAGTCCATGTACTGGCACGCCGGCTGACTCACTAATTTGGCGCCGGGCTTGGTGTGTGGCAGTGACGTCGGCCGGCGCGCCAGTACATGGACTGATCGTGCAGCTGCCGGAATGGAGGAGGACGCTGCTGCGGATGGAGAGGACGCTGATCTTCAATGGGGTGACTCGAGTATAAACCGAGTCCGAGTTTTCAGGTGATTTTACAGCCTGAAAAACTCGGTTTATACTCGAGTATATACGGTATAGTATTGTAATGCTAGGTGTGATTTATAAATTAACATGCACTACCAGAGCATCACTTTCTTAAAGGGAAAAACATATTTTTAAATTAGTTGCCTTACACATACCTTGGTATTCACCTTTCCTTCTGCTTAAAGCATTATTTGAATCAAGGTGCAATTGATAATGGTGCATTGGGTATAGTGTGCTTACATGTATATTCCCTTTAATCTTAATTATATGCAGTGAAAGATACCTTTCTATACATATGTACTATAATATAAGTATTTATATTTCATACATTTGTAGTTTTGGTTTATCATTCAGATAGAGGTAAACCTTTATCAGCAGAAATTTGCACTCTGAAAACTAATTTAGTGGTTAAAAGAAGAAAGAATCATGTAGAGAAACATAACTAAATCATTTTTCTGCCTACTGTATGTTCTGTGTTTTTTGTCAAGCCATTAGTGCTGTAATTCTATAAAGTAAATGACGTGGGTGTTGTCGTAGGCGATTAGCAGCACAAAACAACTGCGGTTTGAAAATGGTACAAATAGTCTGTGGTGCCACAAGGAATTTTGGCTACTAGCAAAAGTGTGCCCTTTGGTGCACAGTGGAAATAATGTGTGTGCATGTTTGGCTATGTGTGGATGTAAAATCTCTACACACCCTATAAAATTTTAGGGTTTTGTCACATCCCCTTTTTTTGATTTTAGTACAACACTCGGTTGTTTTGGAAAAGAGTCTCAGTTGTTAGATTTGGAATTGGCAAGTTTTGCCTATGGAGCTAGTTTGGGCAGAAACATGCACCCTGTGGTTAATCCATGTGTCCAGAACCACTGCCATAATAACATACAATAGAGCCTAATGTGCTAAGAGCAACCAAAACAATTACAAATAAACCATTTTCCTATATCTAATATTATTATACCCCCCACAACTTATTGGTAGCTCCTAAAAACTCAGTGCAATCTCCTATGGATTTATAATAATCTTATACTATGGAATATCTGTTGTATTCAGTAGTTATACTGGACTTAAATTTGTTCTTTGGAAGAGACATTTCACTAGTCATCTGACTGGCTTTCTCAATTCAGAATGACTTGTACAAGAATCTGTTGGCAATTATGTATCCTGGAAAGTCCCAATTAGCATATCGCAGCCAGGTGTTAGGGACCTTCTGAATGCAAGTTGTGATTGCATTGTGGCTAAGAGGTGTTGTAGGAACAGCATTATACATGGCATACAGTTGGTGTCGAACCCCCACCTCCACCTCTGTTCAGGCTTGGTTTCTTTATTTTCACATAAATGGCCTCCTTCACATCTCTCTTGAACAAGTCACGACCAAGTTCTTTCTCCTGTCTTGCTTTTCCCCTTCACTGTTGGTGCATGTGTTCTTTTCTTTCCTTCTACTTCTTTTGACTACAGTGCTAAGGTGATCACACTCCTGGCCAATAACAACACATATGAGGTTTTAAAAAGATATCCCACCAGCCGATATATATGAAAAGGTCAGACTTACTACAACAGCTTCAAAAGGATAAAGCCATTGATCGAGCAATGTATCATTGCCTGTACCCTGGTGAGGCACATCCATGCATATATGGACTCCCAAATATACACAAGGAAGAATTACCATTAAGACCTATAGTCAGCAGCAGCAACTCTGTAACATACAAGGTGGCAAAATACCACCTTGTGGTTGTCAAATGAATATTAACAACAAGATTGAAAATATAGTACTCTGTGCAGAAGAAACTATGGTGTCCTATGATGTGACATCTCTCTTCACCTGTATACCCACCAAGGAGGCTGTTGACATGGTGAGAAAACCGCTAGGCCAAGACAGCACTCTTACCAGCAGAACTGGTAACCCAGAAGAGGTGTGTTCCCTAATGTACTTGTGCCTGAATACCACCTATTCCAAATACAGGGATAAATTCTATAAGCAAAAACATGGATATACTATGGGATCTCCAGTTTCACCCATTGTGGCCAACCTTTACATTGAGGAAGTGGAAAAACAGGCGCTTAATACCTTTAAGGGCATAACACCCATCCACTGATTCAGATACGTGGATAATACCTGGGTTAAAATCTACCAGAAGGATGTACAAGCCTTCACAGAACACATCAATGCTGTAGACCAGAACATAAAATTTACAAGGGAAGAGGTACTAAACAACAAACTGACTTTCTTGGATTGCTTGGTAAAAGTCAGGGAAAATGGTTAACTTAAGATCACAAGCTGGGTGTCATCAGAACCATGCAACACAGAGCTGAGAACATACCCACTAGCACAGAGGCGAAGGCTAAAGAAATGAAACATCCCAGAGGAGCCCTTAAAACTTGTGGATATCCAGACTGGGCCTTTGTCAAAAGAAGTAGAAGGAAAGAAAAGAACACGAATACCAACAGTGAAGGGGAAAAGCAAGACAGAAGAAAGAACATGGTCATCCCATATGTTGCAGGGGTCTCCGAGAAATTAAGAAGAATTTTCAAAAAACACCATATCCCTGTCTGCTTTAAACCAAACACACTGAGGCATTAATTGGTACATCCGAAAGGCCCAATACTGAACACAAGAAAAGCGACATCATATACGCAGTGCAGTGAAGAATACTCTGATTTGTATGTGGGGGAGACCAAACAGTAACTGCATCAACTTATGGCCCAGCACAGAAGAGCCAATTCCTCAGGTCAGGACTCAGCCGTGTACCTGCATCTTAAGGATAAAGGACATACATTTGAAGATTGTAATGTTATCATATTGGCAAAGGAACATGACTGGCTCGAGAGGTGTCAAGGAGACCATTTATATGAAAATAAAGAAACCGAGCCTAAATAGAGGTGGGTGGGTTTGACACCAACTGTCTGCCATGTACAGTGCTGTTTTGACACCTTACCCTGGGCATTCCTGTAACACCTCTTAGCTACTACGCAATCACACCCTTAACACCTGGCTGTAATATGCTAATTGGGATTTTCCAGGGTACATAATTGCCAAAGATTCTTGTACAAGTCATTCTGAATTGAGAAAGCCAGTCGGATGACTAGCGAAACTCTTCAAGAAACTAAACTTCAAGTTCAGTTGATCTAATTGAATACAAACAGACATACCATGTCCTGGATGAATGAGAACCTTCACAAGCAAATATTATAGGAGGATTTATAATTTGTTTATATTTTTTATTGAAAAACCTTAAATAAGAATTTAATTGCAACACCTGCAAGCTTTTCAGCCTTTGAATTAGAAAGTATGTAGTTTAGGCTGAGGCACCACTGCAACACATTTAGGCAATGAGTTTCTGTAGGCTTGTTTGTGCTTCGCCTGTAATTTCCATAATAGTTTTAAATCACCTCAAGAAAAATCATGATCACGTGTGTTGCGATGAAAGATGTGAAGCAATTTGCCAAGAGGGGGCATGTAATATATATGAAACGGTGCACTATAATGCCCTTCACTGCATGTAAGAGTTTTGAGCATTCACAGCCAGTGAATGTGTATCTATGTTCAGTCAAATTTTCTTAAATTGCATATTACATTCTGGATGTTTTTGCACTTTACTGTCTGCCAAACAAAGGTGACTATAAAACACACTTTTGAGGAAACTTGTATATGAAAAAAATATTGTTTCCAGATAATGATTGTTCCAGGGATATCATTTGCTTGCCTGATAGAAAAGGTTTAGATATTTTGATAACTTAATATATGTGTATAAGCAACCTGGCCATAATCATAGCATACTTGTGCCAGATGATGATGTCCTTTCATTTAAAGAGGCCTATTTACAGAGATGTATTGTGCCAAGACTGTATGTTCTGTGTTTGTTGGCAAGAAAGCCATTAGACAGGGCTGTAATTCTTAATACAGTAATGACGTGTGAGGTTTGTGGGGCGTAGTGTCGGATCTACCAGCACTCATAACAACCGCGGTTTGAAAAAAGATGGGCCAATGAGATAGTCGTGTGGTGCCGGACAAAGGAAGTTGTGGCTACTAGCAAAATGTCTGTGCCCTTGGGGGAGTGGCACCTTGAATAGGGTAATGAGTGTAAGTTTAGGCCATGTTTGGGGCTATGGTGGTGGATGTACACACCTCTCTACACAACCACCGCCTCTATAGAATTCTTAGGGATATTCTGTCACCATCCTCCCTTGCGGGATTTTTTGATTCTTAACGGGAGTTTCCCCTATGGCGCTGGCGTTTGGGCCCAACCTGCCCCCTGTGGTTAATTCCATGTGGTCCAGACCCTCCTGCTAATTGCCATTAACATCAATAGAGCCTAATGTATAGAGCCAGTATATCACATCAAATACAGCGTGGGTTCTCATGAATGCAACATAGCCTTGTTCTATCATATATCTAACAGATTTATTATGAATACGACTACACCTGGGGTTAAGGCCACCGCCTCCCGCCCCCACTACTTTATTAGGATCCTTGAATCTACATTCGGTTACGCCTTTTCACTCGCTAAAACTCCATTTGCACTCGTCCATATGGATGTTTATAAAATAATCCTTATACTAATCGTGGAATATTTCTGTTGTATCGTGTGACTTAGTTTAACGGTACTTAATTGTTATAGTTTTCTTTTTAAGACAGGTGTGTCACTATTCATATCTGACTGGCTTTACTCAATTCTCAGAAGACTGTACAAGATGTTCGTGTATCTCCGGCAATTATGTATCCTGGAAATGTCCCAATCTTAAGCATATCGCGGAGTGCGTCCAGGAGTTGTTAATGGACCGTCTTTTGTTGTTTCTGAATCATAGCGGACTTGCGATTAAAGCCTTTTTCCACATTAAATGATATCGTGACCGTGCTCTCTGACTCTTTTCTACCACATCTTCTCGTGCATGTCCTTCTAAGGGTGTCACGATGCCGTATGGTGGTTTCAAATGACAAGAGTTAACGAACAAGAGGAAATACATTATAGATTACTCTCTGCCTGTAGTTAAAAACAAAAAAAATCCAAAAGGGGCTAGTGTGCCAACGTACGTTCCTGAATACCCCCTATCCAATACAGGGAAAACTAAACAAAACATGGATATACTATGGGACCCAGTTTCACCCCATTGTGGCCACCTTTAACTTGAGGAGTGGAAAAACAGGCCGTAATACCTAAGGGCATAACACCACTCACTGATTCAATACGGGATAACACCTGGGTTAAAATCTCCCAGAAGGATGTACAAGCCTTCACAGAACACACAATGCTGTAGACCAGAACATAAAATTTACAAGGGAAGAGGTACTACAACAAAACTGACTTCTTGGATTGCTTGGTAAAATTCAGGGAAATGGTTACTTAAGATCACAAGCTGGGTGTCATCAGAACCATGCAACACAGAGCGAGAACATCCCCACTAGCACAGAGGCGAAGGCTAAGAAATGAAACATCCTGAGGAGCCCTTAAAACTTGTGATATCCAGACTGGCCTTTGTCAAAAGAAGTAGAAGGAAAGAAAAGAACACGATACCAACAGTGAAGGGGAAAAGCAGACAAAAGAAGAACATGGTCATCCCATATGTTGCAGGGGTCTCGAGAATTATAGAGAATTTTCAAAAACACTATCATCCCTGTCTGCTTTAACCAAACACACTGGGCATTAATTGTACATCCGAAAGGCCCAATACTGAACACAAGAAACACGACATCATATATGCGTGCAGAAGAATACTCTGATTTGTATGTGGGGGAGACCAAACAGTAACTGCATCAACTTATGGCCCAGCACAGAAGAGCCAATTCCTCAGGTCAGGACTCGCCGTGTGTACCTGCATCTTAAGGATAAAGGACATACTTTGAAGATTGTAATTTTATCATATTGGCAAAGGAACGTGACTGGCTCGAGAGTGGGTCTAAGGAGTAATATATGTTGAAACCCCTAAATAGAGTGGTGGCGCCAACTGCCTCAGCATAGTGATCTGTTTTGACACCTTACCCTGGGCATTCCTGTAACACCCTAGCTACTACGCAATCACACCCTTAACACCTGGCTGTATATGCTAATTGGGATTTTCCAGGGTACATAATTGCCAAAGATTTCTTGTACAAGTCATTCTAATTGAGAAAGCCAGTCGGATGACTAGCGAACATCTTCAAGAACTAAACTTCAAGTCCAGTTGATCTAATTGAATACAACAGAATACCATGTCCTGGATGAATAGAACCTTCACAAGCATATTTATAGGAAGGTTTATAATTTTAAAGTTTATATTTTTTATTGAAAAACCTTAAATAGAATTTAATTGCAACACCTGCAAGCTTTTCAGCCTTTGAATTAGAAAGTATGTGTTTAGGCTGAGGCACCACTGCAACACATTTAGCAATGAGTTTCTGTAGGCTTGTTTGTGCTTCGCCTGTAATTTCCATAATAGTTTTAAATCACCTCAAGAAAAATCATGATCACGGGTGTTGCGATGAAAGATGTGAAGCAATTTGCCAAGAGGGGGCATGTAATATATATTGAAACGGTGCACTATAATGCCCTTCACTGCATGTAAGAGTTTTGAGCATTCACAGCCAGTGAATGTGTATCTATGTTCAGTCAAATTTTCTTAAATTGCTATTACATTCTGGATGTTTTTGCACTTTACTGTCTGCCAAACAAGGTGACTATAAAACACACTTTTGAGAAACTTTTATATGAAAAAATATTGTTTCCAGATAATGATTGTTCCAGGGATATCATTTGCTTGCCGATAGAAAAGGTTTAGATATTTTGATAACTTAATATATGTGTATAAGCAACCTGGCCATAATCATAGCATACTTGTGCCAGATGATGATTCCTTTCATTTAAAGAGGCCTATTTTTACAGATAGGTTATTGTGGCCAAGATAAATGCACATAATGTTTAGCGTGATGTTGAAATGGGAATTTTACATAATTTTTAGTCTCCCATGCAGTTGCTGTCTTAGCACTAACCACATAGAAATACACTGCTCTGCATCCACACGCATTCAACAGATTGCATGCAGAATCGTTATGGGTGAGAACGCAGCAGTGTGGCCTAGCCCTAATAGAATGTGCTGCTTTACTCCATTGTAGTTGGGGGTAAGTTATAAAAGCTGGTTGAGAGTGGGGCTGTCAGCTGCTGCATGTGCAGTTTTTTTTAACACTCGCCTAAGAGAATTTTGGTAGTGTGAGTAAGGTCTCCTACCTTTTTAATTGATGTGCTTTGTACTGCATAAATAGGGGAACCCAATCTGCTCAGTGTTCTCCCCTAGGGTCTTTTAGTCAGGCGGCCCACGTGCTACTTTTTCATGCCATGCCACACTTGTGATTTAATAAAGAATTTACATGTATATGTAATACAAAATGTACCAAAAAGGTCAGTAAAAACTCCTGCCAAAACTGCTTGGTCAAGACCCCTTTTTTACACTTGCAAGATTATTTTAGCACGTGTTAACTAGCTTTGGCAAGATCACCAAGCCACAAAAGGGTGGACGCAATCTGCAACGCACTCTGTATGCAAGATGCGTGTGATTGTGCTCCATGCTACATCTGGGTTCCCTTCCGTTTTTTTAAACAACCCCCTGCATTCTGCATCCAAGGAATGCTGGGAGTCATAGTTTTCAAATCTAGTGGGACATCCCTGACCTATACAGGTGAGCATGATGCAAGGCTGTTCAGTATTCTCATTAGAATATAAAGATGGCTATATTTGTTTCATTCATGAAGTTATACTGCATGAGTTTAAAGGGCATGTCAAAGTAATTGAATAATTAATAATAATTAACTAGCAAATAGTGCCACTTTAATTTTTCCCCCCACCAAATTTCCCCTTCCCGCCCCACCTGGCTAATTTTTCATGCCACCCAGCTAGGAAAAAAATTCTGGGGAGAACATTGTGGCTCTATATTTGCCTTTTTGCAACTGCAGAGAACTGCATGGAAACAGAAAGTCAGATTCAGTATTAATGATTAGTACAAAAAAAACAGTTTTATTTATTATTACAATAATTAACCTTAAGCTGTATATTATTTTCTTATTTATTTTAGGAACATAGAAACCTATTGATGAAAAAGGATAAGCTAAGCCTAAATTTATTTACCATCATGTGATCTATGATTTCAAACTAGTGGATAGTTGCACCTCTCACCTTTGCAATTTGAAGCATTGTGGAAATGCCTTTCCCCTCCTGTGACTTTAAAGGGTTACTGTTACTGTCTCCATACAAGTGCCCCCTCTTGACCTTTCAGCAAGCCTGTGATGATGTCTCTAGCTTCTCTGGGTCTAAAGTTATAGACTTGTAAAATTACACTTCAGTGACTGTCTTTAGTCTGTGAGAGTCACAGAAATCTTTTTTGAAGCTAGTTACAGACCTGAAACCATTCTCTGTAGATCCTCTACCTTGAGCAATGCTATTTGTAAGGAATTATATATTCTATTTATAGTGATTTATAGTTAATGGATAAGTATGCTGTAAATTATGTTAAGTTTAGTTGGAAGCTGCAGCTTTAAAAAACCTCTTGCCATTTTTTTACCTATGTCCCTCAGAGCTACCTTTGCCTTGGAAGTTGCTGACATCTTGTTACTGGTTTGCTGAATGTTTAGCTCTCCCCCTCTGAGATTCCTCTGCTTCCTCCTTCTTCTTGAGCCTAAAAGCTAATGGCTGTTGTTGTTCCGTGCACACGACATTACCTCAGTGCGTGTACGGACGTGTGCATGTGTGGCGAGATGGTCACGTGTGCACATGTCCGTGCACACACTGACGTTCGTGCGCCGTGACGTTGTGCATGGAACAGGAATTTGTTTTTGAGGCTCAAGAAGCAGAAGGAAGCAGAGGAAAATCTCAGAGGCGGAGCTTAACATTCAGCTAAGCAGTAAAGATGTCACAACTTTCAGCTGCAAAGGTAGGCTCTGGTGTGGGGAATAGAAAAAAAAATGGCAACAGGTTTTTTTAAAGCTGCAGCTTCAAACTAATTTGATTTACAGCTAAGATTTAGTTTCCTTATAGATAACCATAAGTATTTTATGGTCATACTTTCCTTTTATTATTAGTTTCATACAGTAATTTAAAAGTGAGCAAACGCCTTTGAAATGTAATTTTTAGGCAGTGTACCATGGTCCAATATTTTTCTCCAGTTTGAGCAAAATTTGATCAGGCCAAGCTTTTTGTCTTATTTCATTTGCAAAAATAATAAATAAATGTGAATTTCGCATACAACTGCAGATAAACAAGCCCCAGCCCAATAGCCGTACTACTGAACCTTACTAAAACCGAACTAACCGACCAGACCGGCAGCCAATCTGAGAGGCAGCCAATCACAGCCGCACTGCTAGCAATAGAGAACGCACTTACAGTATAGCGGTTGGGGGTGGGAAGGAATGCCTCAATATATATAAACGTTTTTACACTACATGAAGGGCAGCCAGGGAGGGATCAGGAGGGTGCAAGGGAGGGAAAGGGGAGGAAGGCCTCCCCTCGCATGCCACTGTCTTCTCAGAGGACTAAGAGGAGGCAGAAACCTTTTGGACAGGAAGACATTACTCAGTTTCCTGAACTTGGGACAAGCACTACAGGGAACAATAAGACAAGAGATGTAAGGCAGTGGGACCAGTAGTGGGTTAAATTTTAGTTTGGGGAGTGGGTATGCCCTTTAAAACTCCAATATAGCCTCTGCTTTATCATGGATATGTACAGTAAAGGAACCAAATAACTGAAGTTATATCCTGCTGAGCTTCTTATCCTTCCTCTTTCTGTAAATTTGAAACTGTTGTCCAATTATTATTTTATGTGCATTAAGCATTTAAGATAAATCGGTTACTCTGTATTCCTCTTGCTGTCTTCAATGCGCTTATTTCTAACACATCCTGAAAATTAATTGTTGCCATTTGTACCTCGAGGCTCTTTTCTTTTGTCTTTTATATTTACATTTGATGACATATTGGCCAAAGTGATGTGAAAAAAAGTTGTTTTACACACTGATCTGTTTTTAACCATTTTTGTAACGGTAAAAAAAAGGAAATCTGGTTAAACACGTGACCTGGTTTTTATATGTTTTATCTTCCAACATCCATATCAACCAAATGAAACATTAGCTTCTTAAATTTTAGCTAACAATTCCTAAATAGAATATATGGTTATTTTTATCTCGTTAAACAAGGCTATCCATGACATTGAAGAATAATAACTAAAAATAAATGTAGAGCATTACTACATAACTATAGAATTTTCACAACACCTCAGAACAGATAGTGAAATATACAAGTCTGAAAGGGTTACTAAGTCTGGCTATAGACTTTAATGTGGGTGGGTTTTTGTACTTTTACAACGCAATAACCTGAGAAATAGAACCATTGTGCAGAAGAAATGTTATTTATCAGTGGGTAGCAATTAATAAAAGTTGCATATGCAGTAAGACGTTGATCCAAAACGGAAAGGAAGTGTATTTGGATCTTACAAAATGTAAAACTATGATTAAACGCTGTCATACGTACAGTATCTTTTACATATAGTATGGGGACCTGAACCTAATGTTGCAAATTTGTGATGTAGAAAACAGGGTATAGAGGTTCTGTGGTTAAGCATGCCCACATTTTTGGGCCACTACTAACTGCATTTGTATTTTATCATTGCTAAGTAACGTAATTTATGTTTGATTACGGAGGCAATCCCTGAACTTTATACGGTGCAGTGCAGACAATGTATAATGGCTACCCTCTTTCTGACCTATTCCTGTAAGTACTCTCCTTTTGCATTTATTTTTAATTGTGGGATTTGTAAAAAGTGATTCATTACCTTATGTCCTCCAATTAGACGATTAAATGCAGATAGGTAGTTAAAGACTGGGTATAAAGAATGGGTAATAAAATAAACTACTCGCAAACTGATTCCCATGCTTCCTCAGTGATACCCTTAAGTTGGTTTTAGTGAAATGTGAAATAGTTGAGGAAAACCTCAAATCGACAGGTCAATTTTAAATCTTTTTAAAACAATGCACTATACAAAAAACTTTCATTTTCTGGTAAGTTCTTTCATCCACCTATTTGCTGTCACTCTGCAGTCCATGAGTCCCCCCAATGAACTTCAGCATGCGCAAAAACCTATAAATTGTGGTACCGGTACTTCTCTAGTTGTTGGATAGAGACATGTCTGTATTTAGACATTTCTGTAAAGAATAGAATTTCTTTCTAACAAAGAGATATAGAATTGGTAGCTACTAATGGTGGGGAAACCAGTTATAAATCCAAGGGGCTTTTGCTGTTTCATGCTATGAGGGTTACATAAAGGAAGTCATTGAAAACTGTTATGTGTTTATTTAACCTCCTGTATCTAATATGGCATTTTATTTAAAGTCAGAAACAATTGAGGGGGTAAATACTAAACATGTCAGAACCTAATGAAACGTGGTCTAGAACAAAGGTAGTGATGTCATAAGTTTACAGTGTATTTTAGCTTAAAGGAGAACTAAACTTACTTTAGATTTTTTTAATCTTAACCTGAAAGCTTTTCTACCCAGAACACCTATCTATACATTGTAAATATTTCTTTAATTCGTTGCATTTACGTACATATAAGAAGGTTCTGTAACTAAAAATGCTTCCATGTTGTTCCCAGTAAAAACTTGCAGCCCATGTTGTCTTCAAAGAGCCATGTGAGCATGTGCACCTATAGGCCACGTACCATATCCCACTGTTCACTGTCTCTATGCACATATTTTTTTTACACATGTCCCAACACCAATATGAAAGTTGCAGTTTTATTTTCCATCCAAAATAGGTGCATTATGGGAGTTGAACCTAGTACCCATAGGTTAATTTATAAGCATCCAGCAGCTATAGCAAAGTGAGATGTGAGACCAGCTTGTTTGTATCTTGTGAATGTGCTCTGCCTATTGGGAAAATATTTGTCTAGGGATTAGTTCCCATTTAAGACTGGCCACAATACAATGTCCAGAAACCTGCATAAAAGCACAGTTGCAATGCAGCGTTTCATGTGTGTCTGCACCGCGATTCCCCAATTATTCTTGTTTCTGGACCACATGTGCTCTGGTAACGTGCACAACGCAAACTGTAGGGCCTGACACATTTCAATACACTGGCATGAGATTCTCAGGAAATCACAAATTGCAATCTGAAGAGCATGAGAGTCTCCCAGTGTGGCCTAGCCCTAAGCTGCAGCATTCTATGCAAATACCATTCGGCTATACACTGCATTTGAACAGTATTTCATTTGATAAAATCACTTTAAAAGTATTATTTCCTCCCACGTATTGACTAGTGGTTTCATAAATGATATTGGATATGATTTGAAGATTTTATGTAGTTGGTTTGTATAATATAATTTTTTTTAAAAATGGAATTTGTTAGTCAGACACCACATGGTAGATTTAATATGACTTTCATGTTATCACTGACCATAGCCTGCAACTCTATGAATGTAAAGTGCCTGTTCTCAAGGGCTGTTTGATTGCTGCAGCTATGTCCGGGGAAAATGGTGAACAAATGTTGTGTGCTTCCAGTTTTCCCCTAGTGTTAATATAGAAATTTTTGTAGTAGATAATAGATAAATAGCTATAGTATAAGTTTAACACTGCACAAACTACACATGACAAAATGGAAGAAAAACAGTAGTGATCCATTTTTTTTGTCCTTGTGTTGTGTTCCATTTTTCCTATTTCTAGGCTTAAAATGGATCTCTTACTGAACAACATTGAGTTTGTGTTTTTTTTTTATGTACCAGATACATATGTACTGCTACAACACTTCTGTCCGCAAACGGATGAAAACGGACCTTGTGTGAAGCCCTAAAGATATAGGGGATTATTCACTGTGATTCTCTACAGCCATCAGTTTAGCAGCAACATTAAATGGTTTGTTTCAGTATTGCGTCGAATTTCCAATTTTGGCTTTTTTTCTGGTGACTTTTATCCCTGTTTAATGACTGTGGAGATCTAATTTTATTATTTGTCAAAACCCATTCAATATCCTTCACAAAACCTTTCTTGAATCTGTTTTTTTTGGGCAAACTTCTTACTAGGGATAAACTCTCAATGAATGACCCCCATAGTATATTTGTGTCTAAAACAACAATATCCCATTCTTACTATGCCATATAAAGATTACACAACAGCAATAGCAATAACTAAACTTCTCCAATATTTATTACTGCAACACCACAAATGCAGACAAGTTTTTCTTGAACAGCCTTGTTTTCAAGTTCAAGCTGAACACTGTGAATTTGTGGTGCTTGACCTAAAATATGGGAGCCCCCATTAGCAGCTGATTTGCAATTTGTTTCTACTTTCTATATACTGTAGTAACTATTGGATATAAATACTCAGCTAATGCAGTTAAAAGCCAGGTAACTTAACATAGCTGTTGATTTGTTAAAATTAAGCAGGTAAAGATTCGAACATTTAATGGAGTTCACGTGTGCCATGTTTAAAGTGCTAACAGAGCACACAAAATGGTAATTTATAACTGGCACCTTGCATAAATGCTGCAAACATTTATAATTCATATTTACAAGGTTGACATATGAAATGCACCACTACAAACCACTCTTTCTTGCCATGTCCTGATGCTATTTAACATTCTAGTTAAAAATACATTTTTAAAATCATGCTATAATATGCAGTCTTCCTGCAACTTCAAGATGTGGATGTATATGCTTTGTCTTGTTAAGAAAATTACCTATTGAACACTGAATTTGTATGTTTGCTTTTTCAAGATATTGTGAACACTACAAAGAATCTTGCCTTTTTACTGCTAATTTTTAACAGACACTTCGCTATAGAAGAAAAAGTTTTGGTAAAAATTGTAGATGTATTTGACACTACTATTGTAATAACTCTCTTTTTACAGATTCTTCAGGCTTTGACCGAGAATGCCTCTAGTCAAAATAAACACATCGACCCTCGGCACTTGTGCCACACTGCTCTTCCGAGGAATCAAAAATGAGCTGGAGTGTGTTACTAACATCTCCTTGGCTAATATCATTAGACAGTTAAGTAGTCTAAGTAAGTATATTTTATTATATTTTCGGAATTTAAAATCCTGTATGTCACCTTTTTTTTAAATGCGTAATTTTTTTTCATTTTAATATACAGAGGAACACTAGATGTCTGAATATAGTTAGCATTAAGGCACACAATCGGAGTTAATGATGTTTCTAGTCTCTGCATCTAAAGGTACATTATCATGCCAGAAAAGCTTGGTCAGAACCACATCTATAGTTTTATTTGAACTTTAAAGGAGAACTATATCCCAAAAATAAAATGTTTTTATTTCTAGTTAAGGGCATCTCAACCCCTAAACTAAAATTTTCTCCACTACTAACCCACTGTGTAGTGTTAAAAAAAAATCCTTACCTTACACCTCCTGCTCCAACTGTTCTCCTGCAATGTCATCCAGTCCCAGAAGTGAAGAGTAAGAGCCTGTCTGTGACTGAAAAGGTTTCCCCCTGTTACCTTTCCTCTGACAGGATACTTGCTTCCCACTGGAGCCCTCCCTACTCTTCTCAAGCCCTGTTTGCTGCCTGTTGCTACCTTTTAACCTTTTTTCCGTAGTGTAGGGGACCCTATCCCCTGGTGTTCTGCACTGCCGGCAGCCGCATCTGTGATTGGCTGCCAGTCCGGCCCCCTGCTTGCAATTCTCCTGCTTGTAAGAACCTTTCTGATTAGTTCTTTTGCAAACAAACACCTCCGGTTAAGATTGGATAGGGTCCCCTACACTACAGAAAAGTTAAAAATGAAGGTGGAGAGACCCTTTAAATGGGCTCACCCAGTACCAATCTGTCAAAGTGACCAACAGAATCTGCAAATTCTGTCTGTCATCTTTGACAAATGGGAGTACAAACAGTCATGATCATTCTCCCTATATAAGTATAGGGAGAAAGTTGTTGACTGCCATACTCCCTACGATTGCGGGCGACTTTCAATGCTTAGTTCCGGGGGCCAACCATGAAGAGGGGATATTTTCTGTTGTGAAACAAGCATTGCTGACTCGGAACGATCATTTTTCCTATACAACGTCTTTACACACCTGGTACCGGTGGATTGGACATTTGTCGGAATGTTGTACCCAGCTTTAGTCTGATAACTGGGCAAAGAAGTTCTGGGTTAACATTGAGGAACTGTAATAAACTGATAACAAAAAGTTAAACAAAGAAGACGAACGGCTTCCAACAGCTACAAGTAAAACTTCACCTTTATTGCCGAACGAGCCACACTTCACAGGAGGGAGCACAACACACTACCCCCTGACGCGTTTCGTGACGAACACACCCCGTCATTCATCAGAGGGAACCCTCTGATGAAGTGAGGGGTGTTTTCGTACAAACGCTGTGATATTCATGATGTTGGAAAGCGTTCCGGAACTCCATTGAATGGACTCCCACTACCAAGAGGCGAAGTAGAGGAAGACGACGTTATGACCGACGGAATGTTTTTTGTTTTTTAAACAAAAAAGTTAGCATTTTCTGGGCTAACTTTAAAAATAAAATCATTAGTTGCGATCTTTGGGGTTTCTATCAGTGCTGTTTTTTCATGGCACGCTGATCCTTTAATATTAATTTTGTGTTAGTGATTGTTTAAAGGGCATGTACATCCTTTTCCTTACTTTTTGTATATAGTAGGGCTTCCTCCCCCAGCGCCAACCCTATAATACTTTTGTCAGAAACTCCCCAGAGCTCTACTTACCTTCCCCTCTTTCTCCGACGCACTGTCCCGGACCACATGCTTGCATGAAACTGCAAGCAGGGGCCGGACCGGCACCGCGTCCGTGATTGGCTGAGAGGCAGCCAATCACGGACGCGGCTGCCGCAGTGGAACGCCGGGGAGAGAGTAAGGTATGTAGAGTACGGGGGAGTTTCTGACAAAAGTATTATAGCGGTTGGGGCTGGGTGAGGAAGCCCTACTATACCCCAAAGGGGTTTTAACACTAGAGGGAGAGAGAGAAAAACGGGAGGACGCGGGGGGTGGGATGCCCAGGAGGCAGAGTCCTATATGGACTCTGCTAGGCCCTGGTGGCCAGTTTTTGGGAGTTTGAGGGGCATAGCAGGGCAGCCATTTGAGCAGGAATGTAAGTTAAGGATTTTATTACAACTAAAGAGTGGGGCCCAGTAGTGGGTAAAATTATAGGTTGGGGGGTGGACATGCCCTTTAACATAGGTGCAACAGTTTGCCAGTGTTCTTAATTTGCAGCAACTAATCATTTGTTATTAAATGTTTCTGTAGAAAACAGTAAAAGGTATCATGTGATTGTTGAGACAAATGAAGAGCTTATACAAATTTATCTTTAGTAATGATACACTGGAATATGTAGAAAACATTGGTTGGCCTGCAGTCCCAACAATCTTGTGGTGCCATTACGTAGGAGTCTTGTAAACACAGAATGGCAGATAAAGAGTCTATTATTTTGTACTGTATGACTTCTTGTTAAACCGGTTGGTACTGTACCTCTTATTAAGAGAACCTTGGAAATATTGCAAATTGAAGCATCAACATTATATTTTTTTTTTTATAAATATATATTTTTTACCAGGTTAATATTTAATTATATGTATACTACTTGTAAAGTAATAATTTTTTTCCTAAAACTGCAGCTGCTGTTTTGTAATATAGTGTTTCCTTGACTTTCAGGTAAATATCAGAAGATATCTTTGGAGAGCTTTTAATGAGGCACACAGTTTCTCCTTCAGAGTAAACTCTCTCAAGAACGGGTAGACAGGTTATCAGTTAGTGTAACACAGCTTGATCCAAAAGAGGAAGAGCGTAAGTTTTGTTATTTTGTTTCTATAAGTTTTAATACAGTATTTAATTTAATTTACCCTTAAATTAAATCTCTTGTTGAAATCTAGACAATTCATTGACACTGACACAGCTCAGCAGTTGCTATTGTCTTTAGCCAGCACATAAATAGGTCATGTGGAGTTCCACATTCTTTCTCATTTAATATACAATAGATGAAGCCTTACAGTAGCTTTCCATATGTGTATAAAAATGCCCTGTTCTGAAAATTATGCTAATGGCCTATAACATATAATCAGTTTTTTCCGATGCTAAAAAATATTTTATTTCCTAATTTTAAAACCGCTTTCGTATTTAAAAAAAAAGTCAGAGAATAATTGCCGTATATTTCGTCCCCAAAATATAAACATTTATGTGGGAATCTTTTTTGGGTTTCTCTTCATGTGTGAATTGAAAATTTATGCAAAGTAGCAGCACCCTGTTACATTGTGGTTTAAAGACATTTCCATTTCGCTGATTTAATGCTTAGACACTGATGAAAAAAATTATGACTTTCCTTCTTGGTCCTGGTTAAGGGATACAGAAATTCCATTGGAATCCGTTGTGAAAATTCTGGGACTAGCAAATATACACATCTGTTTCCTTACTCTTGTATAGGATGCAATCATTGAATGGAGGACACACATTGAATGTCATTGTGCCCTATACTGTCGTTTATGTTTTTGGGTGTATCTTGTATTCAGTTAAATCAACAGAACTTGAAATTTAGTTCTTAAAGGGCACTGTGGTCTCCATGCAAGTTTTTTTAAAAAAGCACATTAACATTTAAAATGACTCCATGCTTCTAGCTGCAATCTATCCAAACCTATAGCAGATATAATTGTGGCACTGTGAGATATGACATCTGCCAGCAGCATTGCCTACATAACCCCTTGCCACAGCACTGAGCATGCCCAGTTGTATCCTACTGCTTTACCTGTCTTAAATAGCTTCAGAATTTTTTTATTTTTTGGGGGTATCTACACACGGCACATGTGGTTTATCCTGACTGTAACTTTGAAAGGCTATAACTTCAGAGAAGCTGGATAAATAATCTTAGTCTTGTTTGAAGATATAATAAGAAAGGAATACAAGAATCTGTTGGCATAAGTACCCTGGAATGTGTTCTCTTATACCTTTTAGGAGTGGGAGGGGATACCTAGACTGAGGGGGGAAGTACTGGATTAAAGGCATGCAGCAACAGACAAAGCTCGTGTAAGTGCTACTTACACTTATTCATTTATAGATTAAATAAGTAATGTTCACTGGAAATTTAACTATTCATTTAATGCATGATTGAAGAACATGAGGTAAGGCATAGCTCCTCCATTCTTCATCAGTTCTTAGGGCAGGAACAAAAGTGTAAGATATTTAGCTTTGCATGATCCACCTCAGCTGCACTGACCATTCCCAACTTGGAAATTTTCCCTCTATCCCGAACAGCGCTCTGCCGGTCAGAACGTTCGGCAGCCTCGCACTCGTTCGGGAAGCTAGGTACAAGCAGTACCAATAAAGCCCCGATACCATAAGCATTTACATTCCGTCTAGAGGTTCAGAAGTTGGTATCGATGCCTTTAAGTTCATAGTCATCTGTTTGAATCCAACAAGAGAAGATAATCAATGCACATTCCTACCCCAATACAATATCATATCTGGACATGGCATACTTTATAACAAGGGGTTTTAGTGTATATTACTGTGATCATAACATAATACAAGGTGGACTGCACTCCAAAGTAGAACGTTTTATTCAAAGCCAAACATCAAACAGCAAAAATACGACGTTTCGAGGGATACAACCCCCTTCATCAGGTCAAGGGGGGTGTAATCCCTCGAAACGTCGTATTTTTGCTGTTTGATGTTTGGCTTTGAATAAACACGTTCTACTTTGGAGTGCAGTCCACCTTGTATCTATGTTACTGATCTATTTCCCTGTGGAGTAAGGAATTTGGACATTTTTGCACCCACCTGGGGATTAGTGTGCTATGGGACACACTCAATATACTTATATTATATCTGTGATCACATGAATGAAAAGCCTTTCAACCACTTAAAGGAACCCCAGTCTGGAAGTTCCTAACTTCTAACGTTTTTTACGTTATCACCCCTCTAGTAAAAAGTATTTGTATTTAGAGCAGGTAACTTAGGCCATGAGGTATGTGTTGTAGGGTTAAAATACAAAGAGAAGAGAACAAAAAAAACTAATTAAAATCAGGGGTCATACACCTAAAACAGTTAACAAGTGATAAATATATTAAAAACACACTTCCTCTTCAGTTGGCAGATTCTTGTGTTGTCAGTCTTCATGTGTTTCCTATTACTCCAGTTAGGTGTTAATAAAAAAGATCACCTCAGGCATACTGGAATGTAAAGCCCATACACATGTACGATCTTCAGACTGCGATGAACGACCCACGAGGGCGTACACAGATGTACACAAACGGCTGTTTCGGCCAATACTCACACATGTGTATGCCATGGCGGATTGAAAACGTGCCTGACCAAATGCATACAACAACGTGAGATTATCCGCCCTTTCGTCACACGAGTGCTCTGTGCTCGGGGGTGTTCAAAGTATCGGAGGTTGTTTGTCAGCCATACGGACCTTAACACCACGAGTAATCAGATATTTTAGGGACAATTTGCATCTGTCCCTCTCTCCCAGCACTCTGCTTACCACTAACAATTACTGTCGGATAAGAAATATATTCCTTTCCCTCGTCTTGAATAGTGTAAAAATCTTGGTAGACTGGCGGAAATGTCCAATGTACATTGCAGTATTTGTCCACTGATTGTTTTGGGTAACAGTGCTACTATGTTTCAATCGTTACATAATCAAATTTAATACAGTTTCAAGAAACAGCAGCTGTTGGATTCGAGGAACAACTGCTGAGAAAACTGTTTGAAGCAGCTGTTTTTCCAGTTAATACTAATCTCCCATTGACATTAAATGAAGAGTTCCTGCTTCTTTATACTAAAGATATCAACAATGCATGATTTTTTTCTATTTTACTTCTATGGTTTTTCATGAGCATTGTATCTGATTTCATACTAGAACTGTTTTCTGATAATGGAATATACATGCACTTGGTTGATTATACATATTTACATTTGATAAGTTTACTAGTTATTAACATGGGCAATGCACACTCACAATGCCTAACAAACACATACTCACGTGCAAATATTGCCCGAAGTACCTGCTTATTCATCTGGGAATGGGGGGAAGTGTGCAGGAAACTACCACAGAAATCGGGCTTTTACCGTTATGTTGTGTACCTTGTTTCCCAAACGAGCGCGCGGACTTTCCTCGTTCGGGAAAGTCCGAAAATTTCCATCGAAAACACACAGTCCCGATGATATTCATAGGGAGAACGCTCGGGACTGTGTGTATGCAATATCTTTGAAAGATGGCAGACAGGATCTTGCAGATCCTGCCTGTCATCTTTCGAAATCTGTACTTGTGTACATAGCTTTACTTTCTGGTAACATAAATCTATTGTGTTTACAGTTTAGTTTCATTAAAGGGGAACTGGGGTCCACAAATGACTTTAAGTAATTAACAGGAATTGCTTTCCTAAGAATTTTTTCAATTTACGTTCATTATTTTTTTTACATAGTTAAAAGATATTTACATTTTTGTGTGTAATATGGAAGCAACTCACCAGATCCCCTGCACTTGACGTGACAGTCCCTATTCCCTGTGCCTCATCTTTCCCTTTAATGTGCCCTGGTCCTTCATTAAATTAAATTAAAAAATCAATTAAATTAAAAGGTTTCCATGGATAGAAATATGTCCTTTCACAACTTGGAGCCACTTACTGTGGCGTTTTAAAACATACACACACACCACCTCCACACCTCTCCCTGCTGTGACTGTACTGTAAACCCCACCAAGTAAGGCAACAATACATTCTATATATTATTATGAGTGCAGGGGTGTTGCATATTCATTAGAATTGCTGTTTCTATAGTTTCAGTAGGTTTTACTTTCACTGCTTTATTTTACAGGAGAACCATTGAATGTTTCCTTTAACAACTCTTCAGCTGATCATTCAGACTTTTTACTTAAGAAAAACCCTAGATTAATGTCTTTCTTTCTTTCTTTTTTTTTTTATATAAAGGCCAATTCAGGAAAGTGACACTAGCTCTTTTTTTTGGTGGATTCTATTTGCATGAGGGTTTTGATGACTGGATTAAATGGCTCTTTTAATACTTTTTTTGCAATGAAATCTTGTATAGCTGCCTATTTTCCTGCAGTGGCGTCTTTTGGCTACTGAAATGTAATGCAGGGCTGACAAATCCATCCAATTATTTAGCAGCCAGCTCAAAAAGTATGTGGCCATACTCCTGAATGATAATGGGTAAATCCTTGGGGAACGCGGATTTACCTATTATCGTCAGTGTGTGGGTCTGTTCGTGACCTATCAGAGGGCCACAACGACCGTAGTCGGACGATATTGGCATCCTTTACTTAAATAGAGGACCGATCTGATACTGTGTATGGCCGCACAGCCGACCGATCCTCATTTACCGCGTGTGGGGATCGGTCAGGTCGGTGTCTGCTGTTCACACAGCATGTGTGCCAACAGATCTCAATGTGATCTGTTGTAACACATGCTGTGAATCGTATATGTATGGCCACCTTTAGGGCTAGCAACTTCAACACCTCCCAATGTCCCATGGCTGACATGTGATCCACATTCCATCACCTTAACCCACCCATTACACAAATGCTACTGATTTGTACATTGAAAAATTGACTTTGCCTCGTATGTATGTATAGTTTATTTATAAAGCACCACTTGAGGACGCATCACTGTACAATAACAATTTCAATCTATAAATGTATTATGTAGGCGATCTTACTTTGATTGTTAGTGTTTGCTGCATAAATTCAATCCAGTATTTGTTTTGCTCAAGCTCATTCCCCCACCCCCTTCCCAGACTATCTGACTCTGTGAGGGCAAGCTGCTCAGTAATCCCTATGAGGCATCATTGGGAGAGGGAATTTCACACCGTGCAGTCCACGTACTGTCACCATTCCAGATATAGCAAACTATATGTAACAGAAGAGTTTATGATACTAAGGTACTTGATTGACTGCTGAAATGTTAAACCCCCATGCACACAGTCGTCATTTTGAGCGATCCGATAAATTAGATTGGATTGTTCAAAAATATCATTCTTCGTGTATGTGTGTTTTTCTGGTTGACTACTTGACAATTTTGAGCAGTTTATTGGAAAAATAAAGATGGGGTCAGGTGGGAAAGTTTCCCGCCGACCTAGCTCTCTGCAGATTTCTAGGGAAATCTGTTGAAAGATTGGAGCCTCAAGGTGGGGCTTCTAGTGTTCTTTCGACAGGCAGAAAGATAGATATAGAGAAAGGATAGATGGACAGACAGATTTTGAGATATTTGGGGAGTTTTGAGATCCCTTCCCCATGATAGAGCTTACCTTCTGATGTTCCCGTGACATTCAAGCAATGCAGCAGCAACCTCCTGACCTGTTTCTTTTTGCAAATGAATGGGCCAGGTGGGACCATCGAAGGAACATCGGAAGGTAAAACTGCAGGCGCTAAAGACTTAGATAGAGTAGATGTTACATCTAATGTATCTAATATCTTGTAGTGTATTGGCACCTTTACTCTTTTAGTGCAAGCTTATGTCTTATAGATGGGGTAACCTCTAGGTACGTATGTTGCTACCTCCAGTATCTGAACACATAGAGTGATTATTACTAAAAAGGATGTTTTCCTTGCTTCACCCGTGTGCCATTGTAGTTTGGTACAAAAATGGACGAGTTATAAACATCCCTTTACAGATGAAAGATAAGACATAAGGTCACTCTACATGCTAACAGTAAATTTTCCTTAAAGGCCAGTCCAGCCCCAAATGAAACTTGCATACAGGTAAATCTACCCCCAAAACCCTAAACGGTAATAGTTTGAAACTGAAATAATAAGTCTAACCTGAAATCCTGCACCAGCATGTGTCCTGGTGACCCTGTTTCTGCTTCCTGTTCTTCCAGTTAGCAACTGTCAGTTATGGATTTGACAGTTGACATCACAGTCCATGACTGAGTTTTAATCCCCTATCTGCCTCTTCTGAGCAACCTAGGCTCAGTTAACAGGTTTTTAAATTGCTCAGTTTTCCATGAGGCACCAGAAGCATAGCAGCATACGTAATGAATCATAGGACAAAGTATAATATCAACTATTTTCTAACATTCTTTTAATAGATATTCTTATATGGGTGGGTTGCCCTTTAACCTGTCTATGTGGTCTTATGTACATTGGTAAAACTACCCAAAAGATAAAAAACACAAATCCTCAGACATTAGGGGTTTAACTAATTTGCCAGTGCCTGAACAGTTTTTGACATGGAAGTGAGATTTAAAAAATTGTTAAAGCATGAAAGTGACAGGGTACTACAGTTAAAAGGAGAGACTTCTTGTGGATCAAGAGATTGCTGTCCCTGGCCTCTATGGGGTTAATCAGGGACACTAATGCTACCTAGTTTTATGGTTAACTATGTGATCAGCCCTTGTGTTTTAGTATAACCCTGTATATATTAAGAGTGCCATCGTCTGGTAATGTTAACTATAGTTTGCTAATCCAGATAGTTATTTTTACACTTTACCGTATATAAATGAAACGATGTAAATTCATGTGAATTATGTAACTTCCTGTTATAAAGTATTTAATTGCTTATGCTGTGTGAAAAGTAATGATGTCCACAGCTTGACAAAGGGGGCCAGTCTTCCAAAACTTTGCACTGTGTAGGTGGACATTATGCACTTTTGATTGTTAGAATTTGCAAAAAAAATGGTTGCTTTCTTTTTGCCTCTATTTAGGAGGGTTTGGATGGCCCTCCGTTTGGAGTTCAGTTCAGTACCCACTCCATCTAAATGAAGCGACACAGATTGAAGTAGCTGCCATTATACCCATAACTCATTTGGGAGGTAGAATACATGTTAAACTTACCTGTCTGCACCGCAATCGCTGCTTCTAAAGCACTAATTGCGGATGTCTCAACGTGCCTCCTATCTTTCTTAAGGCACACATATGCACAGATAAAGGGCATGTTGGGACAGGTGAGTGTAAAGCTAGGTGACACATGCAGATACTTTACATTTGGCACTTTTGACCAGTCCAAAGGACTGTTGTTCATAGCAATAGTAGCCGCGGCCGACATTTCACCATGTCCGATCCGGACAAATGAATGTTCCTACTCTTCGCAGAATGCATTACATATGGTATGTATATCTGGGGGAAAGTTGCCATTTTAACCAAACCAAAGCATAGTTTTTTGTATCATTTGCAGGTTATAAAGGTAATACAGAATGCCTTTTAGAGTAATTAGATTTAATGGTTGGAATTCCATTTCCTTTGCCTGATTTATTAAAATAATATTTACAAGTGTATAGTAGACGTTTACTGTGCTTCTGAATTTCTTATTTTAAGCTACGTTATTGTTTAAAAGATTTAATAGGCAAAATAAGGGCGGTAGTATGCTACACTGACTGTTTTCCCTCACCTATTTATTTACTCACATCATTGGTTATTCTTTAGTTTTTCCTTACAGGATTTACAATGAGAAAAGCATTTCCGAAGTTCTACCATACAAGATCAGCAGTTGTTTCACCGCAAGACTTTGCCAATACCTCTTTATGAAACATATAACTGTGTGAGCATCCTCCACCTCTTAATTACTGACCCCCTACAGGTGAGTAAAGTCATTCATACTGCTTGTTTCTGTTTCTCTCAGTGCTGAGAATGCAGATAGTAATTTTACTATCCATACTGATAACATACATGAGATTAGCATACAAGCAATTTAAAAACAATTTACAAAACTACAAGCAATATGGATATAAAATGATAGTCCTAACAGATTGAGAATGGTTGATTTTTTCTTTCTCTCTTTGTTTTTGATATAGAGAGAAAGTATAGTATTAAATTGACCCAGCCTAAATGGAATTAACATCACTCTAAACAGTGATCCTAGACTCCCTGTTCACATGCTGATAAACCTCACAAATTAAACTAATTGTGTTCTTGTGCTTTCCACTTCCACTACCTACAGCACATGACTCCCACAGATGTCACCAGCGTATGAAGTTACATAAGAATATCAATTAGACTGGATAAAGATTCCCGTACTTTTGAGCCTCTCTTAAATGTGAAGTTTATTTTAGGTTTACATTAGTACAACATAGTGGATGTTTTAATTTACTTATGTTCATGTCTGGTGTATAATTACAGAATTGGGCAGTTAACTGTATCATACCCACCATTGAACTTTTATAAGGATTCCTCAAATGTCTATGAAGCTGGCTATCTACAAATGCTAGATTGGGCTTCTAAATATATCCAACTTAAAGGGTAACTGTGGTCTTGAATTCTTCCAATTAGTAAGAATTATATAAAAAGTCTCCATCGTACCTTTAAAATAAAACCTAAATCACTACTCTAGGTACAATTTGTGAGACATGCTGGAAAGGTTCAGCAATATTACTTCCTGCTTGACACTGTTTTCAGCCATGTGACCAGACTCTTCCTGCATTAGTAGGCTCCTCTTCTCAACTATCACTTTTTCCCAGGTACTTCCTGATTCCCCACATTAATCTTAACTGAGCATGCTTCTCCCCCTGGGCCAATGGACGGGCAGAGGTCAGGTGAGGTCACTCACCTGCTAAGTCAGGAGTTTTGAACATCTTCACCCAGTGTAATTTCTCTCAGGCTCCGCCAGAGATGTGATTGTCGGCTCATTTTACCAGGTAATACTGCAGACTTTCATTCAACCTTAACTTGTTTTGGAGACCACAGTTGCTCCTTTAAGTATAACAAAATAGTTTTTTTCCACCACTCCTCCAAAAGCCAAAATGGTGTTGATTTTATTAAACTAAGGAAAAGTTCATTGCACAGTGAACTATCCTTTTCTTACCATTGTTGAAGCCAGGAGATTAAGGAGCTATGCTCTCACCTCCCGTTCTTCAATCAATGTTTGGATAGCCAGGAACGAAGATCTTAAAATCCCGACCGCGTTCCTGCCTCTGTTCTGCTATAGCGCGCATTATCGGGCTGCGCGTTATAGCGTAAGAGAACAGGAGCAGTCGGGAACTGTCAGAGCGTCCCCGCTGGATCTCTCGAAAGGTAAATTTTCAGATCTTCGTTCCTGCTATCCAAACATTGATTGAAGAACGGGAGTTAAGGCATAGCTCCTTACCCACCCTGGCTTCAATCAATGTAGAAAAGGAATAGTCCACTATTGCAGTGAACTATTCCTTAATAAAATTTGATGTGCATTATTATCACCCTAGATAGGGATATATATATCTGATGCAATCAGATACTTCAAGATGTCAATAATTACTATAAACAGGATTAGCACGGTGAACAGAAAAATTGCATGCCTACACCCTGCAAACATGCAATTAGGCTCTAGAGGAGAAAAGGTGTTTTTCCATGACCATTATTATCCAGCAGAGGGCCACGGAATACAGTATTATATTTTTAGTTATATTAATTGACTCCATTTGCTAGTTTTAGTTCCATGCCTATGTAAATTACCACACACTTACCACACTGACTGCTGCTGGACCAGCACTTACATTTTTTGCACTTTGTATTACTTGCACTACCCTTTGTATGTAACATGTATGTTTTCCTTGTGTATATTAATGCAACTGTAAAGCACCGCGAAGATTTGGCACTATATAAATCTATATAGTAATCTAAAATGGTATTGCTTCTGGCTGTATTTCACATTTCTTAAAGTCCAACCCACACATGAACTTATGTACAGGTAACTCACTCCCAAAACACCCTACCTGTGTTCCTTTAAAGTTGCTGCCATGTTAGATGTGAAGGTAAGGCTGTGAGCTCCTCCCCTCTGAGACTTGCTGGCTTCCCCTTCTTCCTTAAGCCTCCAAAAGCTGCGTTCGTGGTGTCACATCACGACCATGTGCCGCGTGTGAGACATCAGGCACGGCACCATGACGTCACGCGTGCCACGCTGACCTTTACGTCGCATGCGCACGGACCAACAATCAAGGCTTTGGAGGCTAATGAAGAAGGGGAAGCCAGCAAGTCTCAGAGGAGGAGGTCACCAGCCTTACCGTCACATCCAAGATGTCCAGCAACTTTACAGCAACACGGGTAAGCTCAGGAGGGACATAGGAAAAAAAGGGGGGAGAAAGATTTTTTAAAATTGCAGCTTACAATTAAACTAACTTGTTGTTACAGTAGTTACTTATCCTTTAGAAAATGTGTGACATCATAGTCCCTATATATAACATAACCCAGACAATAATCAATAGCAAAGACTAGAGAGCTAATGTGTTTTTTTTTTTTTGTTTTTGTATCTTGATAATTGCAGATGAATATATGTTGTTTTTGTTTCTGATTCTTTCAATCTGACTACCAAAGATTTTGAAAATGTACAATGCATATATCAATGCAATAAAGTTAAAACCAAATAAAAATTTAATTGAACAAAAATAAATGTACTTCACTTGTTCTTTGTATTTACAGAGATGATGGAAAAGAGGGTTTTAAATTTTACACTAATCCTGCCTATTTCTTTGACTTATGGAAAGAGAAAATGTTGCAGGACACAGAAGACAAACGGAAAAAAGAGAAAGCAAAAAGTATGGCAGATAGAATGTTGAATGATTTCAGAGTTAAAAATGAAATATATAATATATATATTTGGGGCCCATCACACTTGTTGAAATACTATTTGCCTATGCATAGGCTAACACTTTATTACGTTTTAAGGTTTCATAACTGCTTATACTGCTTCTAAATTACACCTTTTTCTGGGGTATGACTATTAGCATCCAATTTACATGGCACAGTAGAATATTGTAGTCCCTAGCAGATAAAAATTCCACTCAATCAATTTGACTACCCTAATCCCATGAATTTTGTTGTTAATTAGCTTTATATAGAGAATTAAAGTGTGACTTTATTCTTTGCAGCAAAAGAATCTTAATCGTCCACACGAACCAGAAAAAGTGCCCCGGCTCCACATGACAGGCGCCGTGAATGGCAGAAGTTAGCTCGGGCCTGGAACTGGCAGAGGATGACCTGGAACTTATTCGTAAGCATGTGGAAATTGCGAATGGGCCTGCTCCCCATTTTGATGCAAGGTTGGTTTGCCTGTTTTCATGGCATAATCCTTTTTTTGAAATATATGGGTTATAAACTATACAATGGGATGTTTTTTAAGCTTACAAAGGAACATATTATCACTTCTCTTTATGTGTTGTTCCAATGAATGTGCTTGATATAGATTGACAGCAGGTTAGCGAATCAAAACATTTTTCTGAGTGTTGCTTGTGAAGGTTTCATTCATCCGGTCATGGTATATCTGTTGTATTCAATTAGATCAACTGGACTTAAAATGTAGTTCTTGAAGACATTTCTCTAGTCATCCGACTGGCTTTCTCATTCAGAATGACTTGTACATAATCTGTGGCACTTATGTACCCTGGAAAATCCCAATTAGCATATCCAGCCAGGTGTTACGGTGTGATTAGATGTGGCTAAGAGGTGTTATAGGAACGCCCGAGTAAGGGGTCAAAACAGCATGTACATGGCACAGATGGCTTGAACCCCCCCACCTCTATTTAGGCTTGGTTCCTTTATTTTCACATAAATGGCCCCTTAACACCTCTCTGAACCAGTCACGTTCCTTCGCCAGTATGTTAACATTACAATCTTCAAAGGTATGTCCTTATCCTTAGATGCATAATAGGGCTGAGTCCTGACCCGAGGAATTGGCTCTTCTGTGCTGGGCCATCGTTGATGCAGTTGCTGTTTTGGTCTCCCCCACATACAAATCAGAGCATTCTTCACTGCACTCATGCAATATGATTCGCTTTTCTTGTGTTTAGGTATTGGGTCTTTGGATTTACCAATTGCTGCCTCAGTGTGTTCGGTTTAAGGCAGACGTGGATACGTGTTTTTTTTTGAAAATTCTTCTTAATTTCTCGGAGACCCCTGCTACATATGGGATGACCATGTTCTTTCCTCCTGTCTTGCTTTTTTCCCCTTCACTGTTGGTATTGTGTTCTTTTCTTTCCTTCTACTTCTTTTGACAAGGCCCAGTCTGGATATCCCACAAGTTTTAAGGGCTCCTCTGAGATGTTTCATTTCTTTGCCTTCGCCTCTGTCTAGTGGGGATGTTCTCGGCTCTGTGTTTTGCAGGTTCTGATGACCCAGCTTGTGATCTAAAGGTGGTGGGAAGTCAAACATCAATCACTGATCTGTTGTGTTGGTTTTCTGTAAACCTCTACTTCAGTTTAACCATTTTCCTTACTTCTACCAAGCAGTCCAAGAAAGCCAGTTGTTGTTTTGTACTCTTCCCTTGTGAATTTAATTTTTGGTCTACCGCATTAAGTGTTCTGTGAACTTGTACTTCCTTCTGGTGGATTTTAACCCAGGTGTCATCAACATCATTCTGAACCAGTGGCTGGGTGCTATGCCCTTAAAAGTATTAAGCGCCTGTGTTTTCTACCCCTCCATGTAAAGGTTGGGCCACAATAGGTGAAACTGGAGATCCCATAGCACACTCCGTGTTTTTTGCTTATAGAACATATCCCGGTATTTGAAATAGGTGTATTCAGGCACAAGTCCACAAGGAACACACCTGTTCTGGGTTGAGATCAGTTTCTGCTGGTAAGAGTGCTGTCTGGCCAGCCGTTTTCCTCACAAATGTCAACAGCCTCCTTGCTGGGTATACAGTGAAGAAGATGTCACATCATAGGACCCCATAGTTTTCTCTACACCGAGTACTGATATCTTTCAATCTTGTTGGTGAATCCGAAGTTCTGGATGTGATGCTTAGAACTTCCCACCAAAGGTCCTAAGAGTTGCTATATTTTGCCACCTGTATGTTACCGAGTTGATGCTGCGACTATAGGTCTTAGTGGGCCCCTTCCTTATGTATCTTTTGGGAGTCCTATATAGCATGGATGTGCCTCACCAGGGTAGAGGGATGATACATTGCTCTAGTTTGAGTTTCTGAGTAGGAAGTTGTTAAAAAATGGCAGTCTCTCACCCCAGCCCTCCCCCTCTCAATAGAAGAAAAGAGAGCTGCTGTTTTCTGGACAGTAAGTGATATCTATATATTATGGGGGGTCTTAGTTCCCCATTGGTGCTGTTTGATTTGAACTGCACATGTGACGAAATGCTAGTTCTTTTCTCAGCCTGCAGTTTATTCATTGACATTCTATGGTATTATAGCATTCGGTGAGGTTTTGGATGTGTGGCCCTACTGCCTAGAGGGACCTGAATAATCCTTCCTTAAACCAATACTGTACATTGCTATGAGTAGGGAAAGGGCAAATGAATCACTTGCATTTGAAAACTTTTGATAGGAATTGCTAAAGCACAGGCTTTTATGTCTGTAAGTTAGTAATAGGGCTTTATCCAGAATGTATGAAAAATAAATTTTCCAGCATTCTGTGCAGCCAGGGAATGCTTGCAGTTAGTTTTTAAACATGTGAAAAGTTCACACCCTATCATTACACTGTAGGCATTTTATACCATTCATTAGCAAATGGAAATAAAGAAGAAGCTTTCTGCTAACAGAGAATGCTGGGAGTTGTAGTTTTCAAACATGTGCATATTCAAACTATTTGGTAGGAATCGCTAAAGCAGCGCTTTTAATGTCTGTAAGTTAGTAAAAGGGCTTTATTCCAGGATGTATGAAAAATACATTTTCCAGCATTCTGTGCGGCCAGGGAATGCTTGGGAGTTGTAGTTTTTAATCATGTTAAAAATTCACACCCATGCTCTATATCATTCACTGTATTGTATCTTAATACATTCATTAGCCATGGACAAAAGAAAAACGTACTGCTAACAAAAATGCTGAGAGTTCTAGTTTTAAACATTTGAAAGGTCCCAACACCCCTGCTCTATACCATTAGCTGTATTACATCTCAATACATGCCTTACTAAAGGACATTAAAAAAAACCTTATTACACAACATAGAATGCTGGAATTTGTAGTTTTGAAACATGTGAAAGGTCACAGTTTCAACACTCCTGCTCTATACCATTAGGATGAATTACATCTAGACACATGCCCTTAGCTTCAGGCAATAAATGATATACTTTGCATGTCCCCACCCATTTTTTCTTTGGAAGTGAGAATATGTGTTTAATATGTTACATTATTAGAGCATTCTATTATAACAACATGAGTCTGTGGAGGTTACCTTCTGTTTTAAAATGCTCTACTTCATTATATCCTCTGTGGGGAGCTTTTAGCTCTTTAAAACATCTCTCCCGTAATTTTATAGCTACACTATCCAGTGTTCTCCTAACTCCATCATACTTGTAGATCGTGAGCCTGCTGTGCTTAATACTAATTAGTATTTACTAGCATGCTATTCTGGATCCTGTAAAGGGTATCAGGTTGTCCTGTGGTGCTGTTTAGGTTAGAATTGCACATTGTGACAGGGTTACCGGGACTTGTGGAAGGTCAAATAAAAAATGGGAGGGTATGTGTGTGTTTTGATCATTTATTGTGATGGGTATTGCCCCTGGGTCTTTTTGGACTTACTGAACTGGAAGTAGCTGGGAGTGGAAAGGGAGAGCAAGCTCAGAATGGATCCTGATACTACTAGCTCATAGAAATGTAAAAACCTTTCCTGTGGTCCTACAGCTTACAGCTATTGCATACGGGAGAGGTAGACGCTTCCGATCACTTGCTGTTTGTGCACTTTGATTGGTACACTCTAAAGCATGACCTCGCAGCCTTTCAATAAAGATAATTACCTAGCAAACATACACACATATGGTCCACTATTATATAGATATATATATATCCATTTTTTTAATTTTTTTTTCATGACTGTTTTTAACCAAGCCACCTAAGAATCTAATCAGTGTTGCTTGCTTTTTTTAAATCAGATTTTCAAGATTTCATTTTGGGTGTGACCCTATCGGCCATCTAATCCTTATTAATATTACCTACCTAAGATGAATTGAAACATACAGCTAAAGTGGGACACAGCCTTGGCTTCCCGTACCTTAATCTGGACCTTGGGTTTGCTATATATTGTTCACCCTGAAAAACCAGCAACCCGAACTAATGATCATTTATACAGTTTATTGTAAATCAACTCCTTAAAAATGGGCAATATACTGAAAATAGCATTTGTTCTTTGTCTTTAGTCAGACCCAGTTTAAAGGTTGCATCAATATCAATCACGATGACTGAGTGACTAAATCTAGATCATTTTAGCCTTTTTGTGGTCTGAGCTCCTATGTTTTGATTTGAACCCATTTGCTAAAGATAGACTACAGATCAATAATCCCTTTATAAAGACTGTGCGATCGGACAAAATGCACAGACTATTTGACAAACATTTCCCGCCAAGTTTCGATAAAAAATCGACTGAACATCGTTAAAGTCACAGCAAAAACTTTTGCAATGGTTTTGTCCAATCTGCTCTACTAAAATAGAAGATTTACGACCAAGAAAAGACAAACAATCATATTAAAATACTTGCTTGTGAGGGTTTTGGTAATGTTTTTTTCGGGGGGTAACCGTATACCTTAAATCATATCTTATTAATATTGTAATATCTCTGTTTTATATAATAGATATTTACAGGGTAGTTTACTTCCTGCTAGCCCAAAATGCTAATTAAAAGAAATGTCCCTGCATTAATTCATTCCTGATGATACACATTTCTGTAAAAGTATTTACTTTCACTCTACACTCCACATTTGCTTGCTTAAAGCTCTTCTCACACTGGATGAAGAACATGGAGATGCCCCAGCCGTGGTTTGCAGAGCATTCTGAAATCTGCTGAGAGAATAATTTTGTTACCGTAATGTCTCCAAACGGTTTTAGTTTAGTAAATTTAAGGATATTAACATTGCATTCATTTCGTGCCCACTCTATATCCTCTCTATTTTAGTAAGGAACTATGTGTTCTAAAAATGGATTTCCTCTCGTACTTAAATTTAGGCCCATTACGTTTTGTACGTACACTTTTCATACCACATGTGACACTAATTCTGTCTTTAAAATGTTAATCCTTAAATAGGGAAACGCTCTGGCAGTTGATATCAAGTGCTTTTTAGTATTTTTGTATCATTGCCATGAGCTACGGCTGTTTGCAATGAGTCACTTAAACTTATTTTTAAAAATACATGTATGGAATTTTAGGCCTTTTACCATGTAATAAGCATGACATCGATAGGAATAAAGAATACTAAAACTCACTAGAAAGGACCATGTTTTTGACATCGTGAGACCCTGATTAAGTCCTTTAAACAGCAGTTTCATGTGCATTTTAGTAAACTTTTTAGAAGAAGATTTACATTTTTTAGTACATCCTACATGAAGGACATATTTGTGCTCTTTTCCTGTTAATCTCTGGAATATTTGATGCTTTATATACAGGTTAAGGGACACTAAGACGAACAAAATGAACTTTCCTTATCCTTTTCTATAGATTTAGTGCTGCCAGGACTTGATCCCTTTTTGCTCGTGGCTCCCGTCCTAAGGATCTCCTCATGTCCTGTTCAGCTCACTTCTAGTTGTATGCATATCTCCTTGCTCCTCGCTATAACCCCCTCCCAAAACTCCGGTACAATGGAGTGTGGAGCATGTGCAGTGGAGGTGCTTTGTGTCCTACTAATCCATACATTCACACCCAGTGCATGATGTTATAGTGCACGTGAGTACTTTTGCTATGGGAAGGTAGTCAGCACTCTTTTAGCTGTATGGAGGTTGCGTGTTTTTGTGGTGTGTGCCAAGGGGGGCGGGGCTGGGTGATTGACAGTTCTTAACTGACTAGCGGTCCCGCCCTCTTTAAAAAGTAAACTTCCCAGAGCTAAAAAAACAAACACCAAGGGATAGGACGGTCAGAGAGAAATTAAAAATCGACGTTAAGATTGTGTTAATTATCCTAATTACTGTGTGATTAGTTAAAACCTGATTTGCCTCAGTTGACATATCTTTATTAGGCAACATTAGATTTTTTTCCCCCTTCTTTTTTTTTTATTCCTTATTTTCCCATCTGAGGGTTGGATCAAGCAGTCCTACTTTCCTGTTTATCAGTTTGGGTAGACATTCTAACTGAAATTAAAAAAAAAGTATCTTTGACAATTGGGACGGAGCAAGAACAGCTGTCATTTCGGCTTTTCAAATGGCTGCCTGCAATGTCTATGTAAAGTCCCAGAAACGAAGATCATGGCCTGCCTGTGTCCCAAATGGTCTCTGCCTCCTGTCCTCTCCGCCGGGGAAAAAAATCACATGGGCGCAGTGAATCCCTCCCCCCCTCCCTCCTGTTTTTTTCTCTCCCTCCCCCTTTTTCTGTGGTGTAGGCTCCCTCTCCCACCCCCACCTTGTAATAGTTTTGTAAAAAAAGTAATACAACTCTACTTACACAGCCCTCCTTCCCCCGGTGGGTTTTCTGTCTGCCGTGCAGCCGCGTCTGTGATTGGTTGCCTCTCACGGATGCAGATGCCGGTCCAGCCCCCTAACTTGCAGTTTCATGGCAAGCAGAGCCGTGTCTGAAGGGGCGGGAAAAGAGGCTGTTGTCATAGAGTTTGGCTTGAAATTAAACATTGTCTTAATCAGCAGTTGTTTGGCTGTAAGAAAAAATGTTTTAAAAGGTGGGGACACACCATGCAAATATTTTTGAAGATGACAGACAGATCTGCAAGATCCTATCGTCCGTTTTTCAAAGATCAGGATTCTTCTTATGCACAACATAGGAAGGAACGTTCGGGGACTTGTTGTTCCTTCAACCAGGTCGACTCCTCTATAAGGAGACTATACTACACACACTGCCGATAAGCTAATACCGTCGTATCCGACAGTAACGGGGCTTTAGCGCTAGTGTTGTACCTAGCTTTTCGGAATTAACCCATTTTAGTGCTGTTCTTTTATGATCTCAAATAAAGCTCTAAAATGAAAGACGTAACTATAATGTGAAAATGTTTTAAATTTTCTTGTTCTTTTTTTTTTTTTTTTTTGTAGCCTCAGCGTATGGCGAAAATGTTGATGTCCCTTTTCACTTGCTGCTTTAACATTCAGGCCAATGAATGACTTCTGATAGAGTTGCAGATAGGGTATTGGTTAGACCTACGAACCTCCCCACCTCCACCAATGCATTCAGGCTGTAGATGAACAGCCATGCCACAAATTTTGGTATAATATTTATTTCTTCCTGAACTCTAACTGGAAAAAAAGCATTTTATACTGGTACATTTGTTTGCTGCAAGAAATCAATGATATGTTGTATAAATGCATTTATTTTACACTTCAGCTTTGCAAATCAGGTGTGGTTAAAGAGTAAATGTCCACCAGAACAAAATTTTTTTATAATCGTATTCACCCAAAACCTGACTTCACAATGTCTAACTTTCAATTGCCTCCTCATATACTTACCAGTCCTTGTTCCGCTCGCTGGCCTTATCCTGTCTTCCGGCCTTTTTCTGTGCGCAAAAGCGCAGAACGGGCTGGACAGCAGCTGCATCTGTGATTGGCTGAGATATCTGCTTGGGATGCCCTACACTACAGTCAAAATATGGTTTGGGGGGAGATACCCTTTAAAGGACACTAATTCCATTTTTTAATATTTGCCATCCATGTTCCTATTATTCACAGGGAGGTGAGACACTTATTCCCCACCTCCCTACGCTCGTGGGACCTGGAACCTTTACCTTAACAGCGCTCCACTGCAAGCCGCTCCTGCATCTAAACAGCTGTTCTGTCCTTATCACGCGCCCTATCTTTTGTATTGGCCGCGCATGCGCCTAAGATGGCGCTTGGCTGGGACAGATCGCCGTTAATGTTAAATTCCAGGTCCCCTGAGCGTACATTATTTCACATGGATGTGGGAATAAGGCGTTCTCACCTTCCCTGTGAAAAATAGAAATGGGTGGCAATACTTACAAAACAGATTTATGTGGGTTTAGAGTCCCTTTAAACTTTTGAAAAGTTTTTGAGATAAAAGTGTTAACTGTAAATAATCTGGAATTTTTGTACTGTTTCCTTTCCTAAAAAAAAATATTGCGGTGATTTAAGCCTCACCGTTAAAAAAAAATGTTTTCGATCAACTGGTTAAAGATTTCAGGTGGTCTATCAAAAAAGGCATCTAATAGTGCTAGATGTATACTTAATTTGGTTTTCCCCGATCGAAAATCGTGAAGATTTTGTAATCCGCTATGCGAACACAGGTTTCATACCCCCCCCGTGCAAATAAGTATCAACTTGTTTTGTGTGTAGAATACTGGGGCAATAGCTTTCATTTAAGGGTTCCATCACATACACTTGCACATTTGCCATACTGTCATAGATCGATTAATCACACCTTATTTTAGTAAGGCTTTTGTTTTTCTGGGTTTAGTGATTGGTTTTATTGCTGGCAGTGGTAATTAAATCTTAAATGTCTGCTAATAATACGTTTTTTTGTTCTATTATAGTGGCTACTCCAGGACTTTGATGAAATCGACCACATCTCGCAGCAATGGCAGAACACCAGCCTTCATTAGTCCTTCTCCTTTCATTTAAAGAGGCCTATTTACAGAGATGTATTGTGCCAAGATAAATAGGCACATAATGTTAAGCGTGATGTTGAAATGGGAATTTTACATAATTTTTAAGTCTCCCATGCAGTTGCTGTCTTAGCACTAACCACATAGAAATACACTGCTCTGCAATCCACACGCATTCAACAGATTGCATGCAGAATCGTTAATGGGTGAGAACGCAGCAGTGTGGCCTAGCCCTAATAGAATGTGCATGCTTTACTCCATTGTAGCTTGGGGATAAGTTATAAAAGCTGTTGGGAGTGGGGCTGTGAGCTGTCAGCTGCTGCATGTGCAGTTTTTTTTAACAGCTCGCCTAAGAGAATTTTGGTAGGTGGGAGTAAGGTCTCCTACCTTTTTTAATTGATGTGCTTTGTACTGCATAAATGAAGGGGGAACCCAATCTGGCTCAGTGTTCTCCCCTAGGGTCTTTTAGTCAGGCGGCCTACTTGGCTACTTTTTCATGCCATGCCACACTTGTGATTTAATAAAGAATTTACAGATATGTAACAAAATGTACCAAAAAGGTCAGTAAAAACTCCTGCCAAAACTGCTTGGTCAAGACCCCTTTTTACACTTGCAAGATATTTTAGCACGTGTTAACTAGCTTGGCAAAAATCACCAAGGCCACAAAAGGGTGGCGCAACAAATCTGCAACGCACTCTGTATGCAAGATGCGTGTGATTGTGCTGCCATGCTACATCTGGGTTCCCTTCCGTTTTTTTAAAACAACCCCCTGCATTCTGCATCCAAGGAATGCTGGGAGTCATAGTTTTCAAATCTAGTGGGACATCCCTGACCTATATAGGTGAGCATGATGCAAGGCTGTTCAGTATTCTCATTAGAATATAAAGAAGGCTATATTTGTTTCAATGAAGTTATACTGCATGAGTTTAAAGGGCATGTCAAAGTAATTAAAAATAATTAATAATAATTAACTAGCAGAAATAGTGCACATTTAATTTTTCCCACCACCAAATTTCCCCTTCCCGCCCCACCTGGCTAATTTTTCATGCCACCCAGCTAGGAAAAAAATTCTGGGGAGAACATTGTGGCTCTATATTTGCCCTTTTGCAACTGCAGAGAACTGCATGGGAAACAGAAAAAGTTCGTATAATGTTAGTAAAAAAAAAACAGGTTTATTTATTATAACAATAATTAAACCTTAAGCTGTATATTATTTTCTTATTTATTTTAGGAACATAAGGAAACCTACTGATGAAAAAGGATAAGCTAAGCCTAAATTTAAGTTAACCATCATGTGATCTATGATTCAAACTAGTGGATAGTTGCACCTCTCACCTTTGCAATTTGAAGCATTGTGGAAAAATGCCTTTCCCCTCCTGTGACTTTTAAAGGGTTACTGTTACTGTCTCCATACAAGTGCCCCCTCTTGTACCTTTCATGCAAGCCTGTGATGATGTCTCTAGCTTCTCTGGGTCTAAAGTTATAGACTTGTAAAATTACACTTCAGTGACTGTCTTTAGTCTGTGAGAGTCACAGAAATCTTTTTTGAAGCTAGTTACAGACCTGAAACCATTCTCTGTAGATTCCTCTACCTTGAGCAATGCTATTTGTAAGGAATTATATATTCTATTTATAGTGATTTATAGTTAATGGATAGGTATGCTGTAAAATTATGTTAAGTTTAGTTGGAAGCTGCAGCTTTAAAAAAACCTCTTGCCATTTTTTTACCTATGTCCCTCCAGAGCCTACCTTTGCAGCTTGGAAGTTGCTGACATCTTGTTATGGTGTGCTGAATGTTTAGCTCTCCCCCTCTGAGATTTCCTCTGCTTTTCCTTCTTCTTGACCTCAAAAGCAATGGTTGTTTCGTGCACACGACATTACCTCAGTGCGTGTACGGACGTGTGCATGTGTGGCGAGATGGTCACGTGTGCACATGTCCGTGCACACACTGACGTTGCGTGCGCCGTGACGTTGTGCATGGAAACAGGAATTTGTTTTTGAGGCTCAAGAAGCAGAAGGAAGCAGAGGAAATCTCAGAGGGGCGGAGCTTAACATTCAGCTAAGCAGTAAAAAGATGTCAGCAACTTTCAAGCTGCAAAGGTAGGCTCTGGTGGGGGAATAGAAAAAAAAATGGCAACAGGTTTTTTTAAAGCTGCAGCTTCAAACTAATTGATTTTACAGCTAAGATTTAGTTTCCTTATAAGGATAACCATAAGTATTTTATGGTCATACTTTCCTTTTATTATTAGTTTCATACAGTAATTTAAAAGTGAGCAAACGGCCTTTGGAAATGTAATTTTTAGGCAGTGTACACATGGTCCAATATTTTTCTCCAGTTTGAGCAAAATTTGATCAGGCCAAGCTTTTTGTCTTATTTCATTTGCCAAAAAAATAAATAAATGTGAATTTCGCATACAACTGCAGATAAACAAGCCCCAGCCCAATAGCCGTACCAGCTGAACCTTACTAAAACCGAACTAACCGACCAGACCGGCAGCCAATCTGAGAGGCAGCCAATCACAGCCACAGCTGCTAGCAATAGAGAACGCACTTACAGTATAGCGGTTGGGGGTGGGAAGGAATGCCTTTCAATATATATAAACGTTTTTACACTACATGAAGGGCAGCCAGGGAGGGATCAGGAGGGTGCAAGGGAGGGAAAGGGGAGGGAAAGGCCTCCCCTGCGCATGCCACTGTCCTCTCAGAGGACTAAGAGGAGGCAGAAACCTTTTGGACAGGAAGACAGATACTCAGTTTCCTGAACTTGGGACAAGCACTACAGGGGAAACATAAGGAGCAGAGATGTAAGGCAGTGGGACCAGTAGTGGGTTAAATTTTAGTTTGGGGAGTGGGTATGCCCTTTAAAACTCCAATATAGCCTCTGCTTTATCATGAGATAATGTACAACGTAAAGGAACCAAAATAAGACTGAAGTAAATAATATCCTGCTGAGCTTCTTATCCTTCCTCTTTCTGTAAATTTGAAACTGTTGTCCTAATTTATTATTTTATGTGCATTAAGCATTTAAGATAAATCGGTTACTCTGTATTCCTCTTGCTTGTCTTCAATGCGCTTATTTCTAACACATCCTGAAAATTAAGTGTTGCCATTTGTACCTCGAGGCTCTTTTCTTTTGTCTTTTATATTTACATTTGATGAACATATTGGCCAAAGTGATGTGAAAAAAGTATGTATTTACACACTGATCTGTTTTTAAACCAATTTTGTAACGGTAAAAAAAAGGAAATCTGGTTAAACACGTGACCTGGTTTTTATAGTTTTATTCTTCCAACATCCATATCAACCAAATGAAACATTAGCTTCTTAAATTTTAGCTAACCAATTCCTAAAATAGAATATATGGTTATTTTTATCTCGTTAAACAAGGCTATCCATGACATTGAAGAATAATAACTAAAAAATAAATGTAAGAGCATTACTACATAACTATAGGAATTTTCACAACACCTCAGAAAACAGATAGTGAAATATACAAGTCTGGAAAGGGTTACTAAGTCTGGCTATAGACATTTAATGTGGGTTAGGGTTTTTGTACTTTTACACGCAATAACCTGAGAAATAAGAACCATTGTGCTAGAAGAAAATGTTATTTATCAGTGGGTTGCAATTAAATAAAAGTTGCAATATGCAGTAAGACCTTGATCCAAAACGTAAAGGAAGTGTATTTGGATCTTACAAAATGTAAAACTATGATTAAACGCTGTCATACGTACAGTATCTTTTACATATAGTATGGGGACCTGAACCTAATGTTGCAAATTTGTGATGTAGAAAACAGGGTATAGAGGTTCTGTGGTTGAGCATGCCCACATTTTTGGGCCACTACTAACTGCATTTTGTATTTTATCATTGCTAAGTAACGTAATTTATGTTTGATTACGGGAGGCAATCCCTGAACTTTATACGGTGCAGTGACAATGTATAATGGCTACCCTCTTTCTGACCCTATTCCTGTAAGTACTCTCCTTTTGCATTTATTTTTAATTCTGGGATTTGTAAAAAGTGAATTCATTACCTTATGTCCTCCAATTAGACTAGTTAAATGCAGATAGGTAGTTAAAGACTGGGTATAAAGAATGGGTATAATATAAAAACTACTCGCAAACTGATTCCCATGCTTCCTCAGTGATACCCTTAAGTTGGTTTAGTGAAATGTGAAATAGTTGAGGAAAACCTCAAATCGACAGGTCAAATTTATATACTTTTTAAAACAATGCACTATAAGCAAAAAACATTCATTTTCTGGTAAGTTCTTTCATCCACCTATTTGCTGTCACTCTGCAGTCCATGAGTCCCCCCAATGAACTTCAGCATGCGCAAAAACCTATAAATTGTAAGGTACCGGTACTTCTCTAGTTAGTTGGATAGAGACATGTCTGTATTTAGACATTTCTGTAAAGAATAGAATTTCTTTCTAAACAAAGAGATATAGAATTGTAGCTACTAATGGTGGGGAAACCAGTTAATAAATCCAAGGGGCTTTTGCTGTTTCATGCTATGAGGGTTACATAAAGGAAGTCATTTGAAAACTGTTATGTGTTTATTTAACCTCCTGTATCTAATATGGCATTTTATTTAAAGATCAGAAACAATTGAGGGGGTAAATACTAAACATGTCAGAACCTAATAGAACGTGGTCTAGAACAAAAGGTAGTGATGTCATAAGTTTACAGTGTATTTTAGCTTAAAGGAGAACTAAACTTACTTTAGATTTTTTTAATCTTAACCTGAAAGCTTTTCTACCCAGAACACCTATCTATACATTGTAAGATATTTCTTTAATTCATTGCATTTACGTACATATAAGAAGGTTCTGTAACTAAAAATGCTTCCATGTTGTTCCCAGTAAAAACTTGCAGCCCATGTTGTCTTCAAAGAGCCATGTGAGCATGTGCACCTATAGGCCACGTACCATGATCCCACTGTTCACTGTCTCTATGCACATATTTTTTTTACACATGTCTCAACACCAATATGAAAGTTGCAGTTTATTTTCCATCCAAAATAGGTGCATTATGGGAGTTGAACCTAGTACCCATAGGTTAATTTTATAAAGCATCCAGCAGCTATAGCAAAGTGAGATGTGAGACAAAGCTTGTTGTATCTTTGTGAATGTGCTCTGCCTATTGGGAAAATATTGTCTAGGGATTTAGTTCCCATTTAAGACTGTGGCCACAATACAATGTACAGAAACCTGCATAAAAGCACAGTTGCAATGCAGCGTTTCATGTGTGTCTGCACCGCGATTCACCAATTATTCTGTTACTGGACCACATGTGCTCTGGTAACGTAGCACAGCGCAAACTGTAGGGCCTGACACATTTCAATACACTGGCATGAGATTCTCAGGAAATCACAAATTGCAATCTGAAGAGCATGAGAATCTCGCCAGTGTGGCCTAGCCCTAAGCTGCAGGCATTTCTATGCAGAATACCATTCAGGCTATACACTGCATTTGAACAGTATTTCATTTGATAAAATCACTTTAAAAGTAATTATTTCCTCCCACGTATTGAGCTAGTGTGTTTCATAAATGATATTGGATAGTGATGTGAAGATTTTATGTAGTTGGTTTGTATAATATAATTTTTTTTAAAAATGGAATTTGTTAGTCAGACACCACATGGTAGATTTAATGACTTCCATGTTATCACATGACCATAGCCTGCAACTCTATTGAATGTAAAGTGCCTGTTCTCAAGGGCTGTTTGATTGCTGCAGCTATGTCCGAGGGGAAAAATGGTGAACAAATGTTGTGTGCTTACAGTTTCCCCTAGTGTTAATATAGAAAATATTTTGTAGTAGATAATAGATAAATAGCTATAGTATAAGTTAACACTGCACAAACTACACATGAACAAAAATGGAAGAAAAACAGTAGTGATCCATTTTTTTGTCCTTGTGTTGTGTTCCATTTTTCCTATTTCTAGGCTTAAAATGGATCTCTTACTGAACAACAGTGAGTTGTGTGTTTTTTTTTTATGTACCAGATTAATATGTACTGCTACACACTTCTGTCCGCAAACGGATGAAAACGGACCTTGTGTGAAGCCCTAAAGATATAGGGGATTATTCACTGTGATTCTCTACAGCATCAGTTTAGCAGCAACATTAAATGGTTTGTTTCAGTATTGCGTCGAATTTCCAATTTTGGCTTTTTTTCTGGTGACTTTTATCCCTGTTTAATGACTGTGGAAGATCTAATTTTATTATTTGTCAAAACCCATTCAATATCCTTCACAAAACCTTTCTTGAATCTGTTTTTTTGGGCAAACTTCTTACTAGGGATAAAACTCTCAATGAATGACCCCCATAGTATATTTGTGTCTAAAACAGACAATATCCCATTCTTACTATGCCATATAAAGATTACACAACAGCAATAGCAATAACTAAACTTCTCCAATATTTATTACTGCAAACACCACAAATGCAGACAAAGTTTTTCTTGAACAGCCTTGTTTTCAAGTTCAAGCTGAAACACTGTGAATTTGTGGTGCTTGACCTAATAAATATGGGAGCCCCCATTAGCAGCTGATTTGCAATTTGTTTCTACTTTCTATATACTGTAGTACATATTGGATATAAATACTCAGCCAATGCAGTTAAAAGCCAGGTAACTTAACATAGCTGTTGATTTGTTAAAATTAAGCAGGTAAAGATTCAGAACATTTAATGGAGTTCACAGTGTGCCATGTTTAAAGTGCTAACAGAGCACACAAAATGGTAATTTATAACTGGCACCTTGCATAAATGCTGCAAACATTTATAATTCATATTTACAAGGTTGACATATGAAATGCACCACTACAAACCACTCTTGTCTTGCCATGTCCTGATGCTATTTTACTATTCTAGTTAAAAATACATTTTTAAAATCATGCTATAATATGGCAGTCTTCCTGCAACTTCAAGATGTGGATGTATATGCTTTGTCTTGTTAAGAAAATTAACTATTGAAACACTGAATTTGTATGTTTGCTTTTTCAAGATATTGTGAACACTACAAAAGAATCTTGCCTTTTTACTGCTAATTTTTAACAGACACTTCGCTATAGAAGAAAAAGTTTTGGTAAAAATGATGTAGATGTATTTGACACTACTATTGTAAATAACTTCTCTTTTTACAGATGTCTTCAGGCTTTGAACGAGAATGCCTCTAGTTAAAAGAAACATCGACCCTCGGCACTTGTGCCACACTGCTCTTCCCAGAGGAATCAAAAATGAGCTGGAGTGTGTTACTAACATCTCCTTGGCTAATATCATTAGACAGTTAAGTAGTCTAAGTAAGTATATTTTATTATATTTTCGGAATTTAAAATCCGTATGTCACCTTTTTTTTAAATGCGTAATTTTTTTTCATTTTAATATACAGAGGAACACTAGATGTCTGAATATAGTTAGCATTAAAGGCACACAATCGTGAGTTAATGATGTTTCTAGTCCTGCATCTAAAGGTACATTATCATGCCAGAAAAAGCTTGGTCAGAAACCACATCTATAGGTTTATTTGAACTTTAAAGGGCATGTCCACCCCAAATTTTACTTTTGATATGTGGTAGGGCATGCTCCCCCAGCCCCAACCGCATTAATATAATTGTTAGAAAGTCCCCCGATTCTTACTTTACCTGCCCCTCTCCCCTGCTGCAGTGTTCAGCCCTCTGCTTGCATGGAATTGAAAGCAGGGGCGGGACTGGCAGCCGCATCCGTGATTGGCTGAGAGGCAGGGAGGGCTGCACTGAGCATGCCTCAACCTTGATGAGGTTGAGGAAGTCTCAGGCACAGCATGAGTCACCACACTGCTCCTACACAGCATTTCCTGGACTTTGGAGGGGCACAGCAGGGGAACTATTTTGAGCAGGAATGTAAGGTAAGGATTGTTTTAAACTACTTGATGTGGCCAGTAAGGGGTTAAATTTTAGTTTTGGGGGTGGACATGCCCTTTAAAGGAGAACTATATCCCAAAAATAAAATGTTTTTATTTCTAGTTAAAGGGCATCTCAACCCCTAAAACTAAAATTTTCTCCACTACTAGCCCCACTGTGTAGTGTTAAAAAAAAATCCTTACCTTACACCTCTGCTCCAACTGGTTCTCCTGCAATGTCTATCCAGTCCCAGAAAGTGAAGAGTAAGAGCCTGTCTGTGACTGAAAAGGTTTCCACCTGTTACCTTTCCTCTGACAGGATACTTGCTTTCCCACTGGAGCCCTCCCCTACTCTCTCTCAAGCCCTGTTTGCTGCCTGGTGCCCTACCTTTTAATCCTTTTTCCGTAGTGTAGGGGACCCTATCCCCTGGTGTTCTGCACTGCCGGCAGCCGCATCTGTGATTGGCTGCCAGTCCGGCCCCCTGCTTGCAATCTCCTGCTTGTAAGAACCTTTCTGATTAGTTCTTTTGCAAACAAACACTCCGGTTAGAGATTGGATAGGGTCCCCTACACTACAGAAAAGTTAAAAATGAAGGTGGAGAGACCCTTTAAGATGGGCTCACACAGTACCAATCTGTCAAAGATGACAAACAGAATCTGCAAGATTCTGTCTGTCATCTTTGACAAATGGGAGTACAAACAGTAATGATCATTCTCCCTATATAAAGTATAGGGAGAACGTTGTTGACTGCCATACTCCCTACGATTGCGGGCGACTTTCAATGCTTAAGTTCAGGGGGCCAACCATGAAGAGGGGATATTTTCTGTTTGAAACAGCATTGCTGACTCGGAACGATCATTTTTCCTATACACGCTTTACCACATGGTACCGGTGGGATTGGACATTTGTCGGAATGTGTGTACCCAGCTTTAGTCTGATAACTGGGCAAAGAAGTTCTTGGTTAACATTGAGGAACTGTAATAAACTGATAACAAAAAAGTTAAACAAAGAAGACGAACGGACTTCCAACAGCTACAAGTAAAACTTAACCTTTATTGCCGAACGAGCACACTTCACAGGAGGGAGACAAACACACTACCCTGACGCGTTTCGTGACGAACACCCCGTCACTTCATCAGAGGCAGCCAATCACGGACGCGGCTGCCGGCAGTGGAGAACGCCGGGGGAGAGAGGTAAGGTATGTAGAGTACGGGGGAGTTTCTGACAAAAGTATTATAGCGGTTGGGGCTGGGTGAGGAAGCCCTACTATACCCCAAAGGGGTTTAACACTAGAGGGAGAGAGAGAAAAACGGGAGGGACGCGGGGGGTGGGATGCACCAGGAGGCAGAGTCCTATATGGACTCTGCTAGGCTCCTGGTGGCCAGTTTTTGGGAGTTTGGAGGGGCATAGCAGGGCAGCCATTTGGAGCAGGAATGTAAGTTAAGGATTTTATTACACTAAAGAGTGGGGCCAGTAGTGGGTAAAATTATAGGTTGGGGGGTGGACATGCCCTTTAACAATAGGTGCAACAGTTTGCCAGTGTTCTTAATTTGCAGCAACTAATCATTTGTTATTAAATGTTTCTGTAGTAAAACAGTAAAAAGGTATCATGTGATTGGTTGAGACAAATGAAGAGCTTATACAAATTTATCTTTAGTAATGATACACTGGATATGTAGAAAACATTGGTTGGCTGCAGTCCCAACAATCTTGTGTGCCATTACGTAGGAGTCTTGTAAACAACAGAATGGCAGATAAAGAGTCTATTATTTTGTACTGTATGACTTCTTGTTAAACCGGTTGGTACTGTACCTCTTATATAAGAGAAACCTTGGAAAATATGCAGAATATGAAGCATCAACATTATATTTTTTTTTTATAAATATATATTTTTTACAGGTAAATATTTAATATATGTATACTACTTGTAAGAGTAATAATTTTTATTCTAAAACTGACAGCTGCTGTTGTGTAATATAGTGTTTCCTTGACTTTCAGGTAAATATGCAGAAGATATCTTTGGAGAGCTGTTTAATGAGGCACACAGTTTCTCCTTCAGAGTAAACTCTCTGCAAGAACGGGTAGACAGGTTATCAGTTAGTGTAACACAGCTTGATCCAAAAGAGGAAGAGCGTAAGTTTTGTTATTTTGTTTCTATAAGTTTTAATACAGTATTTAATTTAATTTACCCTTAAATGTAAATCTCTTGTTGAAATCTAGACAATTCATTGACAAGCTGACACAGCTCAGCAGTTGCTATTGTCTTTAGCCAGCACATGAAATAGGTCATGTGGAGTTCCACATTCTTTCTCATTTAATTATACAATAGATGAAGCCTTACAGTAGCTTTCCATATTTATGTGTATAAAAATGCCCTGTTCTGAAAAATTATGCTAATGGCCTATAACATATTATCAGTTTTTTCCGATGCTAAAAAATATTTTATTTCCTAATTTTTAAAACCGCTTTCGTAGTTTAAAAAAAAAAGTCAGAGAAAATATTGCCGTATATTTCGTCCCCAAAATATAAACATTTATGTGGAGAATCTTTATTTGGGTTATCTTGCATGTGTGAATTGAAATTTATGCAAAAGTAGCAGCACCCTGTTACAATTGTGGTTTAAAGACATTTCCATTTCGCTGATTTAATGCTTAGACACTGATGAAAAAAATTATGACTTTCCTTCTTGGTCCCTGGTTAAAGGGATACAGAAATTCCATTGGAATCCGTTGTGAAAATTCTGGAGACTAGCAAATATACACATCTGTTTCCTTTACTCTTGTATAGGATGCAATCATTGAATGGAGGACACACATTGAAATGTCATTGGTGCCCTATACTGTCAGTTTATGTTTTTGGGTGTATCTTGTATTCAGTTAAATCAACAGAACTTGAAATTTAGTTCTTAAAGGGCAACTGTGGTCTCCATGCAAGTTTTTTTAAAAAAGAGCACATTAATACATTTAAAATGACTCCATGCTTCTAGCTGCAATCTATCCAAACCTATAGCAGTATAAATGGTGGCACTGTGAGATATGACATCGCCAGCAGCATTGCCTACATAACCCCTTGCCACAGCACTGAGCATGCCCAGTTGTATCCTACTGCTTTACCTGTCTTAAAATAGCTTCAGAATTTTTTTTATTTTTTGGGGGGGTCATCTTACACGGCACATGTGGTTTATCCTGACTGTAACTTTGAAAGGCTATAACTTCAGAGAAGCTGGATAAATAATCTTAGTCTTGTTTGAAAGATATAAGAGAAAGGAATACAAGAATCTGTTGGCAATAAGTACCCTGGAATGTGTTCTCTTATACCTTTTAGGAGTGGGAGGGGGATACCTAGACTGAGGGGGGAAAGTACTGGATTAAAGGCATGCAGCAACAGACAAAGCTCAGTGTAAGTGCTACTTACACTTATTCATTTATAGATTAAAGTAATAGTTCACTGGAAAATTTAACTATTCATTTAATGCATTGATTGAAGAACATGAGGTAAGGCATAGCTCCTCCCATTCTTCAATCAGTTCTTAGGAGCCAGGAACAAAAGTGTAAGATATTTAGCTTTTGCATGATCCACCTCAGCTGCACTGACCATTCCCAACTTGGAAATTTTCCCTCTATCCCGAACGAGCGCTCGGCCGTTCAGAACGTTCGGCAGCCTCGCACTCGTTCGGGAAAGCTAGGTACAAGCAGTACCAATAAAGCCCCGATACCATAAGCATTTACATTCCGTCTAGAGGTTCAGAAGTTGGTATCGATGCCTTTAAGTTCTATAGTCATCTGTTTGAATCCAAACATAGAGAAGATAATCAATGCACATTCCTAGGCCCCATACAATATCATATCTGGACATTGGCATACTTTATAAACAAAGGGGTTTTAGTGTATATTACTGTGATCACATGAATGAAAAGCCTTTCAACCACTTAAAGGTAACCCCAGTCTGGAAGTTCCTAACTTCTAACGTTTTTTACGTTATCACCCCTCTAGTAAAAAGTATTTGTAATTTAGAGCAGGTAACTTAGGCCAATGAGGTATGTGTTGTAGGGTTAAAAATACAAGAGAGAAGAGAACAAAAAAAACTAATTAAAATCAAGGGGTCATACACCTAAAAATCAGTTAACAAGTGATAAATATATTAAAAACACTTACTCTTCAGTTGGCAGAGTTCTTGTGTTGTCAGTCCTTCAGTGTGTTCCTATTACTCCCAGTTAGGTGGTTAAATAAAAAAAGATCACCTCAGGCATACTGGAATGTAAAGCCTCATACACATGTACGATTCTTCAGCCGATGAACGACCCACGAGGGCGTACACAGATGTAACAAACGGCTGTTTCGGCCAATAATCACACATGTGTATGCCATGGCGGATTGACAAACGATGCCTGACCAAATGCATACACACGTGATTATCGCCCTTTCGTCACACGAGTGCTCTGTGCTCGGGGGTGTTCAAAGTATCGGAGGTTGTTTGTCAGCCATACGGACCTTAAACACCACTGAGTAATTCAGATATGTTAGGGACAAGTTGCATCTGTCCCATCTCTCCCAGCACTCTGCTTACCACTAACAATTACTTGTCGGATAAAGAATATATTCCTTTCCTCGTCTTTGAATAGTGTAAAATCTTGGTAGACTGGCTGAAATGTCCAATGTACATTGCAGTATTTGTACCACTGATTGTTTTGGGTAACAGTGCTACTATTGTTTCATCGTTACATAATCTAAATTTAATACAGTTTCAAGAAACAGCAGCTGTTGGATTCGAGGAACAACTGCTGAGAAAACTGTTATGAAGCAGCTGTTTTTCCAGTTAATACTAATCTCCCATATGACATTAAATGAAAGAGTTCCTGCTTCTTTTATACTAAAGATATCAACAATGCAATGATTTTTTTCTATTATTTAAACTTCTATGGTTTTTCATGAGCAGTTATCTGATTTCATACTAAGAACTGTTTCTGAATAATGGAATATACATGCACTTGGTTGATTATACATATTTACATTTGATATAGTTTACTAGTTATTAACATGGGCAATGCACACTCACAATGCCTAACCAAACACATACTCACGTGCAAATATTGCCCGAAGTACCTGCTTATTCATCTGGGAATGGGGGGAAGTGTGCAGGAAACTACACACAGAAATCGGGGCTTTATCGTTATGTGTGTACCTTTGTTTCCCAAACGAGCGCGCGGACTTTCCTCGTTCGGGAAAGTCCGAAAATTTCCATCGGAAAACACACAGTCCCGATGATATTCATAGGGAGAACGCTCGGGACTGTGTGTATGCAGATCTTTGAAAGATGGCAGACAGGATCTTGCAGATCCTGCCTGTCATCTTTCAGAAATCTGTACTGTGTGTACATAGCTTTACTTTCTGGTAACATAAATCTATTGTGTTACAGTTTAGGTTCATTAAAGGGGAACTGTGGTCCACAAATGACTTTAAGTAAATTAACAGGAATTGCTTTCCTAAGAATTTTTTCAATTTACGTTCATTATTTTTTTTACATAGTTATAAAGATATTTACATTTTTGTGTGTAATATGGAAGCAACCTCACCAGATCCCCTGCACTTGACGTGACAGTCCCTATTCCCTGTGCCTCATCTTTCCCTTTAATGTGCCCTGGTCCTTCATTAAATTAAATTAAAAATCAATTAAATTAAAAGGTTTCCATGGATAGAAATATGTCCTTTCACAACTTGGAGCACTTACTGTGCAGTTTAAAACATACACACACACCTCCACACCTCTCCCTGCTGTGAGCTGTACTGTAAACCCCCCAAGTAAGGCAACAATACATTCTATATATTATTATGAGGTGCAGGTGGTGTTGCATATTCATTAGATTGCTGTTTTTCTATAGTTTCAGTAGGTTTTACTTTCACTGCTTTATTTATCAGGAGAACCAGTTGAATGTTTCCTTTAAGCACTCTTCAGCTGATCTATTCAGACTTTTTACTTAAGAAAAAACCCTAGATTAATGTCTTTCTTTCTTTCTTTTTTTTTTTATATAAAAGGCCAATTCAGGAAAGTGACACTAGCTCTTTTTTTGTGGATTCTATTTGCATGAGGGTTTTGATGACTGGATTAAATGGCTCTTTTAATACATTATTTTGCAATGAAATCATTGTATAGCTGCCTATTTCCTGCAGTGGCGTCTTTTGGCTACTGAAATGTAATGCAGGGCTGGACAAATCCATCCAATTATTTAGCAGCCAGCTCCAAAAAGTTAAGGTGGCCATACTCCTGAATGATAATGGGTAAATCCCATTGGGGAACGACGGGATTTACCTATTATCGTCAGTGTGTAGGGGCTGTTCGTGACCTATCAGAGGGCCAACGAACGACCGTAGTCGGACGATATTGGCATCCTTTACTTTAAATAGAGGGAGCCGATCTGATACTGTGTATGGCCGCACAGCCGACCGATCCTCATACCGCGTGTGGGGATCGGTCAGGTCGGTGTCTGCTGTTCACACAGCATGTGTGCCAACAGATATCAATGTGATCTGTCTGTACACATGCTGTGGAAATCGTATATGTATGGCCACCTTTAGGAGCTAGCAACTTAACACCTCCCAATGTCCCATGGCTGACATGTGATCCACATTCCATCACCTTAAGCCCCACCCATTACACAAATGCTACTGATTTGTACATTGAAAAATTGACTTTGCCTCGTATGTATGTATAGTTTATTTATAAAGCACCACTTGAGGACGCATCACTGTACAATAACAATTTCAATCTATAAATGTATATATGTAAGCAGATCTTACTTTGATGTGTTAGTGTTGCTGCATAAATTCAATCCAGTATTTGTTTTGCTCAAGCTCATTCCCCCAGCCCCCTTCCAGACTATCTGACTCTGTGAGGGCAAGCATGCTCAGTAATCCCTATGAGGCATCATTGGGAGAGGGAATTTCACACCGTGCAGTCCACGTACTGTCACCATTCCAGATATAGCAAAACTATATGTAACAGAAGAGTTTATGATACTAAGGTACTTGATTGACTGCTGAAATGTTAAACCCCCCATGCACACAGTCGTCATTTTGAGCGATCCGATAAATTAGATTGGATTGTTCAAAATATCATTCTCGTGTATGTGTGTTTTTTCTGGTTGACTACTTGACAATGTTGAGCAGTTTATTGGAAAAATAAAGATGGGGTCAGGTGGGAAAGTTTCCGCCGACCCCTAGCTCTCTGCAGATTTCTAGGGGAAATCTGTTGAAAGATTGGAGCCTCAAGGTGGGGCTTCTAGTGGTTCTTTCGACAGGCAGAAAGATAGATATAGAGAGAAGGATAGATGGACAGACAGATTTTGAGATATTTGGGGGAGTTTGAGATCCCTTCCCCATTAGAGCTTACCTTCTGATGTTCCCGTGACATTCAAGCAATGCAGCAGCAACCTCCTGACCTGTTCTTTATTGCAAAATGAATGGGCCAGGTGGGACCATCGAAGGAACATCGGAAGGTAAAAAACTGCAGGCGCTAAAGACATTAGATAGAGTAGATGTACATCTAATGTATCTAATATCTTAGTAGTGTATTGGCACCTTTACTCTTTTAGTGCAAGCTTATGTCTTATAGATGGGGTAAACCTCTAGGTACGTATGTTGCTACCTCCAGTATCTGAACACATAGAGTGATTATTACTAAAAAAGGAATGTTTCCTTGCTTCAACCGTGTCCATTGTAGTTTGGTACAAAAATGGACGAGTTATAAACATCCCTTTACAGATGAAAAGATAAGACATAAGGGTCACTCTACATGCTACAGTAAATTTTCCTTAAAGGGCCAGTCCAGCCCCAAAATGAAAACTTGCATACAGGTAAATCTACCCCCAAAACCCTAAACGGTAATAGTTTGAAATCTGAAATATATAAGTCTAACCTGAAATCCTGCACAATGTCCTGGTGACCCTGTTTCTGCTTCCTGGTTCTTCCAGTTAGCAACTGTCAGTTATGGATTTGACAGTTGACATCACAGCCAATGACTGAGTTTTAATCCCCTATCTGCCTCTTCTGAGCATACCTAGGCTCAGTACAGGTTTTTAAATTGCTCAGTTTCCATGAGGCATCCAGAAGCATAGCAGGCATACAGTAATGAATTCATAGGACAAAGTATAATATATCAACATATTTCTAACATTCTTTTAATAGATATTCTTATATGGGTGGAGTTGCCCTTTAACCTGTCTATGTGGTCTTATGTACATTGGTAAAACTACCCAAAAGATAAAAAACACAAATCCTCAGACATTAAGGGTTTAACTAATTTGCCAGTGCCTGAACAGTTTTTAGACATGGAAGTGAGGATTTTAAAAAAATTGTTAAAGCATGAAAGTGACAGGGTACTACAGTTAAAAAGGAGAGACGTCTTGTGGATCAAGAGATTGCTGTCCCTGGCCTCTATGGGGTTAATCAGGGACACTAATTGCTACCTAGTTTTATGGTTAACTATGTGATCAGCCCTTGTGTTTATGTATATACCCTGTATATATTAAGAGTGCCATCGTCTGGTAATGTTAACTATAGTTTGCTAATCCAGATAGTATTTTTACACTTTACCGTATATAAATGAAACGATGTAAATTCATGTGAATTATGTAACTTCCTGTTATAAAGTATTTAAATTGCTTAATGCTGTGTGAAAAGTAATGATGTCCACAGCTTGACAAAGGGGGCCAGTCTTCCAAAACTTTGCACTGTGAGGTGGACATTATGCACTTTTGATTGTTAAGAATTTGCAAAAAAAATGGTTGTATTTCTTTTTGCCTCTATTTAGGAGGGTTTGGATGGCCCTCCGTTTGGAGTTCAGTTCAGTACACCACTCCATCTAAATGAAGCGCTACAGATTGAAGTAGCTGCCAAGTATACCCATAAATCATTGGGAGGTAGAATAGCAGTGTTAAACTTACCTGTCTGCACCGCAATCGCTGCTTCTAAAGCACTAATTGGCAGGATGTCTCAACGTGCCTCCTATCTTTCTTAAGGCACACATATGCACAAGATAAAGAGGCATGTTGGGACAGGTGAGTGTAAAGCTAGGTACACATGGACAGATACTTTACATTTGGCACTTTTGACCAGGTCAAAGGACTGTTGTTCATAGCAATAGTAGCCGCGGCCGACATTTCACCATGTCCGATCCGGACAAATGAATGTTCCTACTCTTCGCAGAATGCATTACATATGGTAATGTATATCTGGGGGGAAAGTTGCCATTTTACCAAACCAAAGCAGTATTTTTGTATCATTTGCAGGTTATAAAGGTAATACAGAATGCCTTTTAGAGTAATTTAGATTTAATGGTTGGATTCCATTTCCTTTGCCTGATTTATTAAAATAATATTTACTAAGTGTATAAGTAGACGTTTACTGTGCTTCTGAATTTCTTATTTTAAGCTACGTTATTGTTAAAAAGAATTTAATAGGCCAAAAGTAAGGGCGGTAGTATGCTACACTGACTGTTTTCCCTCACCTATTTATTTACTCACATCATTGGTTATTCTTTAGTTTCCTTACAGGATATTACAATGAGAAAAGCATTTCGAAGTTCTACCATACAAGATCAGCAGTTGTTTCACCGCAAGACTTTGCCAATACCTCTTTATGAAACATATGAACTGTGTGAGCATCCTCCACCTCTTAATATACTGACACCCTACAGGTGAGTAAAGTCATTCATACTGCTTGTTTCTGTTCTCTCAGTGCTGAGAATGCAGATTAGTAATTTTACTATTCCATACTGATAACATACAGGAGATAGTCAATACAAGCAATTTAAAAAATCAATTTACAAAACTACAAGCAATATGGATATAAAAATGATAGTCCTAACAGATTGAGAATGGTTGATTTTTTCTTTCTCTCTTTGTTTTGATATAGAGAGAAAGTAATAGTATTAAATTGACCCAGCCTAAATGGAATTAACATCACTCTAAACAGTGATCCTAGACTCCCTGTTCACATGCTGATTAAACCTCACAAATTAAACTAAATTGTGTTCTTGTGCTTCCACTTCCACTACCTACAGCACATGACTCCCAACAGATGTCACCAGCGTATGGAAGTTACATAAGAATATCAATTAGACTGATAAAGATTCCCAGTACTTTTGAGCCTCTCGTTAAATGTGAAGTTTAATTTTAGGTTTACATTAGTACAACATAGTGGATGGTTTTATTTTACTTATGTTCATGTCTGGTGTATAATTACAGAATTGGGCAGTTACTGTATCATACCCACCATTGAACTTTTATAAGGGATTCCTCAAATGTCTATGAAGCTGGCTATCTACAAATGCTAGATTGGCTTCTAAATATATCCAACTTAAAGGGTAACTGTGGTCTTGAATTCTTCCAAATTAGTAAGAATTATATAAAAAGCCTTCCATCGTACCTTTAAAATAAAACCTAAATCACTACTCTAGGTAAAATTTGTGAGACATGCTGGAAAGGTTCAGCAATATTACTTCCTGCTTGAACACTGTTTTCAGCCATGTGACCAGACTCTTCCTGCATTAGTAGGCTCCTCTTCTCAACTATCACATTTTTCCCCAGGTACTTCCTGATTTCCCCAGCATTAAGTCTTAACTGAGCATGCTTCTCCCCCTGGGCAAATGGACGGGCAGAGGTCAGGTGAGGTCACTCAACCTGCTAGAAGCAGGAAGTTTGAACATTCACCCCAGTGTAATTTCTCTCAGGCTCCAGCCAGAGATGTGATTGTCGGCTCATTTTACAGGAAATACTGCAGACTTTCATTCAACCTTAACTTGTTTTGAGACCACAGTTGCCCTTTAAGTATAAAAAATAGTTATTCCACCACTACCTCCAAAAGCCAAAATGGTGTTGATTTTATTAAAACTAAAGGAAAAGTTCATTGCAATAGTGAACTATTCCTTTTCTACATTGATTGAAGCTCAGGAGATTAAGGAGCTATGCCTCACCTCCCGTTCTTCAATCAATGTTTGGATAGCCAGGAACGAAGATCTTAAAATCCCGACCGCTTCCTGCCTCTGTTCTGCTATAGCGCGCATTATCGGGCATGCGCGTTATAGCGTAAGAGAAGCAGGAAGCAGTCGGGAACTGTCAGAGCGTCCCCGCTGGATCTCTCGAAAGGTAAGATTTTCAGATCTTCGTTCCTGGCTATCCAAACATTGATTGAAGAACGGGAGTTAAGGCATAGCTCCTTACCCACCCTGGCTTCAATCAATGTAGAAAAGGAATAGTTCACTATTGCAGTGAACTATTCCTTTAATAAAATTTGATGATGCATTATTATCACCCTAGATAGGGATATATATATCTGATGCAATCAGATACTTAAGAATGTACAATAATTACTATAAAACAGGATTAGCACGGTGAACAGAAAAAAATTGCATGCCTACACCCTGCAAACAATGCAATTAGGCTATAGAGGAGAAAAGGGTGTTTTTCCATGACCATTATAGTACCAGCAGAGGGCCATGGAATACAGTATTATATTTTAGTTATATTAATTTACTCCATTGCTAGTTTTAGTTCCATGCATATGTAACTTACCACACACTTACCACACTGACTGCTGCTGGACCAGCACTTACATTTTTTGCACTTTGTATTACTTGCACTACCCTTGTATGTAACATGTATGTTTTCCTTGTGTATATTAATGCAACTGTAAAGCACCGCGAAAGATGTTGGCACTATATAAATCTATAATAGTAATCTAAAATGGATTATTGCTTCTGGCTGTATTTCACATTTCTTAAAGTCCAACCCACAAATGAACTTATGTACAGGTAACTCACTCCCCAAAACACAGCCTACCTGTGTTCCTTTAAAGTTGCTGCCATGTTAGATGTGAAGGTAAGGCTGGTGAGCTCCTCCCCTCTGAGACTTGCTGGCTTCCCCTTCTTCCTTAAGCCTCCAAAAGCTGCGTTCGTGGTGTCACATCACGACCATGTGCGCGTGTGACATCAGGCACGGCACCATGACGTCACGCGTGCACACGCTGACTTTACGTCGCATGCGCACGGACCACACAATCAAGGCTTTTGGAGGCTTAATGAAGAAGGGGAAGCCAGCAAGTCTCAGAGGAGAGGAGGTCACCAGCCTTACCGTCACATCCAAGATGTCAGCAACTTTACAGCAACACGGGTAAGCTCAGGAGGGACATAGGAAAAAAAAGGGGGGGAGAAAGATTTTTTAAAATTGCAGCTTACAATTAAACTTAACTTGTTGTTACAGTAGTGTACTTATCCTTTAAGATAAAATGTGTGACATCATAGTCCTATATATATAACATAAGACCCAGACAATAATCAATAGCAAAGACTAGAGAGCTAATGTGTTTGTTTTTTTGTTTTGTATATCTGATAATTGCAGATGAATATATGTTGTTTTTGTTTCTGATTCTTTCAATCTGACTACCAAAGATTTTGAAAATGTACAAATGCATATATACAATGCATAAAGTTAAAACCAAATAAAAATTTATTGAACAAAAAATAAAATGTACTTCACTGTTCTTTGTATTTACAGAGATGATGGAAAAGAGGGTTTAAAATTTTACACTAATCCCTCCTATTTCTTTGACTTATGGAAAGAGAAAATGTTGCAGGACACAGAAGACAAACGGAAAGAAAAGAGAAAGCAAAAAGTATGGCAGATAGAATGTTGGAATGAATTTCAGAGTTAAAAAATGAAATATATATATATATATATTTGGGGCCACTCACACTTGTTGAAATACTTATTTGCCTATGCATAGGCTAACACTTTATTACGTTTTTAAGGTTTCATAACTGCTTATAACTGCTTCTAAATTACACCTTTCTTTCTGGGGTATGACTATTAGCATCCAATTTACATGGCACAGTAAGAATATTGTAGTCCCTAGCAGATAATAAATTCCACTCAATCATACAATTTGACTACCCTGACATCCCATGAATTTTGTTGTTAATTAGCTTTATATGAAGAATTAAAGTGTGACTTTATTCTTTGCAGCAAAAGAATCTTAATCGTCCACACGAACCAGAAAAAGTGCCCCGGGCTCCACATGACAGGCGCCGTGAATGGCAGAAGTTAGCTCAGGGCCTGGAACTGGCAGAGGATGACCTGGAACTTATTCGTAAGCATGTGGAAATTGCGAATGGGCCTGCTCCCCATTTTGATGCAAGGTTGGTTTGCCTGTTTTCATGGCATAATCCTTTTTTGAAATATATGGGTTATAAACTATACAGATGGGATGTTTTTTAAGCTTACAAAGGAACATATTTATCACTTCTCTTTTAGTGTTGTATCCAATGATGTGCTTGATATTAGATTGACAGCAGTGTTAGCGAATCAAAACATTTTCTGAGTGTTGCTTGTGAAGGTTCTCATTCATCCAGGTCATGGTATATCTGTTGTATTCAATTAGATCAACTGGACTTAAAATGTAGTTCTTGAAGACATTTCGCTAGTCATCCGACTGGCTTTCTCAATTCAGAATGACTTGTACATAAATCTGTGGCACTTATGTACCCTGGAAAATCCCAATTAGCATATCACAGCCAGGTGTTAACGGTGTGATTAGATAGTGGCTAAGAGGTGTTATAGGAACGCCCAGAGTAAGGGGTCAAAACAGCATTGTACATGGCAGACAGATGGCGTTGAACCCCCCCACCTCTATTTAGGCTTGGTTTCTTTATTTTCACATAAATGGCCTCCTTAACACCTCTCTTGAACCAGTCACGTTCCTTCGCCAGTATGTTAACATTACAATCTTCAAAGGTATGTCCTTTATCCTTAAGATGCAGATAGATGGCTGAGTCCTGACCCGAGGAATTGGCTCTTCTGTGCTGGGCCATACGTTGATGCAGTTGCTGTTTGGTCTCCCCCACATACAAATCAGAGCATTCTTCACTGCACTGCACTGCATATATGATGTCGCTTTTCTTGTGTTTAGGTATTGGGTCTTTTGGATTTACCAATTGCTGCCTCAGTGTGTTGTTCGGTTTAAAGCAGACAGGGATACGGTGTTTTTTGAAAATTCTTCTTAATTTCTCGGAGACCCCTGCTACATATGGGATGACCATGTTCTTCCTCCTGTCTTGCTTTTCCCCTTCACTGTTGGTATTTGTGTTCTTTTCTTTCCTTCTACTTCTTTTGACAAAGGCCCAGTCTGGATATCCACAAGTTTTAAGGGCTCCTCTGAGATGTTTCATTTCTTTAGCCTTCGCCTCTGTGCTAGTGGGGATGTTCTCGGCTCTGTGTTGCAGGGTTCTGATGACACCCAGCTTGTGATCTAAAGGGTGGTGGGAGTCAAACATCAAATACTGATCTGTGTGTGTTGGTTTTCTGTAAACCTCTACTTCCAGTTTACCATTTTCCTTAACTTCTACCAAGCAGTCCAAGAAAGCCAGTTTGTTGTTTTGTACCTCTTCCCTTGTGAATTTAATGTTTTGGTCTACCGCATTAATGTGTTCTGTGAAAGCTTGTACTTCCTTCTGGTGGATTTTAACCCAGGTGTCATCAACATATCTGAACCAGTGGGTGGGTGCTATGCCCTTAAAAGTATTAAGCGCCTGTGTTTCTACCTCCTCCATGTAAAGGTTGGCCACAATAGGTGAAACTGGAGATCCCATAGCACATCCGTGTTTTTGCTTATAGAACATATCCCGGTATTTGAAATAGGTGGTATTCAGGCACAAGTCCAACAAGGAACACACCTGTTCTGGGTTGAGATCAGTTCTGCTGGTAAGAGTGCTGTCTTGGCCCAGCCGTTTTCTCACCATGTCAACAGCCTCCTTGCTGGGTATACAAGTGAAGAGAGATGTCACATCATAGGACACCATAGTTTCTTCTACACCGAGTACTATATCTTCAATCTTGTTGGTGAAATCCTGAGAGTTCTGGATGTGATGCTTAGAACTTCCCACCAAAGGTCCTAAGATGTTAGCTAGATATTTTGCCACCTTGTATGTTACAGAGTTGATGCTGCTGACTATAGGTCTTAGTGGGGCCCCTTCCTTATGTATCTTTGGGAGTCCATATATGCATGGATGTGCCTCACCAGGGTAGAGGTGATGATACATTGCTCTGAGTTCTGAGTGTTCTGAGTAGGAAGTTGTAAAAAATGGCAGTCTCTCACCCCAGCCCTCCCCTCTCAATAGAAAGAAAAGAGAGCTGCTGTTTTCTGGACAGTAAGTGATATCTATATATTATGGGGGGGTCTTAGGTTCCCCATTGGTGCTGTTTGATTTGAACTGCACAATGTGACAGAAATGCCTAGTTCTTTTCTCAGACCTGCAGGTTTATTCGATTGACATTCTATGGATTATAGCAGTCGGGTAGGAGGTTGGATGTGTGGCTCCTACTGCCTAGAGGGACCTGAATAATCCTTCCTTAAACCAATACTGTAATTGCTATGAGTAGGGAAAGGGCAAATGAATCACTTGCATTTTGAAAACTTTTGATAGGAATTGCTAAAGCACAGGCTTTTAATGTCTGTAAGTTAGTAATAGGGCTTTATTCCAGAATGTATGAAAAATAAAATTTCCAGCATTCTGTGCAGCCAGGGAATGCTTGCAGTTATAGTTTTTAAACATGTGAAAAGTTCAACACCCTATCATTACACTGTATTGCATTTTAATACATTCATTAGCAAATGGAAATAAAGAAGAAGCTTTCTGCTAACAGAGAATGCTGGGAGTTGTAGTTTTCAAACATGTGCATATTCAAACTATTTGGTAGGAATCGCTAAAGCATGCGCTTTTAATGTCTGTAAGTTAGTAAAAGGGCTTTATTCCAGGATGTATGAAAAATACATTTTCCAGCATTCTGTGCAGCCAGGGAATGCTGGGAGTTGTAGTTTTTAAACATGTGAAAAGTTCAACACCCATGCTCTATATCATTACACTGTATTGTATCTTAATACATTCATTAGCCAATGGACATAAAGAAGAAACGTACTGCTAACAGAAAATGCTGAGAGTTCTAGTTTTTAAACATTTGAAAGGTCCCAACACCCCTGCTCTATACCATTAGGCTGTATTACATCTCAATACATGCCTTACTTAAAGGACATTAAGAAAAAACTTATTACAAACATAGAATGCTGGAATTTGTAGTTTTGAAACATGTGAACGGTCACAGTTTCAACACTCCTGCTCTATACCATTAGGATGAATTACATCTAGACACATGCCCTTAGCTTCAGGCAATAAATGATATACTTTGCATGTCCCCACCCATTTCTTTGGAAGTGAGAAATATGTGTTTATATGTTACATTATTAGAGCAATGCTATTATAACAACATGAGTCTGTGAGGTACCTTCTGTTTTAAGAATGCTCTACTTCATTATATACTCTGTGGGGAGCTTTTAGCTCCTTTAAAAACATCTCTCCCTAATATTTATAGCTAATCACTATCCAGTGTTCTCCTAACTCCATCATACTTGTAGATCTGGAGCCTGCTGTGCTTAATACTAATTAGTATGTACCTAGCATGCTATTCTGGATCCTGTAAAGGGTATCAGGTTGTCCTGTGGTGCTGTTTAGTTAGAATTGCACATTGTGACAGGGTTACCTGGGACTTGCTGGAAGGTCAAATAAAAATGGGAGGGTATGTGTGTGTTTGATCATATTATGTGATGGTATTGCCTGGGTCCTTTTTTGGACTTATCTGAACTGGATAGTAGCTGGGAGTGGAAAGGGAGAGCAAGCTCAGAATGGATCCTGATACCTACTAGCTATAGAAATGTAAAAAGCCTTTCTCTGGTCCTACAGCTTAACAGCTATATGCATACGGGAGAGGTAGACAGCTTCCGAATCACTTGCATGTTTGTGCACTTTTTGTTGGTATCACCTAAAGCATGACCTCGAGCTTTCAATAAAAATAATTACCTAGCAAAACATACACACATAATGTCCACTATATATATAATATATATATATCATTTTTAATTTTTTTTTCCATTGACTGTTACACAAGCCAACTAAGTGAATCTAATCAGTGTTGCTTGCTTTTTTTAAATCAGATTTTCAAGATTTTCATTTTGGGTGTGACCCTCTGCCCATCTAATCCTATTAAATAGAACCTAACCTAAGATGATTGAAACATACAGCTAAATGTGAGGAACAGCCTTGGCTTCCCTACCTAATCTGGACCTTGGTTGCTATATATTGTCACCCTGAAACCGCAACCGAACTAATGATGCATTTATACCAGTTTATTGTAAAATCAACTCCTTAAAAATGGGCAATATACTGAAAATAGCATGTGTTGCTTTAGTCTTTAGTGCAGACCCAGTTTAAAGGTTGCATCAATAGTCAATCAAAGATGACTGAGTGACTATAAATCTAGATCTGTTAGCCTTTTTGTGTCTGAGCTCCTACTGTTGTGAATTTTGAACCCTATCTTGCTAAAGATAGACTACAGATCAATAATCCCTTTTATAAAGACTGTGCGATCGGACAAAATTCACCGACCTATTTGACAACATTTACCGCCAAGTTCGATAAAAAATAGACTGAACATCTTTAGTCACAGCAAAAACTTTTGCCAATATTTTGTCCCAATCTGCTCTACTAAAATAGAAGATTTACCAATCAATAGTAAAAAATACTTGCTTGTGAGGGTTTTGGTAATGTTTTTTTTCGGGGGGTGACCGTATACCCTTAATCATATCTTATTAATATTGTATAATCTCTGTTTATATAATAGATATGTACAGGGTAGTTTACTTCCTGACATAGCCCAGAAAATGCTAATTAAAAGAAAATGTCCCTGAATTAATTAATTCCTGATGATACACATTTCTGTAAAAAGTAATTTACTTTCACTCTACACTCCCCATTTGCTTGCTTAAAAGCTCTGTCTCACACTGGATGAAGAACATGGAGTATGCCCCAGCCAGTGGTTTGCAGAGCATTCTGAATCTGCTGAGGAGAATAATTTTTTTAGCCTAAATGTCTCCAAAAGGTTTGTAGTTTATGTAAAATTAAGGATATTATTGCATTCATTTCTTGCCCACTCTATATCTCTCTATTTAGTAAGGAATATGTGTTCTAAAAATGGATTTCCTCTCGTACTGTAAATTTAGCCCATTAACTGTTTTGTAACGTACATTTTCAGACCACATGTGCACAATAATTCTGTCTTTAAAATGTTAATCCATTAAATAGGGAAACGCTCTGCAGTTGATATCAGTGCTTTTTAGGTATTTTTGTATTCATTTGCCATGATGCGTACGGCTGTTTGCAATGATTCTACTTTTAAACTTATTTTTAAAAAATACATGTATGGAATTTTAGGCCTTTTACCATGTATAAAGCATGACATCGATAGGAATAAAGAATACTTAAAACATCACTAGAAAAGACCATTGTTTTGACATCGTGAGACCCTGATTAAAGTCTTTTAAACAGCAGTTTCATGTGCATTTTAGTAAACTTTTAGAAGAAGAATTTACATTTTTAGTACATTCCTACATGAGGACATATTTGTGACCTATTATCCTGTATCTCTGGAATGATTTTGATGCTTTATATACAGGTTAAAGGGACACTAAACTGAAAAAAATGACTTGCCTTTATCCTTTTCTATATATTTAGTGCTGCCAGGAACTTGATCCCTTTTTGCTCAGTGCTCCCTGTCACTAGATCGCCTCATGTCCTGTTCAGCTCACTTCTAGTTAGTATGCATATCTCCTTGCTCCTCGCTATACCCCCTCCCAAAACTCCGGTACAAATGGAGTGTGGAGCATGTGCAGTGGAGGTGATTTGTGCCTCACTACATCCAATAGCATTCACCCAGTGATATTGTGTTATAGTGAAAGTGAAAGTACTTTGCTATGGGAAGGTAAGCAGCACTCTTTTAGCTGTAGGAGTTTGAGTGTGTGTGTGTGTGTGCCAGGGGGGAGGGGCTGGGTGATTGACAGTTCTTAACTGACTAGCGGTTCCCGCCCTCTTTAAAAAGTAAACTTCCCAGAGCTAAAAAAACAAACAAACCAAGGGATAGGAAGGTCAGAGAAGAAAATTAAAAATCAGAGTTAAGATTGGTGTTAATTAATCCTAATTACTGTGTGATTAGTTAAAACCTGATTTGCCTCAGTTTACATATCCTTTATTAGGCAACTATTATGATTTTTTTCCCCCTTCTTTTTTTTTATTCCTTATTTCCATAGGAGGTTGGATCAAGCAGTCCTACTTTCCTGTTTATCAGTTGGAGTAGCATTCTAACTGATTAAAAAAAAGTATCTTTGACAATTGGGACAGGAGCAAGAACAGCTGTCATTGTCGGCTTTTCACAAATGGCTGCCCTGCAATGTCTATGTAAAGTCCCAAAAAACGAAGAGCAGGAGCCTGCCTGTGTCCCAAATGGTCTCTGCCTCCTGTCTCTCCTCCGGGAAAAAAATCACATGCGCAGTGAAGCCCTCCCCCCCTCCCTCCTGTTTTTCTCTCCCTCCCCCTTTTCTGTGGTGTAGGGCTCCCTCTCCCACCCCCAACCTCTGTAATAGTTTGTAAAAAAAGTAAGACAAACTCTACTTACACAGCCTCCTTCCCCCGGTGTTCTGTACTGCCGGAAGCCGCGTCTGTGATTGGTTGCCTCTCACGGATGCAGATGCCGGTCCAGCCCCCTACTTGCAGTTTCATGCAAGCAGAGGGCCGTGTCTGAAGGCTGCGGGAAAGAGGCTGTGTCAGTAGAGTTTGGCTTGAAATTAAACATTGTCTTAATCAGCAGTTGTTTGGCTGTAAGAAAAAATGTTTAAAGGTGGGTACACACCGCAAATATTTTTGAAAGATGACAGACAGGATCTGCAAGATCCTATCTGTCGTTTTTCAAAGATCAGGATTCTTCTTATGCACAACATAGGAAGAACGTTCGGGGACTGTGTGTTTCCTTCAAACATGTTCGACTCCCTCTATAAGGAGACTACACACACTGCTGATAAAGCCCTAATACCGTCGGATCCGACAGTACTGGGGCTTTATCGCTAGTGTGTGTACCTAGCTTTAGTCTGAATTTACCCATTTAGTGCTGTGCTTTTATGATCCTCAGAATAAAGCTGCTAAAAATAGAAAGAAGGAAATATAATGTGAAAATGTTTTAATATTTTCTTGTTCTTTTTTTTTTTTTTTTTTTGTAGGCCTCAGGCGTATGGAGAAAATGTTGATGGTCCCTTTTCACTTGCTGCTTTACCATTCAGTCAAATGAATGATCTTCTGAATAGAGTTGAAGATAGGGTATTGGTGAGACCTCACGAACCTCCCCCACCTCCACCAATGCATGCAGCTGGAGATGGAAAAGCCATGCCACAAATTATTAGGTAATATATTTATTTCTATACCTAGAACTCTAACTGGAAAAAAAGCATTTTATACTGGTAACATTTGTTGCTGCAAGAAATCAATGATATGTTGTATAAATGCATTTATTTTACACTTCAGCTTTGCAAATCAGGTGTGGTTAAAGAGTATGTCCACCCAGAACAAAATTTTTTATAATGCGTAATTGCACCCAAAACCTTGACTTCACAAGGTCTAAACTTTTCAAATTTGCTCCTCAATATACTTACCAGTCCTTGTTCCCTCGGCTGCCTTATACCTGTCTTCCGGCCTTTTTCTGTGCACAAAAGCAGCAGAAAGGGCTGGACCAGCAGCTGCATCTGTGATTGGCTGAGATATCTGCTTGGGATGCCCTACAATACAGCAAAAGATGATTTTGGGGGTGGAGATACCCTTTAAAGGAACACTAAATCCATTTTTTTAAGTATTTGCCATCCATTTCTATTATTCACAGGGAGGTGAGAACACTTATTCCCACCTCCCTACGCTCGGGGGACCTGGAACTTACCTTAACAGCGCTCCACTGCAAGCCGCTCCTGCATCTAACAGCTGTTCTGTCCTGATCACGCGCCCTATCTTTTGTATTGGCGCGCATGCGCCTAAGATAGGGCGCTTGGCTGGGACAGATCGCCGGTAAGGTAAATTCCAGGTCCCCTGAGCGTACTATTATTCACAGGGAGGTGGGAATAAGCGTTCTCACCTCCCTGTGAATAATAGAAATGGGTGGCAAATACTTAAAAAACAGATTTATGTGGGTTTAGAGTCCCTTTAAACTTTTTGAAAAAGTTTTTGAGATAAAAGTGTTTAACTGTAAATAATCTGTATTTTGTACTGTTTCTTTCCTAAAAAAAAATATTGCGGTGATTTAAGCATCACCTTTAAAAAAAAATGTTTTCGATCAACTGGTTAAAGATTTCAGGTGGTCGATCAAAAAAAGGCAATCTAATAGTGCTAGATAGTATACTTAATTTGGTTTGTCCCGATCGAAAATCGTGAAGATTTTGGAATCCGCTATGCGAACACAGGTTTCATACACCACCCCTGTGCAAAATAAGTATCAACTTGTTTTGTGTGTAGAATACTGGGCATAGCTTTCATTTAAGTGTTCCCATCACATACTACACTTGCACATTGTGCAATACTGTACATAGATGAATTATATCACACCTTATTTAGTAAGGCTTTGTTCTGGGGTTTAGTGATTGGTTTATTGCTGGCAGTGGTATTAAATCTTAAAATGTCTTGCTAAATAATACGTTTTTGTTCTATTATAGTGCTACTCCAGGACTTGCTGAAAATCGACCACAATCTCCAGCAATGGGCAGAACACCAGCCTTCATTAGTCCTTCTCCTCCTCCACCTCCTCCTCCACTCCCTCCACCTCCTCCTCCACTTCCATCTGCTCTCTCTGCTTCTTCACTGCGATCATCAGTATCTTCCACTCCTCCTCCACCAATCCCACCACCCCCTCCACCACCGTCAACTTTGCAGACTACAGTTGTCCCACCTCCACCAGCTCCTCTACAAATTGCTCCTGGTGTCCTCCACCCAGCTGCACCTCCTGTAGCACCTCCCCTTGTACAACCTTCCCCTCCTGCAGCACGAGTGGCTCAAATAAGTGATAATGTTCCAGCACCATTAGAAGCTCCAGGGCTTCCTCCACCACCACCTCCCCCTCCTTTGCCACCTCCTGGAATGCGACCTTCTTCCCCTGTTGCAGTACCCCCTCTTTCTCATCCAGCTCCTGGCCTTCATCCTCTTGCTTCCATTATACCTGGTTCCCATGTTCCTTTACTGCCACCATCACCACCAACTCAAGTGGCTTCCGAACCTAAGAGACACCCCTCAACTCTCCCAGTTATCAGTGATGCTAGAAGTGTTCTTTTGGAAGCAATACGAAAAGGTTGGTAATCACCTTTAACATTTCCAGCCTTAACAGTTTTGTACATCAAGTTTAATAAGTAGTATACTGTTGAACAAAACCTAAATTTTAAAATAAAAGGCACACTTATTCATTTAGTTAAATGGCGAAAAACATTTAGTTGAATAGTGATGTGCATGGCAGCTTACTGGCAATCAACAACCTGTCACAAAGTTTCTTCCAGGTTCCTGACCTTCCTTTTCTGCCAGGGAAAACATCTTTCTGGCTAAATATCTAGTTGGACCTAGCTTCCTAGGCTTAGCATGGTTCTTCCTTGCAGCTAAGGGTTTCAGGAAACAAGAAAAAAGGAGCAATACAGTTTCAGTAAGCAGTAAGAATTTTTAATAGGCTCAGGGACCCTTACTATATAGTCCGTTAACAAAGTAAATTGTATATGGCACTTTTTCTTTAAAGGAAAACTATCATGTGTATGAAGTTTATTTAAAAAACAGTTAAAATGAAAAGTACGTGGGACAGGTATATAGGATCCTACCTCCTGATATTGTTCTGTGAGGAGCACCAGCCCAAAGAAAACTTGATTCTGCCAGTCTTCCTCCTGGCTTCAGCACTATGTTTAATACAGGACTAACCTGGCAAATGAAAACTGTATGTGCTGTAGCTCCTTAACGAAATTATATTGGGAGGTAGGAATAATCAATCCTACATCCATGCCCTGGTACTTTTTATATAGAGATCCTTTAATATTTCTTACGGTTTAGCTTTTAGACGTATTTAGCAGAAGTCTGAGGCCTGAATCACAAAATCAGATTTTTGCCAAATATCATTCTAGCATGATAAGTCAACTGTTGGGATTCTTTGTTATATAACATTCATAATATAGTTCTGTACAAACCAGGATTGATTTATCCCAGACCCGGACCGAAATGTCTGTTTGGTTAATGTGTTTTATTACACCTTCAGCAAACAACCCTGATGTGCACAGAATTTTATTATGAAGATTTATTCTTCTTCTAATCTCTGAGTAGCACCCAGGTACCTGTAACACTGGACAATTTGTGCACACTAATATACCAGTATATAAGTAAAGGTAGTGCACTTAAGAGACTTTGTATAAAAGTTATTGTGCATGTTGTACACTATGATCAATGCATTCAGCTATACAATAGCCATATATACATATGGGTTGCTGTTGGCTTTACATGTATGGGCATACTCAAATGCCAGTGTGCATAATAACACATTAAATGAAAGGTTAGAAGAAATAAAATATTTGGTCCAACACATTCATATTAAATATGCATTAAATAAAAAAAGCTTCAAATTAGTGCATAGGTATTTCACCAAGGGAACAAATGTGTTAAAAGGGTTCTGGCAACGGCTCCCTGACTCATTTTGCAAATAAGGAAGGGAGGGAATATTTTAATTGCAGCCCACAAGCAAATGCTATACCATCTATGAGGCTTTTATGGCGTTTTGTGACCCACATGATCCCACAGTGGCATCTCTTGAATAGTGTTTCACAGGTGTTTTGCAGATTAGAATCCTGGGCTGTAATGATGGCGCAATAAAGCAAAAATCTTCGTCTTCTGCTGCCACTCTGGTTCTGCACTCCTGTAATGCAATAAAACTCTCATTGATGGTATAGCATTTATCTATTGGCTGACATGATAACTTGAAAATTACCCAGGAGTATCTCCCCTTATAGTTTAAAATACTATTTTCTACAAAAGGATGCATTGTTTAGAATTTCATACATTATTTATAGAAAGGGTTGCAGAATCTTTACATTCTAGCAATATGGCAACCTCTCTCCTGCTCTAAAACACATTGTAACCTATTGGTTTCCATATTTCAGGAATTCAACTTCGTAAAGTAGAAGAACAGCGGGAGCAGGAAGCGAAACATGAGCGCATAGAAAATGATGTGGCCACAATTCTTTCCCGCCGTATTGCTGTTGAATACAGCGATTCAGAGGATGATTCAGAGTTCGATGAGGTGGAATGGCTAGAATAAATTCTATAGATATACACTACAAACTGGAATGCCGATGTCAAGTGTGGTGCTTGTCCATTGAAAATGTTTGGTTATTTCTAGTGTTTTGTATTTTGCTTAATTTACACCACCAGAATAAACCATGTTTTTGTACATTAAGTTTACAGTGAAACTAAAAATCTTGGACATTTTTCAGTGGATTTTACACCCTATCCAAGGACTGTAATTTTATTTCCACTGACCACTAAGTATTACAGTTGGGCAGCTGTCAAGTTGTAGAATAGGAAGATTTTTTTTTTTTTTAATGTTCTACCTGTGCACTTTGTGAATTTTAATTTAATGAAGGAAACCAGAGACTGGAATTCTAAGGGCAGCTTGTATCTAACTAAATTTAGCCTTATTTAATAAAAAAGAAATTAACTTAATTGCTGTATCCCACTGCTTTACGTTAGGTCATTACACTGAGAAAATACTTACAAATTGGTAGAAATCTATGACAAAATAATTCTACATGTTTATTTTTTTTTTAATGACAGCCTTATTTGAATGCTGAGGTTTTATATGTACATGTTGAATGGTACTGTTTTGCCTGTATTCTAAACGGAAAAAAACAAAAGATCCATGTGATACCTTATTTTAAGCATTCGGTGTACGTTATGTAACTGTTAATTGACAGTTTGATTTAATAAATTCATCATTTTAAGTGTCGTTTACTGTGTTTTTAATCACTTCCCTAAATCAAGTCATAAATATACATCCTAAAATCATTATTTCATTGCTGTAAGTAGATGGACATCTAGTGGGGAAAATGTGCATTACAGCCTCTTTTTACAAAAACTCCTTATTTTACGCTGATCTAAAATTACTAAAGAGATTGTGCTATTTTTATATATATATATTAAAAACAATGTTATCTTGTTAGTCAATGCAATTTCACGATGCTTCCAAATATCATGTTTGGGTGTAGCTGGTCTTGTTGGGGCTTATTATTGGATGAACCTTTTTTCTGAATGCAGTTTACACCTGTAGTGCTAATGCTGCACTACACAAAAATGTTCATTTTATATTGATTGTTGATTTTGTAGCCTTCTAACGCATTACAGGTTAATGATGTGTGCAACTAACTTTAAGCTCCTGCAAAGCAGTGTTTTTCCAGTGCAAAACGGTATATAAAATAAAATGGATTCATGGACCCTAACTACTCACAGTCCTGGGTATCTGGGCAAGAAGGAAACCTGATCCATACACATTTAGAATGTCCCCTCATTATGAACAAAGTTATAGGGGTTACACTGATTTTAAGCCCCTCCTTAGCTGTGGGGGTGCCCAGGAAAGTCCAGCTTTTTGACTTGTCCCAACCATACAGTCCCTCCTCACTTTAAGCAGATTCCATATAAATTTAGATGTGTACATTGTACTGGGATATAGACCACATATTCCTCTCCTGTATTAATTATCGAATCCTACAATACCAAACATGGCCCATGTATAATACATATTTCCCAAGATATTAATAACTCCCTCTGACAATGGAATAAGGTCTCCCTGTTGGGTATCTTTTTAATGGGCCTACCTTTCCATTCATAAACATAATATTGGTTCCTATATCCCATATTCAAATACAATAATATATTTATTTGATACGTAATGCTGTCTATATGGTGACCACTTTGTAACCACCAGACCTCTGGCTGTAGAGAATACCAGATACATGGTTCAGCCCCACATTGTCGAGAAAATCTGACTCTGTGCTCCACTAACCCTAAAATAAACACTGGGGACTGTTTCCAGGGTGAAATGGCATTTTTATGGGTCCTTTGAAGGAACTAATACCAATATATAACGATATTTATTTTTATTTGTTGCCTTATAGTAGGTAATGTGATTACTTTGTTGTGGTAATTGCACTGTGCTAATTACTTAATTTCCCTGCGTCCCTGATTTTATCTCTGTAAATTCAGCTTTGTAGGGGTTAAGCTTTGCAGGGAAGGCCATTCCAACTGAAGCTTATCCTAAGTGAAGTTATCCTAAGTGAAATTGGAGTTTAACACGGGAGTTCAACAAGGAGATCGACAAATAAATCACTACCTGACTTTTACAGTTATTCAACAATGTATACAATTGTGCTCTGCTTTTGTGTTATCTACTCCCTGGCTCCAAAATCTTCTTCCCACTCATTCCCTTCCTATCCCTTTTCTGTCTTTATCTCTGCCTCTCTTCTTCCGTCCAATTTCCAGTATTCCTTCACACTCTACCAGCACTTACAAAGTGCTGTTTCTTTCACAAGTCCAAACATCCCAGGAAACTTCAGTACAAATCCTTAGTCCAACTCCACTCCCTGTTTATTATTCTCCTTCTTGCTGCTGGGGATATTGCTGGGCCCTGCAACATTTCCATCTGTCGTCGTCCTCGTGTTTCTAACCCCCCTACTTATTCCTTTAGAGGCTCTAATCTTTCTAATATCATAACTGTCCCTACTCTTTCACCATCGCTTTTTCCTGCGGCCTCCTTAATAAACGCTCTCTTGCTAACAAACATACTTTTATTCATGGCCTGTTCTAACGCCTTTTATCTCCTGGCTCTTATGGATACTTGGATATCCCACCGTGATACTGCGGTCGAAGCTTCGATTTACGCATGGTGGTCTATCTTTCTCTCATTCGCCTCTTCCTCAGGATGGGGTTAAGGAGTAGGTCTTCTCTTCCGCTTTTAACTTGTTTCTCTTCCGCCTTCTGTGGCTTTTTCCTCATTTGAAGTCCATGCTGTCCAACTTTTCCACCCCTTATGTCTTCGAGTATCAGTTGTATACAGTCCCCTTCTGCCTCAGCCCCAGACACTTTCCTTACAGAGTTTGAAACCTGGCTCTCTATCTTTCTTTCCTCCGACTGTACGGCTATAATTCTAGGTGACTTAAATTGTCACATTGACGACACTAAGCAATCCTGGCCCTCTCACTTTCTCCACCTAACTTCCTCCTTCTCCCTCCAGCAGTGGACCAACACAAGCACCCATAAGGATGAGCACTTCCTGGACTTGGTCTTTACTAAAAATCTTTCTGTCTCACAATTTGCCAGCACCTCCTTCCCACTCTCTGATCACAATCTAATTACTTTTTCTACCACCTTCTCTCCCCTCTCTTCTGACACTCCATCTACTGTCCTTGTTTGCAACACCCTTGCAATAGACCTTCCGGCTCTATCCTCCTCTCTCAGTTCTAGCCTCGCTGCCCTCATGTCTGACTATAACCCTGATTCCCTAATACATTTGTATAACTCTCTTATCCACTACTATTGACTCTCTTATCCACTACTATTGCCCCCCTACATACTCACAAATGTTGCCCCACTAATGCCCGTCCTTAGCTCAATTCAAATACTAATTTCCTACACCACTGTACTTGTGCAGTTGAATGGATGTGGAAAAAGTCAGACAGACTTTAACCATTTCAAGCTCATGTTGTTGTGTCTTAATTCATCTCTTTAGCACCCTTATAAACAATAACAAAAATAACCCAGGACGTCTATTTTCCCTATTTAACACACTCTTGCAGCCCTCGTCTACTGACACTCTTCCATTCTCATCAGGATTTTGCAGACTACTTCAGAAATAAAATAGATGATATCCGTACTCTAATTCCTAAACCCCAAGACAACTCTCGCCTTCTTATGCCTGCCCCACCACCTGCATTTCTGGAATCTTTCACCCGTCACCCAGTATGAAGTCTTCAACCTCCTATTGTCCTCACTTATAATGTGTACCCTTGATCCCATGCCCTCCTTCCTACTCAGACACTGTGCTAAAATCCTTTCCCCTGCTCTTGCTCACATTTTTAATTCCTCCCTGACCTCTGTGATTTTTCCTGCTGCCTTTAAACATGCGCGTGTCAAACCTCTTCTTAAAAAACCCTCTCTGGACCCTACCTGTCTGTCAAACTACCGCCCTGTCTCCCTGTTACTGTTTGCATCTAAACTCTTACAACGTCTCGTCTCTACACGCATTATTAAATACCTCCATGCTAATAATGTTGCAATCAGGATTACGAGCAGGTCATTCAACTTAAACGGCCCTCTGCAAAGTCTCAAATGCCCTACAAGCTGCCAAAGCCAAAGGATAGTTCTCGGTCCTCATTCTCTTTGACCTATTGGCTGCCTTTGATACTGTGGACACAAATCAAGTTGCGGCGTGGTTGTCTTCTTATCTCTCTAACAGATATTTCTCTATCTCTTTTGTTAATAAGACCTCCTCTCCTGTTCCGCTTAGTGTGAGGGTTCCCTCAGGGCTTGGTTTTAGGACCCTTACTGTTCTCCCTCTACACTATCTCTCTGGGAGAAATAATCAGTTCTTTCGGTTTTAAGCATCACCTACATGCTCATGATACCCAAATTTAGTTGTCCATCCCCATGCTAACCCCTGAAGTTCAATTCCAAATCTCTAAATGTATGTGCTCTATCTCTTCCTGGATGGCGCACCGCTGCCTTAAACTCAATCTATCCAAAACGGAATTAATAATTTCCCCCCTAAACTGGGACCTACTCCACCCTTCTCCATCTCTTTTGACAATATGGTCATCAACCCAGTTGAATCTACACGCTGTTATCTTTGATTCTTCTCTTCCATCATCAATTAACAATGTCGCTAGGACCTGTTGTTTTCTCCAATATTGCCAAGAGCCGCCCTTTTCTCCACTACTAAAATGCTCATCCATGCCCTAATAATCTCCTGTCTTGACTACTGTAACATTCTACTACTTGGACTCCAGGCCTCTCATCTCCAGTCTATCTTAAACTCAGCAGCGCTCATCTCGCTTTCCTCCAAAAGAGAATCTCTACCCCGATACTTCAGTCCATAGGGTGGCTTCCCATCAAACAAAGAATCATATTCAATACCCTACTTTTAACCATTAAATCCCTTCGCTCTACTGCACCTCCCTACTTTTCTTCTCTCTTGGTCCCTTATGTTCCAGGCTGTTCAATCCATTCCTCGCAAGGAAATCTTCTCCACAAACCCCCAACAAACACTGCTGCCTGGCTGCCTCCTGCCTTAAACCATTCTCTCTTGCTGCTCCCTACCTTTGGAACTCTCTCCCTCTCTTGCTTCCCCTGGTGACATCCATTAATGTTTTCAAATCTAGACTGTTATCCTACCTTTCTGAGCATCAGAACAACAAATGATTGTTAGCCTTTTTAAGCACTTTGTACCCATCCCCCCCACTTGTATCTGTATGTGTCTCCCCCACTTAGATTGTAAGCTCTTCAGGCAGGGATCTCATTCCTAATGTGTTGAGACTTGTTGCACTTATTTCCGTTTATACATAATTTATAAATATGCTTTCTTAACCGATGTATGAAATTGTATTTAATTTAATTTTTATCTATCTGTATAATGGCTTGCACTTATCCCCTTGTTTGTATAATCTGTATTTTATAATGTACAGTGCTGCGTACCCAAGTGGCGCTTTATAAATAAAATTATACATACATGCATACTATAGAATAACAAATGTTCAGTGGTTTACTTTGTGTTCTTTTTCATTTATGAACACAAGAAAGTTATCTCTGAATTTTTAGTTTTAAATTTTTTATTTCATTACCTCATAGCTAATATGACACATCCTATTGGTGAATAAAGAAGTGTGTAATCCTTGTTATAATTCAAAGTACCCATAGACAGAACCCACTACTGACTACAATGATAGAAACTAGCAGGAAAATTTACCCAAAGCTGCAATCACTGGATGAATCTCCCTTCTGCAATTCAATATGTGATTTGCGGCTGTGGGTAAATCCTAAGAGGTCTTTTGATACCCGCACAACAAGTGCAATAAAGGGTTAAAATCACACTTACTCATAAAACACAAGACTAAGGGGTCCATTTAAAGAGAGTCGCTATCGTATACAATGTGTAAAAGTTAAATCCGCTTTTCGGATTCAAGGGTTTGTGACATTATATAGCATTTGGGTTTGTGTGAAATTTTTATGTTTAAACTTAACATGATTTTAAGTGGTATAATTGCATGTGTTTTTATACATTGCATCATATTTTTATGGCATTTTTTCTAATATTTATTTGCATGAAAGTTAAGTCATATATATCCATAACAGCACCTAAAACGGGTTGTCTTTGTCTGCTGAGCTTATTTTTAAATACTTTTTACTTTTCTATTCTCTATATACTCATATTGACAATTGTAATGTATGTTATCGAAACTACATGTATCTGTTATCAAGTTTCCCTTTAAGCAGTTTCATTCAAAACCAATAATATCCTGTATTTTTTGTTTTAAATGTAATTGTACTCTTAAAGGGCATCTATACCGGAAAAATAGGTTATTTTAAATTGATCATAACTGGAAACTATAATTCTTCCCAACCACCACTGTATAATTTTTTTGTTGATCTGCCCCCTATTTATTTAGAGATCCAGTCTAAAACTTCTTATATTTTAGCTGTCAATCAAGTTTCTTGTTCTCAAAAACTATTCTTCTGTGAGTAGTTTTACTACTAACTTCCTGGTGGGTTAGGAGCAGTGCAGGGCCAGCACCAGCATTTTTGAGCTGCCAGAAAGGAAAAGAGGAGGGGAGAAGCTGGAATAAGGGAACTTTCTATAGTTTAAGTAAATGTGTGTACCATCCTGTGTGGGCTGGGTATCTGGGCATGAGGTCATGTTTTCTTTACCAGTTTGGGCTGGGCACATCTTTTGTTTACCAGTCTATGTGGGCACACAAATTTCATTAAATATGTACATAGTGTTAGAGTTATATATAAAGTTTGCTGATTAAAGGAAATGGTACAAATGGAGGACACACATGAACAGATGTGATACCTGAGGAAGCCAGAAGTGCAAAACACACAGCGGTGATGCCTTCTTCACACGTGGTTCCTAGAGTCTGGTGAAGTTATTCTACAACAGCATTTAACGACAAAAAGACCCTTCACGGACATTGGAAGTGCTAGTGAGGGAACATAGGAACGAAGCTGTGAGAGCCAAAGCACCGGAGAGAGGGACTGCTTAATTCAGTTGTGACCTTTTACCCACTACCCAGACATCAATAAAAATAAGTGCAATTATTTTAGGACAGAATCTAAATATCAGAAAACTTATGATGTTATGCTCATGTCATAGTGACTCTTTTAAAAGCTATAAAGGGTAGTCCACCCTTAAAAACATTTTTTAACCAAACATTCCCTGTCCCCCAGCCCCACCGCTAGTGTAGTATTATCAGAAAATGCCCAAAACTTTACTTACCTCTTTTCCTCCGCGGCAGCCAATCACGGACGCGGCTTCGGGGTTCAGTGCGGCGGAGGCAAGAGGGAAGGTAGTACAGTTTTGGGCATTTTCTGATATTACTAACATAGCGGTTGGGGCTGGGGGGACAGGGGGAATGTTTGGTGAAAAGGGTTTTACACTAGGGGGAGGGAACGCTAATCGAGAGGGATTGAGAGGGAGGGAGAGGGAGGGGGAGAAGGGCTGCAGTACGCATGCCAAACTTCTCCCGGAGGCCAGATAGGAGGCAGAGTCCTATATGGACTCTGCTACTCCAGGTGGGCAGTTTTTGGGACTTTGGGGGGGGGGGAACTACAGGAGAACCATATGGAGCTGGAGTGATGTAAGAATTAAACTACACTACACATGGTGGGGGATTATAGTTTTGGGGGTGGACATGCCCTTTAAATAAGCTTTTAAGGATCTGAATATATATATTTCAGAGAAATAATTATGTCATGCTTATATCATAGTGCTATCACAAAAACAAAGCCTGATGTCATATTGATGTCATAGTGACAAAAAATTAGCCCTAACACATTTGAAAGCAGTTAAATAATATAGACGAAGAAGTCGCACAAAGAGCAATACTTTTTAGGGTCAGAATTCAAATTTCAATAAAATAATTATGTCATGCTAGTTATCGTGACATCACTAAATATTACACCCTGACACTTTTATTATCTATTAAATGATATAGAATAACAAGTCACACAAAGTACAAGGAATTTTGTAGTCAAACCCCAAAATAGAGCAAAATGATCCACATCAAAACGCTTTAATATGGCATCTGATTGCGATCCAATCTCGTGTTCAAAAGCACACACTACTGTGGCCCAATTGTTCTGGCCAACCAAGGTGCGCTGAGGTGTGCTCCGATCTGTTTATCGTTGTGTGCATGTGATCCACATTTTTTGCACAATCGCAGGACACGAGTGCACCAGAAACTTGGACTGTATGCACTACAGTGTGGCCTCAGACTTATAAAAGCTTCTACATCATAAACTATAAGATGTCGCACAAAGTCTAATGCCTTTTTTGGGTCAGAATCCAAAAGTCAGCAATATTATCATGTTTTGCTGATGTCATAGTGACATCACTAAAAATGTAACCCTGAGATATTAAAAAGCTATTACATATTAATTAAGAAGTCACACAAAGTACAATGCTTTTCAGTATCAGAATTGAAAACAGTTTGAATTTATGATGTCTTGTTAATGTGTCAGTTACATCACCAAAAATTATACCCTGAGCTGTTAAATATTATAGAATAAGAAGTATTAGAAAGGAGAATGCTTTTTAGTGTCAGAATCAAAGTTTTAGCAAAATGATGATGTCATAGTGACATCACAACAAATTAAACCCTGGCATATTTGAAAGCTATTTTATTTATTTATATAGAATATCATTTCTAGGGTCAGAATCTAAATTTAAGCATAAATATGATGTGATGTTTATGTCGTATTGACATCACTAAAAAAATTAACCCTGACACTTTTAAAAACTGTTAAATGATGTAGAACTAGAAATCGTACAATGCTCTTTAGGATAAGAACCCACATTTATGATTTCATTCTTATATCATAGTGACATCACTAAAAATTTAATCCGGATACTTTTAAGGATGTTAAATAAAATAGAATAGTTGGGCAAAGGGAAATTAACTCAAAGACTATTAAAAGCTGCTAAATGATATAGAATTAGATATTGCACAAAGTGCAATTTTTTGGGGGTCAGAATCCATATTTTAACAATATTATGACGTCATGCTTTTTTAATATGGACATCTATAAAAATGTAACCATGAGATGTTAAAAAGCCATTAAATGATATTGAATAAGGAGTCGCACAAAGAGCAATGATTTTTAGGGACAGAATCCAAAAATAGAGTGAATTTATGCCACAGGGGGACCCGAATGGTAGTAGGGCCTGCCACAAGCCCACAACCTACTGCTTTAAAACAGATGAACGAGCGTATGAATGAAACATACGCAGCTGTTTAAAAAACCAGACCCGAACTTCCGGAACCAAACTGAAAGTTTGGATCCAGTCTTTTAAACAGCTGATGAATGAAACATACGCGCAATTATCTGTTAAACAGATGATCGTGGAGGAGGCCAGGGCCTCTTATCTGGCGTGGGGAGGTGGTGCGACGGGCCCTGAATTTACATCCCTGCATTTTACATTTCAGCAAAATAATAGTTATATAGATGTCACAGTGACATCACTAAAAATTTAACCCTGACACATTTAAAAACTATTAAATTAAAACTATTAAATGATATAGAATAAAAAATGATACAAGAGTGAGAATCCAAATTTTAGTGAAATTATTTTATGCTGATGTTCAGCTTAATATTATGTCATGCTGTATTCATAGTGATATGATATCTGAAACATTTAAAAGCCATTAAACGAGATAAAATAAGAAGTTGCACAAAGTTAAAAGATTTTTAGGGTCAGAATAGAAAACGGAGCAAAATTATGATGTTGTGCTTATCACTAAAAATAAATCTCAACACTTTTAAAAGCTATTAAAAAATACAGAATAAAAAGCTGAGTAAAGTTCAATATATTTAAGGTCAGAATCAAAATTTCAGTGAAACTGTGATGTCATGGTGATATCATAGTGACATCACTAAAAACTAACCCTATAACAGTCCAGGCAATCTACAGTAAATTGGCATTTTTTTCCATTACCGTATATACTCGAGTATAAACCGACCCGAGTATAAACCGAGGTACCCAATTTCAGCTAAAAATCCTAATAAAAGTTGTTGACCCGAGTATAAACCGAGGGTAGAATGCCAACTCACTTGGCATTCAAGATGTTTGGAAACTACAACTCCCAGCATGCTTTATTAGCTGGGAGTTGTAGTTTCCAAACATCTTGAATGCCAAGTGAGGGTGGCATTCAAATGTTTGGAAACACAACTCCCAGCATGCTTTATTAGCTGGGAGTTGTAGTTTCCAAACATCTTGAATGCCACCCTCACTTGGCATTCAAGATGTTTGGAAACTGCAACTCCCATCTAATAAAGCATGCTGGGAGTTGTAGTTCCCAAACATCTTGAATGCCCCCCTCCCCCTCCCACCCAGTTCAGTTTGTACCTGGGGCTCTCTTCTCCCTGTGGGCTCTCTTCTCCCTGTGGCTCTCTTCTCCCTGTGGGCTCTCTCTGGCTCTCTTCTCCCTGTGGCTCTCTTCTCCCTGTGGGCTCTCTTCTCCCTGTATCGGCATTCTGGCAGGCATTCCGGCAGCCGCGCGCTCATTCCTGTACTGGCGCGCCGGCTGACGTCACTGCCCGGCGCCGGGCTTGGCGCCGGGCAGTGACGTCAGGCCGGCGCGCCAGTACAGAAAAAGATCGCGCGGCTGCCGAGTAATAACCGAGTCCGAGTTTTCAGGCTGATTTTTCAGCCTGAAAAACTCGGTTTATACTCGAGTATATACGGTATATTGTTGTTTGGTGCTAACCAAATCAATTACCATAAACCTATGAGCAGTAGTGTACCTATACTCGCTGGGCCCCCAGCAAAACTATCCCTGCTTCATCTACATTGTTTTTCTGGGAGGAGGCTATATTTGTCATGGGAAAAATAAAAAGGTGGCAGGCCCCTTGACTCCCAGGGTCTGCTTTTCTGGTAGTTATACCACTGCCAAAAATAAATTTCTTGCAATATGGTATTATAACCACTAGGTGGCAATACATTAACATTATATTCAAAAACAGAAATGTTTAGCATCATTCAAGTTAGCTTAGTCACAGAGATACAGATACAGAGACAGAGATAGAGGTTTTAGTTTAAAATAATGTGCACACTATGAAAAGCTTTCACATGTTTATGTATTGGTAGACATATCCATGTTTAATATCCATTTGAGAACTATAAAAATAAATAAGAACCACTATAAAGATAAATATAACAATATTCATTTTAACAAAAACTAAAAAGAATTAACTTTCCAATAATATATTCAGAAAAATAATTAAGATGATAATTGATTGATATCGATAAAAAACAATATCAATCATTTAACTGGCCACAGGTGTTATTTTACAACACAGTCCACACGACTCTTAAAGGTGCCCATACATTAGAACTTACCTGCCGACCAATACCGCAACCTTCAATCAATATTTCTGGAAACGCCTTTCTGGCTCTTCTTCGTGACCGACATACGATCGCAAAATGAATGGGCCAGGTGGAACCTTGTGATTGTATGCCGGTCACGAAGAAGAACCTTAAGAGATATGCAGGCAAATGAACCAGAAACTACAATTGCTCTTCTAGTGCAATCACACTTCCTATGCAAAAGAGTAGTATCAGGTTGTGGTGCATAACAATCACGTCTTAAAGGGTATGTGTATTGTTCATTACTGGAAAAGATACTTCTTTTCAAACATCACTATACCATTTTTAAATTGATCTGTCACCTCATGCTTTAGAAATCTGAATCTGAATTTCTTTTACAAATCTAAAGCATGAGGTGACAGATCAATTTAAAAATGGTTATCATAAACTCTTCTTATTTTATCATAAACACTTCTGCTGTGTGTAGTTTTGTTATAACTGGAATGGTGGCTGTTGGTACATGCTAATTGCAGTACTGACTCATAGTGATTATTGAGCATGCTCATTGCAAGGAAAGTCAGGTCACATGGCAGAAGGAGTTGGTTAGGAAAGGGAGGAATACTGAGCCGGAACAAAATAAACGCTAGATTGAGGGCATGCAGTGACACACATTCCTCAGAGTAAGTGCTGTTTAAATATATCTAATTATAGATTAAGATGAGGCAAAGTATTTTTTTCAATATACAAACACTTTAACCTTTAAAGCCAGCCATTTAAAAAAATCCTTACCTTACATCCCTGCTTCTTACGGTTCTCCCGCAGTCCATGTCCAAAGTCCAGGAAACCGAAGAGTAGGAGCTGACTTCCTGCCCAGAGGTCTTTTCCTTCGTCTTGCCTCCGGGAGGGATGCTGACTTGCGCAGGGGAGCCCTTCCCCTCCCTCCCAAGAAGGGATTATCAGAAAACATAATATTATTACTATGTGTATGGGCAATTCCTAAATTCTGTCTTCCAATCCTAATATAAAACTCAGAGTAATGTGTTATTTGTTTTTTTATTTTAAAAATGACAGAAATGTATTCCTAGTTTAACTATTTTTTACTTTATTCCGCTATGGATGGATGGAAATAAGCTGATTACCACAAAGATTAAAGTCAGTTGAAACACTAATAATTCTTTATCATCTATGTTATAAATATGCCGTTACTCCTTGTCTACTACCATCAGAAAAATAGAGTACTTATCTTTATTGAGGAAATGGTACTAATAGTTGGTTTCTATAGTGAGAAATAAAAATGATGGTTACCAATGGCCGATCACTGTACAATTCCAAATCACATGTGCACCACATGGTTTGTCAAATGGAGAAAGTAATCAATATGCAGAAAGCTCCACTTCTTATCAGAACATTGTCTTGTCTCGCGTGCTCTCCATTGTTAATGTCTTACATCAGACATGTGATACAGAGAATGTGGGTTATGAAGGAGTTCTTTTCTAAAGACAATTATCATCCGTTTATTACAAATGCAGTGCAAGATTAGAACATGATTACCTGGGACATGGTTATTTTTCTGTTAACCCCTTAAATGTTTATTTCTCCTTTTAGTTTCCAGTCAACAGGATTTAATGTTTAGGATGAGGTGAAAGTGTTTTTCTGAGGGCTATTGCCAAAGAGTTTAATTCATTTATTTGCACTGCTTATATTTTTTTTTACTTCCTCCACTGGAGAACAGGCAACCTAGAGCTGAGTGCAGAAGATAGATCTGTCCAATAATCTATCTGTTCTTTTGGGAGGTGAGGAGGCATCTGTGAAACCCTCTTTTTTTTATATTTCTCTTATGTGTTCTTTATATTAGAGGGAAAGTTCAGTGATTTTTTTTTTTAATTCTTAGTTTATATTAGTTACTTTACATATTCTCTTCAATTTTGAAAGAGTTGGATTTATACCCCTTGCTATTCCCTGCTGTTGACAGTAGTGAGCTGACATTTAAAGAACACGTCCAACCCACTGTGGAATTTAAAAAAGATCCTTACCTTATATCTCTGCTCCTTATGGCTCTCCTGCAGAGACTGTCCAGTCCAGGAAACTGAAGAATAGAAGCTGTCTTCCTGTCCAAGGGTTTCTGTATCTAATCTGTCCTACTGTAAGTAGCGTGACATGCGCAGGAGAGCCCTTTCCCCCCTCTCCCCTACCCTCTGGATCCCTCTCTAGCTGCCCTTACAGCTTGCTTAACAAGACTATTCTGTTGTGAAGGCTACCCTGCCCACTCCCAACTGCTATGTCAGATTACTAAAAAAAAATCAGAAATCTACTTACAGCCCTTTGCTCCTGCAGCGCTTTGTTTTTGTCCATTTATTAGGGTGGACATGCCCTTTCAGGTTCTGTAACGGTCCTTCTTCTTCCCAGAATGCACACTACCTTGGAATGCCCCTAGCAGTAATTTCTACTGATTGGCTGTTGGATAAGTTAAACATGCTCAGATCTCTACTGAGCACCTGTATCAACCCAGGGGCTGGGTCAAGGGTAAAACCATAACGGTCTCTACTAGGGGTCCTGCAAACAGTAAGTCTGTATTTCAGTTGCATTTTGTCTGTCTGTACACAGACAAAATGCTGAATTGGCAGATTAAGGTCATTGGGATGAAAAAATACTGCTCTTTTTTCTTAAAAGTATATGTATTTGCACTTAACTTCTTATTTAAATTAAAATTTAATATACAGGTTTATTATAGGAGTCATAAAAAGGAAATGTGCATCACACGATAACTCCGTACAAAGAGTCGGAGGACACTTTTTTTATCTGGAAATGCTACACAGGCAGTGTAGGCTGGTCCTGTTGGCCTGAAATTATACACTGTTTCTTTTCAATAGTACTTTCCACGGTTAAAAACTGCTGCTAATAAATATTTATAATTAATAAAATCATTATAATGGGAGCCGCCACACACATAAGCTTGTCAGACCAAGCGGTCATTCATTGAACGATGGCTGGCTACTTCAGATGACAATTATATTAAGTTTTACAAGGCTTTAGGCTATGTGGACGCTAGATAAATATTGTTAGACTAATTGTTAAACGAGAACTTAATTTAATTAACTTCTCTATTAAGTTGTATTTAAAAATGATATTCTGTAACTAAGAATGATCTTGCCAGTACAGCTCACAACTGATGTAGACCCTTCTAGATGGCAAGGCTACAGCTTCCTTGTTTTGATTTGCTGTGCACTAGCTTGTTAGGATAAGGGTTTATTTGGTACTGGTAGATTTCAATAAAGCTCCTAAAACTGCAAAAGACATTGTATTGCCTGATTTGCCTTATTTCCCATAACCTCGCTTTATTACAAGGGCTTGATTTTTTTTTTTTTATCTGTGATTATGGTTCCTCAAACTGCAAAATATAATACATAAATCATGCTGTATTATACACTGGATTACATGTACTGATGCAGAATGTATCTAATGTTAGTAATAATTATATATCTTGGTTTCAAAAAGCCAATGATGCACTACAAGATGTGACTTCACTTGCTGCTTAACCTTTTGCTTTCCCATATTTCCCAGGCCAGAGTAGATCACCTACTAATGTTACCTTTAAAGTCACTGTTGTTTTATAACTGCTGTAGAAACAAAGTCAAATACAAAGTTTATATAAAAACTTTGTTGGGCTCCTTTAAATTCATCAGTTAGTGTCTGTCTGCTATTAGGAAAAAGTTAATGATTTTTTCTGAATTGAGAAAGCCAGTCGGATGACTAGCGAAGGGTCTTCGAACTGAATACAACAGATATTTATGAATTTAAGTTTAACTGCTTTAGAAAATAACAATCACTTACATCTCTTGTACAAATATATGTAAAAGTGAGTGAACAAGTAACAAATGAAAACAAAACTGCATGAACTCATATGTTGATTTTCGTCAGATAACTTCCTTCAGAATGCCAGCACCAAATACCCAAAGCATCATTTTACCCAGATCGTTTTAAATAAGTGCCTAAAGGCAATTTTCCATAATACAGTAAGTTGAAAAGTTGCTCTGCCAGTTTTCAGAGGGTGCTTTCAGTTATAACAATGTGAGTTAGCATGTGACAATTAGCAGAAGACCTTATGCAAGGTCAAATTTAACAGCCTTGTTATTTTTAGGAAGAGTCAGATTTTATCTAATGTGTAATTCCAACCAGTTGTCATGGTCATTTCTCTTAGCTTAATTATTCATCCTACAAACCGTAAAGATTGTGATTTAAAATAATCTTAATTCAGAAAGCAAAGTGTACTTTCAACCACCCATGGTGGGAGATTTCTATCTGCCTAGGTTAAGCACCATGGGTGCCAGAAAGTGTTTCTTGGGCCACTCATTTCCTGTGCTATTAGTTGATGTGCATTTCTGCAGGATTTAATAATTTATTCAAACCAGTTCTTGTAATCCTTTTTTTTTTAAATATTTTTTTTATATCAATGGATACAGTATTTTTGACCTGAAAGTGATATAATAATATGAATACATTGAAATCGATAGTCTGAACAAAGCATACATTTTAATTAAAAAGACTACATTTTCCTTGTTAGTTCTTTGCAATACATAATACAGATCAGGTTTATTGATTTATGGCAGTCTATAAAAAGAAAAGGAATGATGGTATCTAGACCATTGACGTATTCCTTGATAAACCCATAGATTTCAATGTAAGGGTGTTGCATAATTAAATGATAACTACATTTTGTATCCCAGCTTCCTTATTGGGAGGTAAGACAAATATAATTCAATGAATGAAGGTGCATTGGCCTTTAATGAACACAAACATATGACAAATAAAACCAGAACCTGATTCAATCAAGATATTGGATATATCTGCACTGATAAAACGTTTAAAGCGTACATACATGTAGAATGCTATGGGCTATATGCTGTTATGTGCTACTAAGAAATAAGAATAAATGCAGATCTTATCCTAAACAGCGACAGCATGGAATGTTACTGTTTTTTATTTAGAGAACCACTATACTGCCCATAAAGGATTTTTGACACTTCTGCATACATTATATAATTTTATGGCTTTACATACAAAAATAAAAGTAAATATGCCTTCATCCTGGTGGGAAAGTTTGTTTCTGAGTGCATCCAATCACTACTCATGGGAAGGCAGGGAAAAGTTTTATTTATTTGTAATACAGGGGGTAGGTTGGAATAAAAGATCCTTCTTATTATATAATTATAGAACAAAGACATTTTTAAGAATCCAGTATAGGCAGTGTAGTGGGCCTTTAATTTGTATTAATTCATGAACTTTGCTTTATAAAAATCCTGTTTCTGGCTCAGGGTTTTTTTCATGACATGAATTTATAAGAGTTTGTGGGAAACAAAAGTACAAAAAGTTGGATTTTTGTATGTACCACCCATTGGTACCAATGTACTCCCATAATCAGTTTTTAGCACCTAAAAAGCAATAAGAAGGCATTGTGTAGGGAGCAAATCAAATTATTCCGGGTTGAGATACAGTGTATACAGTAGGTATAAGAAAAGCAATGAGCCCAGTAAATCAAAGAGAAAAACAGATGTACAAAACCCTGTTGGCTCATGAGCTTGATGGGATCATATAAATAAGAGATAGCATTTTGTCACTGATGATGCCTAAAACAACACTTTATGGCCAATATATCTTGCCCACATACTGTATGCGCATGGAATTATCATTTGCTGAATTCTCCGTACCATAGCTTTATAAATACACCTGAGGAAGGGGGCAGATAATTCTCCCAAATGTAACATAGTAATTGAGGTTGAATAAAGACATGCATTCATCAAGTCCAAACTTTTCACTCTCCTTTTTAGCCCTACATAACAGTTGATCCAGAGAAAGTAAAAAAAAAATAAAAAAACAGGTAAAAAGGAAGCTAGTGTGCTCCTCCTATCTTTCTTTGCTGTTGGGCTTTATAAACAGGCCCATATGTGTGACTTGGGTGTCACAGTGATCACAGTCTCTGGATGAAATTTGCTCCAACTGACTGTATTCTCTCTGCATAAACTTTCAAAATCATAGGGCCCAAAAGGTGGGCAAAATCATGCCTTTTGTACTACTGTAAATGCTAGATTTAATAAGTGATACATTTGCAATACCACGGGTTATCATAGAATTATGGCTGTTCATTTACAAACACTCGGCCATACAATACCATGCAGTAGAAAACTACCCTAATGGCATTGTATAGGTGATCATACAATTACATTCGCAATCGCAAATATAAGGCCATGATCGTAACCATGCATCGTTATACAGTGTCTAAAACAATTACTATTTTAAAACCGTGATGATAGCAGTAGTCTATAAGCACTTGGTAGTACATGGTTGGATGTTTGTAAACTTGAAACCATGGTTGGAAATGTATGTCCACAGCCATACTTTTACGATAACCTGTGGTATCTTAACTTTCCAATAACACGGGTTAATAAAATTTGCCCTTTGGTATTTCATTTTATAGATCAATAATTTACGTCTGTGTATTGTATGTACTTTTTATTATTTTTGAAATCAGCATGGATTTGATTCTTCCCAATGTCTGGCCAATCCCACCCTCCTTACTATACGGTTTTATTGTATTACCAAAATCACTAGATTATATGTAAGATTTGTATACAATGCTTGCTGACGTCTGTCCCAAATAAGAGAGAATTGAAGCTGAAAGACCTAAATTATGTGCTTGACATTGTCTCAAACAACAGCATTTACTTTTATACTGCATATTTACCTGCTGATTAGTGCATTGGTTGATGTGTTAACAGGTATGTCAATTTACTAAAGGCAAAGGCAATACAAAACAAGTGAGCAAAGTGTAACCTATTTTTATGAATCATGGACAATTGACACAGCTTAAAAAATAGATTTAATCTGTTCCATGCTAACATGACAGTTTAGGGCTGTACAAAAGCCTTGCCGGTCAAGATCACTTCCCTATTTACTTTAATTGTTCTCTATTGTGTCCTAAATAATGCTTACCTGTATGCAGACTTCAGGAATGATTAGCTACAGAAAAATTCAAATATAAATGAAAATGAATTAGGAATGTAGTGGTTGAGTGAATTTTCCCCAAGTCTAGGAAAGCTTTTTTAACTCTTTTTTAACTCAATTTATACATTTTTTAAAAAGGTTTTTAAAAACCTTTTAAAATGGCAAAAAAATCAAATGTAAAATTAATTTGGACATTAAAACCTTTATAAATGGCTCAGATTTTGCTAGACACCAAAAGAAAACCCTCTTCTGTTCCAATATTTGAGGTAAATTTTGATATAAAAATGAATTAAGTTGGCCTTCCCTAGGTACTCTAGGTTTATAAGGTAATTTCTTGGATCCCAGCATAAAATATTTTGGTGGCTGTTGCTGTTGAAAACTGCCATAGGGGTGATGCAATACAGGGCGCTATCTCCTAAATGAGTGTAAAACCAATGCTACCCAATGTAGCAACCTTCACTGAGCATGTGGGAACTTATAAAGATCTCATACAACTTTAGCAGGAAACTGTATAATATGAATTTTTTGAAATTAATGTATAATTCATAAGAAGGCAGGAGCACCTGCTCACAAGGGATTCCCCTGTGAACCCACAGACTTTAACCCAAGAAGTAAGAAATGTATTTTAATACACAATAGGAGTCGGTAGGAGTCCTCGTGGGCCACAACCTTTGCATCACAAATCCAGTGATGCATTACATCTGCATACTCTTTCATATTACCACTTTAATAATTAGACATATAGACAAAAACATAATATGGAGCTGCATAGGGAGGATAATGAAGGGAACATTGTCACGAACCCTCGGGGCCGCGACGCCCTTCCACCTACCAGCTACCAGAAAACACACTCGAAGCTACCGACAGATGGATGAAACAGATCAGACCCAGTGGGGTTAGTGAACACACAATATATTACACAATTAATATTTCTTAATATCTATATACTCGCTGCCACCACCTTCCAAAATAGGGGAAGGACCTACTAAATATATCTAACTATATCTATCCTGTAAGAAAAAAGGTAAATCCCCACCTATTATTCTATACACAGTTATATATATGCCTAAACAATACTTCTCTATAGTAGTGTAACTTCAGAGACATAGGTTCGTTCTGGGATTGTACTCCGAATAGGACAATAATAAATGATTTTATATAATTTATTAAAAGTTGACAAAAAATAGTGTATAAAAAATAAAGAAAAACTAAATTAATTTACTGAACATAAAAATGGTAACATACAGGTGAGGGTAAGAAATGGATAAAAGAATGAATACTATAATACTATAATAATTGGCGTCTGAAAAGTCCACGAGTTCAGAACTTGTTAATCCAGATATGGAAAAGTCCAAATAATTTCCTGATGTAAGCCAATATGGTCCATCCTGTTGGCTAGATGTTATTGAAGATCTTATGAAGAACTCCTGGGCTGAGACCATGATCCCAATATATCCTTTCCCTGAAAATGGGAGCGGTCTTTTCTCTAGAGGGGGTGGACTTGGTTCTGCCCTCGAAGGTTGGTTCCTATTTTTGGAGGGAATTTTAAATCTCCAATTCCCCTCAATTCCATTAATCCGGGTACCATACATGTCACATTCAAAATAATAGCATGATTGTCCGTAACTAATTTTACAAAACAAAATGAGACCAAATATGACATGTCTTGGAGATCGTAGGCCTTAAGAAGGGTAAGATCCGAAGTTTGGTTCCTGGCTATCATATTATGGCAGGTATCTATAAACTGTACAGAGCCTTCTCTCCTGCGGCGTTTCTAGTGACGTCAGCAGCATCTGTGATTGGCTTCCTCTCAGCAAATTACAGATGCGGCTGAGGTCCGGCCCCTGCTTGCAAGGATCGCGGGAGAGAAGGCTGTGTAAGTAGAAATTGGGAGACTTTTTTAAAGAAATATTGCAGGGGTTGGGGGTGGGTAGGGGTCACCTACCTTACCCCCAAAGTTGGTTTTGGGGGGTGAACATGCCCTTTAAACTCCCAGCATCCCCAAAAGTACAGTTTACGATCTCTCACTTTGTGACACATCATCAATCAGTGAAAGCCTTATATCTACCATCAAACCTACCTCTCCCCCTTCTAATGCTCTTATCTCTATGTTTATTACAGAGCAGGGAAGACAATCTGAAAAAAATGAAGATACTCTGGGGGTTGTGGGGAATTATAGAACACATGGAAAGAAAGAAAAAAAGTTCATTTTCCCACTATAGATTTCCTTTAAGTATTAAAATCCTATAGTTCAGCACTGAGGTTTGTTATCCCTGGTATGACCACTCATTCACTCTATGTCAGGTTATTAAAAGGAGCATCCCTTTCACAACCCTCCATCCCTAGAGATACTACCACATGGGAAATAGATATATTTAATTACGCGGGATTGCCCATCCCTTCCTCTTTGGACATTATTACTGGCCTTAGCATTCACGGCTAGATCGTCAGAACTCACCTTAATCTATATTCACAAGAATTGGACTTCCTTTACTCCAGGGGGAGCCCACATAATTCTTAAAGGGAAAACTAAGACATCTCACCAGATCTGGTTCTGATAGACCCTCCAAGCTATATACCCAATCCCTCTTATGTGTAGCTTCTCATTTGTAACAATAGCTACAATTATCAGCAACTGACAGGGATCATATTAAACAATTATTTATAACCTCCTGACAACCATTTAAACCAGGCTGGATACTACAAGCAATGGTGGCAGCAGGGGAAGTTGTGTAAATATTTCACCCTCATTACCTAAAACGTGCTGCATCTACTAAAGCAGCTTTAAAAGGGCTTTCTTTACATAATATTATTAAGGCAGCTAGATGGTCATCCGACAGAACATTTGTAAAACACTATTTACCTGCAAACTGTGTTTGTTCGAAGGAATAGGACAGCCACCTAGCAACAGCCCCAAGCCCTTTCCTCCCTTGTATTCCTGGTTGAAAGAAGCAAAAAAAGGAGGGGGGGGAAAATAAGGCCAACAAACACAGGTAACCCTCCTTTGACTTGCGGGAGTCTCTAATCTCCTCCCCTGCCATGCCCCCTTTTGACTACCACGCCCCCAGAAAGCCCCTTACCCAGCCTCCCTCCACCCCCTAGGCCACTAACTCTGCCTCCGCCCACCCCCTAATTGACGTCACACCCCTTCCCCCACCCTACCTCAAATAGCTGGGGGGGATTTCTGCAAACAATAGACAACAGCATAGTTAGGCTGCATAAATTTTGAAATTGACACACTAAATCATTATGTCACCAAAGCTTCATTCATTTCTTTAGGACATGTGAGATTCCAGCATTATGAGAACCCAGTACTTCCTTTGGACACTAAGAAATAGACTTAGAGTTTACAAGTTCTGAACTTAAGTCTCCCTTGAGGATCTTCCTTTCCGGTGTTGGACTGTTATAAAAGTCAAATTACTGTTTACCAGTATTCATATTCCATTACTCCATATTGTAACCCTTGTTATACCTTGTAGCAACCATAAAATAGAAGGAACCATTCAAATGTATGTTCCTTTGTTTATTGCTACTAATGCCTTATTATCTTTGGAATAAACAAGTTGAAGGATATTCTGTGACTGCCTCATTCTCCCTAGAATAATTTTCATTATAGGACAGTCATCTGCTTCCCGAAAAAATGTAAAGTTCCACATCCTATGTACCTGCTCACTCAATTGTGTTCAGTGGCGCAATGCGTTCAGCAGCCTATGCCCACCAGCTGTTGCTAGGTGGCTGTCCTATTGCCTAGAACAAATACATTTTGCAGGTCATAGATTACTGTAAACTTTTCTAAGAATGATTGTTTGATGTTCCCGTACATATATTGATGTTATTGGCTCCCTCCCTCCCTGTAGTAAGGGGAGCCGATAATGATACAGCGTAAATTTCTGTTCTGGACGATAGGTCATGATGGGATTAGCTGAGTATCGCCCATGTGTATGGCCAGCTTAAGTATTAGATACTGTATATGTGTGTGCGCATGTGTGTACAAATGCAAAAATGTAACTCTGCTTAGCTTTTAGCTTGGATGGCTGTTATTCTCTTGCTACTGAGTGAGTCAGGATCTATATTTATGTGTCAGCAGCAATCTGTTGTTGTACTAGGAAAGAAATTGCTTTTATCTTGCCAGAATTTCAAACACGTGTATAAAACCAAACCAACATGCAGTATATATTACCCTTAAAATGCAATTCACTGCAAACTGTATGATCTAAAAAACAAATTCAAGATTTAATGTAAATGTTCCCTTACTTAGGAATAATGTCTATATTCTGGGGGGGTTTCTTTTATGGGTGTCAGTGTTAAATCGTTTTTAAAGCATTACCAGCAAGTGTGTTATTTTTATTTTTGTCATTTACATAATCATTATTATTTTTCTAGTCTACCAGAATGACAGCCAATAGTACATTTTATAACTGTGAAGGAGAAAATACCTGCAGATTTTCTCCTTGGGACTCAATACAATACACAGTTTGTTCTATTACATACATTTAAGCTGAAAATCAATGTTATGTTCTAACCAGATGAAGATCAAATATTATTTTTTACATTAGAGGACAAAGTGTAATCCTCTTGTAAAGGGTACTAGTTGTGCTATCCAAATCACAATGTGGAGTTGCTTGCTGTTCCAGAACAAAATGCAGAATAGATGTGTTTTGCTTCCCATCTGGAGACATTTGGCATTTATACTACCTTAAGCTGTTTGAAGAACGATTATAAATGAGCCATAAGTTCAGGCGAAGGCTGCCTTCACTTACTTGATTTTTTTAAATTATAAAGCTGAAACTTCAATTTAGAGCATTGTGTTTCTGTGCATTTTATAAGAATTTGTTTTCACTTCTATGTTTGTATTTTTTGCATCTTTTTACATGCTTTGCCCAGGGGATTGTGGGTAACAAAGCACCAAAAAATGTACAATGCATTTGGGAAACACATAAAAAGTGGACAAAAGCAGATACAAGCAGACATAAGCAGGGCGATGCACCGAGCGCCGCTATCGGCAACCCGGTACAAACAGCCCAGAACATCGCTACCTGGTGCTGTTCTATTCCAGCACTTTTAACACCAGCTATTAGCTGGCGTTGAAAGTGCTGCAATAAAATGCCAATTTCATCGCTTACGGCGACTGCTTTCGCATTAGCCACGCAGCTGCCGCAAGGAAGGAGTTTAAGTCACGCTAACCGATATAACATCGGTTAGCGTGACTTAAACTCCAAAACAGGAGCGGTGCGCCCGTTGGTGCATCACCCTATTGATTTGTGCAATCTGAACAAAAACAGAGCAAAAATGGTGAACCCATGTGCTATAAATATAAATATAGTGGGGGTCACTGTGATTAACAGTGAAATTGATATGCCATTGCAGATCGCAAAAAGTAAATGGATCACAAGACGCAGCAAAAACACCTAAGTGGGTCCTAGACCACAGTTCACACATATATAGCTTTTAAGATATCTGTGGCATTGACAAATTGTTGTTCTAACACCCAATAATAGCATCTGATATGGTATTCAGTTGAAACACAAATAATTAATACTATGTGCAGTATTTGTAAATAATCGTTATCAGAGATTTCCGATATTTTACCACCATATGCATTATTTAACGGTGCAGCCATCGTAAAACAACGCCTGTCTCCAAGTCAATGGGCCAATACAGTGCAGTAGCAAAATACCACACGGTACACCATGTATAGTAATTTACAATGTGGTCACAGAATATCGACACAGTTGGTCAGCAATTTATGGTTACCATAATATTTAACAATATTGCTCCTTTATACATACCTCTCTACTCTATGGCCCATATTCGTTAAATTAATATATATTATTGTTATATATAGTTATTATATTAAAGCATTGCCGCAATTGTAAATTTGCAGTCGCGGTATTGCGGTAGTACATTTCCGATCGCATACGTAGATCTATGAATAGAGGGTAGTAAACAAGCAATGGTAAAGTTCCCTGGGCAATTTATATTTTAGGTTTAGTTCTCCTTATTTATTTGTATATAACCACATGGTTCCATGAGAGGGGTACAGAGATAACCCTGGCCACATCCCCACAGTAGGTGGGCCTTAAGGCATCACTGACCTGAGGGTTATTTAAAAAAAAAAAGTGGTGACTTGTCGGTTATCTGCCTTCAACCCCAAATGTTTTTGTTTTTTTTTTCACCAGTTTATAGTACGTATTTGTAACCATCTATTTAATGATAAGTTCTATTCCTTTCGGCAAAAGTATCTGCTTCCTCCCTTTGCCAAAAGAGCTTTTTATAAGCTTCAGCATGTGCAGAGGAGGCAGAAGGTGAGCAGCCAATCTTTAGCAGGGATGTCAGTTGTCACAGCCATGATTGACTGCATGGAGGGAGGGGCCAGCTTACCCCAGAATGGGGACAATAATAATTCTTAAATATATGGTTAATAATGCACGTAATAAAGTGCAAAATATATTAGTTGGGGTTGTGGGCAGGTAACTGACAAATAAAAGTTTTTGGTTTTAAGGGCGCCCTTAAAAATGGAAATCGCGGGAACGCGAGAATTTCCGCGATTTCCGATGTGATTGTGCGTCCATTCGCGTTTTGGTAACGCATGCGTTCACCCTTTTTGGTGCTTTAACACATGCTTTTCCATAACGGAAAATGGCAAAATCGGACGTACAAAACACACGCGCAGACGCGTAACGCACAAGAATCGTGCGTTGCAGTGTGGCCTCAGCCTAAATGCAATTTCAAATCATGTTCTTAAATCTAATTTTTTTTATTATTGTAATTATAAATTGTTACTTCGGACCTCACATAGAGCAGTGTGATTAATTAATTGAACTGTTGCTTTCAGTGGAATTGACCGAGACTTTTGGAACTGTTCATTTTTTCCAGTCATAATATGTTAAGGAATCCACCTGCAGCAATTATTACCTGAGATGGCTGAGCTCTTGATAGAGACAAAAATGTCACTCTAAATTACTGCTGTAGCAGCTTTTCCTGATATTTAAGTCTGTGAGCTGAAAGCGCAAATGTCAGATGCATCATTTCTTATCCTTGTGGCACCAGTTCAAAGAGTAATGTTATATCTTTACAAAATTAACTGGTAAAGGTTTCCATTAGTGGGGGGGAAATCTTGCAATATCAGGTTGGTTTAAAGTCTGTATCATTATTTTGTGCAAAATAAATTAGTGATACAATAAAAATCAGAAATAACATGCACTAATTCAACGCGGAAAAGTTTTACTTACAGAACGAACATTTAACACATAAAAGGGTATCTCCACAGATAAAAGTCACCTGGGTTGTAAGGATAGATATATGTAAGGTAGAAATGTACCTGCAGTATCCTGTGTCTTTGAGCAGTAGTTTAGAAGAAATCCAATGAGTTTCTCCCTGAACGCTGTGGATGGTGCAGGTCCGCACACTTTCAGTGACTGCCTGCCTGGGAAATGTCCGACGCGCGTGTTCCTTTAGTGCATGCGCAGAACGTGAGAGGATCCGTTGCGACTGTTGTCTTGGTGATCTGAATGGTTGGTCGATCACACACACACACACACACACATACACACACACTTCAAGCTACTCTCTCCCACCCCCTCCCATACCAGATTGCCTCATATTCCCAGCATCCCCTATGAAATCAATCTTAGATCACTTTTTCAACCACCCCTCTCAGAGTTAGACACAAACAAATCTTTATTAAAATAACACAAGTTCCCCTGCCTTTATTACAGTATTGTGGAAAGAGGGTTTTAACTTTTCCTCCCCTGTCTCTCTATGCATGATCAGCTGTAAAAATGAACTTAGAGAGTCAGGGAGGAAATTTCTTACTGCAGCCAAGGTGGTGTGTCTGCTACCATGATGATGCACATTGAGTGACAGCACTCCCAGCACAGGGGAAGACACACCCCCAGGAACTTGCACGACTTTCCCATGCTGCTGCAATCAAACGGTAAGCCAGGAGATTGCCCAACTGGGAGAAAGGGTATCCACACTGGAGACCTCCATGGGCAACATTTCAGCCTACTGTCAACAGGTAGATATGGACCTCAAGGAAATGTGACCAACAAGAAGATGTTGGAGAACAGGGCTAGAAGGGGCAATATCAGGACCTTTCTCAATTTCTGCCCAACCTTTTTGCCCATATCGCCCTAGATATACCTCCAGAGCACTTCATCACTGACAGGGCGCACAGGGCCTGCGCGCCAAACCATCATCAGAAGATCCCCCAAGGGATGTCTTCTGCAAACTACACTACTATACAATTAAAGAACAACGCATGCCGCTAGCCAGCTAAAATCAGTTTTTACCAAGACCTCTCAAAAACAACTTTAACACGAAGGCAGGAACTTAAACCCCTAATATAAACTTTGATTCAATATAAGGTGAGCTACCAATGGAGGTTACCCTTTAAACTAACTGTCATGAAAACCAGCCGACCCATCTCTATTACTTCAATAGAGGATTCAATAGAGGATTCAATAGAGGATTCAGACGGATTCCTCAAGAGGCTAGAAATACTCAGGGAGATTCAATAAAAGTTCTTATCGTTTAAAATGGTGCTAATTTTGCCCCAACCAATCAAAACTTATACTTATGTAACATTTGAAAGCTAACATCTGATTGGTTGGGGCAAAATTAGCACCATTTTAAACGATAAGAACTTTTATTGAATAACCCCCACTGTACCTTAAACAAAGAGCCAGAAAACCAACAGTACCAGTGAAATGTTGATGTGGACAACTACAACCCCAAACCCACGCTGCAACCCTAAACAATCCTAAAGTAACAAGCATGCTTTAAAGGGCATATCTGCTCAAAAAAACACTTTGCTGGAAACTGTAGATGACCCTCCCAAACCCTACTTTCATCATGTACATAGATTCCAAAGATGCTTCTGAACTTGCTTATCTTGCTTAGCTTATGGCTGAGAAGGAAGAGAAGCGGCTGTCTGCGCAGAAGTCTCCTGCTCCTGTTTTTGCTCGAAACAGGAGCAGGGGGTGGCACCCAGGCGGTGAGGGACCAGGTCAGGTAAGCAAGTTCAGGAGCGTCTTTGGAATCTATGTATATGGTGAAAGTGGTGTTTGGGGGGGTCATCTACAGTTTCCAGCAAAGTTTTTTTTTTTGGGTGGACTTGTCCTTTAACTCCACTCACCCACCTTATCAACAAACGGAATTCCCATGTATGTTTTTGGCCAATTCTTTGCCACCCAAACCTAGACAGCTGTCCAGATGAAAAAACTTTTTTCTCTTTTTTTCCCATGGACATACATAAACCTCTATTACTCCACCCCTCTGACCTCTATACCCTCCGAAACAAAAACTTACCAATTAGACTAAAACCCCACTAATGCACAGGAGAGTTCAGAAAAAAGGAACTGATTATCCAAGGGACATTAGTGCTCCCTGAACCCAACAAAACCAACAAACTCGAGATGCTCGAACACCTAAATGAAATAGGAAAACAACCCTGCTTGATACACTACTAAGATTAAAAGGTTCCTCTATAGACAGCATTACATATATTTTGAGTTATTTTGAATTGTATTACATGTATAAAAAAATGGATATTTATAAACTCATAGAGGCATATAAATAACTATACCATAACATTGACATTATCTGTTTTCACCCGTCACATATTTTTTTAAAAGAAATCTTCTGAAATATTCTATTTGCTTAATTGCACAATTCCTTGCCGAGCATTAGTTTTCATTTGTGTAATCAATTTCTTTTTTTTTTTAATTTCTAAAAATGTTTACCTTCTTTTTTGCAGGATTGAGTTCCCCCACTCACACAGAATTAAGAAGAGACAGTCAACAGTGCCAATTACTAATAGATGCTACTTGACCTTTAAGTTGACTAGCAGTATCATCCATTTTAGACAAAACACCTATAACACACAAAATGTAAAGATTTTTATTGAATTGATTTGCATATTTCATTTCTGGTCTGTCCATTTCAAAGAAGTCTTTTCAGTTTCCTTTTGTTTCCAGTTTCTAATTGTAATGTCCCTTGGCCTTTGAACTATAATTGCTTCATATGTACAGTATGTTAATTCTTACACTATGTTACTATCAGTCTTGGCGTATAGAGATATGTACTCCATACCTTTCTGTAAGCCTTAGACACAAAAGGTTCGTACACACACTCAATTTGTGAGCGAGCAACATCCCCCGACAGCCGAGTGCTACATACAATGAGCGGCCGTTTCGGGAAGGAATGTGTGTACGCGTTCAGTCAGGGGGCCAATCCGCCAGGCAGATCAACAAACGACCCCGACCGAATGCATACACACAGACGATTCTCGTCTGAAATCTCTGTTCGTCGCGTGTAGCACTCGGCCGTCAGGGGTCGTTGCACGCTCGCAAATTGAGCGTGTGTATGAACCTTAAGAAAGATCACTTGCTGGTCGAAAGATAAGTGTTGCACAATACATTTCAACCCTTATTTCAGTTTCTCTGATCTAAGCTTTCTTTCTTCCTACTACCTCTCTCTCTGCTGTTGGTTAACCTGCTTCACGTGTAGTCTGATACATATAGCCTTATGTAGATAATACATTCTTTCTAGCCAAAGTCATTTTTTACCTTTAAGGGAACTCAGGAATAACTGTAAATTCTACTCAGGAGAAGTAACCCTTAGCAACAATCAGCTAATTAGCTCTGATCAATTAAACACAGAAAGATTAATGAAGGCAAGGTTCTGAATCAGATGTGGTTGCTATGGGTAACAACTTCCTTGTAGAATTCTTCTCTGAGTATATAGACCAGGTAGGCAGTCAATGACTCACCATTTGTAGAACTTATAACTCCTATTATGCACCCACTAATTTAGCTGATGAGGACATGCTATGATTTGTTGATTGAGTTCAACTTCACTGCAAATACATTTCTGCTCTACAGTGGTGAAATACAGCACTTTATATAGTGAATTATGTACCCCCTACTGTAAATTATAGGGATATTATTAGTCAAAAGGAGTTCCATGACCATATAAAAGCACAAGCGCATGGAACTCAGAGGTACTTCTAATATCCAAGTAATTTACAGTAGGGGGTACATTATACAATATAATCCATCTCCCAATAAACTTTAAACACTAAAATTAAAACCCTAAATAGTTTTTAAATCCCATTACACTCCCAACTTCATCTCACTGTTATAGATTTTGCATTACCCTCCAGCTATCTCCCCTTTACAGCTCTCCCCCCAGCTTTCTCACCCCATGCCTCTGTATAGGGATGTAACTATTAGGAGAGATGGGGGAACAACCGCAAGGGGTCCCCATCTTCTTATTTTTCCTATGATAGATATAGTCTCCTCCCAGAAATCCACTGTGGATAAAGCACTGATAGGGGTCCCATTATAGTTTTGCTGAGAGGCCCAGTGATTCCTAGTTACGCCACTGCCTCTGTACCTTTGTAATCTTCTCTTTGCTTTGCTCCTCCTCCTTCTTTACAGCTCACTGGTTGACTACCTGGTTTAAAGGGCATGTCCACCCCCAAAACTATAATCCCCCCAACATGTGTGAGGTTGGGGGTATGTGTTTTTGTGTGTATGACCATATAACTAACTTTTATTGATGATTGATCAAAATTAGTTTTTTGACCATAGTTACCCTTTAAGTATAGCTTCCATGGGAATGGAAAGGTAAGTCAGTAGGTGGGTGTACCTGTGTCTGTGTGTGGGGTTGGGGGTATCAGCGTTTGTGTTTATGACCATGAAGCAAACTGTTTTGAAATATCCACATTTGAGGATTGTTGCCATTTTAGTCTATGGGAAAAAATGTCCCGAAATTCGCAGATAACGCCGTAATGATTCCTTAGCTATGTAATAGCACTCTTCTCTTATATGCCCTGCACGTCTGTACTGAGATTCATGTCTCTAGGTCAAAAATTTTTGGGAGGAGATACAGTCCAAAAAAGTGGGAGAATCAAACGGAAGAAGAAGAAGAAATAGAAAGAACAGTAATTTGGCTCTTCAAGCCAAACTAACAAATTTCCTACAGTTTGTCAGATTTTTTTTTATTTACAATTGTAGTGACCTTTATTGTTAAAAATAGTTATTTATAGATAGGCATAGACAGCAGTTACCTGGCTCTCACATTCTCTAACTATTGCTTGTTTCTACATTCAGCAGAACATATGTCAACAGATTTTAATCGAAGGATGGCAAGAAACAAAACAGATGGTTTTTGGTCTCTAACTATATGCTATAAACAAGAAACTAAAAACATATTTCTTGTGTTTTAATATGTAACATTAACTCCAAAGCTGGCAGTAAAGTCAACACCAATTTGTTCAGCTGTATAGTCGTTTAACCCTTAAGGGTTTTTACACCGCTTTGAAAACTTCTAGTGAGAAAAGGTAATGTTTATAGACTGTTTCTGACCACATGGGTTTTATTTTCATCGTAATTAGATGGTAAAAATAAAACTGGCACAGGTAGAGGAATTCCAGAAGCGTTTCTGGTGGTCCATTGAAAATGTGTTACTAACTTACTAGGGTAATATGCTTTATGGTTGTATTGTTGGATATCTTAATTAAGGTCAGATGTACAATGATTAAGACCAGGAATAGTTTGATCAGAGTTGCTGGAAATGCTTTCAGTTGGCAAATAAGAGTAGTAATGTTAACCTAGAAGAATGAAGGTAATTAGAGGTCATAGATTCTTAGTACACTTTTATTCATCTGCTAATTTAGCTTTCATCCAATGCCTCATTAAGTATTGAAAAAGTGTCAGGTTTCCTCAATTTAACTGTGTGATTATCTAAAAAAGAATGGAAACTCATCTGAATTGGGCAAAGATGGCAACAGGGTATTTTAAGTGTATTAGTGGATCGTTTTGAAACCTTGACATATATTAAGGCTATATAAGTATATAACCTGACCTAGGGCCCTATCATTTTTCACTAAACTATAGAGCTAGCCATACACAGGCAGATGTTCTTCGATTGCAGATTTTAAGTGGAAATCAGCAGAGAGATGGGGACTGAAGGTGGGGTCGGTTGGAAAATTTTCATGGTTTTCGATATTTTGAGCGATCCAATAGAATTTACCAGATTGTTTAAAATGTCGATCACGTGTATGGGGGGGGGGCAGGGTCCTCTAACCTATTGTATTACAGGAGTGCTGTATGGCTTTCTATTATATATAAACTACCCTTGATTATAACAGATATGTGTTCCTAGTATGTATTAATGTAAAGCACCAAGGAAGATGTCGGCACTATATACATTTATAATAATAATGCTAATTTCATGTAATTACATTGTCTTTTTATAGACAGTTTAGGATAACATCATGAACTACATTTCAAGTCCAGTTGATCTAATTGAATACAACAGATATACCATGACCTGGATGAATGAGAACCTTCACAAGCATAACATCATGAGGTACAGGAGAATAACTAGATCATGCAGCTGGTTTATTATATTATATTTTTACTAGTGCTGCACGGGTAGGAGATAAATTGTCCCTGTGGATTCTAAAATATAGATTGCTTAGGGCTCTCATTTCATACCTCTTTCTAAGTGGGATTAGCTTCTCTATATGAACCCAGGTAGAAATCCAAATGAATTACATACTCACAATATACAATGGAATCTGTCTATCACCTGCTACAAATCTAAATCAAAGTCTGATTTGGCTGTGCTAATGGGAAAGGCCCAACCTGCACTTTGAGTAAAAATTTGTGTTACATGTGTTGTAAAGCGAACCCAGGTGTGAGGTATTAAGTACTTACCCTGGGTATTTTTTTTAATACCCAATGTCTGTTTGGGCAGTATAATTGCCCTTTATCAAGTTCATTTATCAAATTCATTGATTTCAATGTTCTATATGAGCTAGGGTTCATTTGCAATAAACAAAATAACGTGCTCTATCCTTTCAGATTTGCCATAACACAGATGTCCCATTACATAGAATGTTAACACTCAGAACGTTGGGAAGACCATAGGTCACACCCCTGCTGAGAAAATTGGAATTATCAACAAAATGAGTCATTGTTATGATCAAAGGCGTAATAAACACAAAGTATGAGTGCAAGAGGTGAAGCCCCAAATCTAGTATTACTAAAGGTTCTGTGGTCTACTTTTGTGATAGAAGTGTACAGCATTGTTATTTTAAGGTCTCAATATTAACTTGAGACTTGAATGTGGTTACTGACTTGGCAGATGCAATCAGCCTAAAAGAAAATGAGTTGGTATAATAAAATATTGGACATGATCAAGAAGTCTTTTCCCTTTTTCCCCCTGTCCATATGGATTGCATGCTAGCTCTGGTGGTTTTGAACCTTTCTTTTCTGTCAATGCAGCAAGTGACATGAAACATAAGCATGAAAACTATTACCCCAACTAACCTTTATAGGAGTTACTACTAAAACAGTCCAGTTTACCCTTTAATTTTCATTAAAAAACCATTAAAAAACCATCCACTGAAACAGATGTTCATTTTATATTAATACTGTGTCCCTCAAAACATATGACATATGGGACATATTGGGAATAAGGATATTCCTGTAGAGAATCACTAGTCTTTAGTCAGTGTATTTTATTTGTATTATTACCTATCCTGTAACAATAGAGCTCCCAGTCTGCTGAACTGCCTCATTCCTATTTGACTTTCAACAGACTTATTAGCAAAGAAAAGCTACCACAATTGGGATTGTACAGGGTTATTCAGGCAATGTGGCAGGATTTATTGCATTGGGTGCATGGAAGCGTGCACAGTTGTGCACAATCTAGCATCATTGCAATTGTGCGTTCAAGTGGGACCATGCCCTTAAACTGCCCATTTACACTCAAATACTATCCTGGCCATATGCGGCTGATGTAATAATTTAAAGGCCTGTACAGATGTGCGATTGAGGGGGCCATACAGTACTGAGATATTAGATTAGATGCTCGTCTATTTCTAATTTATCTAATAAATTTCTAATATATCTAATATCTTGAATGCCCATGATTTTCTTACCTTCCAAAGTTCCAGTGATGATCGAATGCCAGTTGCAAAAAAACAAGTCAGGTGGTTCCTCCAGAATCACATTGAATGTTGCAAGAGTTCTAATGTATGGGCACCTTTACATGGCAGATTTCAATTAAACCTTTCTGTACTGATGATGGCTCAATACCAGTAAACAACTGCTGATATTCTGGATGTACACTTATCTTGTGAAATGCTGTTAAAAGATTCATAGAAAGAATCACATTTGATCAAGGGCTAGCATAAAAATAACCCAGACTCTTTTTATCTGTAATTTGCTATGATTTCAGTATATACTTTTAGATGGATCTCTCCATCTGTCTGCATAGAGATGGGTTGTTGGGGAGACTTTAATGCATTCACTATTAGCCCCATATATTGCCAAGGTTAAGGTGTCAAAACTGCATTGTACATGGCAGACAGTTGGTGTCGAACTTCCACACCAACTGTGTGCCATGTACAATGCTGTTTTGACACTTTAACCTGGGCAGTTTTGATAACACCCCTTAACTTCAATGCATCCACACCTTGCATTCAGAAGGTCCCTAACACCTGGCTGTCATGTGTTAATTTGGACTTCTTGTACAAGCCATTCTGAATTGAGAAAGCCAGTCAGATGGCTAGTGAAACGTCTTCAAGAACTAAACTTTAAGTTCAGTTGATCTACCGTATATACTCAAGTATAAACTGAGGTTTTCAGGCTTTAAAAACAGCCTGAAAACCGAACCTCTACATTTAAAAGGGCAACTAACTCAAAACAATACAGAATCGGGAGGAGGGAATCTATTGTTAAAGACTGCCTTCTGATTCTGTATTGTTTTGAGGCTATAGTTGGCCATTAAATGCACAGCAGACTTCCCATACAGTAGTCCCATACCGTAATAGCCATACTGGATTTGTATGGTAACTCTTCTGTCCATTTAAAGGGCAACTAAAGCCTCAAAAGAATACAGAATCAGAAGGCAGTAGTGGTCATAATTTCTACCTTCTGTTTATAGTCAAGTCAATCACTTTTACTCCTTTTTATTTTTAATATTAGGTACCTCAGTTTATACTTGTGTCGGTATATACTCTATTATATACAGTAACTGAATAAAACAGATAAACCATGACCTGGATGAATGAGAACCTTCACAAGCATTTGCTAATTATTATCATTAATTGGTAATTGGTTGTAAAAATGAGTTAAGCATTTTTCACATTTAAAAAGGTTTAGTGCACAGAAGAAGTTGATAATAGTTTGTTTCTATAATGACATCTGTCTATGATAATATCTACTTCTAAGTGAGGTCATAACTTCATAAAACCTGCTTATCCTTACAAAAATATTGTTAGAAATACAGGGGGCTGAAACCTTATATTGGGTATCAGAAGTAATAATACCTCTGCTGAGAAGCAAGGCGTGTTAAACTTCCTTAAGCCCTCTTTAACACGGCTCACATGTGTTAAAAGAGAGTACAAATGAGGGGGTCTAACTTAACTTAGAAGCAATGAAAAGCTTTTCATACTTAAAGGGGAACTAAAATATTACACTTTTCAAACCGCAATCAGCTATACTAATTGTGGCAACATGATCTACATTATTCTTACCTCTGGGGAACAGTCTACCGGTAACTACAAAAATCTTAATTTCATGTGATGATCCTGCAACAATACTACTCCCTGGCACCATCATTATGCAATTAATATTAAGATTTAAATTATGATCGCAAACTGCTGCTCTACTCAACATTACAGTCTATTCGGCCTTTTCCCTTATATCAAATGCAGTATTGGTGTAATGTCGAGTTGTGTATTGCCTGTTATTCACTTGTGAAAATTCAAAAAGGGAATTACAATAAAGGTGCTGTCTAATTTGAGCCAATTGCAAATTTCTTGCCAGGTAGCTAAGAAGAAGTTTTCATAGTGGGCCAATAGCCAAGCCTACACTTTATAGGAGGTGCTGACTTTATATTAGCAGTCAACTGTATTTTACAGATGCTAAAAACAAAGTGCCGAACATCAAAATTATGGGTTTAGAGTTTTATCACAAAGCATTGTGCAATGTAATTCATATTACTTGTGCTTTTGTGGCTGTATGCATGTCAAGTAACCTACAGTTTAATGTACGAAATGTTAGTGAAGTCACGTGCCAGAGTATGCTGAAGAACACGTACTATATAATCAAATACTGCAGTCCATTTCTGGTTTATTAACTTTTTTTCTTACTTCCCTGTGGCCCAATAAATTATTATGTAGAAATGAAGTTTTAGTTTTCTTGTATTATGAGATGATTCCTGTTTTGCTTCTTAATCACTTTAGACCTGGAAAGTGCTGTTGTGCATCAGGCCAATGTTGACGTAGATCGATCATAAATTATACGCTAAGCTGCAGTTGCTTCTATGTCTGGTTCTCAGGTTTAGCAGAAGCTTGAATAAACTTTCAAAGATTATTGACTTATCTTAAACTTTTCCTCTTAATGAATGAATTCTGGAACAACTACATTTATGTATGTTTTGATGAGGAAAAAGAGGGGTGGAAGAAAAAAAATAGTTTATAATAAGAATACTTGACTAAAAACAAATGGCAGGTTATAGACTTCAAGTTCCAAGTTTACTCATTGCCAATTTATTCAGGTTTGAATGTCCCTACACTTAAAAAAGGGCTAAAGGTCTCTGCAATAGAATGTTCTTGTTCAATTATTTTATTGATATTGCTTTTGTAAAGCTCTGTAAAATGTGTGATGTGAGATGTGTGCTAAATAAAGAAAACAAAATGGTCATCATAACTACATAAGGCATTGAAAGGCATCTACCAATATGCTATTGTGCAAGCAGATCTACACAGATTACTAAAGTGGGCAGCAAAGTGACAGATGAAATTCAATGTTGATAAATGTAAGGTGATGCATTTTGGGTTTAGCAACCCTTATGCTGCCTCTACTATACTATACTATGCTATGCTATGTGACTCTCTGTTGGGAAAAACGTATCTTAGGGGTATAGTGTCAAGAGACTAACAGGCTCATTTACCAAAGGGCACTGCAGGTACGCAGCACTCCTTTCAGACCTTAACGTCGCGCTAACTGATTTACGATCGGTTAGCATCACGTTAACTCTCGCTTTGTGGTGGCTCATGAGTACCGGAAAAGGCACTCCGGCAGCCGTTGCAAACCAATTTACCAGAGGCTGTGTGGCTCTTTGCGTGGGTGATTAGCCCAGAGAGCTTGCACATATACAGTATATAGTTTGAACACCCTATAGCTCTTTAAAGATTTTTTTTGGTTCACCGAATCAATTCTGCTTTCAAAAAAAGTTCATTTAAACAGAGCCTCGGTTATTAATTTCTCTATTACGTAGGGCTGCTGTGACATAGCTTCTCAAGACGTGGTATTTTTTGGCTTATGCCATGATAAATGTCACTGGCCTTTCTAGCTGCTAACACTATATTTGATACATTCAAGGTGTTGATAGATTGAACATTTTTTTTAAGTATCTTTCAAAAAGTGTGTTTTTTAAGACTTCACAGTAAAATATAGAACTTTTCGGATGCTCGGAATCTGAGTGGAAGCAATGAGAAACACTAAAAGATTCCAGGTCATTTGACGTCCTGTGGCCTGGATGAACAGATACACTTGTGGTATGTTTAGGAAAAGCTGGATTTTAATTATTGATGCAGAACATGGTTTTATACAGGCATAGAAACTTGTGGACACTGACTGACTTCTATACACAATAATCACTGACCACATATTGCACTGGGAGTTTGCTTGGCTGAAATGTTTTATTTAAAACAAAATTGCTATTATTTTTGGGACAAACCTTTTCACACAGACTTACCTCCGCCTAAACAGTCAGTTCTGCTATGCCAGAGCAGACATCAGGCTGCCTAAGCCAGCATGGAATTTCTGACAGTCCTTTATTGTGCAAGCAGCTGGCCTTTAACTAGAAGCCTAACGCTTCAGAATGTCTGCTGTGATGTGAGAAAGCAAAATAATCACCTGCCAAGAGTTTCATCTTCATAAAAGGCAAGGTGTAAGATCAGGTTTCAGAATGAGTAGGAGATCTCAGCTTGCCATGACATCAGACTGAACTCGAAGAAATCAACTCCTGTTAACTCTAAAAACAGACCATTCATCTATCTTTCCGACTGACTGGGATGACCCAGTGTTGGCAACAGTAAATTTATTTTTGGGGATTTTTTCACTAACAATGGTAAATTAAGGGAAAGAGACTAGGATATAATATAAAAATGGCTAAAAAAACACTTGTTGGCAAAACCTCTAAGTTCCCAGCCAGATCCAGTTGGCTGGGAGGGAAATTTGTATTTGTTATTTTGTTCACTGAAAAGTATTATGTTAACATGTAAGGTTTCTTTCACTTGACTACCTCCGCCGGCACTAGGAATGTTTTCACACTTGGAATCCCTGAGAAAATGGCACACTAGATGACGGGGAAATGGAGGCAGCACTGTATACGTAAAAGCAACTTGCCAATTTACATGATCTACATGAGCCAAGCTGAATCACTTTTTTTTTTGTGCCATTCCAGATTTCTCCTAAAAAGATTGAAGTGTGTTTTTTTTATATAGTTGATGAATATTTCATATAATATACTCATGTTTTGGGGCATTCCTATTTGAGGCACCACCCGAGACAAGCTGCCTCCATTGCTACTTCCTGTTCCTGCGCTAATTACACCTCTTTTTCTGCCTGAGGAGAGCAGCTAGCTCCACCCTGCCCAATGGACTGTAATACTGATATTACAGGAGCCAAGCAGAGCTAGTGTTAGCCACCTGGCTGAATGTTTATTAACTTTTTTATGTGTATGCGAAAAGCCCCTCATTTTTAGAAACAGTTTTGATTTTTTTTTTTTACTTTATGACCCAGAAAATGTTTGCTCTTAGTAACACTGGCCAACTGCACAGGACAATTTCAGATATCCTATATATCCTATCCAATTGGTATGTTATTTCCAATGTCTGATATTAAGGTAAAGTTATGAAAAGGGGATGTGTAACACATTGTTATTCTGCAGGCTCTTGCTAACTTTACACTCCCAAAAGACCCGTTACAAGCTTTCTCTGCCTGTTTAGTTACCTTGTAGTATTCAGTGGGAGCACAGGGTAGGGAAAATATTAGAAACTGTTGGTGTGTGAGAAAAAAAAATCCCCACAAGGATATTTGATGATAAAGAACATTTAGTATTCCTCTAACCAGTATATATGGTTTAGGGTACACTGTACATTTAGTTACCTTGCCATCTCATCACAGCAAGAGTTCACTCTTTGCATTGCAAGTGCCAATGAACAGCTGCCATCACACTATAATGCAACCATGTTCCCGATGTTACAAAGCAATAGAAGTGTCTCTGAGCATAACAATCCCTCCTTAAGCATTTAAAACTTACACATACTAGATAATTGTTGGTGGAAATGGCAGACAAGATAATTTGACTGACTATCTGGTTTGTGTACAGGTTCCATTGCATAGTTTATTGATCTATATTATCTGGTTTCTAAATTTGTCATTATGTTTTTTTCTTGGCTGCTTATTTCTCCTGTTTTTAAAAAAATGTCTTTGTGGTTTCTTTGCCCCCCCCCCCTCCCCTTAGAACAGAATAGGCTGCTTGGCTATTGCCAACAGTTGTTCCAAACGACATTTAGCTAATGTTTGTACCCCCATTGCAATGCACAAGAAAGACAAAGCAATTTTTTTATATACATTTTTTTTGTGCGCTTTTTAACCGTACGCTGGGGTTTCCTACAATAGTCCTACATCTCAACCCATGCAATCTGCACCAAAAATGGTGATCACATTGAATTACTGTTCTTTCTATTTCTTCTTCCGTTTTATTCTTCCACTTTTTTGGACCGTATCTCCTTCCACAGTTTTTGAGCTAGAGACATGAAATTTGGTACAGATGTGCGGGGCATATAGGAGAAGTGTGCTATCTTCTAGCTAAGGAATCCACGGAAGCGTTACGGCGTTATCAGCGAATTTCTGGACATTTTTTCCCATAGACTATAATGGTAACAATCCTCAAATGTGGATATTTCAAAACAGTTTGTTTCATGGTCATAAATACAAATGGTGATACCCCCAACCCCCCACACAGACCCAGGTACACCCACCTACTGACCTACCTTTCCATTCCCATGGAAGCTATATTTAAAGGGTAACTAAAGTCCAAAAAACAAATTTAGATTTATCCTCAACAAAAGATAGTTTTATGGTTGTAAACACAAAAAAGACATACCCCCTCAACCAGACCCAAGTACACACACCTACTGATTTACTTATCCATTACTGTGGCAGCCATACTTAAAGGGTAACTAAAGTAAAAAAAAATAATTTTGATTAATAATAAAAAAGGTTTGTTTTTTTTAACCCCCATGTGGCACAGTTACATACACCTACTGACCTACCCCTCCATTACTGTTGCAGCCATACCTAAAGGGTAACTAAAGTCAAAAAAAAAAATTTGACCAATCATAAAGAAAGTTTGTTTTTTTAACCCCCAACCGGACACAGGTACACACACCTACTGATCTACTTATCCATTACTTTTGCAGCCATACCTAAAGGGTAACTAAAGTAAAAAAAAATAATTTAGATTTATTCTCAATAAAAGGTAGTTTTATGGTTGTAAACACAAAAAAGACATACCTCCTCAACCAGACCCAGGTACACACACCTACTGATCTACTTATCCATTAGGGTGGCAGACATATTTAAGGGGTAACTAAAGTCAAAAAAACAAATTTAGATTTATCCTCAATTAAAGATAGTTTTATGGTTGTAAACACAAAAAAGACATACCCCCTCAAACAGACCCAAGTTCACACACCTACAAATCTACTAATTCATTATTGTGGCAGCCATACTTAAAGGGTAACTAAAGTAAAAAAAATAATTTTGATTAATAATAAAAACGGTTTGTTTTTTTAACCCCCATGTGGCACAGTTACATACACCTACTGACCTACCCCTCCATTACTGTTGCAGCCATACCTAAAGGGTAACTAAAGTCAAAAAAACTAATTTTGACCAATCAAAAAAGTTTGTTTTTTTAACTCCAACCGGACACAGGTACACACACCTACTGATCTACTTATCCATTACTGTGGCAGCCATAACTAAAGGGTAACTAAAGTAAAAACTTTTTTGGACCAATCATCAAAAACATACAGAGAGATTCAATAAAATTTCTTATCATTGAAAATGGTGCTAATTTTGCCCTAACCAATCAGATGTTAGCTTTCTGATTGATTGGATCAAAATTAGCACCACTTTGGGCTGGGTACACACAAAAGTTTTTTTTGTCCCAAACAAGCGTTCACTACAAACTCATTTTAAAATCTGCAGCAAACTCATATTCCCTTCCAAAATGCAGCCCTTCAAGCCAAATTCAAAGTTTATACTTAAACTTTCCCTTTCTAGTTTGTTTTTCATCCACATTGCCAATCACCACTGGATTGCCAAATGTTATCCAAATTGTGGTGGTGGGAAGAAATACTTAATGTCCCTTTTTTGGGAATAAAAAATAAATTTTATGTCATGATTTTGAGTTTTAAAAACTTAATCTGCGTGACCCACTAACCTATGGCAAGCCCCTATGACTAGTTGTACACTTGCAGCCTGCTGGTAAACCCTACTTTATAATTAGGTGGCATGTTTATAAAGTAGTAAGAGAGAAATTTTGCTGTTTTATTCAGCGCTATTTATAAAGCGAGAAATGTCTAACTTTTTGCGGCATTTTTTCTTCCACAAATCTATAAGCCATGTTTTTTAACGTTAAACGCGGTGGAATTTTGACAAATTCCGCAGAACAAAATGCCACTTTGGTTCATCTCCAATTACATTACTATGACTGGCATGTATCTCTTTTAATATAACTATAGTGTCCAGGGGGTGTTAAGGTGTCCAAACACTAAGTATGCACCTATCAATGTTCTTGTAACGTACTTCTGAGGTTCGCCCCTTGTCTCACTTGCAATTGCAAAATGAATGGTTCAGGCAGTAAGAACCACTGTCAGGAAAAAATACTATGTAAAAAATGCAGACAAAATGCGGTCTTTATTTATAGATTAGACGTTGGTCTATAGACAATCTAATGTCAGCCTAGTGTATGGCCATAATATTTTAAATATTATTGCTGAAAAAAATTGTCAGGGAGAGGTTAGACTATTTTTATAATTACAGCAATGTATGTATGACATTTTTTAAAGTAACATTTACATTGAAAAAAAATTGCCCTGCAGCGGTAATTAATCAACATTAGCATGCATTGATATGTTGCACAGTGAGCTGCTATCTATATATAACATTGCGGGCATGATTGCATCAGGAAAACTGATAGTGACTTTCTGTGCATTGCCTTTAAAATAAACAACAATTAATAAAACATCTGCAGATAAAGTCAGGATACCACTTTCAGCAAATAGCGTTTAATTCAATCTGAATTGTCTTTACAATAACATTATAGTTTAGGCCATGTACATTACGCACCGGAAACCATAGAACCCTCACCTTTCTATCACAGGTGGGCTTGTGCTTTAGCTTGTAATTAAACCTTTGCTTTTTGGCACATGTTTTTTACTGGCCCCCAACTTCCCTTACGTAATTCTTTCCATTACGGAAATGATTTTGTACTTTACCAGCCTTTCTATTCCCTAGTTACCAATATGGGATTTCTACTAATTGTTTAACGCTCAGAAAAAAATATTAGGTACAAAAATCAGATGCCCCAGAATTCATTTGACATCTGCAATTTCTTGTACATCATTTAACACAGTCTTTATTTACAGTTGCTAAATGTGCGATTCAGTGTTAATTACCAAATGGTAAGCAATGGTAATGTGGATAGCACTATCATTGGGTCTTAACCCTTTGTAATAAAGTATATGTTAGGGCTATTTAAAGAAGAGAAACTGATAATATTAGTACAAAATGTGCATATTACACACAGCATATACATACATACCAACATATACATACCTATAAAATAGTGCATTTAGTTTAGATGTGTTTGGATATCATTTCAAGATGGCGCCTTTCTAAAGGCAGCATGGTGAGAACTGTTGAGGTTTTTATTTTAGGGATTAGGTTTAAAACTTGTAGTTTCTCCAGGGGGACTTCTGTAATGTAGAAGATGTCATATCTCAAGGGTTCCATGAAGTCTACAAATGTGATCACCGATCAGATGCCTTTTGCTAGTGAAAGTATCGGTGCTCTCACTGGATGACACCAGACTATGACCATGTCATTGATTTACTGTAAGAATGCACCACACAGCAACAGCTGCATTGTGTCTCACGGATGATGCCCCCATTACTTCAGGTTATCTTCAGTAATAACCCCTGGCTACTGCCCCATTATCATCTGACACTCTGTGAATCCCTGCTGAGAAAGAACTGAAGTCAGCTGTATCAGTCTGCAGGTCTGGTCCGCAGGGGGACAGATAAAGTCTTTAAATAAATACCTGTGGATTTAACCATGTTTTATGGACCAGCTGCTCTGAAGATTCCTTTTTTGCATTTTTTTCAAGAAGCTTGAGTTTCACTAGAACAGGGATAGGAATTCAGAATAATATATATATATTTAAAGGATCTAATCAGCACGCTTTGTAACCAGTTTACTACACGTCTTTGTTAAGTATATCAAGAGTAAAGTATTTGGTATTCTAAAACAAATATTGTGGATTGACACATTTGTGTACATTTGTGTAAATAAGTATGTCACACATTGGCAATACATTATGCCCTTTCTCCATTGAGACTGTTTTATATGATCATTGCTATTGAGGTCTGTGGCACAAAAGTTTTTGTTAGGCAAATAGACTCACAGGGTGTGGCTATCCATAAAAACCACGAAAACATATTACGCTTGCATGAGGTAATTATACAGGCCACAATTTATATTGAGTCATTATTCTTGGGATAAAAAAGGGTAGAAGCTATAAGAGGTGCAAAGGTTTTGCCAATGCTATTAATCTGCAAAAACCAGATTCAGACAACTTTTCACTTGTTTACTGCAGATAGATGGCATTTTAATGGATAGAATAATAGCATGGGCAGAATTTGTCATTGTATTGCATCAACCTCCAAGTCCTCCTTTTTCTATTCACTTAAATAAAATGCACTCTGTCTGAAACAGTAAAAGATGGGGGGCTCGATTACCCTATGAAAGGATGAATGAAGTTACCTATTTAAAAATAAGTGAAGACATCTTGGATATAAAATAATACCTTTTATTGGCTAACTAAACTGATTAAAAATGCAAAAATATGGAACTATTAACAAAAGACAAATTCCATATTTTTGCATTTTCAATCATTTTAGTTAGTCAATAAAAGGTATTATTTTATATCCAAGATGTCTTCACTTTCATCAATGGCTAACATGGTACAATTCTCTACTACCATTTGAAAAAAAGAAGAGACAAGAAAAATTGCTGACTACAATTGACTGATATTTATGTAAACAACAACAAAGTGAAGATAAGGTTGCAATCCCGAGACCTGTATAGCTGCCTTATTCTTTTTAACACTTTATTTCTGTTAAAATGCAGCATGCCAAGTTCCATTGCAGATTTCATCTGAACATGTGTTTATAGAGCAGGGATAGGCCATTCAATTTTCCAGCAGGAAGCATGAGATGCTTGTGAAATAGGTTCAAACTCAATTCTGTTCAAAATTAATTTTTAATTTTACTAAATCTCCTTGTTGGAGCTCAGGTTACGCACTTGCTATCCTACTCCTATCTATCACCCCTAGAGTGATCTATAATAGATACTATTCTCACAATAACTGGCCTACCTGTTATCCCAGGCTCTTCCCTTCTCCTCTGGGGAAACTCCAGGAAGTAGAAAGAGGCTGAACACATGAGTGCTCTCTCTTTTATACTTTTACACAGAGGCTTCTACTGGCCAAATCCTGCCAGAACAAGGATACTAAAGTGTAACTAGTTTATAGTTCTTTACATTCTCCCCCTGGTAAATTCTTTTCATCCCAGCAAGGAACAACAACAAGAAAAAATACTTACACATTAAATTTAACGTCTACTTCTTAACAAACCCTTTTTGGGCAGCACGGTGGCTCAGTGGTTAGCACTGACGCCTTGCAGCGCTGAAGTCCTGAGTTCGATTCCATCTGCATCCTCTGCAAGGAGTTTGTATGTTTTCCCCGTGCTTGCGTGGGTTTCCTCTGGGCACTCCGGTTTGCCCCACAATCATAAAGACATACTGATAGGTTGTATGTGTCAAATAAATGTGCTTCGATTGTAAGCTTTTTGGGGCAGGGCCTGATGTGAATTGAGTTAATAATTGTAAAGTGCTGCAGAATATGTAGCGATATATAAGAAATAAAATACAAAATACAGTAACATGGCTAAAGAGGAAAATACACATTAACATATCCTGCAAAGTAGAGATATAATTAGTAACACAAAGGCATCATATTAACAAGCCTAGCCTGAGCATTAATTAGATTCATCAAAGCATAAGGTGGAGCAGAATAACAATACACTGCATAACAGAGCCTCCCCAAAGTGTCATAAGTGAAGAAAGGGGGAGGTCTCCTAACAGGATCCCCCCTTCCCACATCTCCAGGAATAGGTATAGAAGGTCCATGACCAGAGTCAGCAGGAGTTCTTGGGCTGTCAGCCATATCAGGAATAGGGGACAGTTCATTTTCTATCCTTGGCTGAAAAGGAGAGGTAGCAGCATCTAATCCACTCCTCTGAGGCAAACTACCACTTGCCACAAGTTGCAAAGATAGTCCAGGGCTATCAAGTAGGGATAAAACCCAGTCATGGTCACCAACTTGTCCATCATGACAGTCTGTGTGTACATTGTCAGCATCAGCTGCAGTATCAGGGGTCTCATCAACAGTGGGAACTTTGGGTACTGGGAGCAAATGGTTTCTGTGACAGACTTTAATCCTTCCCTCTGGATAATGGATTTGGTACACATGAATATTAGGTAGCTTACCCACCAGAATTTATGTTTGCGGCATTCTCCTCTGCCAATCGGTAAGTCTCCTTTAAGCTTACTCGAAGATGAGTCACATACTGATAATGCTCTTGACATCCTATCCCTTCAGTGGATATACCCAACTGGATGCCAACTGGGAGTCGAGCCTCTCTCTCGAACATGAGGAAATAGGGAGAAAACCAAGTTGAATCATGACGCTTGGAATTATATGCATAAACCATTGCACCCACATGGTGACTCCAAGATTACCTAGCTATAGCTTGGAGGGTACCCAGCATATCCAAAAGAGTGCGATTAAAGTGTTCCGGAAGTGCATCCCCCTCAGGATGATAGGGAGTAATATGACTTTTTTCAAAATTCAGCAGACATCCTTTATCAATCGGCTCTCAAAGTCTCTCTTGGTCTGAGTGAATTCGGTTGGGAAGCCCATAATGTACAAAAACTTCTCCCATAACATTTTTGCTACCATCATAGCTTTCTGATCTTTAGTGGGATAAGTCATTGTCAATGCACAAAAAGTCCATGCATTATAAATCCCTAGGCCCAGCACTTTTTAAATGTTCCATTGGTGCAGCCTTAGTAGGCTACCAGGCTTCCCATCTCCTGCAATAGTTGACCACTGTTTCCCTCATCCTGGGTCAGAAAAAACGTTCCTGCACTAGGCCATATGTTTTTTCAGTTCCTAAATGTCAATCATGTAAACTTCTCAAAACAGCTTTTCTGTAAACTTGGGGAAACACCAATTGCCTCTTCGATGGATGATCATAAAACAGATGAACCCTATAAATGAGCCCATTGAAAACTTTTAATTTATTCCATTCTTTCAGGAAAAAGATACTTTCCTTTAGTATAGTTTTCCTCATATAATTTGGATTCCCTGACATGGCAAATGCCAGGATCTCTTTTTTTGTAACTGTATCATGTCTTGTGTTCTAAATATGGAGTCCTTGTGTGCCCCTAGTCCTGTTGGCGCTATATAAATCCACAATAATAATAATAATACAAAGTAGGAACAGAGTCCTCTTTTCCTCCAAGGGAGTCCACCTGCCGTAACTCAGAGAAAGCTACACAATCTCCCTGCACAGCTGATGTAGCACAAAGAGCAGTCACTGCTGGACCTGGAAGCTCTACCACTCATCTTCTTCCAGCAGAGGAGGTAGACCAGAGCATCTTCAAAGGGCATCTGCCCCTATGTGACGCCAGTATATACGGAACAAGGGCACCCCAGACGCAATAACGGATGACACCCTTGGGCCCTTTCTATGTGACCTGTTTCACTTTTTGGCCCCGCAAATTCCAAATGAGGAATGGTGCCTGGACAGAGCACATAGGGCCCTGTGTAATCGACAACCGGGCGCAACGGGCCCTAGGGATGTAGCGGTTGTACTACTATACAAGTAAAGAGTAACTGATACAGGCATCCAGATCTCAACAATCTTTGAACTACCAAGGAGCCACACTACAGATCTATAGTGACTTATCTCCACTTTTTCCAAACACAGACAACTACGCCCACTAACAGGCATACTATGCACTAACAATATCTCATATTGTTGGGGATTCCCCTTCCGTTGTATAGTCAATTACTCGGAGAAACATCTCTCCTCCAGAACGAGGGAAGAAGCACTAGGACTCCCACCCCTGTTGGAGAACAGAAAGAGAAACTTAAACTCCCTCAATGCCAAGTTAAACATTGGATCCCAAATAGAGATTCCTCACTGTATCAGAGACTGACTGAAATGCCCTTAGGCAATGCCCTTATCAAAGTACCTTTGATATATTCTGTATACTATATTTTCCTATTGTGACAACTTATTATTAGAGATGTCCGAACTTCGCAAAATCCGGTCCGCTTGAAAATTCGAAAATCCGCGAGCGGACCCGTTAAAAGTAAAAATACCCTTGAAATAACGAGATTTTTCGTATTTTCAAAAATTTTCGAAATTACGAGTTTTCACGTATTTTCGAAAATATGTATTTTTCGAAAATACAAGTAATCCTCGTAATTTCGAAAATACGTGTTTTCGAAAATACGAAAAATCCGCGAATCGGAAGTTCGGAAGGCAGAAAATCCGGAAAAATCCGCCATTCGCGAACGGGATAAATCTGCGGCAGATCCGGGTTCGGATCCGCAAACCGGCCATCCCTACTTATTATGTCTTCTTGCTTATAACTGTTTATTGGCTATGTAAATTATACAATTTCACTTACTTTTACCCCTTCAACCCCCCCCTTTCCTTTTCCTACTTTTTCCTATTCCCCCTCCCGTATGTTGATAGATTAAATTAATACTGTGCTGAATAATCCTATAACTTGTATACTGTGCTACAAATATCCCCCTATGTTCCTATATTTACAACCATTATCTGCTATCTTACATTTGAAGGTTAAAACGTACTGTTTGACAAATTGTATTTTTTTCTTTATCAGGCCCAGTTGGCAATTATTTATATTGTTTAAATTTTATTGTCAGATTGATATATACTTACTAAATGTCCGATGCACATCTGTATTACAACTCTGTAAAGGATACTTCCTCAAACAACTTTACATTATCTGAAACTACATTTTGAAGTAAAATGGTGGTACTCACATATTTATCTGTGCTTGCTTTGTAATAAATTATTATTGTTTAGTGACTGCTCCTAATTCCCCCCACCCACCCTTATTCACTGCCTTCTTGTAGTGTCTGCGACACTTATAAGTTCTGCACAGCCTCACAATGGACACTGCTCTGCTTACAAATCTCCCCCTCCCTCCCCTTTTGTTCTTTTCTCTGCTGAGTTTCTCAAATGTTTTTAGAAAGTGTGATGGAAGGCAGGCAAAAAGGTCAGGCATGGGTCACATATAATATCTGCTTCTGAAGTGACAGTTTTTTCCCTGTAAATGCTGTAAATTCAAATAATGATTTCTCAGAATCTACAGCGCAGATTTAAAATCTGATTAAAAAGTTTTGGAGTAGTGGGGTACACTTTTTCTGCCAATTAATTAGAACCCATACACTCTATGACGCCTGGAGAATAGCTAATTGTTCCTCTAAACAATTTACTGTTTACTCCAATGTTTATCAAATGCACTCCAGACTGGATCACATTCTAGTATCAGCACCAGCCCTGAGAAAAACTCAACATACTGATATCCATCATATCACCTGGTCTGATCATTCACCAATAAATTTCCAAATAAATATGTTAACACCGCAAACTCGCCAATGTCATTGGAGATAAAATGAAACATTGCTTAGATGACCAGAAGTCTTAGAATCTTTAAAAAACACATCACAACTTTACCAATATCAAAATTAAGGTACAGTCAAATCTCTGGGAACCCTTTCGGGAAGCCCATATGGCTGTCCTTAGAGGACACGTAATTCAATGGGGAACCTGCCTTAAATAGAATAATGAAGTGCAATGTGAAGACACTCAAAGGGAACTAAACATTCAGAAAAAAAACCTACTTCTACAAAATCAACTATACCTAGGCTACGAACGGTAATAATACTCAATAATACGAAAGCTAAGACAACAGCACGGTGGCTCAGTGTTTAGCCCTGATGCCTTGCAGCGCTGAGGTCCTGAGTTTAATTCCACACATCTGCAACTGCTAACTCCTATTGCTGACTCTAATCTTAGCCGCAATTCTAAATCCTAACCCTAAAGCCTAACCTTATCTGAACCCTAATATAACTCTAACCCTAAATACTTCCCTAACCCCTATCCTAAAACTAACCTTATCCTAACACTAAACATAAACCCTAACTTAATCATTTATCCTAGGGCAGTGAGGGTATGGTACCTGTACTAGGTCAGAGATGGCAAGGGGTTGCAGTGAGGGTATGGTGCCTGTGGTTGGGCGGGGATGGAAAGGGTGCCTGTGCTTTATAATGAATAATACACCCCTACTACCCCCTTAAGTTATACGGATGTTAGAAATCAAAGAGGATTTGCAATATGCTTGTGAAGGTTCTCATTCATCCAGGTCCTGGTACATCTAACAGCCTGGTGCTAGGGACCTTCTGAATGCTAGGCATGATTGCATTGTGGCTAAGAGGTGTTATAGGAAGGTGTCAAAACAGCATTGTACATGGCAGACAGTTGGTGTCAACCCCCCCCCCCACCACCTCTATTCAGGCTTGGTTTCTTTATGTTCACATAAATGGCCTCCTTGAAACTTGTCTTGAACCAGTCATGTTCCTTTGCCAAACTTTTGACATTACAATCTTGTAGGGGTAGTATTATTCATTATAAAGCACAGGCACCATACCCTCACTACAAGCCCTTGCCACCCCCCAAGCACATACACCATACCCTCACTGCCCCCCCTGCCCCCCCCCCAAGCACAGGCACCATACCCTCTCTGTCCCTCCTTGCCATCACACCCCCAAGCACAGGCATCCTATCCCCACTGCCCCTCTTGCTATCTCTTCCCCAAGCACAAGCACCATCACTACAAGCCCTTGCCACCCCCCCACCCCCCAAGCCCAGCCACCATACCCTCCCTGCCCCCTTGCCATCACCACCCCCCAAGCACAGGCATCATACACTCACTGCCCCCTTGCCATCACCCCCCAAGCACAGGCACTATACCCTCACTGCAACCCCTTGCTATCTCCCCCAAGCACAGGAACCATACCCTTATTGACCCTCCTAGACACCCCCCACCCAAGCACAGGCACTATACCTCCCCAACAGTTTACAGGCAGTTTTGGACAGCAGAGCCAAGCGGAGTAGCAAAACAGTTGTCGAAATTCCTCTCAGGTCATGGGGGTGCGCATCTGAGACAAAGTACTTCAAATTCTGTTTTCTTTGATATTTGCAGCGCCCCCTTAAGTCGCTTTTCTTTTAAACCTTTGCTGGAATGGGCTTTACTACTCCTTTAACCCTTAACCATAACCCTATGCCTTAACCTAACACAAACCCTAAATTCTAACCCTTACCCAAACAAAACCTAATCTCAAACATAATCCTAAATCCCTATCCTAAAACTAACCTTACCCTAACATTAACTAAACTTAATCCTTAACCCTAACCCCTAATCTAACCCTAAACCTTAACCCTAACCTAAACCCTAACCCTTATCCAATAATCCTAACCCCTAATTCTAACCTAACCTTAACACCAACCATAACCCGAATCTTACCCTAACCTTAACCTAACCCTAACCTGAACATAACCCTAACCTCTAAATTAACAAATACATTAAACTAATTAAACTAACCCTAAACCCGAATCTAACCACTAACAGTAACCATAACCCTAACCCCTACTCTAATTTTAACCAAACCCTAAAACTTAACCTAACATTAACCCTACATCCTAACCCCTAACCAAACCCATCACCAAACCAAACCTAACCCTAACCTAATCTTAACCCTAACCCTAAATCCTAACTTTCTTAACCTCAATGTAACTCTAACCAACCCCTAATCCCAATCCTAAAACTATCTTCACCCTAACATTAAACTCTATCTTAATTGTAACCACTAACCCTAACCCAAACAAAACCTAGCCCTAATATAATCTTAATCCTAATGCTAAATCCTAACCCTAAAACCCAACCTTACATTAAGCCTAATATAACTGTAACCAAACTCTAAAGCCTCGTACACACATGCAATCACGAGTCCCGACGTGCGACACACAATGTGTCGGCCGATAATTGGCCCGTGTATGGGTACTTTATCAGCCGAAACACCCGTTCGGTCAGGGATCGTTGCCCTTTGGCTGATAAAGTGGCCATACATGGACTGATTATCGGTCGAAACAAATGTTCGAACACATCGTGCTTCGTGGGTCGGTACCCACGATTGCACATGTGTACGAACCTTAATATAACTCTAACCAAACCCTAATATAACTGTAACCAAACCCTAACCCAAACAAGACACTTCCCTAACCCAAATATATTCCTAACCTTATTCCTTAACCCCAATCTAACCCTAACCTAAACATAACCCTAAAGTCTAAATTAACAATTATCTTAACCGTAAACCTAGCCCTTACCTTAACCATTAACCTGAATCCTAGCTATTCCTTAGCTAGGTAAAAGCACACTTCTCCTATGTGTCCCGCACTCCTGTACCAAATTTCAAATCTCCAGCTAGAAAACTGTGGTAGGAGATACAGTCCAAAAAAGCAGAAGAATAAAACAGAAGAAGAAATAGAATGAGCAGAAATTTGGCTCTTCAAGCCAAATGAATACGTTGGAGACTCCTGCTGGTAACTAATTACACTCTGGTAAGGAAGTAGATGAGGTAGAATAAACCACAGTAGGGTAGATCTGGTTAGGTCACTCACCTTAAACACCAATCCGTCTATTACATCACAGATGGATAATTCATCACCAGGAGTGTTGATAATTGGGAAACGTCTTCCCAGTGTTTGGGAGTCACACACATCACCCATTATTCTGCTTACATTATACAACTTGGAAAACAAGATGGTATCATTTTCCTAGAAAGAATGAAGAAACAAAATAAGCCAAAAGGAGATTCTAGATATTTATCTGTTTTAATTATCATATATAACATGGGGTTTATTTCAATCTCAATCAAATTTGTTATAAAATCCCACAAGCCTGATTAATATCTATGGAAATCTAAAGGAGCAATAGTAATGTATCTGTTGTATTCAATTAGATCAACTGGACTTGAAGTTTAGTCCTGACACGGCTGAGTCCTGACCCGAGGAATTGGCTCTTCTGTGCTGGGGTCGTCGGGTCAGGACTCAGCCGTGTACCTGCATCTTAAGGATAAAGGACATACCTTTGAAGATTGTAATGTTAACATATTGGCAAAGGAACGTGACTGGTTCAAGAGAGGTGTTAAGGAGGCCATTTATGTGAAAATAAAGAAACCAAGCCTAAATAGAGGTGGGGGGGTTCGACACCATCTGTCTGCCATGTACAATGCTGTTTTGACACCTTACTCTGGGCATTCCTATAACACCTCTTAGCCACTATCTAATCACGCCCTTAACACCTGGCTGTGATATGCTAATTGGGATTTTCCAGGGTACATAATTGCCACAGATTCTTGTACAAGTCATTCTGAATTGAGAAAGCCAGTCGGATGACTAGCGAAACGTCTTCAAGAACTAAACTTCAAGTCCAGTTGATCTAATTGAATACAACAGATATACCATGACCTGGATGAATGAGAACCTTCATAAACAGCAATAGTAATGGTCACTCTATGGGATTAAATAGGATCTGTACTGTGTAGCCCTTCCCACAAACAAACCTTATTCTATTGGTCACTAAAATAAACTGTAAATAACTTTACTGCCATCTTGCCACTTAGCATCTAGGACACTGGCATCTGAAAATGCCCATGTCCGTGCTCTTTCACATTATCGCTCTGTCACAATAAAATCGCTTAAATTCTTTCTTGAAAAACTGTATAAGGAGAGATAAAGGATAAAGTTGTCAGCTCAGAGAATAACAATATCCAGCTATTCCTTAGATCATTATATATACATAGATTATCTCTTTTATTACTACTTTGGACATTGATAGCTCTATATGATTCTGATTGTACTAATCCAAAACAATGTGTAACATTATAGGTTCGTTTTACTAATGGGGCTATTTTAATGCTAATACAATGTAATAATATTGTACTATTACTGGTGTTATACATATTAATGAAAATAATGAGGTTAAAAGGCATGTTAAATCTGTTATTACTTTAACCCCCCGACCGTATACATACGTTTGTTGTGTGTATCAGTCACGGGTCGTGGACAGTATCGAATGTCTGTTCGAGCTATCACACTATTTAAAGTGCATCAAAAAATTATCTTAGCATTGTACATGACAAGACAAGAAGTTCCTGTATTACACCTAATTATGTGCTGTTTGTAAAACATGTGACAGTCTTAGCCAATTACAAATTCTTCACATTATTACATTTACTCCCCTCTACATTGAAAGTAATAGCAATCCTGTTTTTGATTGCTAGACAGGAAGTGATGACTGTACATGATAAAATGAATTTGCATATCTTGGAAACTACCCAGCATTCTTAAAGAAATGGCCAGTTTTTCAACCCTATTTCCACTATTAATATATTAATAACATGAGGCTGTGAGGTACCTTCTGTTATAAGAAGCCTCTACTTTTTTATTCTTTAACCCAAATCTCACCATCTACTATATAAAGCAGAAATCTTGTATGTATGTGCTCACCACACAGCCACACCCCTGAATGACTCAACATAATGACATGCCCTCTCAAAGGGCCAACGCCCATGACGTCCAGTTTGAACAACAAAAAGCCTGCACGTCACTTGCAGAGTGTGATTGCCCAATTCAGTAACTCAGATAAAGAGTCCACTTCAGTGACACAACAACAGTGTAATGTATGGCTACACAACTCAGACAACAGCTTCTATAACCGAAGGAACAAGACAATTCCCTTAAGGTCTGTAAGACATTACAATTTACTCCTGGAAGGTTTTAAAATATTAACCCTGGATAGACTATGTTACTATTGGTGATATGAATGACATTTATATACAAATATAAACCCTGGAAAGACTATGTTACTATTGGTGATATGAACCACATTTATATACAAATATAAACCCTGGAAAACATATTCTGTGCAGTCTAGTAGCTTGGCTGTATATGATTCCTTTCTTGGTGTGGTGCAGATGAAAACTGTTGAAATGGAGATAATTTTTTTTGTATAAGAATGTTTGAGTTCTTTCATCTTTCAGGGTGACTGTAGTGTCCAAAAAATGTATGGATTCCTCAGAAAAATCCATTTCAAATGTAATTGTTGGGTGGAGTCTGTTAAAATCCTGAATAAAATGTTGTAGCTTTTCTTCTCCATGTGTCCATATCATAAAAACATTGTCTATGTAACAGTAGTAACTATGTGGTCTGTAATGTTGGGCTTTGAGAAACCTGTCTTCCAAGTCAGCCATGAAAAGTTTGGCATACTGAGGTGCCATTTTGCTTCCCATGGCTACACCCATGCATTGTAGGTAAATTTCTTGGTTAAATGTAAATTATGAAAAAGAATGAAACCAATGAGGCTGGTGAGGACTTTGGGACTGTATTTACTGTAGGGGGCAGTTTTCAAAATATTTATCACATGCTGCTATACCATCAGTATGTGGGATGTTGTTATACAGAGATATTACGTCCATGGTTACTAGTAGAGCATTTGCAGGAAGCTGTTCAATGCTCTGGAGTTTATTAAGGAAGTCTGTAGTATAACTTGTATATAACTCTTTATTATCTTTGTTTTACAAGTGGTTTCAGTATGTTTTCTACCAGGCCCGATGTTTTCTGTAAGAGCGTTCATACCTGTGACAATGGGCCTTCCTGGGATTCCTGGTTTGTGTATTTTGGGGAGCATGTAAAAGGTTCCAATGTCTGGTTGGTCTGGTATCAATAGAAGCATCTCTGATTGTAGGTCTTGTGGAAATTATTTAATGAGTTTATTTAGTTTAGTTTTGTATTCCTTGGTAGGATCTTTGGTTTAAGTTACATTCTCTCCTGTGAACACACAGCAACTGGAATGCAGCAAGCCATTTTGATCTCTCCCCTCCACTGGACCATGCTGAAACTCCTTGAAGGAAGCGGAGGGGAATCCACAAGGAACTCCAATAATATACATAGTAGCGCACCGATTATAAGAATATTATTTTACCCATTGTGACACATTAAGTAGGTGGATTATATAAGGGATAATATGCTACCAACAGTGTAATATAATGAATAATGTACCCCTACTGTAAATTATAATTATATTATAAGTCACAGAGGAGTTCCGTGACCATGTAAAAGCTTGAGGCCACAGGCCAAGTGCTTTTATACAGGGGACAGAACTCCGATGTACTTCTAATATCCTAGTAATTTACAGTAGGGGTACATTATACATTTACTATATAAAGCAGAAATCTTGCATGTATATATGTATGTGCTCACCTCACAGCCACACCCCTGAATGACTCAATATAACAGTGACGCCCATGAAGTCTAAGTTTTACAACAAAAATCCTGCACGTCACTTGCAGAGTGTGATTTCCCAATTCAGCAACTCAGATGAAGGGCCTGGACTCTGTGCGCTGCCGACTTCAACAAAACAGACACAGAGTCCACTTCAGTGAGACAACAACAGCATGATGTTAGGCTACACAACTCAGAGAGCTGCACACACAGAACAACAACTTCTATAACAGAGGGAACCAGACATTTCCCTTAAGGTCTGTAAGACATTACAATTTGCTCCTGGAAGGTTTTAAAATATAAACCCTGGAAAGACCATGTTACTATTGGTGATATGAACCACATTTATATACAAATATATACCCTGGATAGACTATGTTACTATTGGTGATATGAATCATATAAACCCTGGAAAGACTATGTTACTATTGGTGATATGAATCACATTTATATACAAATATAAACCCTGGAAAGACTATATTACTATTGGTGATATGAATCACATTTATATACAAATATAAACCCTGGAAAGACTCTGTTACTATTGGTGATATGAATGACATTTATATACAAATATAAACCCTGGAAAGACTATGTTACTATTGGTGATATGAACCACATTTATATACAAATATAAACCCTGGAAAGACTATGTTACTATTGGTGATATAAATGACATTTATATACAAATATAAACCCTGGATAGACTATGTTACTATTGGTGATATTTATGACATTTATTTACAAATATAAACCCTGGATAGACTATGTTACTATTGGTGATAATAATCACATTTATATACAAATATAAACCCTGGAAAGACTATGTTACTATTGGTGATATGAATGACATTTATATACAAATATTAACCCTGGAAAGACTATGTTACTATTGGTGATATGAATGACATTTATATACAAATATAAACCCTGGAAAGACTCTGTTACTATTGGTGATATGAATCACATTTATATACAAATATAAACCCTGGAAAGACTATGTTACTATTGATGATATGAATGACATTTATATACAAATATAAACCCTGGAAAGACTCTGTTACTATTGGTGATATGAATCACATTTATATACAAATATAAACCCTGGAAAGACTATGTTACTATTGGTGATATGAATCACATTTGCAGTTATTGTCATGCTAAGAAATTTAAAGCAGAGCCTCCTGGGATGTGACCACGCCCCCAGATATTGCTGTCACGGCCACACCCCCAAACATCACAGTCATGCTCATACCCAAACCATCAAGGCCACGCTCTCCAAAGATAACTGCCATGCCCCCAAACATCGCAACCGTGCCCCACTTCACAGACAGTTTCAACGCCAGGTACAACTGCTAGTAAACAATATAATCCACCCCCCAAAAACTTGAAATAATACCCAATAAATACCACTAAAAAGAAAAAAAAAACCTGTTTTTAAACCCACTAAACCCCCACCTTCTCACTGTTATATAATGTATTTAGCTCTCCTTCTACATGCTTTGCCCCTCCCCATTTTACAGCTCACTGGTTAACTTCCTGGTTCAAGTTACGTTCTCCTTTGCACACACAGACCCTGGAATGCGTCAGCTGTTTTGATCTCTCCCCTCTACCAGACCATGCCAAAACAACTTAAAGGCAGTGTAAGTCCGGATGGGAGGGGGATCCTCCAGGTACTCCGATGATCTTATAATTGGCATGCTACTACGTAGTAGCACGCTGATTATGTGAATATTATTGTACTGATGAGTCCCATTGTGACCCATTATGGGGGTAGATTATATAATAGGGATAATACGCTACCTACGGTGTAATATAAGGATATTATGCCACCTTGGAGTTCCATGACTGAGGCTGCAGGCTGAGTGCTTTTATACAGGGCATGGGACTCCAAGATAAAGTAAATCTGTATATTACACTTTAGGTAGCGCATTATTTCTTATAATACATAAGGCCAACCCCCAAAAAAACAGCACAGAGAACAGACACACTCTCCCCCTACCCTTCCACTGTCTCTCCCCCTCCCTGTATTACCGTAGTCATTTATATAGGAATCCCTGTTTGTTGTATAAATAGTTAATTACCGTTCCTTGAATAGAAATGAGAAAGAAGGATGGAACATCGTCTGTCAACAATAAACAGGGCTTCCTATCTAAATAACTAATACAGGAAGGGGATGAGATGGGGGGGGGGGCAGTGGAATACAGGAAGTCACTCAGTGACTGTAATATAGATTCTCATCACTGCACCTCCCAATTGAAAATGCCTAGGCTTATGTATTATAATAATATTAACAATGACTTACATAAACAATAAACATACAGACTATGTTCTTATATTCTACATAATGTTGCTACAAAATCTTGAAGTTTAACAAAGGCCTTACCAGAGCATTGAGAGCTATTTTACATCTAACTAGGTAATTTTAACAAGAGTCTGTGATATATTTATCACAGCTGTTTTTGAAACATATAGGAGACTTGTTTTTCCAGAGGGCTGTTGATTTCTAAACCACAGAAAAACAACCACATTAAGATTCAATTTATCAGCTACGGTATTGACAACTGTAAAGGAAATGCAACTAATTGCTCTCAGTCTTTCACTCTGGGCCCTTTTACTTAGTTTTCATGTCCATCCGTTTTTTTAAAATTTGCTGTAGTATAGGGCTCCCTCACCCACCCCCGCCATATTACTTTGTAAAATAACTCTCCCGATCACTACTTACATTGCATGAAACTGCAAGCAGTGGGCTGGACTGGCAGCCACGTCCGTGATTGGATGAGAGGCAAGTAGTGATCAGGAGAGTTATTTTACAAAGTAATATGACGGTTGGGGGTGGTTGAGGGAGCCCTACACTACAGCAAAGGGGATTGAAGCTAGGGGGAGGGAGAGGAAAACACAAGGGTGAGGGAAGGGCTGCACTGCGCATGTCCAAATTCTCCCGGAGAAGAGACAGGAGGCAGATACATAATGGGACACAGGCAGGCTCCTGGTCTTTACTTTTTAGGACTTTGGAGGGACATTGCAGGGCAGCTATTTGGAGTAAGGTAAGGGTTTTACTACACTATATAGTGGGGCATGTCCTTTAAACATGCCCTTTTAACACATCTTCCCAAAACTTTGATTCTTGGATTTGCAGCAACCCTAACAGAATTAACATATCTTTCTTTAGTTTCTGTTCTGGTAGAGCATCAGAAGCCATAGAGTTAGAGAGGTGTTTGCCTCCCAAAAAAATGCATTGTTTGACCCACATCATTTTCCACAGTGGACCTCTGCTTCCTCACAAAGAGAGATTAGTGAGCTTTATATGGCTCGTGTGGAGTTAGTTGGCATGGTACCCCCATCTAAACTATTTTCCCAGCGTTGGTTTTTAAGGTTTTTAACTTTGCCAAACTAGCATTCAGGTCTCGTCAAGGAAGATGAGCTGGTCTTCTGAAATTATCTAGGTGTCCCTATCCCTAACAGCTCCAGAATTAGACCCTGCATTATTATTAATTTGCAGTGACACCTACTGGTCACAATCCTCATTAGACACTGCTCAATGTTCAGTAAGTGCCGGAACAAGCCCTGCTACCATACTCTGGTGCATTAGGATAGGTAGAGAGCATAAGGATGCTCTCTGGATTTATGGGTGTCCTAGGCCCAGGGGTGTAACTACTAGGGGAGCAGGGGGAGCAGCTGCAGGTGGGTCCAGAAGCCAAGGGGGCCTCATATTAGCCTTCTCCCAGAAAATCACTGTGGATGAAGCATGGGTAGGAGCCCCATAATAGTTTTGCTGGGGGGCCCAGTGATTACGCCACTGCCTGATGTTCTTGTGCTGTTTTTGAAATGGTTTTAATGTTATTTCTCCTTCTAGTTGTAATAGTTACAGTCAGTTATTTACTGTGAAAGAGGCATACATTTTTATTGTTCTATAATGTTTGTTACCTTTAAAATGCACCAGTAACAGGATGATGTGTTATGGTGTATGTAAATTTAAAAATGGCTATTTATATACATTTTTTAACCTCTGCTTTATCTTTTAAGCTGTGGCAAAAAAAAAACCACTGGAGATGTTACAACTGCTGAACTCCAAGCTGAGAGCTAAGTGATGCTTGTAGGTACAAGGTGCATGTGGCACATGATGAATTGGAAAAGCTTGCGACAAGCCAGTACTTACTGGGAGGGAGCACATGACAGGGTTGGTCCAGGGGGGAAGGAGTTAATTGTTAGGTCAGGAGAGTGAAGGAGGGAGGCGGAGTCAAGGAAGGAAGTGACGTGGGAGCCTAGCAGGGAGTGCCATTCCAGTAATAGAGCCTGCATGTATGTAGGTGACACATGGATCAAGAAACTGCTTGAGTTTCAGCAGGTGGAGCCATCACCAAGACCACACTGCAGCAGACTTTCTTCGCACTTCAGCCCATCTCATGAGCAGCTGACCGGTAACAAATGCAGAAGGTGGTCCGCATCACAGTTTACTTTATGACCAATATGCCTGATGCGCAGTCCAGTATTGACTTGGAAGGTGAGCCTCCAATCCAGGGCCCCAACTCCAGCCAGGCAGTTGACCCATCAGATAAAGAGACTTACACAGCAGGGGAAAAAATTCAGGGTAGAGTAGCCACCCTCCCAGCACAACCATGGGGTCCTTGCAATCCAAACCCCACAGAAGGTCTCAAGCTACATCAAAAGGGGTAGACCTCAGTCAGATTTCCAAGAAGGGAACTCTGGTGGACCATGTTGCCAACAGGGCACCTTTATTGGCAGAGATTTCACTAGATCTACAAGGCCTAGTCCATATTGCGCTAGCAGATTTGATGGTCCTCCAAAAAGGGATGAGTCGGGTAAGTTCAGGTTAATGCAGCATTTGTCCTACCCTGAAAGTATGTCAGTGAATGATAGAATTGATGAAGCCTTCAAGAAAGTCTCCTATAAATCTTTCTATCACGCTGTCCAGTTGGTTTGGCTGCTGGGTAAGGGGGCCCTCATGGTGAAAGTTGATACTGAAAGGTGTTCAATATCATCCTAGAGACTGTGAGAAGCATCTTTTGACGTTTTGCGGTGCCATTAGGTAAGGAAAAGACAAAAGGTGTTGATGCTTTTTTTGTGATTGATATTGACAAACTTCCCCTGGAAAGGTCACTGATCTTCATACAATGGCCCTAAAGGCTAAAAAAATGACTCTACAACAAGTTTAGTCCTTGTTGGGAAATGCTGATAGGTAGGGTCTTTTGCCGGTCCTTATTGGGAAATGCCTGTCAGTTAATGTCGATAGGTAGGGTCTTTTGCCTGTCCAGCCCACCCCCAACCGCTTTAGAAATAGACTTACATGACCTCGTTCCCTTGGCATAGCCGGCAGCCGCGTCTATGATTGGCTGCTTCTAAGCCAATCACAGACACGGCTGCCAGTCTGGCCCCTGTTTGCTGCAAGCTGGGAGCAGAGAGCTGAGGGAATGAACGGTAGTAAGTCTATTTTTGGGGCTTATTTTAAAAAAAACCTAACATGACAATTTTGGGTGGGCTGGGGTACCCTAAACTACAGAAAATTTTATTGTGGGGGGGGTGTAGATACCCTTTTAAAAAAGTTTATGTTCTGTAGGCATCATGCAATATACTGGTAGGTAGGATTTGTACTTTTCTTTTCTAGGCACTGAGAAATACGTGATCTGGGCGATGGAACACTTATTCATTTATTGGGCAAAAAGGCACGCTAGGGTTTAGCTGGGTGGATCTCTCTTCGGGCTGCCAGACCATGTACACCATTTTGGATTGCCATTAGCAATGGTGGGCTAGAGTCAGATCAGGTCACTCCTGGAGGGTGAGTTTATAGATCATGTTTACCCACATTTCTTGGTAATGATCTGGGTATCATTCCCATGAGAGACCTAATAAAACTCATGAAGCTTGAATTTCTGTCTCTCTGGTCTTGTGTCACCAGGGTAGTGATCCTCTGGTCGGAGATAATACCCAGGCTGCAGTGGTGTCATGCCTGCTCGCTACAGGCGATTCAAAGGTCCTTTGGACTATGTCCCATTTTGTTGAACTTCATGGGGGTATTGCCATCAGATACCAACTTTTGGAGAGTCACTCAGATTATTTCCGCCCAGATTGTGTCCACCTAGATGATTTAGGGATTGACATTTTCAATTACGGCTTATACAAGGGTGTGGGGGAGTTGGCCTTTGGTTTTATGGAGGAGCATATAGGCCGAAGGTGTTCAGGCCTGTAGGCTGTGGCACTCTCTGGCAGTGCTGGGGGGGTAGTCTAAAAATTGGGCTACCCATCTGGTGGACATTTTCAAATGGTTAGGTATGGAATAACCCCTTATTGTGTGGAAAGGGCTCACAGGAGGGTATGGATCTAGTTTTTCAACACGGTGCCTTTCTGAGCCGGAATGGTAATCGGGTGAAGGGCTTAAATTGTGGAATATTGTTGCATTGCCAGAGATAGGTATATAAAGTATAGCTGTGTGTGATTTATTTATATAGATATATATTTACATTAAGTGTGTTTTTACAGGTTCATTAATGTTTCTTGTTTACCGTGTATACTTGAGTATAAACCGACCCGAGTATAAACTGAGGCACCAACTTTTACCTTTAAAAAGGAGTAAAAGTGATTGACTCGAGTATAAACCGAGGGTAGAAAATAGGACCACAACTGCCTTCTGATTCTGTATTGTTTTGAGGCTTTAGTTGCCCTTTAAATGGACAGCAGAATTCCCATACAGTAGTCTCATACAGTAATAGCCAAATCCAGTATGACTATTGCTGTATGGGAATTCTGCTGACCATTTAAAGGGCAACTAAAGCCTCAAAACAATACAGAATTAGAAGGCAGCAATAGATAACATTCTCCTTCTGATTCTGTATTGTTTTTAGGATTTATTTAGTTGCCCTTTAACCCTTTCATTGCCACCAATGGTAAATTTTACGGTGCTCTATTTCCTTTCCTTTTTGCCAAGCATGGTTAAATTTACGATTGGTGGCAATGGCCCTTTAAATCCCTCCCACAGGTCCCCCGTGTGATCGGAGGGCATATTCAAGTGCCTCCCTCTCCCTCGATCCCCCATGGTTTGGTCCACACCGATGGGGGGATCTCAAGAAATTAACCCTAAAGTGCCGGATCGTATAGGGAATCCCTCCACACCCCGGTACTTCATTCCTTGCAGAGCCGCAGCGGAAAGGGAAGTCCGTGACATCACAGGACGTCCGGGGCTTCCCTTTGGTGTCCATCCCCATATTGCCTGGTGGTCTAGTGGACTAGTAAACTGAGATCGGTTCCGATCTCAGTTACTACCGAAGTATAGCAGCAGGCACTATGGGCCTGCTTGCTATACTGCATACGAAAAAAATGTAACTGCTAGGGGCAATCGGGGGGCAGCATTCAGGTGCCCCCCTAGCCCCCTCGATCCCCCCTTGATTTCATAAAAATCCGTTGGGGGGATCGGGAGATAGCCGTGCCTGAAGTGGTGCCCCCTCCTCTATTGCCGGTCCCTTCTGCCTCTGCAAGATCGGTAAGGGAGACCGGTGACATCACAGGGCTTTCCTTTCACGGGGTCTTCCCTTTGCAAGTTCTCTGATGCCCCCTAGTGGTCTAGTAGAGGTACTGCAGTGTGTTCTCATATAGAGCATGCTGCAGTACCTGTATAGTAAAAGCTGTCATGCTAACAGCCTTACTATACATTTTGTGAATGGAACTCAAGTTCCATTCACAAATAGGATTTTTTCTAAGTCTTTGCTACTTAGCAAAGACTTGAAAAAAAATGGGGACAGAGATCAAAATTGGTGATCACTTCTGATCACCAAATTATTGATCTTTGCCAATGATGAAAAATCACTTCCTGGAAATGATTTCCGGGAAGTGATTTTCCGATCGGATTTCGAATTGGAATACGGGCATTTATGCCCGTATTCCAAGTTCGTTATCTTCCTAAGATGATCTGATGATCATCTATGGGAATGAGCACAAAAAAGAGGGAAATGCGACAAAAAAATTCTAAAGTGATACACAACCCCTTTTTTTTTTTTTACCCTAAAACTCTAAATTAGCAAAAACTTTGTCTTTTCCAAGCTTCCCAATGCCCCCGGTGATATCGGTAAAGTAAACGCAGATCATTATTGCGTCGATTCAAGGGAAAAACTAAGCCTATTTTAGTAGAAATTTTGCAGAGGTAGAGGTACCAAAAAAGACCGGATTGAAGTTTTAGGATCAGTAAAGTATGCAAAAACTTGTGTGACTCTCCGTACCACCGGTTTTCACTAAAATACACATAAAGGGGGGGGGGGGTGGGTTGTGCGGGTTTTTAATTTTTTCTTGTAATTGCAATTGCGCATGGGTTCCATTTGAGCTAGTTGGTGGCCCCGTCTCTGTTTGCACCCACCCATAGGTATACTGTTTGATTCAGGACATGTGGGAGATTGCCATTTAGGGTGTTTTTTTTTCTGCCATGTGGGTTTAGGTAGGATTTCAACCTTTGAGACCTCTTTTTTTTTTTTTTCTTCACAAAATCTCCTAAAAGCACGGAGTTCTATGAATAACAGCGTGGAATTCTTCATATATACGAAAGCATAGCTGAAGGTGTGTAGATTCCAAAAAGATTATGTTTTTGGGGGGTATTTCCAAGTTGAATAGGCTGTTCAAATTACAGAACAACTGATTTTTTCTTGTAATGCACTTCTGCATGCGTCCCATTTGAGCTAGTCGTGGCCACACCTCGTGTGACACACGCATATGGCATACCGTTTGATTCAGGACATGTGGGAGATTTACATTTAGTGAGTTTTTTTGCTTGTCAAGTGGGTTTAGGTAGGATTTCAACCTTTGAATCATCTTATTTTATTTTTTCACAAAACTCCAAAAAGCATGGAGTTCTATGGATTACTGCGTCTGGAATTCTTCATGTATGTATGTAAGCATGGCACCATATGTAGCTGAAGGTGAGTAGTTTCCAAAAATATATAGTCCATGGGGGGTATTTCCAAGTTTCTGGGCTGTTTCCTTTGAAAAGGGGTAAAACTGTTCAAATTCAGAGCACTTTAATTTTTTCTGTATTTGCGTTGTGCATGCATCCCATTTGAGCTAGTTGGTGACCACATCTCGTTTTGAACTCACATATATGGCATACCGTTTGATTCAGAAATTGTGGAGATTGACATTTAGTGGGTTTTTTATTTGTGGGCGGCATTTCCAAGGTTCAGGGCCGTTTCTTTGAAAAAGAGTAAGCTGTTCAAATTACAGAGCTCTTTGATTTTTTTCTTGTAACGGCACTTGTGCATGGCTCACTTTGTGACTAGTGGCTTCCACGTCCATGTGTGACCATGTATATGGCATACCGTTGATCAGGGCATTTGGGAGATTGATACTTGACAAGTTTTTTTCATATTGCATGGGAATTGGACATGCAAACTTTGAATTTATTTTTGTACATTTTTCCAGAAAATCTGGTACAAGTGTGAAATTCTATGCAGACGGTGCCCACACCATTGGTGGTATGCATAAAAGAATGGCACCGTTGCATAGCTGAAGGTGTGTAGATTCCAAGAATATATAGTTTTGGGGGATATTTCTAATAAAGAGGGTTGTTTACCGTGTTCTCCCTAGGGTTTTTAGCCGGGTGGCCCACCCGGCTACTTTTTCATGCCACCCGGCTGGAAAAAAATTCTTAAGAGAACACTGTGATTTAAAAAAAAATTAGATGTAGGTTTAATAGGTGTACCAATATGTCAGTAAAAACTCCTGCTAAAACTGCCCAGTCCAGACACACTTGTAACCTTATTGTAGCAGGTTAACTAGCTTTTCCAAGATCCCCAAGGCCACAAAAGGTTGGCAAATGTATTTGTGCTGCCATTTTACATGGGTTACCTTCAGATGTTGTAGAAATACAATTCCCTGCAGATGTTGTTAAAACTATATAATGAGCATGATGCAGTGCACATTTCCCCACCACCAAATTTCCTTGTCCCACCCCACCGGCTACTTTTTCATGGCACCCGGCTTGAAAAAAATTCTGGGGAGACACTGGTTGTTTAGTCTGACAAATCTGAAAAGTTGCTGTAATGGACCACTGTGCATTGGCTTTTTTGTAGCTACTCTATTCCAGTTGCTGTTGTGTAACAATGCATATGGCATACTGTTTGATTCAGGACATTTGGGAGATTGATATTTGGTAACTTTTTTTTACATTACTTGGGTTTTGGCATGATTTCTAACTTTGAAAGTGTTTTTTTTGTTAATTTTTCAGAAAATCGGCTAAACATTCAAACTTCTACGAAGAACTGCTCCAACATCATTGAAGGTATGAATGAACAAAGCTAAAGCATTACATACCTGAAGTTGTGGAGATTCCAATGATAATAGTTTTATGGGAGTATTTCTGAGTTTTGGGGTTGTTTTGTGGTAATTTGGATTTGACTGAATATGTTGCTGTTTTTTAGCCATGTGATTGTCTCACTTCGTGACTAGTAGCTTCCACGTCCACGTGTGTAACCATGCATATGGCATACCATTTGATTCAGGACATTTTGGGATTGATGTTTGGTAACTTTTTTTACATTCCATGAGGTTTTTGGCATGATTCTACCCTTTGAAGTTGTTTTTTTGTTCATTTTTTCAGAAAAGTGCAAACTTCTACGAAAAACTGCGCCCACTCTATTGATGGTATGAATGAACTAACTACAGTGTTACATAGCTGAATGTGTAGATTTCAGGAATATATAGTTTGTGGGGGTTGTTTCTGAGCTAGGGGTTGTTTTGTGGGAAAAACTGCAGACTGTCCGATTCGGAATTGCTAAATATTTCGCTGTTTCTGAGCCATCGTGATTGTCTCACTTTGTGGCTTTTCGCTTCACGTCCGCGTGTGTAACCACACATATGGCATACCATTTGATTCAGGACATTTGGGGGATTGATATTTGGTACTTTTTTTTACCTTCCGTGAGGTTTTGGCATGATTTCTACCTTTGAAGTGTTTTTTTGTTAATTTTTTCAGACAAATGCCAACTTCTATGAAGAAACTGCGCCCACACCATTGATGGTATGAATGAACAAACTACAGTGTTACATAGTGAAGGTGTGTAGATTTCAGGAATATATAGTTTGTGGGGGTTATTCTAAGTTAGGGGTGTTTGTGGAAAAAACTGCAGACTGTCCGAATTCGGAATTGGCTAAATATTTTCGCTGTTTCTGAGCCATCGTGCATTGTCTCACTTTGTGGCTTTTCACTTCCAGTCCGCGTGTGTAAACACACATATGGATACTGTTTGATTCAGGACATTGGGAGATTGGTATTTAGTAACTTTTTTTACATTCCATGGGGTTTTGGCATGATTTCTACCTTTGAAAGTTGTTCTTTGTTAATTTTTTCAGAAAATCTGCCGAAAGTGCGAACTTCTACGAAGAGCTGCACCTATACCATTGATGGTATGAATGAAAGAATTACAGCGCTTGTTTGCTGAAGGTGTCTACATTCCAAAAATATATAGTTTCGGGGGGTATTTCCAAGCTACAGGGGTGTTAGTGTAAAAAAACTGCAGAATGTTCAAATATAGAGATGGCTAAATTTTTTTACTGTCACGCCATTTGGCATTAGTCCCACTTTGGGTTAGTTGGTAGCCATGTCTGGGTACACCCATGAATGTGGCATCCGTTTTTTTCGGGAGGGATTAGGCTTTCATATTGAGATGCGTTTGAACATTCCTCACAGTTTTTAGCTGAAATTCGCATTTGATTTCGTCTCTGATTTTACAGTTGAGGAAAAAAAGGAAAATGTGAGAAAATAACTTACAATTGGACGAAGAGTTGCGTTCCGGGTATCTGCATTTTGATCGAAACTTACCTCACTCATAATTCCTGCGGGTGTGTAGTTTCTAAAAATATCTCACTTGTGGGGATATTTTAGTTAATTTGGTAGATTTTCTATGTTAAATGTCAGGTAGTGGTTATACATTTTAATTGTTGTAATATTCTTGAAGGTGCAGTTTTAGTTTGTGGGCGTCTCGTACAGGAAAAGTCGGGGTACCTACATATATAGGTACGTTGTACTCGGGAGTATCAGAGCTTTTAGAAACAGTAAGATTTTGTGCGTAACCTTAAGATAACTGTAAGTAAAAACGGGAACATCTGTGAAAAATTCCTAATTTTTTAATTTTTTTACATATTTTACCCATAATTCCAATTAAAATCCAGAAAAGTTAAAAAATTGATACCATGCTAAAGTACACTTTGTGCTGAAAAAAACAAAGTATAATATTCCTAATTTACTGGGGGGTTTCCTGCTGTAAAATTAGTTTAAAACCATATGAGTGCAAATCCTGAAAATTCTTTTGGCAAAAAAGGGTAGACAACTTGAAAACTGTCTGGCACTGAAAAGGTTAAATAAACATCAGAAGTCCCATAAAGTAATAGCTATACTGTATTTGGCTATTACTGTATGGAAATTCTTATGTCAATTTAAAAGGCAACTAAAGTCTCATTCCTTGGCACTGCAGATGTTTGGAAACTACAACTCCCAGCATGCTTTAGCTGCTGGGAGTTGTAGTTTCCAAACATCTGTAGTAGCAAAGAATTGCCACTGCAGGAATTACTGTGCCTTCCCTCCTTCCTTCCCAGGTGCCTTCTCCTACCTGCTCCATATGTTCCCTTGCAGGCTTCTCTGGATCCTCTTCTCTGCTCCGGCGGCCGCATGCTTCACTTTCCTCTGCTGGCTGATGTCATTACTCGGCGCCGGGTAGTGAGGTCAGCAAGCAGAGGATGCGGAGCGTGCGGCCGCCGGAGCAGGTAAGTGCTTGACTCGAGTATAAACCGAGACTCGATTTTCAGGTTATTTTTTTAGCCTGAAAATCTTGGTTTACACTCGAGTATATACGGTATGTCAACAACAACAAAAAGATAAATGTTAACAAAAGTTAAGAAAAAGTTAAGAATTTTATGCAAAATATTTGTCATAATAAAGTTGTGGCCATTACCATTTTCCTCAGAAAATATTGTGTAATACCAAAGGTGGTATTGTCCACTGGGAAAAGGTGATGTGGGAATGTAAAGGTTTGGTTTATTGGTCCAACTCAGACCTACCCCTGTCAAGTGCAGGCACTAAAGCTATTTTTTAGCTAAAGTATTTTATCTGTAAGACAATTTGGAAGAGACACAGCAGCAAAGATATGCCGCAAGGTAGGAAGATGTGAAAAATATTTTCCAGGTGTATTAGGGCAAGAAATGTAAATGATTGTTTTTGGAAATCTATCCAAGTTTTGAAAAAGAACTTCGGGCCCTATTTATAAAGTACTGTTATCGGTATCGCTAAAATAACGATCGTTATTTTATCGATAACGATTGTTATTTTACGATATCGCGATCGATCGCCATCGTAAATCTATGATGGCGATAACGTAAAATGTCGATCATTATCGTTAAATATCGATTGCTATCGTAAAATACCGATTGCTATCAACTACAACGATCTGTATTTTAGGATAATGATCGCTATTTTACGATAACGATCTCTATTTTACGATAACGATTGCTATTGTACAATAACGATTGTTATTATACGGTAGCGATCGTTATTTTACTATATCGCCATCGTAGATTTACAATGGCGATATCGTAAAATAACGATCGTTATCAATAAAATAACGATCGTTATAAAATAACGATCGTTATTTTAGCGATACCGATAACGCTACTTTATAAATCGTGCCCTTCATGTATAGGCAATGGGGTGTTTAGCTTATACAATTGTGAATTTTCATTTTGGGCACAGAGACACATTTATTCATTGACCCCTTTGGAGCCATTTGCTAAACATGTCTTTATATGCACCAATGTTTTTTTTTGTCAAAATCATTGGATCAAAACCAGGACTGATCACCACCTAAGAAAATTTCTGTTGAAATACTGACAATTAACATGTCGGTGGGTATTCTTTATAGCACTTTTTTAAAAGCTTTTTTTTTTACAAGAGATATCAGAAAATGTAACATTGACATTATTATGTATAGGGAACAATATAAGGACATGCTAATATGTTTGCGCAATATTAAAAAGCTATAATTCTATAATTCTTTTTAACCTAAGGCAGGATATTGTCTAAAACATCTAAACTGCATGGATTCTGTGTAATTTACTTGGTTAATGCTAACATGTCTACAACCTTCCATTAGACAGATTAACAGAGGGATAAGATGTTCTGATGGTTTGTCCTTGTCATTAGAAGACACTGGCACACTGGGCTAAAGTGATTATTTTAGTACATGTCGGGAAACTATAGCTAGTAACCAGTGAATTCTTATGATAAGACAAACCCTCAGGTCCATACACAGGTGCGATGAACATCGGCAACAAGCTGCCAACACACATAAATGGACATTTACATAGGTAAATGTCCATGAGCTGACAATGATACACCATTGAGCGACCATACACATGAAATTGGCACAAAAGCGGCTGTTTGACATCGAACATATGTACTTACCAACCAAGTAAATCATATTATTGGAAAACACGATTTTACAGCAAAGGAGCAATTATTACATTATTTTATATGTAATATCTAATTAAATTGACAATTTGTTGAATCTCTCTAAATGTCTTTATGTGTTCAAAGCATTTCATTTACCCAAATCAGGGTCAGGGACCTACCATGCTCATTCTTTTAGAAAGAATAGATTTTATTGTGCTATGGTTATATGGTTATGTTGGAACATAGAATGTGTTGGTGAATTGGGTGTAGAGGTTCCTTTGGTGGTTGAAATGGATGCTAAAAAAAGACTTTGCCTCATCTTAATCTATAATTGAATACATGTAAGTTGCACTTACCCTAAGGTGTGTGTGTTGCTGCATGCCTTCAATCCAGCACACATTTTGTTTAGGAGCAGTACTACCTTCTCCCTCTTTTAACCACTCCCACTCCGACCTGACTTTTTCCCCACAAACCAACTGTGAAGCCTGCACACAGCATACAGCATTCCAACTGTTAAAACTCTGTCACCATTCCAGCTACAGTAAAACTACTCACAGAAGAATAGTGCTTGAGAGCAAGGAACTTGATTGACAGCTAAAATGATACAGTGGTGGTTGGGAAGAAATATAGTTTCCAGTTATGGTCAATTTAAAATAACCTATTTTTTGGTATAGATGCCCTTTAATATAGATTACATTAATCTGTATGTACATGAATCTTATATTTAACTTAATATAAAATCACACAAAAATCATGAATTCAGCTCAATGTACATGATTCGGTATTCCCAAATGTTTTCATCAGAGTTAGTTGTGTACACACAGGTGCATGTATAAATGAAAACAAGGCCTTTAATGGAAGTAGAAGCTGAATCAGTGATCCAGCACTTTTATTCTTTTCTAAGTTGCCTGCAAGAAACCTTATTAACCCTTCTTAGTTTTTGATGCATTTTTGGGGAAGGCCCCCATAGTCACAGATGATGTCATGGCCTCATAACCCCTCAGTATATATGAGGAGATATGCCCATAACACAAGTAACCTATTGTTGTGTAGATAGAAGATGGAATACACCAATCTCATGTGCAAATTTAAAACATGTACCATAAAATACAATTATAGATGAAAACATCTTAGTAGGTAGTACAACATATCACAATTCATATAAAATGTGTCACTTGCCATCGGGAATTAAGGCTTTGTGGTAGTCTTCTATTTGCAATCCAAAAGACTACTCCTTCTCCTAAAAGGCTAAGAAAGTCTCCATAATTAACACTTCCAGTTGAAGGCACCACAAGTCACAAAATGCTTGCCAATTTGGGAATGACATTTCACAATTTTTAATGGATAAAACGTGCTCTGCACTTAAATCATATGTATACTGAAAAAATGACTTTGCATCATCTTAATCTATAAATAAATACATGTAAGTAGCACTTACTCTGAGGTGACCTGACTATTTTCCTATATACCAACTGTCAAATCTGCATATAGCATACCAACTGTCAAATCATTCCAGCTACAGCAAAACTGCTTACAGAACAATATTTTGCTTAAGATTTATTAAAATAGCTTTCATTCATAGTGGTAGACTGGAAGGATGAACTGACATTTACAACGCCAAAAGTTATACACCTAGAATTCCTATATTCACATTTATATGTACCTTTATAGCCCAACACAGTCCCCTTCTTATTAACTCTCTGTCTGAAACCACAGGCCGAACAGAGTGTGGGAGCTTTCCTAGACATAAATTTTATTGAAAATCTACTTAAAATATTTTCAATAATGGAATCTCCATTGAGATTTTGCAGAATTATGTCACTTTAAAGTCTTTATGGAATTGAATACTGAAAATACTGCAATCAGTACAAAAATAAAGAACTATTCCCCAGTTTCATATTTTTTACCTTTATAAGGTAAATCATTTCTGTCCAAAAATGTTGCTTCTCAAAAGCATCAATTAGCAGACTCTTAGGGTATCCCCTATTACCCAGTAATCTCTTTCAGTAATATCAATTGATATATGAAATCCGATTCACGTGAACAATTCCAACGGATTCTATCTAATTGGCTGTAAGGGATGCTCCTGACAGGCATGGCATCTATTAGCACTTAGTATTGAGTTTGCTTGTTATTCTTTATGAAAAAGAGTGAATGGTTCAACATAAAACTTCAAGTCCAAAAATTCAATACATTTAATTTTAGTCCAGTTAATTTCAGTACAATTAAAATTTGGGTTAAAGAGATATTAAAAACATTAGAATTTAGAAATGTGACAAAAGAATAGAGATTTTCCTCACCCCCCTCTAAACTGCAAGTCATTAATATAATGTCTATAATGAATGACATTAGCCAAAAAAGTGTTACTCTCTCCAGACACATGGGACTCCTCCCACCATCTCATAAAGATTATTGCATAGGTAGGAGCAAAAGTGGCACCCAGCACAGTCCCACAGTCTATCTGTAGATAGAAAAAGAATAGTTGGGCTTTGATAATAGCCTCATTGGTCTGTGGGGTATAAAAGTTCAAACCATCTACCGTTTCCATAACTGCATGAATTCCCAATTCATAAGATATTGAGGTATATAAGGAACATGGGTAAACATGGGCCGATATTGTGCGTCAATTGACCACAGTCAATGATATTTGGCCAATCATTTAAAAATATAATTCAGAAATAAATGCCAAAAGCTTTTTACTCTGAGACTTTTTAATCTGTCCAGTTATTATGCATATGTGCATGCTAAGACCTTTCTTCTAAAATGATGTGGGTTAATCAAAACCTTTGATATATCCCTGATTAAAAACACAAATGTTTCATAGATATACACAAATGTGTCTATATTATATTGATCACTGAGGCATAATCTGTGGCATATTGATTTCATCTAGTATTGCAACAAAAGCATTGCCACAAAGGAAAAGTAATTTCAAGTCCTGTCGTTCCTTTTCAAATTATTAACATTCTGTTAATTACAGTTATTATACATGCATTTTATGGTCACATATGGATCCTAGTCACTTGGTCTTATCAGTGGAGTGAGAAAGGAAGCATCCACTACGCCATACTTTTAGAGGCTCAACACTACCATAGTGCTTGGGTTCCAGCATGCCTACCCAAATTTTAACTCCACTCAGTTTTCCTTTGGCCTTCAGACACATAGGGCCCTATTTATAAAAGATCGGTATCGTTATCGTAAAATACCGATCGTTATCAGTAAATAATGGTCGTTATCGGTAAAAAAACAGTCGTTATTTTACGATAACGATCGGTATTTTACGATACCAATCTTTTATAAATAGGGCCCATAGAGTCAATAGCCAACCACTACGCATTTCACTATATAGTAAACTAGTAGTACTAAAACACATTTTTTTCAGTTACACCGCTATTTGCAATAGCATGAACTAAAACATTATTTTTAATTCACAGTTTTGAAGTATCCCTTCTTTGGGAATGAACTGGGGGTTGATGAAATCTCTAGTTGGAACAGGTGACTATTGGATATCATTGTCTACTGGGAATTTAAAATTTAATTAATTTATCTTGAAACCAGCAACCCCCGATTCTTTAAAGAAACGTTCAACCCTGCATTTAAAGGCCTTTCCTCTCTCTTCCCCTAGTAGGGGTCCGTGCACACTTGTGGGCGCTTCTCCAATGGCAGTGGTGCACACACAGTGGGTTGATGATGCGACGCTCAAGCTAATATGTCCGTGAGCCATGCATATCGACACCTGTCGGTTAGTATAAAAGATGGTGGCAGAGTCAGGATAGGGTGTGTGCAGACCCCAGTATTTCCTGACAGATGAGTGAGGTTTGTATATAGTTAGCTATCTAGGCATTGTCTTCTGCTGAATGTATTTTTTCAGCCAATCAAGTGAGATGTGATAGTTTTGGTGCAGGAGACCATAATGTTGAGTTCATAAAGTTGATTCCCCCTACCAGGTGCAGGTGTCCAGACAGAGGGCCGTATTTATAAAGGCAGGATATCATTATTTTGCAATATCCCACTTTAAACAAATGTTAACTCAATTGTAAATCTAGGACCGTCCATACAATACCATTGAGGATGTTTACTACAGTAGTATTGTACGAACCGCCGTTCATACCGTACATACCGTTTGTATGGCCCCAAACATACTATTACGATGACCCACAGTAATCGGAAGTTGACGATACTGTGGGATATTGAATATGGCACAGAGCACCATAAAATGAATTTTTTGGGACAAATATGACATATTTCAATATTTGTTCTTTTCGTGTTTACAGAACACTTCTAATTTAAACCCTGAACTAAAAATAAATAAATGAACTGATAACTGTAGAGATAAATATTGTACAGGCACTTTCCATAATAGAAATTGCTTTTGCCTATACATTATATTTATAACACATGTGGATTCCCAAGCATTAGTTATAATTTGCCTTGGTGAGGTAATTAGTTAGCAGCACAAACACAAGAAAATGAAGAATAGCCTTTTAAAGTCACCTCCCATTTCAGTATTGTTATTTACTGTGCATTTTCATTACTTTAGTACTTGAATTGCTTATTTCCTGAACAGAGATGGATAGACTGCAGTGTTGTAGTTATTCTTGGTCAAAACAGTCAGAAAAACAGAAAGTACAGAATATAGAAATTACTATCATTTTCATCAAAAATGTGGCCTTGGCATTAAATGTGCAAATCTATAATTCTGGGTACAACTTCTATGTATAGGTGCTACCAATTAATATAATATATAAAGGATAATGCACTACTGGCAGTGCAATATAAGAATATAATGTCACCAAAGAGTTCCATGACCATATAAAAGCACAAGGATGTGGAACTTCTAGGTGACATAAAATCCTTATACAGTCACGCTAGCGGCTTTCACTAACGGATAGCATGACGGTAAATTTTTAGGAAGCAAGAAAAAGGAGAAACATACCGAAGAAATAAACCATACACCATGAGACTTAAGCCTTGTACACATCTGCGATGTGCACCCAAGCGCCAGCCCCCGACCGACCCCCGAGCCCGATGAAGACCCACGACAAAAGGCACATCGCCAGGTGTGTGCCAACCTAGAGAGAGATTTGATAGAGACAGATAGAGAGAAACAGACAGACTGACAGAGAGAAAGAGATAGATATAAGGACTGACAAATAGGCAGACAGACAGATAAATAGAAAGTGATAGGGAAAGATAGATAGACAGACAGATAGATATGCAAATACAAAGACCTTTTCCGTCTGTTGCAGTAATGCCAAATCTTCCTTTAAGCAGTGTGCCCAGCAGTTTCTAACCCCCCCTCCTTTTTCCCAATCCCACTTAGTAGATTTATTACTGTCATAAGGATAATCTAAGGGTAAACAGGTATTGTTGATAGGATAATCTAAGACCTCTAGCAAGCAGTCAGCCAGGAGAAATCACTTCCCATCACAGTTTGATCAATTTGCCATGATTTACTGCCATACCCAATCATACATTTGGATCATTCAGATGAATGGTCCAGACACCACAAACACAGCATAGTGTTGTATGGTGCATAACCAACCTAAAAATTAATATCTCTGTCATTAGGACAATTAAGGGTATACATTGTTAAAAGGATAATCTAAAGATACACTTTACTATCCGTAGGATAATATTAAGGTGCTCATTAGAGATGAACAATTTTTTTTTCATCTATTTTCCACATTTTTGAATTTTTGATTTTCTAATATTTGATTTTCGATTAATTACTGTAATTGTAACGGTATATTTGTAAAGGTATATCGATATTTGGTTTTCAAAGTTCAGTAGATATGTAATGTGGGTTCGAATAGAACCCAGATTCGAATCGAATTTGAGGGTTTCGAAGTCCCTACGAAAGTTTCGTAACTCCCGGATTTCAGGGAACCAGGATTTTTAGTATTTTCAATTTTTATTGAAAATCGAATGTAGACGATTTTCAAAAGTTGAAAATCGAGAGTAGAAACTCGAGAGTAGAAAGTAGTCGATTTTTAAAAATCAAAAGTAGCCGATTTTCGAAAATCGAAATTAGATGATTTTTGAAAATCGAAATTAGACGATTTTCGAAAATCTAAATTAGACGATTTCCGAAAATAGATGATTTTCAAAAATCGAAAGTAGACGATTTTCGAAAATCAAAACTCGAACTTTCCGAAAATATCGAAAATTTGAAAACGGAACGAAACTCAACAGTTTCCAACATCTCTACTTTTCAGTAGTGCTTTATTACTGTTAATAGGATAATCTAAGGGCAGACATTTCTAATGCTGGCCATACTCTAATTAGATCTAATGTCTAAAGGCATACTTAAACAATATCGATTTTTAACTTCACCAACATTCCCCTCTCCCTCCCATCATGGCCTATTCATTCACAAAAAAAAATTAGGCCAGTTGATTCTTCTAAAGTTGGGAGAATGTCACAGGAATGTTGGAAGGTTAATTTTTAGTGCTTGGGAACCTTAAGATACATTGACAGTACAAACTACTCTTAAAAGCCAGAATGGCAGCCAATCACAGAGGCGGCTGCCAGCAATGCTCTACAGTACACTACAGAAAAGGAGCAAAGATAAATCAAAAGGGATGGATGGAGTTGGTGGGCTCCACTGCGTATGTCAGAATCCTCTCAGAGGACTTGATGACTTATAGACAGCTCCTAAACTTCACTATCTGGAGAACCATTTGGAACAGAGATGTAATGTAAGGATTTTCTCACACTAAACAATGGGGCCAGTAGTGGATTAAAATTTAGTTTTGGGGGTAGACATGCCCTTTAATATTCTCTAAACAGCTATTGCACATATCTATATCAGAAAACCACATATCCGTAAAGGATCCACATCCCCATTAAAAATACCACTATTTATAGGCCCAAAGCTTATAAAGTGCATCCAAGTGCATAGTATAACTTACAGCATCTTTGACAGCTTAAAGTGAAAAGAGGACTTTGCGTCATCTTAAGTAAATACATGTAAGTAGAACTTACTTGTTCTTGCTCAGGCTCTGACCACTGACCTGACTATTTTCCCTCATACTAACTGTCAATACTGCATACAGCAAACAGTACACCAACTGTCAAACCATTCCTGCTACAGCAAAACTGCTTACAGGTCAACAAAAAAAGGATACAGTGATAATTGGGATGAATTATAGTTTCCACTAATGGCAATTAAAAAAAACTTGCCTGTGTACATACCCTTTAACCAGCTCATAAAGTGCAACATTTGCAGTATCTAAAGAGAAACAATGTAAACTCTCAGTTGGATACAGTTAATACTAAATAACACATAGGAAAAACGAACCCCTAGTTAGTATAAACAAAGGAAAAGTTTGTGCAAGTAATCCATATAAAACACAAAAAATCCCACCCCCACCAAAACAGTGTAGTCAATATTTGTGAGAAAGAGGTAAAAATAGCCTAGCTACCAGTGCAGCTACAAATGGTTGGATGAGCCACCAGTGGTCATAACAGAGAATTCCAGCTCGCCACGCTTATAATGATAAACACTTACCCGGGACTTCAGGACTTGGCACTCAAATTAAGCAGCATTACTCCTGGAGATCTCCCACCTACTATGGTGATGTAAGATTGTCAATCGTCCACCAGTCTCTTCACCCGGCAGCTGCTTGAGTTTGAGGATAGTATCCACCAACGTTTATAATTCCTACACAGGCTTCATCAGGGTATCGTGAGATTTTCCCCACTATAGTATTTAAAGGCTTTACTTCTTAAAGATGCAGTGCTTAAAGGGGTGATACACATATTCATTTCACATTTTACACTTTGAAAATTCCAATACAATGTTTACTTAAAATGATTTCCAAGATAGTTTTAAGTATCTATGCCGATACAGTATATAAATTATTCTTTATCATGGCAGACAGGACTTTTACACTTAAGGTTACCGCGATCTTATAACTTTATAACCCATTATCCTATCTTTATTCTTAAATATTTTTTTCAGAAGAAGCTTTCGAGCAAATAAGTTGACATCCTTTATTAATTCAAATGTATCTAGGCCCCTTTCAGGGACATAGGAGAGCCCTTTTGACAGGAGTTTAAGTGTTGCTGGATCTAAATCTTTCCCTGAAATATTAATCACCCATCCTTTCCTAAGGGGGCTATTTCCCCCTTAATTTCACCCTGTTCCTTAATCTTCTCGGTAAGTTGTCTATTTCTGTTTTTTTTCTGCTTCCCTTTTCCCCTTCTCGTCTTCTTGCAACTGGGTATAAAGAGGCCATCCTATTTTCCTCCTCATCAGTTCCTGACCTACTACCATTAGTCCTGTTCTTAAACCAAGTATATACCTCCCCCTTCTATGATCCTCACCATCCCGAAAAAACGGAAGAAGAAACTAGTTTCTTTCTTCTTTTTAGTTTACATTTGAGTACATTTATATCCTTTCTTAATAACTCATTAAAAGATTTAAAATAAAAAGTGCAACTATGTATACACTGGGGTTCCTTTAGTTGGATATAGTAAATACTACAGTTAAAAACACATAGGAAATACAATCCCCTAATAAGTATCCGAACAAAAAAAAGACATTGACGGTATTTATTATGCTGGCCATTCACTAATAAGACATAAGTGATTCAATGATCAATTGTCAAAACTATCTAATGTCTAAAGATGTATTAAACCATATTGGTTTTCACCTTTTGATGTTCCCAACCTGACCCGTTCATGTTGTGATCGAAAGTGAATTGAAATAAAGATCAGGCCGGGCAGTTCTTCTGACATTGTGCAAATGTTGAGAGAATGTCATGGAAAATGTTGAAGGTGAGTTTTTAATGTATTGCACCTTTAGATACATTGACAGTATATATTAAGCTGGCTATACACTAATAAGCCTACTTTCAATAGTCAAATCTTTGTAATATCCACCGTTTGGCCCATTTATTTTGCAATAGGAAGTCGATCACGAAAATCTAGCACAACATTACAGGGATCACTTTGTCCCTTTCATCAGGTGTGAAAAGGGACAAAGTGATCCCTGAAACATTGTGTATGTGATTGAAATAAACAGCTTTTAATTGAAATTCAAGTGTGCCCCTCACATCAATTTTTGCTTGTGCTATAGCAGTGAGTCCCTGGTAGAGGACTTGGTGGGGGAGCACCTTGCGACTAACTGGCTAATAGCCACAAGGAGCTTGCCTGGGCCTATAACCTACATCGCAAAAATATAGATCCAGATTGTTCTTGTCACTTGAGTATCAGGGGAATGATAGAAATGTTGGAAGATGAGTTTGTTGTTATCGGCACCATTACTGTCAGCAGAATTCTCTGGCGATAGACAGTAGAAAATGCATTTGCAAACAGCTTTTCTTGTTTCTTGATTTTTCAAACTTTATCCCTCCGGACAACAGCTTTAAATGTTTTCCTTTTGGTTCATGAGATTTACCAGCACATGTCATGGAAGTACCTGAAGTGGTTTAAGTGGATAGCGCAATTTCACACAAACACCAGTCAATAAAGATCTGTGATGCAAAACTAGAACTCTTTGCTCTTAGAAGCAGAAACCAATTATCTTTATGGCAAATATTAGAAAGTTGTTAATTGAACTTCAGAGTGAAATATTTTTTTGCTACTTTTCACCCTTTAATGGAGATATTAATTCTTCTAATTTGTCACGCTGCTTCCAGACTAGCACATTAAATTGTACATCCATTAATAGATTCCCCTATTTTCTGCTGTAAACACATGTGAGCTTTAGTTCTTGGGTAAAAGCTTTTCTTTACCATCACATTTCTCGAATGTTAACAAACACACAAGTGGGAGTATTGTGACCACACATCAGAGTCGAACCACAGAGTTTACCAAGTTCTTCTCTAATTGGAACAGACAGAAAACTCCAACATCAAGATGCAACTTTTAGCCTAGAAAACTTAAAGGTCAACTAAAACCAGTCTTGCCCCTCTCTCACAGTTTGGGATTTTTCCTAAACCCTGCCAATAGGAATTTTGGCATAGCACAATCCTATTTGAATGAATGCCAGTCTATGGGAATATTTGGAGCCAGCAGCACTACAATCATAATTTTGGAGGACTGATGTGGGGTATCTGGGGTAAACTCAGAGGTATGTACCTAACAGTTTAGGTCCTCATCCTGGTTATGGTTTGATGGAAGTGGGTGGTTTGGCTGATTTTGCAAGAGACTATAGTTCTTCTTTTAAATCAATTCTATGAGTGATGTTGACTGTATTTTTGTTTCCCTTTATCAATTGCTGCTGGTGATATAATTTTTATTTTATCGCACTTGTGCCAAATAATCACATGTACACTAAGGATGAAACAACAATCAACTTACTACTGAAATGTGAACAATAAGAAGAGATTTAAATTGTGTTTTAATTCCTTTGAAATCATCTTTTTAGCTACAATTATATGGAAAGCCACTGCATGTGGAATATTAGCCTTATGTGGTCCCACTGTGACACTTAAAGAAATATATTCTAAATAAATCCTCCATCTATGGACATTAGTTGGAAGTGGAAATATTTTCTTATGGCAGACAACTGGCATAAACTATTAAAACCTCAATGATTCCATGATAAAAAAATAGAAAGTAGACACAAGGGCCACAACTTATTGAATATGACTAAAAGGAGAGATGATACAGAAAGAGGATGACGGTGAAGCATACTAATGGAGCACATGTTCAATGAGACACGCTTTTTGGTCTAAAGTTTAACTCCACTGTATCGCTAATTATAAAATGTGAATATAATTACATGTTCAGGCTGTATTCACACAGAAATTTTTAATGAGTTACAGATTTCTTTTTTCTTTCTCCTGTTGTCTAGGTAGCAGCTTCCAATGCTATAAAACAAGCTTATTTTATAAAACTTATTAAACCTTCTGAAGAAAAGAAGCAGACTAATACCAAGAGCACATATGTCAGTAGCCACGTGAAAATCCCACGTGTGCCATGGCCCTAAGGCAGTTAACTGATTTTATTATTTGAAACAATCATTTAATTAGAGAAGATACAAGAAAAGCACATGTAACAAGCGGTTTTACTCTGGAATGAAAGCTTAACACTAACCTGTCAAGAACATTTCTTTTTATTGCCCTTCCATGTCCATAAAGGTTTACAGTCATCAAGCATATTGGATATTTTATAATATGAATTCCACTGCAATTCTTTACTGTAAATATTTTATGCTTTAAAATGTTTATAATCCACACGTCCTACCTGGCAGTAAGGAAGTATGTATCGATCTTGGTGTAGTGAAAGATTTTTTTAACTTTGTAGGTAATTGTAAGAAAAATTCTTTATAATTTTGATACTAAATATATGCAATTCACTCATTTTAATTAGCAGTAGTGACTCCTGTGTGTATTACATTAACAAAGACAAGGCATTCCTTTAGTATGCGTACAAAATAAAAACTACTACAAGTGAATACTGGCAGGAATAGCAAACTACATGAAATACTGCAAAGGTTGGTTTATTAATCATCAGATCCTGATGAATCGTGTCTGCATTACATACATCATGGGGATATTTGGGAGAAACAGATTTGTAGACACATTATGGTTTGTTTTTGATACATTAGCCTGTTGTCCTTAGATGGTGGACAAATTAATATATACACAGAACTTTTTCTCTCAATCATCAGACAATACCGACTTTCAAAAATGAAACAGGACATTACTATCATGTCCAGAATCACAGAGATCCCATATAGGATATACAGAGCAGCAATTATTTTATGCAATTAGTGGACTTTTTAAAAAAACTTTGTACTGAGAGACGTAATTACTAGTTATTATGTTAGAGTCACGCTAACATTTTTGCAGCAATCTACAGAGGTTTAGTGTTTAGCTTAGAGTTTGCAAAAAGAAGAGCACGCAAATGCCACTACTGTTTTATCAAGGTTTCAAGCCAATTGCATCTCCTTTGCACAAGTTTTTTAATGCCAGCAAACACTCCCAAAAAGCCTATACAAAGAATCGTAATGTATGAAGAGCTGCAATCATCAAAGCATCGGATAAGTCAGGGCAATGCAGTCAGTGATATTGTCTTTCTAATCAAAATCATGCAATGTTGGCTTAATTTAGGTGTGCAGTGGAAAAAGGAGGTCAAATAGCGTTAAGCTTAATCTAAGCACACAGTAAAATTTTTGGTCTTCTCAAAACCATCATTAACAAATAATTATGGATATTTCTAATTTTCAACCAGAACTATGACTCTATAAACAGGGATGCAAAGCATTACAAATAGATATTATCAAACGAGAATAGAACACAGCAATGGATTCATTATTAGCCTTCAGTTTTATACATTGACAGAAATATCCATGCTAAGAAAGATTCTACAAAACAGACTCAGTTGCTAGGTGACCAAAATTGTGAGGGGAGGGCAATGGGCTCTTTAATGATCATTAATGAAGGATTTAATAATGTTGCTAGGCTTCATCTTGGGCTGGATATTAAATAGATACTACAATTAGTGTGCACTTTTTAGCTCAATGTTGAATGTCATTACTGTGGAAGGGAAATATCTGCTCAGGAATCATCTTTACTGTTGTCATTGGTGTTCATATGAACTCATTTATTATGATTACAGGAGAAAGCCTTGTTGGGTTTCAAATATGAAAATGCAAGTACAGTACCACTTAATAAAAGCAATAGTTGAGTTTGTTCATCTCTGGTTTATATATCTTATCTGTGGCTTTTGTTCATCTTCTTTGTTTCTGTGCACTGATAAAGTCTTTGTCCCATTTTGTCAGTGTAAAGGTGGGTACACTCAGTACTAATCTGTCAAAGATGACAGACAGAATCTGCAAGATGTCATCTTTGACAGATGGAAGTACAAACAGTCATGATCGTTCTCTCTATATAAAGTATAGGGAGAACGTTCACAATTGCCATTCCCTATAATCAACTTCCTATACTTTACTACAGGGGGTGACAGAGGGCGAGAGAAATTTTCCGGTCAGACTGTTTCTGATGCCGGCAACGAACGTTCGTTGTCATTGGATGCAGCAAAAGTAGCTGCGGACGACAGTTTACCACAACCAATTCAGACGAATGAATGTTCAGACCATCCAATAATTCAGGTCAATTGACTGATTCATTAAAATGATGGTTGGTTGGCCCAAAATATTGGATGGTGTATACCCAACATAAAACAACCAAACTAATATTAGGATATATGGATAAACTTATATACTGATAATCAGATGGAAACTGTGAAGCTTGTTCATGGCACAATGTTTGTGCTGTAAGTCTGGGTACATACGAGAAGACTTTTCATGGAAATATCAGTCAGTTGCGGCGAAAAATCTGTGGTGATTTGGCCACCAGCGGTGACCGATGTCGGCCGCCCATTTGTCTGATCCGTTCGTCTAATCGTGCATGTCAGTAAATCACTGCCAATCCTGCATCCTCCTATGGACCATACGATCGTTCGTGGTGACAACTTTAGCTGTAACCAACAGTGATTCATCCATGCTGACCGCTCACATGTGGCCAATTGTCGTTTGAGATGAAAAAATCACTCTGTGTGTACCCAGCCTAATACATATGATTTCAGCTAATAAAAAGATTGTACATGAATTTTCTGTACTAGAAATTTAAATGAGCTCTTTTATTGCAATTTAATCTCTCTGTTTTGCATAAATATCCATTTAAAGGGAGAATGGCAAAATAATGGAGTTAAAGAATCTGCTACTCTTTAAAGGGTAACTACACTCTAAAAATCTAATTTAGATACAGCAAGATCCCACTACCCCAAAACCTTTTTTCGGATTTTAAATCTGAGCTGTAGATTCTGAAAAATCATCATTTGAAATCAGAGCATTTACAGGAAAAGACCTGTCACACTGGGATCTTTGGCTTCCTGACATACTTTCAGTAACATTTAAAAGAATCTGCAAAGAAGGAAGGGGGAGGGGGAAATGTGTAAGCAGAGCAGAGTCTCTCAGTTTCTCAAATTGTAGTTTCAGGTAATGTAAAGTTGTTTGAGTGAGTATAGTGACCCTTTAAATCTGATTTGTTAATATATCCTAGCATGCATACAAGGGGCCACAATAGCAAATAGCTAAATGACTAGTTTTCCATTACTTTTCTGCTTTTTAATTCCTAGCAACACTGGTGGACCCTGTCCCTTAATAATGGAAAATAGACAGTAATGTAACTTTGCCAGGGATGTCTAGTTTGCAAATTTAAGGGTGCTACAGCTACAATTAGAATATATATACTTCACATATGTATATTTATGTTTAAATGGACATTTTTTCTTTCTACCCCCTCAATAGATTTAGTTAATATTTTATTTAATTAATGTTATTCCCTGAGGCCCACTGCATACCTTCCCCGATGTACTATGAGGAAAGCTTCCAGTTAAATATTTATCAAAATGATGACCAGGGACTTACAGTATATTTAGGCAAGGCTGGTAAATTTATCTTTTTATCTATAACATTAACTCAAGTGATTTAAAAATAAAAAGATTCCAGGGCACTATTAATTATGGTATATGTATTTGAGTTTCTGCCACTGTAAACCCTTTCAACAGTACTTGACATTTAAAAGAATATTATAATGTCATAAATGACTTTATGAACCTTCTTGTTGACAATGGAGAATTCATCAGAATTAGATTATGTCCTTTCTAGCTAAAAAAAATGATTGTTTTCTTTTTTCTTACTACAGTATATTTGAAAATTGTCCAGTCTAGGGCTCATGATACCAATCAATAATGACCGTACAATGTTATCTTTTTTAGTAACCAATTATATATTAACTGATATCGGGTGCTATTATATGAAAGCTGCTGAAAACAAAAATGAAAATTAAGTACCTTCTAATAAATGTTCTTTCTGCCAATCATGTTATTACATATTGGCTTATGGAGACAAAATATAGACGAGCCACAAGCAGCTTGATAAAGGAGCATGTGGCTCCGAAACATGTCGCTTTGTACACATTAAAGATTGTTGCAGTTCACACTTGCTGCTTGTGGCTCGTCTACATTTTGTCTCCATAAGCTGTACTTTGCCACTTAAGACAGAGTGGAGTAGACTTGAAGCCGAAAAGGACAATTAACTCTGTGAGTATCTACACCAGTTCTATTTGATATTACATATTGGCACAGGTTATATGGTTCACAGACACATGGTACAGGCTGGAGAACATTGTGGACACGATGACTGGTACAGCCAGACTGCTCAATTATTTTGATGGATCAGGCCAGTGAAAAAATAATTTTTGTATAAAACATAAAGTGATGTAGAGGTAATGCCTTGGATCAATTAAATGATAATCACAGCAAACCATTTGTCATTGCTTAATTGTGGAGAATTTAAACAATCCAGTGCAGATTGCAGCATGCATAAGTACACATTGATGGTTATGGTTTAATTATGTAAATGCGCTTGTGGATAAAAAAAATTATGGAACATAGTTTATTGGCAAGGTATTTTTCCATACACTCTACACACTTTAGATAATTGTCAGCTGAGATAGTCAAAGAACATATGGCAAATAAATGTTTCAGCCAATAACCTTAAAGGTGTATCCTCATTGCAGTTATTAAGTTATTTGTCCTGCTGGACCACTATTGGATGCCTGAAAGCCACAGGGGTCTCGATTGCACCCCTCTTCTCTCCATAGAGTAAAACAGACTGCTAGGGTACTGCCAATATGTTTAGATGGTCACTAGTGTGAGACTATGAAGCAGTTAAAATGGCCCTGCCCTCCTAACAGTTATCACCTAGTTAAAGACCCTACCAACATATTAAAGCATTGATCCGGGCAATATATTTACAGTTATATGGCTATGTTACATTACATATAGCATATAATTCAAATGTATTTAGGTGCATTAACTTCCAGTATTTTATTGAAATATTTCATCAGAAATCTGAAAATTTGAAATACCCAGTTATGCAACAAACAAGATAGAATGGCAAAGTCTTAGTTTATTGCATAAACCTTAAATATATATCATAAGTAGTTTTTTTTCCAGTGAACCCTCCTTTGGGCACAATAGTCTAATGAGTTGTTAGAATAACAGTGGAAGGAGCATTATGTGTTAAGCTGGGAGATGGCATTTCTTTAACATGGGTGCTAATAATATTCTGCTCAGGTTCCCATGCAGATCAATTATCTGGTTTTGAAATCAAAGCTTATATTTTGTGTACCACGGTGACGTCAACAGCAGCTAAACGACTAACCATAACAAGCCTGAGTGTCTCAGGGGTCTGACAAACCTCTGGCGTGGGAAAGCCTTGAATTACATGATAATCTGTAAAAGGTCATGCAGAGAATCATTTAACAGGTCATTATTCTATGTGTATTGTATTAGACTAGGTTAAGTTAAACCCACATAGGCATTGTTGGCAAATCACAGAAAACCTTTTACAATAACAGCAAACAAAGCAATTAAAAATAAAAAGTCATACGCAATGAATGTATATTTTAAGTTTTATTGTTAGGTACAAAAAAATCATCTTCAATGGTAGCAAAATATGCTACACATACAACAAAAATACAACATTCTATCTCAGTCCTCTCTCAAAAAATATCAACACTGTTTTGGCAGTTCAGCAGCTTTGAAATAAAGTGTCATAATGAAGAAATCTTGGAATGTATTCACTTCACAAACGTGATAAAGAATTTCCTTATACATCCACATTGTTCATAAAAATCTTAGAAATACAAGCTCCAAAAATGTAGAAACGCTCCTGGAGATATGAACGTTTAAAGTGCTAAATGTTTCGAACTCTCTTCGAAAGAATGTAATGACATGTATCTAGTAGTCAATGACAGGCACTGTTAACTCACTAGATTGTCACTTGTGCAGTACAGTAAAGCAGAAATGTCACAAATTACACATCGCTCGGTGACCTGGAGCGAAAGGACACTTTGGATTGGTAGCAGCCACAGAACAGGACCCACATGGACCTCTGTATCTCTTGATTTCTATAGGCATATATGATAGGATTGATCATTGAGTTGTAGGTGGCAGGCAAAAGTGTGGCATAAGTGTACACTGAAGGATAATCATGATCTCCTACCACACAGTAAATGGCAAAAGGCAACCAGCTTGCCCCAAAAGTTCCAAGTATAATAGCCAGAGTTGATACCCCTTTTTTGGTGGCCACATAATGGGAGGCTGTGAGAAAATGCTGTTGCAGCGCTATCTGGTGAGCATGTCTGCATACAATTTTGCAGATTTTGATATAGAGATGCAGCATTAAAATAAAAATAAAGAAGAAAGAAGTGGATAGGAGAGTCACATTACTTTTGGTCAGGGGTTTAACAATGCTGCAAGTGGAATAATCATCTAAACAATTCCAGCCCAGCACAGGAAGAAGTCCCAGGCATATAGATATCCCCCAAGTAAGAATGACCATCAAATGTATCCAAAGTATAGTCTTCTCTGAGGAGTAAGTCAGTGCATTGTACAATGAGAGGTAACGGTCAACAGTGATGGCTAGCAGGCTACTCACAGAAGCAGTGAAGGAGGCAACTAGGAATCCTACAGTAATAAGGCTTATGGTCTCTGACTGGATTACATATTGAAAAACAAAATTGAGGATTAAACCAAAACCAGCCAATAAGTCTGCTGTAGCCAGACTTCCAATCAACACAAACATAGGTGTTCTTAATGTTGGTGTGTAGAAGATGATAGCCACTACAATGGCATTTTCACAGGCGATGATAGTCCCTGAGATGCACAACATAATATCCCATGGGTTGATGGTAAACACAGAGAAGAAAGCAGACAACTCCAGAGATATATTCACATCATTGGCCTGGATCCAAGGTAATGGGATATTGGTTTGGTTTTCATTGAGACTTTCATTCATCTCTCCAGGTTTATAGGAGCCTAAAGAATGCAGAGGGAGAAAATACAAATTAAGACCAGCAGACTGACAGTGTAGCAGTAGAACTATGTTATTGACACACAGCAACTAACATAAGTGCAGACTGGGAGTATATAATGGGAGTTGGGCTTGGCTCTTGAGCAGGAATCTCCAACCTCTAGCCCTTCAGATGTTTAAAAACTACAAATTCAAGCATTCCCTGTGTTTTCAGCTGTCACAGAGCACATGTAGTGAAGGGCAGATTCTTATAGTTTGCAAACATATGGATGGCTATGGGTTGCACATCCTAGCCCTTGGGTTTCACTGACTGATGCTACAGATGTGGAAACGTTGAATGTTGGCGCCTCCAGACCTCTCAGCATTAGGAGAGCAGCAGTGGCCGCTGTCCATGGTGCTGATCCAGAACTGTCAGGCGTTTTCTATAGGGAGAACAAGAGGATGGACAGGGACAATCTATAGAGTTTGAGAAATGATCGTTATCCGAAGAGATTTCAGCCTAGCGTCTAATCATTCAATAGCCACGATCGTTTCTTCCCTTACCTGGAAGGCTCTGCAGGGTATGTCATAGGGGCAGCGTGCCGGCCAGTGGTAGGCAATGTGATCGCGTTCATCTGCAGCTCACAGTCCTGTAGGCAGCGGAGAGTCAGACTGACTGTGCAGTGGGGAGATTAGTTACTCTAGCCCCAGTAAAAGGAGGAGGGCGGGGCGGAGGGAGGAGCTAGCACGGTAATGGTTGTGAGTGGCATCAATAAAAGTCAAGAGGGAGAGAGAGTGTGTGTGTGTGTGTGTGTGTGTGAGATAGATGTGTGTGTGAGAGAGAGAGAGAGAAAAGAGAGAGAGAGAGAGAGAATCTCAGTAGAAACACTGCAAGGTACAGGGTAACCAGACACAATGGGGGAAGCAGTGTCAATGTGTTTCACAGTAATCATGTTGCATAATTAATTTTATATATATCATCAGTGATGTCGAACCCTGGCACTCCAGATGTTTGGAAACTACAGGGCTGATTCTGTACGTGTTGGTTCCCTAATTAAGTCTCCCTTAGTGCCCCCTTCCAACTCACATCCCTCCAACCACTTATAGCTTGTGTGTAGACTGGAACACCTGAAGCAATTGACTGAGATAGGGAATCACTATCAGGTTAAGAAAGCTGTGCCATACCTTCTGTTCCTCATTCAATTGACCGGGAGCCAGGAAGGAACATGAGTATATTTACCTTGCACATGCTCCACCTCTGTCTCCATTGCCAAGTCCTGACTGCTTCTGGGTTTAGTTTAACTATAGCGCACATGTATGATAATGAATAATATCAGGGGCCGCATGAGAAATTTCACAAGGGGACGCATGAGAAACTTCAACTGTGGTAAAGGGCCGCACAAATAGGTTCAACTCAGTTCTTATTATAGAGATCGCAAAACTTTTTTTTTCATAAAAACATTAAATTAAATTAAATTATAATTATACCTATTATTATTTTTTTTTTTTAGTAGTTGCAATAGGGGGTGTGTAATATTTTGGATCTATTCCATCAAATTCAATTAATTTTTGGGTACAGGTCTAGTATTGAGGTGCCAGTCAGGGGCAGCCAACAGGCCACATGTGGCCCCTGAGCCTTACTTTGCCCAGGTCTGAATAATATACTTCAATTAAACCTGGAAGTGGTCGGGAATTTTCAATGGAGCTGGTTGTGGGTCGTGCCCAAGGAAAATATACCCACCTTTGTCCCTGGCTCCCGGTCGATTGAAGAACAGAAGGTGAGGCATAGCTCCTTCACCTTCCCTTCAATTCCCTATCAATTAATACATTAAAGGAATAGCTCACTTTTTCAGTGAACTATTCCTTTAAAATTTGCCAAATATGCCTCTGAAGGGACTTACCTGACCCAGTCCCTCACCACCTAGGTGCTGCTCCCTGCTCCTGTTTCAAGCAAAACAGGAGCAGAGGCCCGATACCATGGGTTAGCACATTTACAACCATGAAGTCGTGCAATACCATGTGGTACTAGAGTGCTGCATTGTACGGTTTAGGTAAACATACATTTACAATCACGATCACTGTATGACCGCAATTGTAATTTTACGACCACCATCGTAATTGTTTGATCGCGGTTGTAAAAATACCAGCCGTTAAAGGCATGGTGTCAGCTGGTATTTTTTTTATAAATATGCCCTATTGCATTCACACTGAGAGTACAGAGTGCTGTATAGATAACACAGCTACAGTTATTATACTTTAAGCAAACAGAGAGGCTACAGGGAAATAGATCACATTACATTATTGCTCTATGTCTGATAAGGATCCCTGTCGTTTAAGGGCAAATGTCGGTGAACACGTTAGGGTCAATCAAAGGCCCTCTGTCCCTGGATCACATCTTTAGGTAAAACTTAGAAGTTATATTGCTGACAAGGTTAGGCAATATAACTTCCTTAACACTTCTTGCTTTCAACAGCTTGTAGCCATTTGACCATTCTAAAGTGAGCATGCGCATACTCCAGGCACAGGGAAGGGTGAAAAGGTAGGACTTGATGGACGTATGTCATTATTCAACCTCAATTATTATTTTACTATGTTACAGACTAGAATTCTACCCGTGACCTGACTGACCCCCAGTTCTCTTTACCCGAACCCCGACCTGCAACCCGTTCAAACCCAATGCGGGTTACTGGAACCTGACGCGCAAATTGGGTAAACCGTAGGTAACCGATCCGATGCAGGGCTCTATTCTAAACATCTGGAGTGTGAAGGTTCAGCATCCCTGCTTTAGATCCTCCATTATGAGTCTGGATCCACTGACTTTCTGCATTCAGGTTACCATGCTTCTGTCATTGACTCTATAATTGTGTTTCAGCTAGGCTTAATGATGGTTTCTATACTGTATCATTATATTGTATGGATTCTTACTGACAGGCAGTTTAGTAGATTCCTCTTATTGATAGACAGTTGCTCTACATTAGAGACAATAAGATTATGTTCATGGAATGATAAGAAACATTAAATAATTCCTTTTCTAATAAAAGTGCAATAGTTTCCTTTTTAAAATCTTATTGTCACATCAAAGTAAAGCATTAGCTTGGGTAGACCATAATGGCCTTACAGAATAAAGTGTCTGTTATTTCCAACCTATTTATGGTGTGCACTGGTGTTATGGAAATTCTCTATAAAATCTACACGTGGAATACAGCAGGGTGCAACCTGACCCTGGATAGAGCGAGCTGTAAAAACAGCTAATGACACAAGTAGTGTGGAGAATGGAGCTTATCCGTCATAAGGTTATATGGTGTATTGGCATATTGATCAGGTGTTAAATCTTGTTCATTTTAAAGGACAGAGAATCAATACATATAGACCTTGGTGCTGTCTGTCTTCAATGCTTTCTGTCAGGGAACCCAGCAACATTTTCTGGGCCTTATACTAGGTCACCCTACAGACCCCTAAACAACAACCATCTAGCCCCCAGATAAGGGAGAATATGATTGTGCCCTCTATAGGAAAACCTTGCCCTCCCTAATGCCTTCAGTTTTATCGTTCCCTCTAAACCAGGGATGTTAAACTTGCGGCCCTCCAGATGTTTGAAAATGACAAGTCTCAGCAGTCTGCAGTTAGGGAATGCTGGGACTTGTAGTTTTCAAATATCTGAAGGGTCGCAAGTTTTACATACCTCCTCTAAATTGTGAATAATTAGAATATAACCTACTCCTGTAGTGGATTTCTATGTGGAGAACTGTAAGATTATAGCCTTATAATCTTCCAGTTCCAGGAGGAGAAGGAAACCAGAAGCCACAAAGGGGTAGGTTATAATAAATAATGCACCCCCAACTGTAAATTAAAGGGATATTAGAAGTCACCTTGGAGTTCTGTGCCCTGTATAAAAGATACTCGGCCTGCTGCCTCGTGCTTTTATATGGTCACGGAACTCCTCGGTGACTTCTAATATCCTTATAATTTACAGTTGGGGGTGCATTATCCATTATGGTACACACACACACAAATCTGCTGAACAATAAGCACTGTAGTATGTATCAAACAAAATTTTAAATCTGTATCTGCCCAAATAATATGTATGTACACACACAGTTAACACAATCTAACACCTTCTCACCCCCCTTTACTGATCCTTGCAGTATATCTGGCATAACAGGAGGTGCTGTAACATTTTTGTAAACAGCAAATCATGTCCTGTTAGAGCTTTCATATGAAGCAGCTTTCTGCATGCTTGGAAAGCACAGGATTCAAAAATGTTTACTGTGGCTTAAGAAGGTGATTCTCCAGCGATAGGTACCACTGTACATTTTATCATCTTTAACAGGAAATCCAGCATGGATTTTAGGAACATATAATTGGTGATAGGATTCTGGGAATTGAAAATCTAACAACTTAAAGATTCCAATCCAAAGTGATTGTGGCCATCAAAAACAACCATGCATTGAGAGAATATGTCTTTGGAACCCATTGGTATAAAAGGGGATTCACATTTATATGGTGGGAGGGACCTGAACCAAGAAAACTGCCTATTAAGACACGTGTACCTCAGGATTTTAGTCACAAATGTATTATTTGTCATAAGCGTACCCTAGACTGCAACATATGCAGTGGACTGTTCTGCAGACCTAACTGCTATTATTATGCAGAGCCTGTTATTAGAAGAAAGCAAATCCATTAACTCATATTCATATGTCAAACCAAATTACAGTAATGAATGAGTGTGTGTGCATGTTTGCACGTTTGTGTGTGTGTACATGCACAATAAAAACACAATGCTATGTAGCAGTTAAATGTTTTAAATATTTTATTCAAATTGAGTACCCATGGCATTATTAAAAATGAGGCTAACAGGGCGCAACAATGTCCAGATTATACTGGATAATGGCTGCCATGTAAAATAATGATATTACTATTTTATGATAACCAAGCTTTAAAAATTCTGTGTAATGAGTAAAGTTCCCCCCAAATGTAGGTATAATCGTCAGTGATCCAGACTTTGATTTTAGGGGGACAACAGTTTTACCCAGAATGCATTATGTAAGCAACATTTATAGCATCAACCCATTTGCATGCATGGATGTCTCTCAATAAAATGCAATAAATGTCAGATTTTAAATATTTTTGCCTCCCATATCCTGTCATTGTAGAAACTTGTCTTCCTTCTAATATAAGATAGAATCTTGAGGTGTACAAATTTGTGATCCATCTAACAGCTACACAGGTAAGTGGGCAAACATGCATGTTCGCCTTCGTATAGCTGAGTTACTTTCCTCAAGGCTAAAGTAACGCGGCTTTAAAGCCTCCCACACAGTACCGTTAAGTTTTGTGCTATCAAGTAGATCTAAAACCCACGTTAACCCGAAATTTCATAGGGCTAACATGGGTTTTAGAAGGATTTGGGCCATATTGAAGCTCCCCCCATATATTCGAGTCTAAGCAAGTTTAAGTCTGGCAAGTTTTTTTCCATCAGGATATTAGGATGAGTTGTGATACCTTTTACATCCAGCCTGATGAAGGGGGCTTAGGACTCCCGAAAGCTTGCTATTTTTGTTGTCTAATAGCCAATAAAAGGTATCACAACCCCACTTTAATTCTCCTACTTATGGCTAACATGGAACAAACTTCAACTGATATTTGGATGGTAAATCTGGACATATGATATTGGAGAAGTTTTTATTTGGGGGTAATTGTCTATTATTTGTTGTGTACATTTGTACATTTTTGTTTTTATGAAATGGAAGTGCAATTTAGGTGTACATTTCACTGTGGGTTGTATGGATTGTAACTATGCATGTGACAGAAATCTTAATTGAATAGGACGGGCACTAAATATTTCTTCCTTTTTATTCCACCCATTTTTGGTATTGCATCTTTTCCCGCAATGTTTAAGCTATAGAAACGACATTTGGTGTAAACGTATGGTGCTTATCAGATAAATGTATTACTACATAGGTAAGGCGTCTGTGAAAGCATTTTCGTGTTATCTGCAAATTTACAGAGCTTTTTGCATACAGACTTTAACAAGACTTTGGAAATGTGTTGTAGACGTAATAAACACCGATTATCTGTCCATTATCGCCCAGTTTAAACATTATCGGACCTCTCTGATACCGCCGGTTAATAAATATGCCACTTAATGCATTTTTACAGACGACACATACCATCACCTTTATTTTTTTTATTAGCTCTTAAATATTTCTTTATAATTAAAATGGTAATGTTTGTTTTTACTCATCCAATTTCCAGAATTTCAGTTAAAGGTAAGTAAGTTGCCCTCTGTTCATGCACAGAGGGCAACTTCCTAAACTATATTAATTTTGCAGTAGGAGAAGTTCAGGGAAGTTCAAGGTATTAGTAGTTATAGGAAGTGAAGGGGAATGCCTAGATCCTAGCAAGCAAAATCCATCCAATTGCAATAATAGTAATTTCAAAAATACTTCTCCCTAGATTGTATTTCATTAGCGGTAACCACAAGCAAAGTCTAGCGTGCACTGCTTGTCTCCTAGGAAACAGACTTTCAACCAAAAAAAAAAAAGATTTGATGTTTAAAAAGATGATTTTTACAACAAATAAAACTCTGTAGGATTAAATGAAAATATGTTAATCATAAACATAAACACTATAAAAGGGGTAAATGATGCCTAGTATTAATAAGCTTATTGCTGGTGAATGAAATGTAGATCTCCTTTGTTGGCTGCTAGTTTTTGTTCTTATTTTTAATACATTTTCTATTTTTTTAGTCTGCTTTTTTTTTTTTATTTAAGGAATATTGGGCTTATAAAGGAAGAAATACTTTATAATGAAAAAATAATGAAAATGTGGGATAATAGCCAATACCGGACACATAACAGTAAAGCCTATGCTATCCAACGTAATATGAGGTTAACGTGGGCTTTACTCTTCAGTAGACAGGTCTGTGATCACAAACTGATCACTGCGTTGTGGGAATCTGTAGGGTAAGAGCAGCGCTGTGTTTCGTGTTCCGGAAACAACACAATCATTGGTCTTGGGTAAAGAATAAAACATTGTTTTACATAAACTATGCAAAGTTTTTTTTTATTAACAGTTAATAAATCTTCTTTAAAAATGATTTTGTTAGTAAAATGTTCACCAAGGTAACCTAAATATCATGTAGTGTTGTGATTAAGTTCTGCAAATAGGAGAACTTTAAGTCTCTTCCTCCTACACACTCCCACACATTCAGGCAGAAGTCTTCCTGTTATTGAATCCCTCTGACTTCCAGAGACAGCAGGGCTAGATTGAGCAAAGGTTATCATAACAAGCAATCAGTAATCTCTTTTTGCAGTTTTTTTTTGCAGTTTGCAGTTGTAGAATATTTGTATTGCAAACTATTCTCTATGGTGTGTGCCCACACACCTCTCCTAGTCATCTCCCACAAAATCTTTATAGGTATTAGAAGGAACAAAAAGAGGAAATATGCAGGTGACATGGAAAAAAAGAAAAGGAGAAACAAGCAGATTGAGTAAAGATAAAACACTGGTTGCAATTATCATTCTTTTTCTCTCATAAGGTTGCTGTCTGCACTCTAGATCACACAGTATATGTATGTCTGAGAAAATATTTGTGCTCCAACTGTATAACTACTCCCTAAGCATAGCACTGAACAGTTCACTAGTCCCTCTTTTGCAAACTTGTAAAATGCAAGTCATTCTCTGGATTTTTAACACACACACCCTCACACACTCACTCTAACCAGCTCCGCTGCTGTAGAAATGTCAGTGTTTTGACCCTGCAACTGACTTCTACTTACTGAGATAATTTAATGAAAATATTATATTAGAGGAATTGAGGGGTAGGTGTTTTATCAGTGTACAAATCAAATCTGTTTCAAAAAAATGTTTATAACTTTAAATTATGATGGATAAAATACCTTTAGGGGATGATGCAATAAAAGTTGCAAAAGTTGGCCCTTGATATTTAACTTCAGCAACCAATCAGATGTTATCTAGCTGTATTAACTTAGTAAAAAAAAGCTTTAAATTTGATTGGTTGCTGCAAATTAACAGCACAGGCAAACTTTGTATCTCTTATTGCATCAGCTCCATAGTGTCCTGTACAGTAGAATATCAATATAAACTGCAGAGTAGAAGACAAATCAATAGAAATCTACTCTTTATCAAGCCTCATTCTTTATTCATTATTTTGCTGTTTTGTATTTGTATTGTATCGTATTTGTAAAGTTTCATACGCTTTTTTCTTTTGTACAGAAAGTTTACTTAGGCTGTTGGAAAACAAGTACAGATAATGTAATTGTTAAAGTGTAACTGTGAGCTGGTTACAAGCATGCAGAAGAAAATGCTTTGTTGATGGCCTTTGCCCTTCAACATGATGTCATCATCAAGCTCCTTTAGGAAAAGGTTATTATAACGAACATGGGTCTGGGGGTGGGGGTACTTATCATATAAAAAATATTAATTTGGGGGGTGAACATGCCCTTCAAAATGAGTCCTAGATTCTGTATCTGAATGTATATTGGCTAAAGTCTAACAATCTTTATGTAACATGTTATTTACCTTATTACAGTCACAAATGTTTACCTTCAGGCCCAGATGGACATCACTTACAACTGATGCTTAACTACATTAATAGATCTACTGCTTGAGAAAGCTATTGAAATAAAACACATCAATCACCGTGGCATTTACTGGGTGTGTTTAATTCTGTTAAGTAGTAATTTCCCTGTTTTATTCTTAGGCAGCTGTAGTAATTGGTACAGCTGGGCTACTTCCTTCAGGCCCATTGAGACTGGGGAAATGGAGGGTCTATAACATCAATGCTATAGTGCCCCAAAAAAGTAATAACAGCTATGAGCTGTCAAACATTTTGCATGTGCTGCGGCTGTCCCACCCTGCCTACTACAGTAATTGAGGCACAAATGAACCTGTGTCAAACAAGGGGAGAAACTGACTAAGGGAAGTGAGAGAGTTGTCTGCCGCATCTTCTGCGATTTTTCACCTTTATCGTTTTTTTGTTGCAGATTTTCTATTACATATTTTCTTTCTTCTCACACTTCTCACAACGTTTTAAGTTTCCTAGTGGATTCATCTGTTCAACAGAAATTAATACCAATTATTTAGCAGTGATTCCAAGGCCCTATTTATAAAAGATCGGTATTGTTATCGTAAAATACCGATCGTTATCGTAAAATAACAACCGTTTTTTTACGGATAACGACCGGTATTTACCGATAACGATCGGTATTTAACGATAACGATACCGATCTTTTATAAATAGGGCCCCAAAAGTCATAAATCACCACAGCTAAATGTAAGGCTGAGAGGGCAGAAACCTGCAATTGCCGTTTTAGGAATTTGACTTTTGTCAGAAAGGCTACATCAGTGGGGAATTATTTTTTTTTTAGGACATTAAATATGTTAAAATCTACACAATTAGAAGCAATTAATACTCAAAAAGTATCTCTTAAATCAGGAAGTATAAATGTTATATTAATATGAATTGTGAAAATCTCAAATCACCAAATTGTAAATTAAAGGAAACTATGGTCTCCAAGGTCAAGTACAAGGCTAAAATTCTATTATGTTTTCATACGTTCCCCATCAATAGGGTCTATATTCAATAGTGATTGCTAAGTACTGGTTAAAGGGGGTCTCTAAAGAAGTAAAGGTTAAGTTAAAGGTTTTACATAAAAAAAAAAAACCTGGATTGCAACTCTTCAGACTGTTATAAAGTCTGAGGAATATATAAAGTTGCTTTTTTCCCCAGGCTTTTGTGTCCCTCTTTCCAGGCTTTTGTCTCAGTGATGAGGTGGAAACTGATGACATGCACTCTGTTTCAAATCAAATAGATAGCTTCACACACCAAGGCTTGTATTAAAGGTAAGACTGCAGCCTTTTACCTAAGACCACAGCTTCTCTTTAACTAGTAATCACTATGGAAAGGAATCTAAGCATGTCAGGTTTGGCATCTCAATGATTTTAATTAAAATAAAATGTGTCTGAATTTAGCTATATCAGAAAATACTGATATGGTTCCTTATAATTAAAAGATGTAATAAAACATCATATATATCCACCTTATTAGGATCAACTGTTTTAGAATTTCAACTGAAACAATTTACTGTAATATCCAGTTGTTGTTTTTTCCCCTATGGCTCAGCCATGGTGCCTTGGCAAATTAACAGATATTTTATACAGCGGTGGGACAATACTCTAGTAACCAATCAAAAGCTTCTTGCATAATCCACATGGATTATATCCCTTGTTATGTGGCATTCTAAAGAACATCCCTGATGCCCACTAGTTCAGGATACATTTTTAAAAAATCAGTAATACAGTAATAATCATTGAATTTTACAGGTCTAATTGGAGATCTCATATGGATACGTTCATAGATCAAAATAATTTTGTGTTCTGGCTACATAAAAAGGATAGGTCTGTGTTCAATGTTGTATCCACATTTGTAGAACTTACAGGGTTATTCAATAAAAGTTTAAAATGGTGCCCCAACCAATCAGATCTTATTTAACATTTGAAAGCTAACATCTGATTGGTTGGGGAAAAATTAGCACCATTTTAAACGATGAGAACTTTTATTGAATAACCCTGTTAGTTTCTCTTTTTTATAGTAAATGGTTCAAGTCTGATGCATTTTTTGGAGGTTTCCTAGCACTGCAGTAGCGCTTCTTGGTTCACAGTATAATAAATCTACATTAGCGTGACTACTGCTTAATTCCAGACTCCTTATGCAGACTGTATATATCCTTTTTATCAAAATCTTTTTCTTGCAGAAATGTACATTGAAGTTTAGTGAAGATCTAATTCTATATGAAGACCCAATTCATTATACCCATTAAAGCTCATATACACCAGTTATGTGCAACATGTAAACCCATGGAACATACTCTTTAACAGATCTCTTTGAGCATCTATTCCGACAGTAATGTTTAAATAATTGTCAATTGTAACAGACAATATCCATCAAAGTGCCAGCAGGTTATTTAATACATCTAGAGATATAACCATTTTATACTTGTATTTATATTTAAACCAAAACATAAATCAATGCTTCATGCCTCTAGATCTTGGACAGGTAATTATAACAGACAGGATTTCATATCTCAGACTGATTTTTGCATCTCCCGCAGTGGGGTTACTTAGCAACAGAGAAGAAAAGACGATAACAGAACAGAGGACACACAGGAGTTGATATTGAATTTAGGGAATTCCGCTGAGAACAGGATAAAGAGAAAAAAGCAAACTGTCCATTTATTTTTACCTTGCTCTTTAGTGCGTTCCACTAATTCAGAATGGCAGCATGGGATTTTATGGAGTCTTTAGGCATCTTAGCATCACATTTCCCCTTTATTGTATTACAATAATTCATTGTATATGAACAAAATTCAGGGTTTTAATCCTTGATAGTTTTCGTTACATTATTAATATATATGAACTCGTTATAATTGTAAGTTTTTCCGTGAAAATTTTGTGTGTGGGTTAGGAATGGGATACGGTTATGATTCAGACCTGGTTCTGACACAAAACTCTTGGGCTCCGAAGTTCTGAAGTTCCGTGAGAACTGATCGGAACTTTCGGATCTTGGAACTTCCATAATTGTGATAATTCTTAAATATATGGAGCTACTTTCGAGGGTTACTGAAAGTAGCCTTGTATATACGCTAAGGCTCAAAAAAGTTTGTGTGTAAAGGAAGTTACAATTTGGTGATTTGTTCCCCTATTTCCCAGGTCCTTGTGTCATTTACACTAACTTACTACTGCAATTTCTACCTTGAATTTGATCTGAACTTTCAGAAATTTTCCCTATTGATTTCTATAGGTCCGTTTTCAGGTTTTCAAAATTTCAAATTCATTCAAAATTCCGAAAATTTAACAGAACGTGTCCGTTTCAAACATCTCTAGTGTGGATGTTTGGCTATGTGTGAATACAGTAGATAATACATATTTACACACCCTACAAAAATTCTGGGTTTTGTACAAGCCGATAAAAATGAGAAAACATTAAATTAATATTCTGAGATGTCAGGGTCAAATTAAATTATTATTATTATTGTGGATTTATATAGCGCCAACATCTTCCGTAGTGCTTTACAATTACATGTATACATTCACATCAGGCCCTGCCCCCAAGAGCTTACAATCTAAGCACATTTATTTGACACATACAACCTATCAGTATGATGGGGGAAGCCGGAGTCCCCGGAGGAAACCCACGTAAGCACGGAGAGAACATACAAACTCCTTGTAGATGTGTCGAAGGATGGAACTGAACTCAGGACTTTAGCAAGGCATTAGTGCTAGCCACTGAGCCAACTGTCGCTTTCTTTATGTACTGCACCTGGGTTTCAAGGCGGTTTCAAGGCTGTAATAACATAAAAACTACACAAGCAACACACAAAATTACAATGAAATAAAATGTATACAATAAAAGCACAATAATAAATATATGTAAAGGACAATGTAGGTTTTATGAGTTTAGATATATGTACGAGGTACTGTATATACTTGAGTATAAGTTGAGGTTTTCAGGCTGTAAAAACAGCCTGACCTGACTGAAACCAACTGAACCTCAACTTATACTTGGGTCAGTCACTTACTTGAATGAGAAATCCGGCTTCCGCATCCACTGATGGCTGCATCCACTGACGTCACTACTCGACGAGACCAGCACCGAGTAGTGACGTCAGTAGATGCGGCAGCCAGATTCCTCATTCAAGTTAGTGACTGGGCCTTCAGGTGGGATATCAGTGGATGCAGTCACAGCCGGATTCCTATTTCCAAGTTAGTACAGTATGTTGCTCATGTAGTATACTGTATTGCTCATGTGTCAGACTCATTTGTTATGCTTTAAAGTGATACTGCTCATCCTGGCTGGGAGGGGGGGAGGGTGTGTGCAGTTCCACTGCAGATGTTTGTAAACTACAACTCCCAGCTACTAAAGCATGCTGGGAGTTGTAGTTTCTAAACATCTGGAGTGCCAAGGTATTGGGGGTTACTGTGTGGGATCTAAAGGGCAACTAACCCACAATACAGAATCAGGAGGATGGTATCTATTATTAAAGATTTCATTCTGATTCTGTATTGTTTTGAGTCTTTAGTTGGCCTTTAAATTGACAGCAGAATTCCCATACAGTAGTCCCATACAGTTATAGCCATACTGGGTTTGGATATTACTGTATGGGAATGCTGCTTTCCATTTAAAGGGCAACTAAAGCCTGAAAACAATACAGAATCAGAAGACAGCAGTGGTTATGTTTTCTACCCTTGACTTATACTCGGGTCAATCAGTTTTTACTATTTTTTTGGTAAAAATAGGTACCTCGACTTATACTCAGATCGACTTATATTCGAGTATATATGGTAAGTATATAATCCACTGCACACACCGGTCTTTGCAAAAATGTGTTATTTATTAAACGTTTATTTCGTGTTTAATAAATAACACCTTTTTGTAAAGACCGGTGTGCGCTGTGGATTATATACTTACCTCTGGATAGAGACCACTGGCAGTGGTAACCCAGCAGCACCCGGCAGACTACTAACCTTATAGGGAAGGTGTGCGGGGGATACATCGTAACAATTTAGATATAAGTATGACATTTAGTTTTATAGCCAGAATGTCCATCCCATGGTCCTCCTGGTGTTTGCCAACTACAACTCCCCAGCATTCCCTCTTGCTATTTTTAGGCCATGCCCTTTCGCTATCCAAGATTAAGTCATGCCTGAGGTAGACAGACAGTTGGATAGAAAGTCATATAGACACAGACAGACATTGAGAGAGACTGATAGACAGATACACAGACAGAAACAAAGATATATATAGGAGGTAGAGAGCAGAGTGAGACTGTGACAGACAAATAGGCCAATAGACAGATCCAGCTGTCTGTTTGCTAGACTAGATTAATAAATCTATTTTTTGCACAAGACCCAAGAGTGCTCTGCAATTATATCCTGCTCAGATATAGAGAAAGATAGATAGATAGATAGATAGACAGACAGACAGATGCCTCAGATCTTTTAACATAGCAATGGCATTGATTGAATATACCTTATGCAGAAAACAGTTTTTACATTACACCAAAAATATTTACTGTATTTGTGCACCATATGTAATGTATGGGGCATTATATAACACAATTACAAGTAGCTAGCCAAACTTTTGACTTATCAGGAATTTCTATCTTTTTTATATACTCAATCAGTTTATCTGTGTCCCTAATGTATGTGCAAAATTTCTGCACTATAGGTTGAAGGTGTCCAACTATAAACTTCCCAAGGGTTGCCCATGCAGAGATTATTGGGTGTCCTGGTGGTCTTTTTCTTTGTGTACTTTCAGAAGAGTATAGAGTATATACATACACACTTATACTGTATCTATAATACTTCAGTTAATATCCTACAAAGCTTGGTCCTTGTTGGCTCCAATGTCTTGTTCCTGGACCCACTTGAAAAAGGACCTAGAAGTCCAAAAAATGTTTTGTGTGTGGGTCTGCAATAAATGCACCTTTGCTATTTGCAACACCTAATTGGTGGTCATAGTCCTTGTACTACTCCACATTTTGATGTTTTATATATACATACATACATATACAGAGATTACTTTTAGAAAATATTTTAATCAAACTAAAAATGCAGCTTAATAACATCTATGGACTCTCTTTAGTTTAAATGACACCTGTCACCAAACAACCATTCATTTGTCACCTAGCAACCCATGCTGATAAACACATTTGCATTCCAACTAAGAGTCTAAATTTAGTGTTTAAGAGAATGTGGTTTAAAATATGCAGTAAGTGAGGAAAATAATCAAGGGCAAATATGTGTATTCTAACATTACATTTTTTTTTGTAATGCTTTTAGAAACCTATTAAATAGGCTACAAATATTTTAGTGTTAAAATAATACTCAAGAATCCTGTAGAAATGATTCTGCTTAAAAGTGATGCTTTCAGCTGTACCATTTTGTCCATGCGGATATATAAACTGATGTAAAGTACCCTATATACTTGAGTATAAGCTGACCTGAGTATAAGCCGAGGTAGCTATTTTTACTGGAAAATTTAGGAAAACATGATTGACTCGAGTATAAGTCGAGGGCAGAAATTATGACCACTACTGCCTTCTGATTCTGTATTGTTCTGAGTCTTTAGTTGCCCTTTAAATGGACAGCAGAATTCCCAAATCCACTGTGGCTATTACTGTATAGGACTACTGTATGGGAATTTGGCTATCAATTTAAAGGTCAACTAAAGCTAGGTACACACAGTAACGATAAAGCCCTGATACCGTCGGATCCGACAATATCGGGGGTTTATCGTTATGTGTATACGTTCGTTTCCTGAACGAGCACTCCCTATAGGAGTCTAGCGCGGCCGATGGAAACACACAGTCCCGAGCATTCTCCCTATGATGTTTATAGGGAGAACGCTCGGGACTGTGTGTATGCAGATCTTTGAAAGATGGCAGACAGGATATTGCAGAGCCTGTCTGTCATCTTTCAGAAACCTGTACTGTGTGTACCTAGCTTAAAGCCTCAAAACAAACCAGAATCAGAAGGCAATCTTTTTAATAATAGATACCATCCTCCTGATTCTGTATTGTTTTGAAATATACTATACAATAGAAGGAAAAGAGCACAATGCAACACTCTATTTATCAAGACTAAAAATCCTTTAATGTGCAGGGACTTATACAATAAAACATATAAAAAAACATCCTACCTCTTCTCAAGTGCTAAATACATAGACTTACAGATGCTAGTGGGCCATTACAGTATGAGGCACAGGTGTGCATAACCTCCCCACTTATAGCATATCTACCAGTCCGTAGTAAAATCAGTGAAGTCAGACAGAGTGCATCTGGAGAGATGGCAGGTACATAAAACAAAGCAGTGAGACGCATTTCGCTCTATGACGGCATGTCCAGAGCTTTCTCAACCGTGCTGCTCTTTCCCCTATTTTGGCCGTTTTAAATACATGTGGAGTCAGGAAGTACCTGGTGCAGGAGTGACGTCCCTCCGCACTATACGTCGGTGCATGCCCATTGGCGGTATCGCTGGAAGTTCGTGCATCCGTTCGGCCCTACTGCCTAAACGGAAGTGGGGCAAGATTATAACCTAACGGACGGAAATGGGGTATCTTCTCTCAATACATAAAAACTTATAGGTCACCCGACTGTCTTTACACCTAGATAGTCACAGTTTGTCTCTAAGAATGTCAGTAACATGTTTCAGCCTATAAACAACTCAAGTATCAATATCTAATTAACACCATAGCCTATAGTACAATATAAATATTTACAATCACATTTGGCACAGAATAAATTTTTATGCAACAATTGTTATAATATATTATTAACTCAGTAATTTATCTTTTAAGTTACAGTCTATTTCGTGGGAGAAAAATAAATGCATGCCTCTTCAATTGACAATGGCTCCATTTGTCAAGATATCCATATCCATAGCATTATTTCTCCAACATTATAATTTCTTAGATAACACATCAAAATATCATGAATTCAATTATTTCTTCATTAAAGTGCTAATATCCATTCTTGAATAGTTTGTACTCACGAGGCTCCTTACAAATATTTTCAGGTAAGTAAAAAGTCCAAATTCTGATTTTAGTCTTTTCAAGGTTCATAAATAATTCTGAATCACGGAATTCCCTCCTATTAGTAAGTATAATTCCATCGACTGATCGTTTCAAGGGTAAGTAAAGTCAGTTTTCTTGAAGAGTTTGTGGATCTCCTAAATACAGAAAAAATTCAAATAAATGGGATGGGATCAAATTCCTTGTTTAAACCCTTTGGTGCCCTTGAGTCCGGCATGCAGATCAATCTTGTCTCAGCACATAATAATTTATTAGTCAGATCTCCTTCCCTGATGGTATTTTGTACTGAATCGATTCCAAAGTATTTTAATCCTGTACTGGAGCCATTGTGGAATTCAGCAAAGTGTGCTGCTACACTGGATAGTGTTTTGCCCTCTCTCCAATGCCAGTCGTATGTCTGATAAATGTTTGCATAAACGTGATTTCCTCATTTGTTCTGTCTTTCCTACATAGAGCTTTTTGCATGGGCAAGTCAGTCCATACACTACTATTTTGGATTTACAGTTAAAATATTTCTTAATTTAGAAATATCCGTCTCCTGTTGCATTCCATATTTCTTCTTTTTTGTGCCTTGTGTCTATAAATTTACAGAAGTTACATTCTCCGCAGGGAGAGCTACCTTGTAAGCGCTAGCCTCTACTATTCGCTCAGTTAGGGTTTTATAATGACTGTGGGTCAGGGGATCAGCTAAATTTCATGCCCTCTTTGCTGTGACTGATGGTCTGTCTGTAATGTACTGTGAAAAGACAAGATCATTTGGTTAGAAAATGCCAGTTTTTGTCCAAAATCTGTTTGATTAAGGACCATTCAATATTAGAACGTGTAATAAATCACGTTTTACTATCGGTAGCTCAGGTCTTAGAAGTTCATCTTGTGTTAGCCTGAAAATATCTCTTTTTGTTTTCTCAACAAGATTTCTGGTACCCTCTTGCCTTGAATCTGTTATCTAGATCTCTTAATTCTCTCCTGCAGTTTTCCTCTGTAGTCCAGTTTCTTCTCACCCTCAGGAACTGCCCCTTTGGTATACCTCTGAGCAGCTCCTGAGGGTGGGCACTGCAGAAATGTAAGAGAGAATTAGTAGCAGTATCTTTTTGATACAATGTTGTAGTCAATTTGTTATTCTCAATTCTTACTGTCAGATCCAGAAAGTTTACTTGGATATCTGAAATATCTGTAGTCAAAAAGATGTTAAGTCTATCGCTGTTTAAATTATCGAGGAAATTTTCCAGAGACGACCTATTTCCACTCCAGACTATGAATATATATTGTCTATATATCTTGACCAGTGTTTAACATGTGACTGAAAGGTCTCTACTAGTTGTTCCTCCCACCATCCAAGAAAGAGGTTTGCGTAAGCTGGCGCGCAACGAGCGCCCATAGCCTTCCCCTTTCTTTGAAAGTACAGTTTTTATTAAACACAAAATAGTTGTGTTTAAGGCAAAAGTCTAGCAATGCTAGTAAGGAAATGCACAAATTGGGATTTCCTACCTCACTGTGTGTCAAGAAATATTCCACTGCTTTTATTCCATCTGTGTGTGATATTCTTTGTTTTATGGAGCTGCCATCTCTTCAGATGTACTCTGACTTCACTGACTTTACTACAAACTGGTAGATATGCTATAAGTGGGGGGGTTATGCACATACTGTAATGGCCCACTAGCATCTGTAAGTCTATGTATTTAGCACTTGAGAGGAGGTAGGATGTTTTTTATATGTTTTATTGTATAAGTCCCTGCACATTAAAGGATTTTTAGTCTTGATAAATAGTGTTGCATTGTGCTCTTTTCCTTATTTTGTATAGTATATTTCAGATTATGCAGATTTTTTGCACCTCTTACCCACTAGGGTTGTACAATTAGATTAACTTAGTTCCCTACAGCCAATATTTTTATTATATATGTATTGTTTTGAGGCATTAGCTGCCCTTTAAATGGACAGTACTCCCATACAGTGACCCCCAATTCCTTGGAACTTGAGATATTTGGAAACTAAAACTCCCGGCATGCTTTAGTCCCCCCCCCCACTGAGAGCCCCCCCAGATCTGTGTTAGAGTGCCTTACCTGGGCAGTCTTCCAGGTAAGGTACTTCAATGTACGCTCAATGTGAAATCCGGCCGCTCACTTCAGGGGGAAATCAGGCTGCCACTCGCTCCGCATCTCTCGCCTAACATCACTACTCGGTGCCGGGAAGTGAGACATGCTCCGAGTTGTGACATCAGTCAGGAGATGCGGAGCGAGCAGCAGCCGGATTTCCCTCTGAGATGAGGGACTCCAGTATAAGCCGAGGTTTGGTTTTAAGGCTATTTATAAAGCCTAAAAAATGTGGTTTATGCTCGAGTATATACGGTATTTCATTAAAAGAAAAACTAACATACATTAGTTATGAACGTTTTGGATGATTGCAAATATGATCGGAAGAATTTTGGTCCGTGTATGCTCAAACCCCATGTTAAGAACCGTTCACGTGGCAAATTTTTCTCGTATAGAACACCTGAAGGCTGACCGAGTGTTCTGGCTGAGGATAGCACGTGTATAGGCACATAGATAATGGTCATTCATTGATCAATGGCAGGTCAACAAAGAACCGCCACCAAGTAATCCTCAGCCAGAACACTAGGTTGGCCCTCAGGCATTTCGCCCCAAACGAAATTTGACATCTGTATGGAGCTTAAGTAAGTTAAATTTCGCAGGAACCATATTAAAATAAGATGTAAGGCACATATTACAGCTTTTATGTCAAGATGCTTTGGCTTCTGAAGCTTTAGTTGTCCTTTAAAGTACATTCATTTGTTTAGAAAAGACAGACAATAAGTGTAAATGTATCTATCTCTGTGCTGGAGGAGCAACAGACCTGCTTTAACATCTATGGCCATGGGCCAGTTTGTGGGAGGCAATTTATATTCCCTACATTAATCTCTACATGTACATACATGCTGTGTAAACCTTTCTCTGTTTTCTGTATGACAATGGGGCTATTTTAAGCATTTATTTGTTCAATGTAAATCTTACCTGAATAATTATTAATCAATATGACCAGTAACCTCCCTAGCTTTAGTAATACAGCCTGGAATGCAAACATTTGGTTTACCCAGTTTCAAGTAAAAATCGATAACAATTCTATTGTTACCATTATAATTCATCAAACAAATCTATTTCGAACTTCTTTCACAAATGATCTTCTGTTTATTTTAGATAAAAGAAGTTTAATAGGGAGGGACACAGGTTGAGCATCCCTGATCTACAGCACCTCGATTATATAGAAACAACTTGTAACAATGCAGGTCAGGTAACACCCACTGGTATGTATTTATTCTCTTATATAGGGGTGAACATATTACCTAGAGCTTTACAATTATTTTTAGACATTTTTATCAGGCCCTGCCCCAAAGAGTTTATATTCTGTGTTAGTCAACCAATTCAAGCAGCTTCCTCAAAGGTACAAAGGGGTTCCATCTTCCATGGGGCAATATCCGCTGTGGTCCATCTAACAGCAGGTCTCACCTTTGACCTACAAGCATTTTATCCCCCATTGCATGCCTACGCCAGGGCTTAGTCAATTCAAGCAACTTCCTTTAAGGAAGCTGTTTGAATTGGTGGACTAACACTGTCCGAAAATTGGGTGAAGAATGCGGCCTCTGAGGAACTTGGGTCCGTTATTGGTAAAATTAGTAATCTACCGCAATGGTATTCTATGGGGATCGTAAACCTTCGATCATAGTCTTAGGTTTACAATCGTGATAGTAGATTTACAAATGTTTTAACGATTGTCAAACCGATCTGTAAAGGTGTAGTATCGCTACAAAGCGATGCCGTGCCCTCATAAATATGACCCTTGGAGGCAGAGCAGGACCGTGTTGTGATTTATTGAAAATGTTTATTATAGATATGAATGAATTCAAGTTCTCTTTTTGATTTTACTTGACTGTACAAATGGGTGTGCCTTTTTTCATTGGGGCTACTTTTGAAACCCTTTTAAGGCCATATATGCAATAGTTTCCCTTTTTGGCATTGCTGGTACATTAGCGTTCCATGTAGTCAATGCAATAGGACTGTTTGCCTCCAGACCAATTAATTGTGCTGATTGACTGATTGCCTTTTGGAGTCCTTTTGGAGTCAGGAATTAATCCACACCCACCCACCCACCCCAACCCCCCTCATTTCGGATTGGATTTTTGGATCAACTGTTAGGTAGGGCTCATGAGTAGGCTATAATGGTTGGACTAGATGTATGGATGTCTTTAATTAACCTTAAATACTATGTTACTGTATAAGTAATCACTAACCTTCAGTAAAGTAGCTGTAATTTTGCACTTTTAGACAGCTGTGCTGCCATGTACAATACTGTTTTGACACCTTACCCTGGGCAGTTTCTATAACACCTCTTGTATCAACATCTCAATGCATCCACACCTTGCATTCAGAAGGTCCCTAACACCTGGCTGTGATATGCTAATTGGGAATTTCCAGGGTAGATAATTGCCAACAGATTCTTGTACAAGTCATACTGAATTGAGAAAGCCAGTCGGATGACTAGCAAAACACCTTCAAGAACTAAACTTTAAGTCCAGTTGATCTAACTGAATACAACAGATATACCATGACTAGAGATGTTCGAAACTGTTGAGTTTCGTTACGTTTTCGAAAGTTCGAGTTTCTGAAATCATCTACTTTTGATTATTGATAATTGTCTACTTTCGATTTTCGATAATAGTCTACTTTCGATTTTCGATAAAAATTGTAAAATTGAAAATTCCGGGTTCCGTAAAATTCAGGAGTTCGAAAGTTTAGTCGGGATATCGAAACTCTCAGATTCGCTTCGAAACTGAGTTCTATTCGAACCCACATTAAATCTCTAACCATGACCTGGATGAATGAGAACCTTCACAAGCAATCTGATCTTAAGCACAAAACATTTTTATATAATAATGTAAATGAGCACATATATTATTACAGTATATTATCCAAACTCCATCTGGAAGAATGGTTTTACTGTAAAGCAAAAACAACATTTTTCTGCGGTTAACATTTTCATAGCATGTGTCCTGCATAGGTTCAGAATCAGCATACAATGTTTGCTAGGTGTGTTGCATTTAGTCTTGACTACAAATTGCTATTGTTCTCACAGTTAAGAACAGTTATGGTGGACATAAATTTACCAATATTTTCCTCATGGGACAGGGTAAAAGTGCCCATACATCTATAAGATTTTACTTACCCGACCAAGCGCTCACACGATGTTCATCGATGCTGCCGGAATCGCTTCTCCCAATCTTACATTCGGCCAACATGCGATCGCAAAATCCCATTCATTTTGCAATCGCATGTCAGTTGAATGTAAGATCGGGAGAAGCGGTTCCGGCAGGATCGATGAACATCGGGTGAGCGCTCGGTCGGGTAAGTAAAATCTTATAGATGTATGGGCACCTTTACAGATGACTGTCAGTGATGATGGTGGGGTATATAAAGCTTGACCTCTCGATAAATGAGGTGTATACTAAAGTATAGGGATCTGCTTAGAATTGTGTTACATGTAGTGACTAGAACAATTGATCCTTATACAAAGTATAGGGATGTCAATTGGAAAAGTGGCTTTGTGAATCTTTAAAAACTCCTGTCAGATTCCGAGGAATCTGTTGTTTATTTGTAATGAAGGTTACATGTGTATGGCTAGCTTTACTTACCGGAGATACAATATTTGTATGTGTGTCACTGCAGTACATTATAAAAGCTGTTATAGCAAATAAACCAGAATAAACTTGACCTGCTAAAATGATTGTTGTCGAAGCAATATGTATATGTACTGATTACCAAGCAGAATATTCTCTTCGCACTGATTAGTCATGGTAAAATCATGGTAAAATATAGGACTTTTAAATATTTATAAATGCCAAGCATTAAAAGTACTTTATATGCACTAACAATAAATAAAAGTCTTTGGGGTTCAACAAGGCAAACAGATGAAGGCCAATCCTAATAACATATACCTTGCTATAGAAATCTTAGGATAAGTTACATTGCAATTTCCACAAAATGTCCTGGTCACAATGTACGGAATCAATTAATTGCTTGCCAGATGACAAAAAGTAAAAGGGGCTAATAGTGATCATGGTGGTGAAACCTGGGGCCCTATTTATAAAAGATCGGTATCGTTATCGTAAAATACCAATCGTTATCGTAAAATAACGACCGGGTTTTTACCGATAACGACCGTTATTTACCGATATTGTTAAATACTGGTCGTTATCGGTAAATACCGGTCGTTATCGGTAAAAACCCAGTCGTTATTTTACGATAACGATCGGTATTTTACGATAACGATACCGATCTTTTATAAATAGGGCCCCTGGATGGCTAATTCCTATATGTGTTATGGGGAGATCATTTGGGTATATGAAATTACTGAATTACAGCAAATTACCAACAATTATTTTCCATGGTTTGTGCTGGAATGTAGGGTGTTGGGAAACAATGATTGCAACATACTGTTTACTTGTATGACAGGCTTTAGAGTCCATTCACAAGCCTGCAGTTACTGTGCCACATCCATGGCTAATGTATTATGGATTTGATTCAATCTGTCAGTTTTTAGTTGAAATTTGGTGCCAAATAAAATAATCCCTAAGACTGGGTACACACCAGAAGATATTTCCTGGCAAAATATCTGATGGTGTCGGGCGGCCGGCTGCATCCGAGTTTGGTCACCTGTTTGTCCATATTGGCCAAACGGGTGATATGGGAACGCTCGGTCGGGACAAATAATAGGCCGGTGTGTACCCAGCCTAAGAGGATTAAGGGGGTGGATCACGATTCCTGATTTACTTACCTACATTGATCTCATATGGCCTGATTTGTAGATTTACAAGACTTGTTCAACCTTCAATTAAAGATAGAAAAACAAAATGATTTTTCCAGCGAGGCTTTTCAAAGAACTGTTTTACAATGTACAATTGGTATAATGCAATTTCAAGTATCAAAGGAAAGCTGTCTTCAGTAAGAAGTGTTTCTGAAGGCATTACATTCTATTAAGAGGTAAAGCTATAGTTTCGCACAATAAACCTGTTGCATTAAAGCCATTTTTTCATTCACCTGCCATTAATGAATGTAATGTATGAGCACTTCTTACTGTTTAGTGACAATTTAATTATTGAAGTCTGTGTTCTTTGAGGACAAACATAAATAGGATTTCCAGTTTCATTCAAGCTTTCACAATGTGTCTGGAAGTCTTTTGAGGTCAGCGTCGAATCAGACACAGATCAGACGGCAATTAAGTACATTGCCTTCATTAGTTAATGCATTACTTTAACACGTAGACATTTTACCCCGCATACATTTTGGATACTTAGGTTTGTTTACGGGTACCTAGCATAACATCAGACCTATCTACTTCTTATTCCATGTTTTAATTAGTTCATCTCAGGTTCAATTTTCATCTTGTAACTTTGGTTTGAAATTGTATTAGGCCAAGTATTATAGTAAAATTAGGATATGTCTGCTGTAATAGTAGCAATAGATAGGGCTGAATGAACTATATAACTCTAAAGACCTTGTTATTGTTTTGCCTAGTTTCATATTAACTTTAAAGTGATCCCTATGCAGGGCCCTTTAAGGGCAACAATGAATTCAATTGCGCAGAGTGTGTTTGCTGAGTTTGATCTATTTCATGTTATAGGACAGTCACACAGTACTCAGATTGATACAACAGATGTACATCCTCAATCAGAAACCTGTCTGAGCTGAAGTGCAGATACTATTCCTGGTACTGCTGTGCTGGAAGGAAAAGGTAGAAAATTATCAGTTTGCAGGCCCAGGTCAATCTGACACACTACTGTTCTGCTCAGGAAGATAGATCAGACAGTACACTGTTTTCTGGTCTACCAGATCACCAACAACACCCAGAAATCAGTGTCCCTGCATGATACAGGCCATGCATTATTATACATAAAGTAACTGCCATCGTTCTTACAACATTTTGACAGCTATATGCTTAAATGTCAATCGCAAATAAATGGTCCAAGACAGGGAGCTCTGGTCAGTAGAATACCCAGACAGTGATTAGATTGATTTAATGTTTATTTAAAAAAAAAAAAAAAGATTCAATTAGTATAATATTGGGCTAATGTATTACCAGCATAATACAAACCTTAAAAACAATGTCTTTATTGATAGTATCCATCTCAGTGGCACCGATGGAAAATGTGACCAAAGCAACAAGGGAGGAAGAATATCTTCTGCAATAACACTTTTTTTTTTGAGTAGACATTAGTATTTTTTAACACTGTATATTACCTGTTTTTTTGTCAATGTCATTAAGTTTGTAAGCATGTATCATAATTAACAGTGTAATCCATTTTTCATTACCTTAATATGGTCATTTCTGTTTGTTTGTTTGTTTGTTTGTTTGTTTGTTTTTTTTGGGGGGGGGCAGGCTTACATCAAATTATTGTATTTTAAACCTAGGATGCACACTTTATAACACTTAGAGTAATTGTTCAGTGTAGGCATTTAACAATTACCGTTAGACTAGTAATTAATCTATACTGGTCAACTGGATAATGGACAAATTTTTAAAATTGTCCATTATTGGAGACTATAATTTTTCCCAACTAAAACTTTACTGATTTTATGTTGATCTGTCCACTATTTCTTTAGAGATCCTATCTGAACCATCTTACATTTCATCTGTCAATCAAGTGCCTTATTATCATAAACTCTTCTGCTGTGGGTAGTTTTGTAACTGGAACTGGAATAGTGACAGTTGGTATGTGTGCATGATTGGATAATCCCTCTTCCAATTGCTGCATCATAGTGATTCCTAAGCATGCTTGCCATCATTTAAACAGCCAATCGCATGTATGAAGAAAACATACGCACAACCAGCTGTTAAAAAGACTGGACCCAAACTTCCGGTTCAGTTCCCGGAAGTTCAGGTCTGGTTTTAAACAGTTGATCGCGCGTATGAAGAAAAGGCTGTTTTAAAAGGGGCTGAGACCTGCATGGAGGGAGGAGGGAGTCAGGTGCCCAAACTCGCGGGGGGGCCCGGGCCCCTTCAGGTACGACCCTGAAAGCCTGGTCAGATAAAAGGAGAGAGGGAGGGGGATATACTGAACCTGAGCAAGTACTGGACTGATGGCATGCACCAACACACACACCTCAGAATAAGGGCTATTTGCATGTAGTCATTTAAAGATTAAGATGAGGCAAATACATTTATTTTATTATAAATGCCCTTTAAACAGTATCATAGTAAGAAACAATCTTAGCAATGGTTTGTGTAATCATTACAGACATAAAAGTCAACTAACAGCCCCAGTCATCTCTTCTTAAGAAAAACAGAATGCAGACCTTATGGTTCCTATTGTCTGATAGTATGTGGCAGACCACATTAACTTCATCTTAAAAGTCACAGGGGCATCCTCCGTCAATAGTTAACCTTTGTACAACGGTACACAGACTATTATAGCCTGGCCACATTTGATTATTGTTTTCTAAATGTACTAGTACAGCTGAAGATGTTATCAAAGAACAAGGAAAAGCAGTTCTAGCATTTATGCAAAGCACCATAGGCTGCCATTGGGTATTTTATTAGCAGCACATTGAGAGCTGCATGAAATGTCTTATTTGTTCCTAGCCTCAGTCATACATCTTTGTTCCACTAAGTGCCTGTTTGCATTCCTCTATGTCCTTTGTCTTTATTATTATGACTAAATTTGGGCTTTCCTGATATTACCACCTTCTTGCTATTCACTACAATGCAATATTATTAAATTATAGTACTCTAAATAGTCTCATTTTCCAATGTTTCTTTAATGGCTATAGGTTTTGAAGTGGTTCTTTGCAAAAATAATATGATTTGCAGATACACGTGTTTTACGAAAACTTACAGGGTGATGCACCAGGAGTGATATGTGATATACAATGAAAATGTATGCACAGTTTTTAACACCAGCCTGGCTGGCATTAAAAAAGCCACTCAAAAGTTGACAATATAGGTATATTACATACAAAACAGAATTCTAGTGCACAAACAATTCTAATTGCATAATGGCTACCTCCATAAGGTTGCTACTACAAACAGTCTGCTAAACCCTGGATAAATAAAAGCAATTAGTTCAATAAGTTGGCCAAATTATCTTAAGCCCAGTCACCACGTCAAGGTTGCTTTCTTTAACTGGGTCCTAACCTACTGGTACTTGCCTTTTGGGCTACATGAGCTGACAGCTTCTCTTGTGTGGCCTGGATGCTTGAAGCTGACTCTCTAGTTTAAAGTCCTTTACTCAAACAAGCACATGACCTAACTCTGGGTGGAGTACAATTTCCCAGAAGGCTTGGTCAAACCTTCAATGTAACACACAATATATAAAAAATATCGGTATATTACATCGCTTGCAGCAGATGCGTGGTTTTGCAATAATGCGAGATAACATCAAATTTCGGGCATTGTACTTCTTATTTAATTTACCTGATACACTCCCACAGAAACATGACATTTTTAAAATTGTAATGCAACAGCTTGTCACCTGCATCTGTCTTAAGGCCGAGGCCACACTGAGCTTTCACTTCATGCGTGTTGCTGCCCGCTTGGCCACTCCAATTGGGCCACACTAGTGTGCGCTTTTTAACACGTGATCGTAAATGTATAATAATGAAATAATATAAACATTGTTCTGCCAATTTCACATTTAATGCCAATATTTTTTGTGCATTTGACAAACCATGGGAAAGCCTTTTATTTCTGAGAAATCTCTTTGAATCAATCTCCTTAATAGAGCAATTCATTCCTGAAAACCTGAACAAGAAAATGGATCCCAAGTACGAGTTTATTTCAAACAATCACAGATCTAAAAATATGCTGTATTTTATCTATTTCCCTTGTTTTTGCAGTAATGTTTATCATCGGCAAGAACCAGGGTTAATTTTCCATCTTATTTTATAACATAATCCACCTTATTATTTTAGTTACGTAAATGTAATTCCATTTATAAAGAACAGGCAGAACAGAGTCATCATATGTCCTACCATGTCCACAACTGTATAAATACCTGGGGAGCTGAGGACTGAGGCTGTGATATGCTAATTGGGATTTTCCAGGGTACATAATTGCCACAGATTCTTGTACAAGTCATTCTGAATTGAGAAAGCCAGTCGGATGACTAGCGAAACGTCTTCAAGAACTACATTTCAAGTCCAGTTGATCTAACTGAACACAACAACTATTGTGAATGTAGCTTATTATATGATTCAATGGGCCATATTCAAAAAGGTTTGGTATCGCTTTTTAGATGATACAGCGTCTTTAATGATTGTTACACTGGTCGTTAATTTCCAATCAGTTTAGACATTTTTAATTTACAATTGTTATCGTAAATTAATGATTACGATCGTAAATTACTGATATTGATCATAAATCTACGATAACGCAATCGTAGATTTCCGATCCCCATAGAAAACCATTGCAGTAGTTTACAGTACTACAGCGTTGGTATTCTACGACCGAACGTTCATACATTTACGGCCGTGGTCGTACATTAGCGATAACGCCCGGTATCACCAACTTGCGATACCGCGTGTTTTATGAATATGGCCCAATGTACCTGTATCTAAAACAAACCTAAAATTGTGAATAAATATTTTCCTTTCTCATACATGCAAAACTGAAATAATTACATCTGCAGTCAAAGAACAAGCAGTAGTTAATATGGACACCTATGACTAGTAAGGCGCATTGTGGGTGCGGTTGACACTGCTACAACCCACACAGTTTCTCTAAATTATCTCCTTTTTGACATGGAGGATATTCTACACTTTATTAAGTAGAAAATAAAACCAGAAATACTCTCAGAACAGGGCGATTCATTGCGAACCCATCAAGGCAGAGTGCTTAGCAACATTAGCCAATGCTTGATAAGGATCCTAGCACAAGTCTAGAATGTTTCCAGGCATTGTGCTTTAATGGCAGCATAAAAAAATTGTTATTGTTGAAGTTTACCGAGTGTTGCAATTAAATCAGCTAACACTCCATAAGGTATAGATGACCCCGCATCCATCTGGTAGAAATGTGATCGGGAAGTTTTTAAACATGACAGAGCAGGTGTCTTGGTGTTGTAGTTTAAATATTTACAGTTCATTTTGTTCCAACAAATATGTGTTTCACCTTTAACCCAATTCTAAATTCTTATCCCAGTGTGATTTTCTCACAACTAATAAGGCAGAATATACTGTATAGGTTTTAAGGCACATTCCCCATAATCAGCTTTACCAAATACCAAACTAACAAATAAACGGCAAAGTGACAACATTAAATAAAATAAAATTATTTTATTGTAAGCTTTTTCTAATTGTGATTAATTTTTTTTCTCACAGGTGGTAATAAAGTTTTTGTTTGATGCATGCACATACCAGGGCCCTGTGTATTAACCTACTGTAGGTGCATACTTAGAAATCCACACTATCACACTTAAGGTTTATATAATTGAATTGTATTTTTATGATACTGCGGTAAATTAATGAATGTTATCTGTAATTTACAGCCATATCAAGATTTTTAAAAATCAATCAGGCCGGCTATGGGCATAGGCAGTAGTGTAATTCAATATGGGATCACTGTTTTCCACCATCGTTGTTTTTTAAGACCATGGTGCAAAATAAGGATGACAATGTCAGTAGAAGCCTGGTATCACAATTTTACAATACCACTACATCTGGTCGATCTTTTAGGCTGATACCTCCAAGTTTGGTTTAATTTCCTTGGAATAGTTTTTGTTCCTGATCATTGCATAGGATTGGTGTAACATTCCCAAACATGCTGTCAATGTATTTTTATAGAGGAAAAGACCTTCTCCACCAACGCAAAGGATTAAAGGGCATGTCCACCCCCAAATCTAAAATTTAACCCCTTACTGGCCACATTAAGTAGTTTAAAACAAGCCTTACCTTATATTTCTGCTCAAAATAGTTCCCCTGCTGTGCCCCTCCAAAGTCCAGGAAACTGCTGTGTAGGAGCAGTGTGTAACTCATCGTTGAGATGAGTCTGCTCAACCTCGTCAAGGTTTGAGGCATGCTCAGTGCAGCCCTCCCCCCCCTCCCTCCCTCCCTCCCGTTTTTCTCTCCCTCCCCCTAACATTAAACCCTTTGGGTATGCGGTAGGGCATGCTCCTCCAGCCCCAACCGCATTAATATTATTGCTAGAATGTCCCCCAATCTTCACTTACCTTCCCTCTCTCCTCCGCTGTTCAGAACTCCTGGCAGCCGCAACCGTGATTGGCTGCCTCTCAGCCAATCACGAGCGTGGCTGCCGGTCCCGCCCCCTGCTTGCATTTCCCTGTAAGCAGAGGGCCTGTACAGTGCAGCGGAGGAAAGAGGGAAGGTAAGTAAGAATCGGGGGATATAACAATTATAACAATTATATTAATGCGGTTGGGGCTGGGGGAGCATGCCCTACCGCATATCAACATTTTTAATAAGGGGTGGACATGCCCTTTAAGGATAATGGCCCTCATTTACATAGAGCCACAGTGCTCTTTTCCTGGGTTAAAGGGTAACTCAAGACCCATGATGAAATTTTATATTTTGATAAAACACCGCCAAAAACCCTGTTTCCAGCCCACTTTTAAAGCTATCCAAGGAACTTGCCATTACCGCATCTGCTGGTAGACAGTTCCACAGTTTCACTGTCTTTTCTTCTAATCTTAAATGATGACCACTTGTCCTCGGAAATAATCTATTGGTGAACAATGCAGCGGAGAGATTTTTGTATGGCCAATTAATATATTTGTATAGTGTATTAAGTGATCATATCCCCATGTAAACACTGCTTCTCTAAAAAGAAGCCCTCTCTTATTTAATCTGTCCCCACAATCAAATCCCTCCATTTTTGTTATAATTTAATTGGCCTTCCCTGAACTCTTTCCATAATGTCCCTTTTGTATATGGGATTTCAGAACTGCGAAGCATATTCCAAATGAGGCCTTACCAGTGCCTTGTAATGAATAACATTTTCCCCCCTCTTTATACAAGGCAATATCTTGCCTGACATTGTTTGGTACAGCTAACAGGGAGATTCAATAAAAGTTCTTATCGTTTAAAATGGTGCTAATTTTGCCCCAACCAATCAGAACTTATGTAACATTTGAAAGCTAACATCTGATTGGTTGGGGCAAAATTAGCACCATTTTAAATGATATTTATTGAATACCCCCTTAGTTTGTTACTTACTAGAAACCCTAAATCTTTTTCCAACAAATATTCACTTAGCACAGAGTCATTTCTGGTGTAGGTGGCACAAAGGTAGAACTATAGTGCATATGAAGTTTTTTCAAAAACAGTTAAAATGAGAAGTACCTGGGACAGGAAGGTAGGATTGGTACATTCTACCTCTCAATATAATTTCTATAAGTGGCGGCATGAAGAAACCTGTGTGCTGTAGCTCAAAACAATATTGGGAGGTAGGAATAATCAATTTTATCTCCCCTGCCAAACGCTCGGTCGGGACAAATAATAGTCCCATATGTACCCATCCTAAAGGTTCGTACACACCTGGCGAGCCCCAGCCGACCCCCGGTCAGTCGGGTGAACATCGCCAGGTGTGTACGAACCTTTCGATTCCCCCTCCTCTCTGATTGAATTATTTTCTAGTATACTTAAATAAGCTGCTGCCCCTTATTAGCACATTGGGCCCTATTTATAAACGATAGATATCGTTATCGAAAAAAATAACGATCATTATCGTAAAATACTGATCGTTATCGGAAAATACAGATCGGTATTTTATAATAACAATTGCTATTTTTTACAATAATGATCGTTATTTTTTCGATAAAGATATCTATCGTTTATAAATAGGGCCCAATGTTCTGTAAGGTAGATTTACATCATGAATTATCAGGGAGATTCAATATATTTTATTATCGTTAATTTTGCCCCAACCAATTATTTACAAAAATAACTTTTATTGAATCTCCTTGTTTGTGTGTAGTTGCATTACACAGCAGAACCTAAGACTTTTGTATTCTTTTGGTTCTGCCGATTACGTATATTTGCTCCTTGTTTTTAACACAGCGTGCACTAATGTAAAATAATGTTGGAACTCTGCACCTTTGTCATAAAATTTTGATAAAAAGCTAATGAACAAAAAAAGACAAGCAGGGGAATTCACAGAGGAGCGTTGCAGCCGCGCATCGCCCCTTTCTCTCCTTAACGTCACGCTAACCGATTTATGATTGGTTAGCGCGACGTTAAGTCTCACTTTGCAGCGGCTGTGTGAGTCCCGGTAGAGCCACTCGCGCAGCTGGCGCAAAATGATTCACCAGAAGAGGCAGCGTGGGTCTTAGCGTGTAAGAATTTAACGCCAGCTATAGCTGGGTGAATCTCCCTGAAAATATCATAAAATGTAGCACTTACCTGAGAAGTGATCCCAGTTCTGCTGGCCAGGTCCTGAAATGGACTATTTAACTTCACATTATGTTTTTATAACCTACCCCTGTAGTGGATTTCTATGGGAGCAACTGTACGATTATAGCCTTATAAGTCACACAGGGGTAGGTTATAATAAATAATGCACCCCCAACTGTAAATTAAAGGGATATTAGAAGGCACCTTGGAGTTCCGTGCCCTGTATAAAAGGTACTCGGCCTGCGGCCTCGTGCTTTTATATGGTCACAGAACTCCTTGGTGACTTCTAATATCCTTATAATATACAGTTGGGGTGCATTATCCACTATATTAATGGTGGATTATAAGTTTGGTTTATTATTGAAACTTATTTTAAAGGAACACTAAACCGATAAAACCAACTATTTGCCATTCGTTTCTATTATTCAAAGGGAAGGGGAGGTGAGAATGCTTATTCTCACCTCCGTGGAATAATAGGACGCTCGGGGGACATGGAACTTACCTTCGCTCTGCTCGCACGCAGCCGCTTTCTTCACTGAACAGCTGTTCTCTCCCGATCGCGCGCCCTATCTTTTGTATTGGCGTGCATGCGCCTAAGAGGGCGGTGGTCGGGACAGAGCGCGTGTCAGTGAAGGAGCGGCTGCGAGCGGAGCGAAGGTAAGTTCAAGGTCCCCGAGCGTACTATTATTCACAGGGAGGTGAGAATAAGCGTTCTCACCTCCCTGTGAATAATAGAAACGAATGGCAAATAGTTGGTTTTCCAAATTATGGGAGTTTAGTGTCCCTTTAGGGCTAGGCCACACTGCTGCAGTTTTTTTTGCGATTGTGATTGCGCTTGCGATTGCGTTTTTAAAAAATCATTGAAAACGCGGCAACGCAAAAAAAATGCGTTTTGCGTACTGCATTTTTAATCGCAATCGCATGCGATTTCCTATACTTATTGAAGAAATCGCAAGCGCAAACGCAACAAAATCGCACATGAAATCGCATGTGCGACAATATCTACCTTGCATATTGTCTGAGGTTGCAGGCTGCGTTCAAAGTGATTTCTTCAACTAAATCTTAACGGGTCCATCATGTACTATAGTCCACACTTTATGAGTCACGTGACACAACTAAGCACCGTATACAGATAGAATTTAGAGGACAAATATGGCTCTTGTATATTATATCTGTATAGGGAGAAAGATTTAGTAGAACACTGCTAAGGATTTTATGAATTAATGTAAACCTTATGAACATTATAACTGAAAACTTCATATAAATTAGGAAAACATGAATACGACCTATCAGTCTAGCTATTACTAGAAATAGAGCAGTTTCCTTGTTTTATTGACTTAATTGAGAGCTGTAATTGAATCTTCACATGTGATTGAGCACGTGATTTTGAATAAACTGGAAATTGCGGGAACGTAAAAATTCCTGCGATTTCCAATGTGCACCTGTTTCCGTTTTGGTAACGCATGCGATCACCATTTTATTCACAATCGCATGTGTTACAATAACAAAAAATGGTCAAATAGCATGCGCAAACACAGCTTCCGGTGCGTTGCAGTGTGGCATCAGCCTAAATGCCTGACTGACAAAATAATTGCAGGCTTCTCATTAACTCCGAACTTTCATTTAATCCATTGTTATTTTTATTGGTTATTTTGTAAAGGAATTGGGATGAGCCAAGATTGGTCCATGTGTACCAGGCCTAAGGCACACAATGAACCCTATTTGGGGTACCGCAGGTTATAGTAGAAGTATGTCCACCGTGCCTATATAGGGCCCAGCATGTGTCCTTTGTAGCTGCTAAAGGACATTACTATTCATGTCAGCCTTGATTCACCTGCAGTGTTATCCACATGTGAGTGCCCTTTGATCTTAGTTTTACCTCCAAAACATGGAGGGAACCTAAGATCTAATTCCACACAGCCAACAATGGGTCCATTTGCAAGTATATACAACATTTTCTTTTTTCCCCAGTGATAGGCTATAACAGTTACAATGAGTGGGTGTTACTTTTAAAGACTTGAGAACACTCTACAAGCAGGAATCCAATTAACGATGAATTGCTAATTACTATATCAGATTAGTAAAAAGGTGATGATTTCTCAGTATGAGAGGCTGTTCTAACCTGTGGGTGAGTATCTAAAGCAGAGGAGACCTTACTTTGAGTACATTGATTTTGCTGTATTGAGTTAGGAATCTGTAGGGAGAACATGGCCATGTGTGTTCAGGGCTGGTTTATAGAGACTAGCATAGATATTTACTGTACTACATGACTTCATCAGAAATGTTGGTAAAAAAATGTGCACATTATTGTTTCCTGTTTTAGCTATTTTTGTACAATTCTGATATTCACATAGAATTAATTGCATGGTTTCCCATTATATATGAATAAGCAGTGAATATTGTATATCCATCTATTGTACCCAGAAGATAAGTCTTTACATATGAAGTAAGTGTATTCTTAAATGTTTCTAACAGGAAAAGGCAATAAGATTTTTAACATTGTTGCACATGAACATCAACCCCCCCCCCACCTCCCATTCCTAATTGTAGACATCTTTGGGGTAATTATTACATATTTGAATGTGGATGGGGGGGCATTATTTTTACATTATTTATTTAGCTGCTATATCAGGTTCTGCAACAGTCTTCTCAAGATGCTAATTTCCTTAGAATGTCCCAAACAGTGTTTTTTTCTTCTTATTGGCTGTTTGGTGGGTTAGGCATGCTCAGATCTCTACTGAGCAACGGAATCTCCCCAGTGGCTAACTGGCGCAAGATCATAATGTACTCTAGTAAGGGATCCTGCACACAGGAATCAGCGCTTCAACCATTTATTTATTCACAGAGAAATTTTTGATGGGCAGATTAGTGGAACGAGAGATTCAGTAAACCAACCATATGTATTGGCACATTAACTTCCAGATGTTACTGCACAGGCTAATCATTTTCTTTTCACCTTAAGGCAGTACCCACCTGAAATATCAAGGTGCTACAGGATATAATGTTATTTTAATTGGCCTGCTTTGAGCTTGTATTATGCACTATGGCCATGGAACATCATTTCTGATAGTAAAAAATTCTAGTAAAATTCCATGACTTGCTATGTTACAGCAGAGAGCAAACGCATTTATGTTTAGAAGTAGGGATGGACTATTCTAAATGGATATTAACAAAATATTTACAGCAGTGATATATTACATAAACAATTTTTGTCATCTCAAAATTTCCTGAAGTGTGAAGATAGATGAAATAATGTGTGACATAGTTAAAGAATCTGGTTAAGTCCTAGATAGATATTCATGAAAACGTGAGAAAGAAAGAAGGTGTAATATACTGTACAGTAGGTTTTCTAATTAACAACATACAGTGCGTTTTGCTGTCTTCTGGCATAATGAAATTCAGAGGTAAAGTAGCAACAAAACCATATCGGCTTCCGTTCACACCTCCAAGATCTTGCGACAGCCAGTGTAAAGCGTGGAAGAATTTCTGACCAAATATACACACCTGTGGGTATCTCTGCCCAATGAAACCATGTCTTTTTTCATGTTTTTATGAGATCTCTAATCGGCGTTCTTCCCAGGTCATTTCCACCACATGTAAGAGTATGATATCTGGAAAACCTCTCTGGTGTCCAATTCTAAAGACTGTGGCTTAACTCTTCCCATAGCATACCCTGTGTACCTTTCCACAAAACTTCTACTTGGTCTCCGGCAAGACCTATGTTGAAACCTGTAGGAACGTATTTGCGCTCTTTCTTTTGCCCCGTTCTATAATCCAGACACCACACTTTACTATTCCTGTGAAAGAGATAAACGGAGGGAAAAGGGAGAAGAGAACAAACAAACAAACACGAAACGCAACAAAAAGTGAGACAAAAAAGGGGTAAAATGGGGTGGGGAGGGGTGTATGTAGGAGGGAAATTGGGTGGTACAAATGTCGATTAATGTAGCTTTAGCTTTTTTTTTTTTTTTTTTTTTATTTATATTCAATTAGATGAGGGCGCAATATAGGCGGAATCTAGATGATCCCATCTGCCAATTCATTGCACTAACATCTTCTGCCAGACCACCTAGAAGCTTCTGTCGCTGCCCCGATCCTAAAAGAGTGTGAACTATAGTCCCCCGGGGAAAGCCCAACCACCTCCAAGATTTTGTGAAAAACCGCTGTAATTGAAACTTGGACAACAACGAATTATCAAATGTACAAATAAGAACTTCTCCCACCTGGTCTTTTTCTAAAAATGCTTTAAAAAGCCTAACTGGACATGTTCTGCACTCGGGTAGCCCTTGTAAACGAATGTGTCTGCCAGTGCCTGTAGTGTCTGTCTTGGACCGTTCTCAAAAAATCTGCAGAACCCCTTTACTCTTCTTGTACAAACTTCAGTTGTAGCCTCCACCTTCTGTTCTAGTTAGTTTCTTCACTAACTAATTCCCCCGATCCTAAACGCTCCAAAGAAAGCTAGGGAAAAGCTAAGGAAAATAAACTAACCTCGTTATTCTGAAAAACAGACTGCGGGTAAAGTCTTGATTAATCTTTTAGTAAGCAAACGACCCTGTCTCTGCTATCCACCTTAGCATTGTGTCTGCGAATGCCCTTCAAGACCTGTGACGCACTAGAAAATCTTGTTGGTATATCTGGCACCTTCTGGAGTTTGCGAGGAAAGGAAATCGCAGCTATTACCTTATTAGCAGAAGACACTGACTATTATTGCACCATCATACTCTGTAATCCACACAAAAGTGATCCAAAACGATCTTGGTCTCCATGCTGCAAGCGCGACTCAGCCTGTACCTTCCAACCACTGACCACCACACGTTGTTATACGCTGCCCAGTGTTGAGGGCGCTAACCGAAGCTTGAAACCAAAAAAGCCAACCTTCTGATGTATCCCCCAAGGTGTTCGGACATTTTGCCCCTCTGCCACGGCTTCTGGAGCCAATCCCTGAACGAATCGATGAGAACGAGAGAGGGCATCTGCCATTCCGTTCGTGAGCCGGGTACTATGAACAGCCCTAAACAGATGTTATACTTTAAACATAGAAATATTAGATAACGCATTGCGTTTATATACGCAAAAGCGGAAGCGGCTGAATTATTGTTAATGACAGACCACTGCATCGTTGTCTGAATGGATAGAACCTTCCGTTCGCTAATTGTTTTTCCCCAAAGCTCTAAGACACGATAATTGGGAATATTTCCAGAAAAGTAATATTTTTTGTCAACAGTTTTTTTGTTCCAATCTCGGGCCATGTTTCCCGAGCTCACTGACCTTGAAGGTAGGACCCGGAACCACAGGACCCAGCTGCATCCGTAAACAGCTTTAGCCAACTGAAGACCTAGAGTTCGGCTAACAATAAGCCTTACCATGAAATTTTCCAGGGAAAAATCCCAAACCCGCAGGTCTGCTCTGTGGTTTCTATTGAGGCGCATAAAATGATGCGGGTGAGTGACAGGGTTATGGATGCCATAGCTAATTTTCTATAAAAAATTCGAAACCCATGGATACCCCGGCACGGCAAAGTTTAGTTTTCCTAGAAGGATTGTATTTTGCCTTAAGGGACAACTTCTTTGCCCCCAAGCGGATATCTAACTCACACTCAGCATATCATTAGTTTTTTCTGGGGGAGGGTCTAGACATCTGGCAATCGAATCAATTTCGATCCCAGAAAATTATATCCTGGAACTGGGACCCACTTTTTAATTTCCGATATAGGCACCACCGAAACGTTTAAAAAACTCTTTATTATTACCCGTCTCTATGCCTGATGACCCCTTCCAGGATGAACTAAGCTTCAAAATAGCTGCACACAACGAGCAAGCCCACTGGGAGACCAGCGATCAATGTATATCTTACCCTCGAATGAAACACCACAAGAGGTTAAGGGATTTGCCTATGAATCGGGGAAGAAAGCCTAAATGCCGCTTCTTATGTCAATTTTGCCCATAAGGGCTCCAGAACCGCATTTTTTAACTAATGCTAGAGCATCATCAAAAGAAGCATATGTGCACCTGACTCTAAATTCTTCATCAATTCCTTCATAGTACCACGACCCCCCCTTGGGTGTGACAAATGGTGGATTAGCCGGTATTTGCCGCTTCTTTCTTAGGCACCACACCCAATGGTGAGAGTGCAACGGAAAAATTGGGGGACACTCAAAGGGGGCCTGCCATCCGAACCTAATTCTATTTCTTTATTTAATTTTTTCCAAACCACCTCTGGAAAGTCCCTCGCTGATTTTAAGTTCCTCTCAGTTGATAAGGTTGGACAAATTTTTTGTTGGAATTTCAAAACCCTGTTAAAACCCTCCATCAGTAGTAAGCCTTTCTTTGGCTGGGTATTGAAAAGCCAGGGGACCATTTTATCGAGTAGTATCACTGGCGTTCCTCCCTTTTTCCAGCTGACTCGCTTCCCCTCCCCGGCCCACCTCTGCTTTTTTGAAACATATGTTGAAAGAGTGTCCTGCTCCCTCCATCACTGAACATTCATGTCTGAAGCGACACGCCACAATCCAAACTTGCACTGTGCCTCGTTAAGGCCAGCAAACCCCTTTTTTTTTCCACTTCCCGACGAGGAAACTGTTTGTCCCCCGCCGGAGGCTCCCAGAAAGGGCTGTTGTCCGTATTGTACCTGTTCTGGGTCGAGCGCTTGTCATTATGCGCATCCAAAGACCTATATCTTTGGTTCCCACTGTAAGACGAACGCACCGCCATACGCTGGCGGAACTGTTCGTCATACCTTAAAGGAGAACTAACACCCAATTTTTATATTCCAGAATCTGAAAACAACCCCCCTACAAACACCAATAAGCTATATAAAATCCCACTTCAGTAAATGTATTAAAGTAAATGTAGCCTGTTTAAGGAGGATGAAGTATCTGTGTGTATGTGCAGTATCAGACCACACCTCATGACCTCGTCAATCTTCCTTGCGTTATCTGTCCTGTAAAAGGATTGGCTAGAGATCATTAATGGGGTGTACCAACTGTAACAAGTTTTGCTGCCATAGTCAAGGACTGAGCATGTGCAGAACATAATGTCGTTGACCAAACTGTGTGATACTAGAATGCTGAGAATAAAGCCACAAACCATATGTTATTTAGGTAATTTCCCAGCGCCTGTATCAAAATGAGAGGTTAAGACGCAGATTACTGTTTTATATCAAGGTGTCATGACCTCTGTGTTCAGTTTTGTTCTGTGGCTTTAGTTGCCCTTTAAGCAAGCAACCCCGCCAAATACTCGATATGCCTCCCATATCGCCATCAAGGTAGCAAAAAAGGCCGAGCCATGCTTCTGGCTTTCTTTCCCCAATCACACTTCCTAACATTGAAAAGCCGTAGCCAGTTCCCGAGGTTTCTGGGTATAAGCCTGAAACGCCGCCGGTCATCGTCCTCCTCCTTTCGATGTTCCTTCCCCTTTCCCATTACTCTATATTAAATCTCTCTAACGGCAATAAAGTGAAAATATAATATACTCGCGGCTCCAAATGCGCTCTTTCAAATCTAGTTTCAGGTGAGCCCCTAGTGGACCCCTAAAACAGACGCACGATGTCTACCTCTCGCTGATCAGAAACCCTACTTGCTATTTCCTCCGCTGCCAAACCTGACTCCGATGCCACTGACAAGTCCCTGCTATTGGGAGCCATGCTTCCCATGGCCCTCCTAGGACTAACATTTGTGCCCCGAGCCCACTTACCGCAGTGATAATTATTGGGAACTGATCCTCCACGCTCCCTACCGTCACTCTCACCGGCTTCCACTGGGGGGTAACCATGTCTAACCTCTCCTGCCCAATCCCTTTGACTTTTTGACCTATGTTCCCAACTCCCTAAAAAATTTTTAAACCTTCAATAAAAGAACAACCTGTTGTTGTCTGGTTTGTAAGGCCTCTGTTGTAAACGTACAGTCCCCCACATTGTCTAAAACGCACATTGACCTCACCTGCTTGTGGCCCCACTGCCGCTTGCAAGGGGGTTGCCTGTGAATGTTGCATCGCCGCTGCACTTCTGCCGGTTGTTTGCCGTTCCCACGGTTGGTCCTCCACCTCTGCTGAAATCTCCCTGTTGTCTGGCATTAATACTGCAGCAAACTTGTGCCCAAGCAGATGAAGGTTGTAGTGTCTTGCTGTAAGCTCGATCTGTCACCCCGCATCGCTGTTTTCCGAAACTTGCGGGATCGTCACCGTTTCAACTGTGGGAAAACTAAAATTTTGGGTGTCATTTTCCTGCTCCCCCTCCCCCCCCCTTGCCGCTGTCTTCGGTAATTGACATCTCTGTGGAATGTCCCACTGTTCCCCTTGGCTAAATATCACCTCAGGGGAACTCCTGAAAAAGCTCTGGAGCGCCAATTGGCCCTCCTTGCTGTTCCCTGTAAGGCTCTGTCAGCACTCGTTTTTCCTGGGAGGAGTGAGTCTGTTGTGCTCCCACCCACTAGCCCTGTTAAGGCTGCGCTTCTCATCCTGGGAAGTCCCTGAGGCCTTACCTCGCCGTCCTCTTCTTCCTGTTCCCATTCCCCCTATGTGCTGTCTCGTGGTGGGAGAGGCCCTACCGGCCCGCATGTGTGTGGAGGCCCCGCCCGACCCGGCCTCTCTCTCTGTGCCTGCTACGCCCACCCTCGACGTGCTTTCGTTACCCCTGCTGCCTGTACCCTCTCACTATGGATGGGACTGACCCCCACGACGCCTCTGCCTGCTGGGCCCTTCCTCAACCATAGACAGGGCTAGGATTAAAGTGAATAAAGCAATATCAGCGTTCGCTAGAATGAAGGATGGCTTGGCGGTGAGGCATATCGCGTTGGAAAGGAGCAAGGAATTTTTCAGGAGGGATGGAGTTCATCTAAACGATATGGGTTTAGATCTGTTAATGCTAGGCTTACAGGAAGCACTAGAGGTGGCTGTTGTAGTATGGAGGGCAGAGGGTGCCTAAGGTATCAGGCTCCCGCTGCATGGCGGTTGCTGGCGGGGGAAAAAGATGGAGAGTTAAGAGGGGGTTACTCTCTAAGGGGGTGGGCCCCTGGGAGTCAATTTGGTGGAGCCTGTGGCCCTCACGTAACCATGGAGTCGGAGCCTAGCGGCAAGTGGAGTGTACGGCTACAAGGAAAATAATATTTCCCATCACCGCCAGTGAACCAAATGGCTGGTTAATGTAATGTTTTGTTTTGTTAAAGATGAATTTATTATGCAATATATATATTTATATGTTTATGAATTTGGTGTCAAATAAAGCTGTGGCCAAAAAATTTTATTTCCATTGGAATTACATTGGTGTAGCCTCAGTTATTTATAGATAAGAATTGTTGTAAGGGGGGTTTTAATTTGTTTTAAGATAGGAGTGCAGTCTCTCACCCTGCCTTAGTCATGGATTTATATTTTATTTTCCCCAGGACAGCTGGACTCCTATCTAGATTCATAAGAGCGCCATGTTTTCACTCAGGTAACATTTTCTTCTCGTTTAACAGACTTTTTTTGAGGCAATTGACAAAACACTACACAGAGATTCAATATGAGTTCTTATCGTTAAAAATGGTGCAAATTTTGCCCCAACTAATCAGATGTTATCTTTCAAATAGGATCTGATTGGTTGGGCCAAAATTAGCACCATTTTTAACGATAAGAACTTTTATTGAATCTCCCTGATAGAGTTTAACGGACGCTAAACATCAAAAATATACAGCAAGGCTAACTCTGAAAATTGTATCCGTGAGATACAAGGCAGGTCCATTGACTGCTTTCCTTTCCCCTACATTAGGGGGTGACAGTGTAACCAGTTGGAAGATTAGTTAATATCAGTGAGATCCAAGGCAGGCTCATTAACTGCTTTCCTCCTCCATACATTAGGAGGTGCAGTGTAACCAAATAGAAGATTAGTTACTATCAGTGGGGTACAATGCAGGTTTATTCACTGATGTCCTTTCCCCTACATTAGGAGGTGACAGTGTGACCAGTTGGTAGATTAGTTACTATCCGTGAGATACAAGGCAGGTCCATTCACTGCTTTCCTTCTCTCTACATTAGGAGGTGACAGTGTATCCAGTTGAAAGATAACTTTGTTTATTTTTTGATCCCTTGGCAGGTCCACCTTAACCAGGGCTGGCTGCTCTGATTTAGGAAATACATTTAATAGATAAATTCAGGGCAATGCACCAACTGAGTGGGCCGCTCCTGTTTTGGAGTTTAAGTCACGCTAACTGATGTTATATCATAGATAGATACCCCTGAAAGTAACCTTCCATTTGTGTGTTTGTTAAGACTCATTAAGCTTTAATTCTTCATAATCACACAGGGCCTGTCTGTGAGTCCTCTAAGCAAAACACTTCAGGGTTATTCAATAAAAGTTCTCATCATTAAAAATGGTGCTAATTTTGCCCCGACCAATCAGATATTATTTAATATTTGAAAGCTAACATCTGATTGATTGGGGCAAAATTAGCAACATTTTTAATGATAAGCGGGGAGATTCGATAATGTCCGGCACGTTACTTACCTTTGTATGATCCCGCAATACAATACAAGACATAAACAAGTTTCATCTGATATTGCATTGTTGGATCGCGTAAAGGTAACAGGGATGTTTTAAGGCATAGGCCACCTAAGCAAAGTGCTAGGGTGCCTACTGCCTATGTTAAACCAGAGCTCAAAGTGTTCTCCCTAGCATCTCCCTGTCAGCTTTTACTTGCTGTGTTAGAACTGCTCTCCTTGTTCTGCTGTAATTTGTAACATTGTAGTGAGTAGAGAGCCTGAACTCAGAAACCTCTACTTGGAAACAATGTTACAAATGAACTGAAGGTGGAGGAAGGAGGGGGGAGGATGAGCTCAGTTAAATGAACTGAGTAGAACAATTTTTAAATGGCAGGTAAAAGCTGCTGCAGACTTATAACAGTGACCCCTGTGACTAGCAGCCATGAGATCCCTATCCCTGCCTCTTTCTTCCTTCCATCCAACTCTCCAATTAGAACTAAAGGTGGCCATACGTATGAACGATAATGGGTAAATCCCATCGTTCACTTTACTTTATTAAAGGGACCCAATACGATCGTAACGTGTGTGGCCGCACAACCGTCCGATCCCCATACCGCTTATGAGGATCGGTCGGTGCCATATGTGCAGGTTCCCTTCTTCAATGTGCCGACAGATACCAATGTGATCTGTCAGCACATTGCGATGGAAATCGCAAGTGTATGGCCGCCTTTAGAGTAGGTGAGGAGTGAACAATTCAATGTAGGAGACATGGAAAGCAGGTACATACTGTATATTATGTCAATGCTGGCAGCTGAAAGGGTTAAAGGTCTCTGCTGGCACTGAAGAGTTAATAGCAATACACTGGGAAAGTGCTGGCACTGAAATTATTAGTAAGAAACTCTGCTGGCACTGAAAGTGGTAATCACAATATTCTGGGGAAGTCTGCTGGCACTGAAGGGTTAATGTCAATACTCTGGGAAAGTGCTGGCACTGAAAGTGGTAATCACAATATTCTGGGGAAGTCTGCTGGCACTGAAGGGTCAATGTCAATACTCTGGGAAAGTGCTGGCACTGAAAGTGTTGAGTCCAATACTCTTGGAGGGCTAGGCCACACTACTGCAATTTTAAGCGCAATGGGATTGTGATCTGATCACACTAGGTCACCAAGATGGCTAGAAACATCCCTGAAAGGTAAGATGCGCCGGACCTTATGCAGAACCACATTAAGTTTCACGTTAGCCGCAGAAGTAGCGCTAAACTCAACGAAAGTGGTTAATCTTCGCTAGCACAGTGCTATTTCCAAAAACATTTAAAGAAAAGGCGCTGTGCCCTAAAATCCGTTTAAAACCCAACTTAATAATTTGCGCAACGGAATTCACAGGAACTTTCGTGTTCCTGCGATTTCCCTTTTAGTGAAAATCGCAGGCACAATCGCGAACGAAAACGTGTGCGCAAACGCGCGAAAAACGCGCTAGTGTGGCCCAGTCCTAACCCAATATTATTTTGGGTTATTGTGGGTTTTAGAAGGATTTTGGCCATATTGAATCTCCCCCAAGAACTTTTATTGAATCTCCCTATAGTGTTCATTTCAACCCTTGGATTGGGGCCCAATGCAAACAAGCTGCCAATATGACTTCAAATATGCTAATGACATCGGTTCATAACACGTTAAAAAAAAAACAACAAAACCTTTAAGAATGGTTTTATGTGACTACAGAGATAATGAACAGCACAATAAATCCACTGTATTGTAGAACACTCCAGAGAAAGCTACAGCTCTATGTACCACAATAATAAAAACCAGACACGCACAACTATGTCTCTGGAGAAGGATAATCACATGACAATAGTTTCATTTCAGAAACAAAACAAACATGACCAATTGTTGTGATACCCTATTTTTTACGTGTATTATCCATTCATACTGTTTCTAGGTGTCTATCAACATAACAATGGCTCCCTTATATAGAACAGAAATGCAAATTGTATTAAACAGGCGGACAGATCAGAGCTTTAAAATGTGCTGCAGAAGGAGTATTGAACCAAAACACAATAAAGCAAATTGCAATTATCAGTGTGGTATTAATTATCACGGAATAAACAGACCGCTATGGCTTTGATTGTAATTATTAGCAAATTTGTATTCAAAGCGAATATATTAGTCAACAGAAATACAACAGACTCTAGGAGAGTATTTTATGTAATATCTATTGGGCATAAATATTGCTTTGTTTTCATGTTTTTGGAATTTTAAGGGGGCAAAACAAGAAAGTTATAGCTCTGATTAATGTAAGTAAGACACACACGGGGCTGTAGACGTAGAAAAATTAAAGGGATTTTCATGGTGTCTCCATAATAATACATCAGCACACTTAAGGTTCATACACACGTGCGATTGCGGGTGCTGACACGCGACGCACAATGTGTATACATGGCTGATAATCATGGTGTGTATGGGCACTTTGTCCGACAAAATTCCCTTTTGGTCAAGTCTCGTTGAAGTTCCAACAGGTGAATCAGGCAACGAGCCCTGACCAAATGGCTGTTTTGGGGACAACAATGTGCCCATGCAAGGCATGATTATCAGGTTGAAACAGCCGTGCATATATATCTCTACAATGCGTTTCACTTAAACAGCTTGATCTACCTAATGAAGCTGTTTAAGTGAAATGCATTGTGGAGATAATATTGTTCTGAGTTTGTGTGCTGTTACAGACCTAATTGTATCTGGAAGGCTGTGAACTAGTGAAAACACTCCCAATAACTTTCAGTTTAGTCTGACACTCCTATGCTTTTTCCAGGCTAAGAGGTAAGTCTCGTGAGCAACCACTGGGAAACTTTGACAAGCTACGGACCTATTCGGCTACCTTCAGATCACCCGAGAACAGTTCTCAACACCACGTGTTAGCTCGGCGTCCGACTCAACGCCCACTACCTGGTCAGGTGAAGACCCGGGACTTTCCCTGATGGAGGTTGTGGTTGGGTTCGTGATTATTGGGGAATACTTAATGAGAACTATACTCTAAAAATTAACTTTTTAAAAATGGAATGTACCTGGGGCAGGGAGGTAGTCACAATATATTTATTTGTTGAGGAGCTACAGCACATCCAGTTTTTATTTGCCAGGTTAAGCTGGGTACACACAGTAACGATAAAGCCCCAATACCGTCGGATCCAATGGCTTTATCGTTATGTGTGTACCTTCGTTTCTGTACGAGTGTGCGGCCGCTGAACGATCATGTTGGCCGAACACTCATTTGGGAATGAGCGAAAATTTCCATTGTTCTCTTTAGACGAGTCTAGCGTTCTCCCTATGATCCAGTCTGTCATCATTCAGAAATCTGTTAAATTGTGACTGTTTGATTGCTCCATTCTAGTCACCCACGAGTGACATCTATCTACTGATTATGGACAAGGAATCGCATATTGGAGCGGGGCCTCTATAGAAAGACTTATGTTACCTATCCTTTATTATTCCCTTGTGAGAGAAGGGTCACAGCATATCTACTACTGTAAATGTATGAAACCAGTCATTCATATTGGTGCCATTTTCCCTGCCTTTCAGATCTGTGTCTTTTAAATACAATTATCAAGCTTGATATTTTATGTTTTCATGATGTTTGTTATTAGGTGGCTGCAGGGGCACTTCTAGGGTTTTTGCCACCTGAGTCATTCTTTGTAAAAAGCTTCTTCCCATCTGTATTAGGCAGTGTGTTATGAGCTCCACCACTGTCGCAGTGAGGTGGGCATCGCTTCTGTTTGTGCCTATCTTTCGGTAATAGTCATGGCTAAACTCTTGGTAAATTCAAACTACAAGGGGGTGGGGGCACAAATAGGCAAATAAAGATAGATAGATAGATGGATGATGGATGATAGATAGATAGATAGATAGATATGGATATATAATCCCATAGATATATAGGATGATAAAAAGCAGATAACCAGGAAGCTGGTTGATAACAGTCAAAGGGACAGTTGAATAACTGTGAAAGAAACACTGGTGGATAATTAGGAAAGAAAAAGGCAATTGTAATAGAAATGCCACCCACAAAGATAAAAACAATATAAGTGCCCCACACAGCGTGGGCAGTTTTTGTACAGCTTGGAAAAGGGCAGTTTTCATTTTATTTATTAATTTATTTTAAGTGTATTACTTTAAGATTTTCTTAATTTTTTATAGTAAACTGACAGCTTACTATAGCAGGTACTGGACTGCGATCTGAATGGAGATCGCAGTTCAGTACTTTATATTGGACCACCAGTAAAGTTCTATTTGTGAATGGATCTCTTTGATTTATATATTTACAAATGGGTGTTTGTACAATACCATGCAGAAGCAGACTATGTGTGAATATGAATATTTTATAATTACCATCTCGATCGTAATGTACGGTAAATTTACAATCGCTGTGACATTTGTTAATGGTGCGTTACCACAAAATAGTGATACCGCACCTTTATAAATATGGCCCTTAGTGTATTGAATGACAATAGCTTGCCTAAGGTTGAAAGTTAGCAGTACAGTTCCTAGACATTGCAAATAATCAAAAACACTTAAAAGCCCTGCACAACTGTGTAAGAACTTGTATGGGGTGTGTGTGTTTATAACTATGCCTTTGCGTTTGTGTGATCATAGAAATTATTAGACAAATTACAGTTTCTGTTTTTCCTTTTGATTTAATTAAGTGACCCGAGTAAATGAAAGTGTTTAGTGTTTAATATTTTTTGTAATATTTAATTGAACTGCTTCATGATTTGATTATCCTGATCATTTTTGTGACCTAGATATTAGGACACAAGGGAGATAAAGGTCAGTCTATGCTAGTAATCCAGCATGAACTCCACCAATTACCGGAACAGAAATTAAATGTTTTTATGAATAGAAAGTCATATTAAACATTCCACCAATGGTCATGTCTACCCAAATCTGAAGTTTTTTTTTTTTAATCAAGCTCTTTTAGTGTGTAGGAGTAGTGTGCTACATTCATTATTGGAAATCTGACTTTTACTGCATTGAACTAGTTTGTTCATGTGTTTTATTTAAACTTGTTATACAGTAATGAACAATCAGAAGATTTCTTACACTAGTTGATGGAGGACCAGAGGGCCAGGAAGAGCAAGGACATTCCAGTCACACACATACACTTATCAAGACCTTACTTCAGTGATGGCGAACCCAAACTGCACCCCAAAACCCACTTATTTATTGCATAGTGCCAACACGATAATTGAACCTGAATACTGAGGCTTTACTTCAGAAAAAACAACTCAAACAGATAAGACAGATAAACAGGCAGATACAGTAGATATAATCGATTACAGATTACCTATTAACATCTACATTACATTTGCGATCCAAAACAGTGACCAGTAACCCCTACATTATCAGACAAACGTTTGAGATCTAAAACAGTGGCTCAAGCAGAGCTTAACTTAAAGGACAAAAAAGTTTAACCCACTACAGACTCTACTGTGTAGTGTTAAAAAAATTCTTACCTCTGCTCCTTATGGTTCTCCTGCAGTGCCTTTCCAAAGTTCCAGAAAGTGAAGAGTAGGAGCTGTGTGTCATCCAGTTCTGCATGCGCAGGGAATTCCCCCATCCCTTCCCCCCACCCTCCGGATTATTTCACTGCTGACTTGTTCTCTACCATTAAATTTTTTCCCCATAGTGTAGGGTAAAGTGCAAAAAGTAGCAAAGTTTTGGCGCCTGTAAATCGTTTTTTTATTAATGAATTGTGTCTTATCTTTTTTTGTAATTTTCTGAGTTAAGGTTTTTTTTATTCTTAGTGATATTTATTCAGTAGTGTGTAATATTTATTGCTCTCTTGATCTTCCTATATATATTCTACATGATGGACACTTGACGGATAATCACCTTATGGGTGGTACTATTTAGCTATTTTAAACTCTGTTGTTGAGTAATTGCTAAGTGAATTCTATTTTTTATACATTTTTTCTTTATAGTTGTTTATTGTATTTTAATATTAACTTGCATATATATTATTGGCATATTGGATTCTGTCTCTGGCACTTGTAGCCTTTTACTCCCTTTTTTAGATTTTCTATTAATATTTATAATCTTAAGACTTTGACACTTTCCTGATTGGGCACTTTAATCTTATGGGACCATTATTGGGGTTTAATAAATGGCTTTAATGTTCCCACAAGATTTATAGCACCTGTCTGCTGTTTTAGCCTTCTATGCATGACAATAGCTTTGGTGTTTGAATAGGGTGTGTCTAGAATGTTGCCACTTCAGCACTTGGATATCTCCATTCTTATATGCTTCCCCATTATGTAGGTTTCAGCTATGGGACAGCTCCTTCAAACTCTGGTATGTAATTAGAGTTGTGAAGGTTTATTTATTAATCTGGGGGTGTATATGGTGTAGCTGTGCACCTAAGGGTAAGGAGAAGGGATGTTACCTTTATCTTTGTTGTTTGCAGTTGTGATGTCACTTCCTGATGGTGGCATAAGCAATGGCCGAAGTTTGTAGTGAACACTAATTAAAGACCATTTGTTATTAGAGTGCTCTGTGGATTTTATGAACTGTTGAATTATCTTGTAGCAGTGGAATAGGGTGAGCAGCAGTACACCGGACTTTTTATATTATATATATATATATATATATATATATATATATATATTATTATGAAGAACATATTTCTGCTACTAAAGGGTTGAAAGTTGATTTTAAATATTAAAATGAAGAAGTGTGCAAATCAACTTTCAACCCTTTAGTAGCAGAAATAAAATCAACTTTCAACCCTTTAGTAGCAGAAATAGGTTCTTCATAATAAATCCTACTTTACCATCTGCCTGTCTACTTTTATGTTCTTCATAATAAATCCTACTTTACCATCTGCCTGTCTACTTTTATTTATAGGTAAAGGTTAAAGTTTATGTAGAATATAACCAACCACACATACCTATCTAACCAATCCATGTCTAGTCTGTGTGTGATTCACACGAGATTTTTATAAAATTAGGATTTCGTTTTAGATGCCTCATCAGTAGACTCCAATGCATCAATAGTGGTACCACATTTTCTAGAATTGTAGTGAAAAATACATTTTAAATGGCATGTATCAATTTTATACATTATAACATTTTTTTTTATTCTAAAATGACATGGATATGATGCATGCACTATAAAAAGTTTATCCCTGTGAGGTACCAATATTTAATTCAATGTGTTTAAAATAAACTATTTATATAATACATAAAAATCATACAAACAAATACAGCTAATACTGTTCCATTAAGGTTATCTACAAAAAGATACACATACAGATGGCGGTCATGACAAATTATACTACCTCAGAAACACATTACTGATCTGAGCACTTACGACCCCACAAACATATATGAAAAACATCCAGAAGATTTGCATATTTACAGTTATGAAAATGTACGTTTCTTGATATGCATCCTTTAGTAAATAAGGTACCCCAACAGATAAACGACAGCTATTGAAAAAGCCATAGTTTAGTAAATTCAATTTCTTTTAAGCCTCCTCTTCTATAATGTTGTCCTCTACTTCAACTGGTCACCTATTTTTGTTGGCCAGAGGATGTTGCATGGCATCAAAATGTTGTACACCTAGAGACGCACAAAACAGAGCTCCTCCCATTGCAGAATAAAGCAGCACATGTGCATATGCAGACTTACAAATTTCCTTTAGCAGCAGAAGTTAGGATTTTTAATTTAAAAAATTAGAATTGTTAAATTCTCTCAATAGTGTGTAAATCTGGTAATTGTTAAGATGTCCACTTTTTAAACAGAGGTTAATAGAGCAGGAAATAAACTAGACTGTGAAAGTTTAACTTTGAATTTGGCCTAAAAAGGCCCCATTTCTGTAAGGAATTGGTTTGTCCGTGTGCTGCTGGTTTTAAACTCAATCTTGCTATGACAATGAAAAAGGGCATTTAAATTACATAATTCATTCTGAATAAAACACAGGTGCCTAAACTGTCCAACATGAGGAAATATGTCACTGCCCTGTAAAGCTTACAATCAAGTGTGTATGGTTGCATGAAAATGGAGGGTGTTTGGGTTATCAGCAGTTATGTTATTGTATGTATAGGTATGATTGCCTTGGAAACGGAAGAGGGCAGTGGGTGTAGAGGTGTTATCAGTAGGTGTATGTACCTGTGTCTGTGTAGGGTGTGTGTGTCTGGGGGTGTATTTTTTGCATCTACGAATATAAAACTACATTTTAAACTTTATTTTGAGTAATTACAAAAGGTTTTATTACTGGGCTTTTACTTTGTAATTGGTATGACTTATTTTGTTTGTGTATTTGTGTCAAAGAGACATTGTGAGTGATTACAAACTTCAGAATGTTCCTGTTTGCAGGTTCCATTCATTAAAGTCTGTGCAATACACAAAAAGATGGTAGGGCACCAGCTATATAAACTACAACACAAAATAAACCTTTAGTCTATGCACAAAAAAGTCTGTAAATTCAAAGATAACTTGGAAACATTGCCACAATTCCTAGATGACAGCACACTTAATTTCATGTCTCTAGCTCTAAGACATTCGGAGAAGAGGGTGGGAAAAAGACACAGAAGACACAAACTACAGCAATTTGGCCTCTTTGAAGCCAAATTAATAACAAAGAAAGGGGAACTGGTCTCCTTGCAAAGGCCCTCTATTAAACATGTCACAATAATGCGACATACTGTATGTGCTTGTGGCCATTTATGTGAAAATAAAGAAACCAAGCCTAAATAGAGGTGGGGGGGTTCGACACCAACTGTCTGCCATGTACAATGCTGTTTTAACACCTTACTCTGGGCGTTCCTATAACACCTCTTAGCCACTATGCAATCACACCCTTAACACCTGGCTGTGATATGCTAATTGGGATTTTCCAGGGTACATAATTGCCACAGATTCTTGTACAAGTCATTCTGAATTGAGAAAGCCAGTCGGATGACTAGCGAAACGTCTTCAAGAACTACATTTCAAGTCCAGTTGATCTAATTGAATACAACAGATAGACATACTGTATGCTGCAACACTTCAGATATTAGATTTTGTACAGGTCTGCCTATGTGTGTGTTTAAGGTCTGAATACCTACTAAAAAACGTTTATGCAAAATGAAAAAAATGTCTGCAGCTCCATCAGATGAGTAAAATTGAGAATTTCAGAAAACTTCCAAAAGACCCTGTCTAATTAAAAAGTCTATGGTAATTGTAATGGAGACGAGAGCACTTGCTTTTTCTGCCCCTAAGCCCAGATAATAGTGAACTGCGACCCTGTGCCGCTGCAGTGTCTCTACTGCCAGTTCCCATGCTCCCTCTTTCCCCTCAACCAAGTGCAACTGCTTTGGCAAAGTTGTGCTTGCGTACAAGGATGTGGAGAAGTGCAGGGGAACTGACCAGAGAGACGCTACAGCGGTAAATACTGATATGTGGTCAGAAACAGGAGACAGGAGAATGTTACAATTATCATTTTTAACAAGACCTTTTTCCCCAGTGCTCTGCAAAGGTGTACAAAAACCAGAGCAACCTGCATTGGAGTGATCAGTAATACAGCTTAATAGATCACTGTTGATAAGTGGCATTAAATCCTTATAATATAGGAAAAAGTATAGGAAAAAGTAACATTTTATCTAAATAAGTAAGCACCAAAACAAGATTATAGTTAATGCGCACATTTATACTGTAGCAGCATTCTCCAAGAATGATAGTGACCCCCAGTGGGCAACTTCATACACCTACAGTTGGATAATCTTCACTTACAAACAGCTGCCAAATAAAACATTATGTACACAGTATAGCATTTCCAGCCAAGGTTTTAATCCTCTTTCATTGCTCCCAGAACTATTTTTCAGAATACCTGCTCCTCAATTCAACAAATACATGTCAATATGGGTTTCTTCATAGGGTTTTACATTTCTGTAGGAACTTAAGCTGATTACCGCATATACTCGAGTATAAGCCGACCCGAGTATAAGCCGAGGTACCTATTTTTACCTGAAAAAATAGGAAAACCTGATTGACCCGAGTATAAGCCGAGGGTGCAACTCCCAGCATGTTGTCTCCTTTCTTGCTGACAGTAAGGTAGAGATGACTCTGGATGAACAACCTTCTCCAGTTAGCTGCCTTCTTTCAATAGCCAGGTTGCTAACTTCAGCATCCTGGAATTCGGGTGCCAGATGTCGCCCTGAGTAAGTAGATCCTTCCTAGGGGGAAGATGATACGGACCATCTACCACTAATCTCCTGAGCAGGGGATACCAGGGACGACGTGGCCAATTATGTAACATTGCAATTACCAGCATCCGTGACAGTAGAATTTTCTTCAAGACTTTGGAAATCAACGCTATTGGGGGAAAGACGTAGTCTTCCATCCCGTCCCAGTCTTGGCTCAGAGAATCCACCGCTAAGACTCTCTTGTTCCTATATCTGGAAAAGAAGATCTCTACCTTCTGATTGTTCCCTGTCGCCATCAGGTCTGTCTGTGGACGCCACCACCTTCCCACAAGTCTTCTGAATATCTGATAGTTCAGACTCCACTTGTTCTGATCGGGACAGAAGATCCGCCATCTGGTTGTCTATACCTGTAGAGGGCTGTAATGCTCACCAATCTCTGCAGGGCAAATTACTTAATGGGCTCCAATTCCCTCATCATTGCGGGACCCCTTGTGCCCCCCTGTTTCTTTATATAGAATTGCTGCCGCCTGATTGTCTGTGCGAACACAAAGAGATGTTCCTGTGACTATTGATTGAAAGGCCTGAAGGGCATTGGCTACTGCCCGAAGGTCAATTATGCTTGATGAAAGGCATGCATAGCTCTCTTCCCACCGTCCTTGAGCAGTGTACTGTAGAATGTGTGCTCCCCATCCCACTGCTGAGGCATTTGTATAGAGCTCCAGATTTTGTGGCTCTAGTAACGGTGTTCACTTTTGGAGATTGGACGGCTCCGCCCACCATTGAATGTGTCTTAAATAGTGAGGAAGAGGAATTGCTTGGGACCAGTTTCTGTTGTATTTGTCCCACTTCTTGAGGAAATGATGTATCGGTCTCCTCTCCCAAGTTGCCCACTTTACTAAGCCTATTGTGGAAGACAGAGCCCCCAAGAATTGCATAAATATCTTTTCTGATATTTGCACAAGATCTAGCATCATCCATGTTTGTTGCGTTATATTGTCTATCCTCTTTGGAGGAAGGTAGACCATCACCAGTTTGGTATCTATCCTTGCCCCCTAATAGACTATTGACTGCGTTGGTACCAGCTGACTCTTGATGTAATTGACAATCCATCCATACAATCTCAGCAGATTCAGGGACTGATCTCTGTTGTGTTCCAAAATCTCCCTGGACCTGGCTAAAATTAACAGATTGTCCAGGTATGCGTAGACCTCCACTCCCCTCTCTCTGTCTGGCAATCAGAACTACAAAAACCTTGGTAAAAGTTCTGGGGGAAGTCGCTAGGCCAAAGGGCAGGCACTGGAACTGGAAATATCAGCCTAGTAGCGTAAATCTCAAAAAGTTCTGGTGTTCCTGAGCCACAGGTACATGGAGATACACATCCTTCAGATCGATAGAACACATCCAGTCTCCTGGTGATATTGCTAGACTATATTGCTAGTACTCTCTGAAATCTTGAATTTGCTGCATCTTATGTATGTGTTCAGCCTTCTCAAATCCAAGACTGGCCGGAAGTCTCTGGTCGCCTTGGTTACCAAAAACAAAGGGGAATAAAATCCTTCTTTCCAAAACTTCTTGGGCGCTTCCACAATGGCCCTCTTAAGAAGCAAATCTTAAACATAATCTTGAAGGGTGACTAACTTCTCTCTTGAAGAAGGAACACTTGTCACACAAAAGAAATCTTTTCTTGTTGTCTGCCGAAAATCCAGTTGATAACCCTTGGTTATGACCTGCTGGACCCAGGAATCCTGAATTAACCCTACCCATACTTCTCTAAATAGTAGAAGTCTTGCCCCCACTGGAGGAGCATGGGTAGGCCTCATCTCATTGCTTTTTGTTCTGCTTCGGAAATCGGGTCGAGGTGGACTTGTTACCACGAAAAAGGCTAAATTGACCCCTCTTCCAAGCTGCTGATCGGTTAAACTCTTTCCCAGATCGATAATCTTAAGCTTCTTCCCATCTTTTGTGATTATATCTCTCATATCTTTTTAGCTGATCCCGAAACTTCCTTTCATTCTGTGGTAGGAATATACTTTTTCCTCCTGATGATTTGGATATTATCTTGTCCAAATCCTTGTTTCTCCTACAAATTGGATCTTACATAATTTATTCTTTGAGGGTGTATCCGCGTTCCATGACTTGAGCCACAAAGCCCTCCTGGCTGCTACAGAAAGAGCCATCTCCCTGGCTGAAAGCTTTAACAGGTTTTCAAATGACTCCAGAGCAAATTCAGCTGCCAGCTTGAATTTTGATAGGGATCAGCCCATTGATTCTCTGCTTGCACCTCCTTTAAGAGACTCATCCAACTTTTCCATCCAAATTGCCACGCTCTTTGATACTGATGTCAATGCCGCCTTACACCCTGTGCCTGATATAATATACATCTTCTTTGGATCTGCTTCTATTCTCCTATAGATTGGGTGATTGAGTGCTGGCACATCATCAATCATTAATGCTGTGCGCTTGGTGGTTCCCCCTTGAGATCGCACACGGCGATCACAGCAGGGAGGACTTTGGCCGGAGAGAGGAGCAGGACTGATGCCGGTAAGTAAGGAGAGTTCAGCGCACGGCACCTCTCCCACCTCCATTCCGGAAACAGACTACACGGAAGGAGGGGGGAGGATCTGTTTCTTCTGTCCGCAAGGAGGGGAACTACCCATTTTGTCAGTACTGCCGGGGATGGGCAGGAAACATATGTTTCAGGACTCAGAAAAAAGGGTTACTTTACAACTTTTACCAAACCACCCCTTTAAAAAAAGGGATAGTTACTAGGCCAAAGCCATTGATGGTGTGCTAGAGTGGCTCTAAATTGGATTGAGCTTTCTACCCAAACTCACTTTGGTTTGTCTGAAACAGACTTACAAACTGCATTCCCTCAGCTCTCTGCATAGCCGAAAGCCGCACCTGTGATTGCCTGACTCGCAGCCAATCACAGGAGTTACTGCTGGTCTGGACCCTGTTTGCAACTTCCGGCAAGCAGGGAGCTGGGAGCAAAAAGCTGAGGGAACGAACACTGTTAAGTCTGTTTCTGGAGCTTTTTAAAAAAATAAAACAAACAACCCCCCCCCCAAAAAAAACATGGCAGTTGGGGGTGGGCTGGGGTACACTACGCTACAGAAAATTTTATGCCCACCCGCAGTTCTGTAAAAAAGTTGGCTGCAGATTGGGTATCACTGATCTAGACTGCTTCTGGTTACATATCCTTAGTTTTTAAAGTATTCGCTTAAAGCTGGATCAAGAAGGGCCCCTGTCTAATGTAAAACTAACATGTTGCATTCTCTAATTGCATTATATACATTCTACACACAGTTTAGGGTCCTGTAGTCCTCTCCAAGCTCAATGTAACTGTCACGAACGCCAGTTCGCTGGGCACGTGATCTGACCAATCAATCGGTACTCGCTGCTAACACTTCAAATTCCTAAGGCTTTGAAGATGCCCACAAACACTCTTGACTGTGCCCACCCCTGTCCTGGCAGCTAAATGGTTAACACTACACCATTCACTCCAGCAACTAACTGGTTAATTAGCATCAGTCCTTCACAAGCAGTCACAGAGTTAATTAGCATTTACACTAGCAAACCATTCCATACAAACACATACCAAATTATCAGAGGCTAACTGAGTTCTTTTAGAGCATCAAAGACTTAACTTATTAAATTTTAGATTTAATATTCCAAAAGGTGGACAGTGCATATAATACAAAAATAAAAGAAAATGGTGTTACAATAAAATGACATACAATAGGTACAACAGTTTTATATAAAATAAGGATAAAAATATTCACAAACCCTACTCACTAGAAGAAGTCCTGTGTCCCGAGGCGAGAAGGAAATATGATCCATACACATTTAGCATGGCCCCTCAGTATGAACAAAGTTATAGGGGCTGCAAGGATTTTTAAGCCCATTGTTGAACCATCCCCCTACTTAGCTATGCATGAGGTTGGAGCAATCAGGAATGTCCAGATTTACGACTTGTCACAATCCTTCATTCCCCCTCAGTTAGGCAGATACCATATAACTTTAGATACTGTATGTACATTGTACTGGGATATAGTTCACATATTGCTCTCCTGTATTAATTATCAATTCCTACAATACCAAACATGACCTGTGTGTAACATATTTCCCAAGATATTAATCACTCCTCTTGGCAAGGAAATAAGGCCTTCATGTTGGGTATAATTTTAATGGGCTTATCTTCCCATTCACAAATATAATATTGGTTTCCGTCTCACATATTACAATACCAAAATACAGTTATTTTACATGTATGGCTGTCCTTAAAGTGACCTATTAAGGTATCCACCAGACCTCTAGCTGTAGAGAATTCCAGATACATGGTTCGGCCCCACATTGACTGGAAAAGAAGATTTGGTTCCATGCTTCAATAACCCTAATATAACACTGGGGATGGATTTCAGCGTGGAATGGCATTTTTATTGGTTCTTTGAAAGAACTAATACCAATAGTCAGCCCATACATGCTAAGTCACTACACACTTTCCTGACCGTAACGAAAAATGTGTTTTTATTAATGCTAAATCTAAAATGAATCTAAGGCAAGCTCTTTCCATTAACAGCCTATATAAATAGCATTTTATGTGTACAATGGAAAAGGGTGTTGGCTGCCTTATTTTTATTATATATTGCAGGTGCATGATTGCCTATTGTAATCCTAATGACATTTTGTGACAGCCAGGAAGTGTTATGTAGGGTTGGTCTTTCCATGTGTGACACAGGACATCGGTAATGGGCACACGTCATTTTGTCTGGACACACCCTGTGGGACATAGCATTTAGGCATTTACAGATTCTCATCATGAATATTAGGCCCAATGAAACAGCTGGTGCTAAATTTAGGTTGTGTAAATGTGAACATTGGTCACTTTGTAGGTCCAAACATGTTGCAGCACCTGCATTATTGTCTCTTTACATTTGCTGAATGATTTTATTGCTTAAAAGCAGTAAGGAAGTGGAGGCCAGGAAATGACGCAGAAATGATGAACATCAAAACTAGTACAGGCAGTCCCTGTAGGTTTGTTCTTGCTATAACTATACTCACTCAAACAACTTACACTATCTGAAACTACAATTTGAGAGAAGTAAAATGTTGGTACTCCCATAGTTATCTGTGCTTGTTTGTCATTACATTATTCATGTTTAGTGTGTTCCTAATTCCCCCACCCTCCCTTACTCACTGCCTACTTGTACTGTCTGCGACACTTGTAATTTCTGCACATCTCCCCCTCCCTCCTTCCTTCTTTTCTCTGCTAAATTTAGCAGAAAGTGTACTAGCAGCCAGCCAAAATGCGTACTGCAGCCCTTCTCCCCTCCCTCTCCCTCCCGATTAGCATTCCCTCCCCCTAGTGTTAATCCCTTTATATGTAACATTCCCCCTGTCGCCCCAACCGCTCTATTTTATTTGAAAGTGCCCCAAACTTTACTTACCTCCCCTCTTTCCTCCGCCGAAATGAACTCCCGACAGCCGCGTCCGTGATTGGCTGCCGCTCAGCCAATCACAGACGCGACTGCCGGTCCCGCCCCCCTGCCCCCCTGCTTGGATTTTCTCGCAAACAGAGGGCCGGCAGCGCGGCGGAGGAAAGAGGGGAGGTAAGTAAAGTTTGGGGCATTTTCTGATAAAATAAATAGAGCGGTTGGGGCTGGGGGGACAGGGGGAGTAACATATAAAAAAATATTTTTAAGGGTGGACATACCCTTTTAAAAAAATTATTTTTTAAATTGAAAGCACGGAGTTGTGCTTTCTTTGATACCAGCGCCAAGTGCACAAACATGCAAGTGGTTTAGGATTTGTCTGCCTCTCCCTTATGCCCATAGCTGTTAAGCCATAGGGCTAGAGAGAGGCTACTTAGGTCGTTTCAGTAGGTAGGCATCAGAAATCTTTCCAAACTTTCCCAGAGAAATGGGCTGGGACATGCAAAGTATCTCATTTATAGCCTGTAGCTAAGGCATGTGTCAAGATGTAATACAGCCTAATGGTATAGAGCAGGAGTGTCGAACTTCTGACCTTTCACATGTTTGAAAACTACAACTCGCAGCATCTTTGTTGGCAGTAAGTTTCTTCTTTATGTCAATTGGCTAATGAATGTATACAGATACAGTGTAATGATATGTAACATGGGTGTTGAACTTTTAACATGTTTATAAACTACAACTCCCAGCATTCCCTGGCTGCACTGAATATTGGGCAACCTGAGACCCTATACAGGATCCAGATTAACACGCTAGGTTCATACTTATTAGTATTTACCACAGCAAGTTCCAAATTTACAGTTGCTATGGTGTCAGGACAGCACAGGATACTGATTTAGCTTAAAAGATTATGGTGAGATACCCCCACCTCTCCCCTAAAGGAGCTAAAAGCTCCCCACAGTGTGTAAAGTGTAAACTAGAGCCCTTGTATAACAAAGTACCTCGCAGACTCATGTTATTAATATATCAATAGTGGGGAAAAAAGAGAAAAACTGTTCATTTCTCTAAGAATGCTGGGTAGTTTCAGAGAAATGCAAAGTCATTTTATCATATACGGACATCACTTCCTGTCTAGCAAACAGAAACTGTATTGTCTTATTTCTTTCTATGAAGAAAATCTGAAGAATTTTTAATTGGCTAAGACTGTCGCGTTTTAGAAAAAGCACATAATTGGGTGTAAAACAGGAACTTCCTTACACTTCCTGTCTTGTCATGTACAATGCCTAAGAGAACTTTTTGATTTGCTAACAGTGTAAGATTAATTTCCTCTTCCTTTTAGTGTCTACATGAAGACCCTTTAGCACTCTTAGAGGTGTAGCTAAACCTACCATTTTGAGTTTTCCATTCAAACTTAGGGGTGTCTAGTAAAGTAAGTATACTTTATTAATTGTATATAATTTGTTTTGTATTTCAGTAGTAAGTAGGTTTGTATAGTGTTATTTGTTTTGGTGATTTTAATTAACTAGTGATAATTACACACCTACATATATACCTTTTCTAAATGTTATATATCCTCACCTAATTAGTTTCTACTAAAAACTCATTGCAATCTCCTTAAAAATATAAATATATTTTTATAATATAAAAGAAAAGGGATATCTATATCAAGACCACGAAGCACTCCGTGGTCTTGCAAACAAGTGGGTTTATTCACATCACTCAAGTGGCAACGTTTTAGTCCCTGGTCCTGAATTTTAAATCAAGCCTAAACCTATCAAGCTTGATAAATGAATCTCAATGAAACTTTATAAAGGTCCTTAGTACAGGACCAAACTGTATTTTTTAATAATAGGAGGTGACTAATTATGTGTTTGGGGAGGAGTTGATCCTTACCTTATAATGAGGTCACTTCCATTTGCTTGGTAGTACCTATGATTGTGCTCAGGGGTTTATTTTCTATGAATAATAAAGGCTTTGATTATTTGTTTTTCCCAAATCGAGCAATGTGATTCCGATTATATCCTGACAAACAAGGTCCGTTGGAACTTCTATGTATATGACCCTTCATTCACTCGAGTTATATGTCCACCCTCAGAATGAAAGTGTTGCATAAGCTAGCCCATACTATACTATTAGGCCGAGTCACTTGTTTGTTGTCTGTGGCGGATATGCAGAATAAAAGTTTGATTTTAAACTACTTGGAGTTGGAGTGACTGATTCGGAGAACCGGTGTGCGCATTCATAACTCCTGCTGAGATTGCTGCCATACTATACTACACTATTCTTACTAGACTTGCCTTTGCGAAAGACGCATCTAACTTTACTTATCTCTGCTGATTTCTGTGAAACCTACATACCCCAATGCAGCAGAGGAGGCTTCTCCTCTGCAGCAGAGGGATTGGCAATCTGCTATTGGTTGAGACAACCCGGTTAAAGATTGTGCTGTTTAAATGGGTAAAGGGGATGCATACAAAGTGGCTACATTTTCACTCTTAAGGTCCATACAGACGTGTGATCGTGGGACCGATCCATGATCCCCGATTGTAGGACGAACAGATGTTTTGGCCAACTATTGCTCAGTGTATGGTTGAAATGGACATTTGGTCGTGTGTCCATAAACTTACCGATACTCGCCTGAAATGTCAGTTTGTACTTCTTGGTGCATCGCGGGGAGGACCCGCATGCGCGTCCAAAGCTTTAGGGTGGATATGCCCTATAATTGTAATTTACCATAAGGAGTTGTCACGCAGTTCTATTGTTTGTAGGTCTCAATCTTCCATCAATGGAGCATTCCACCAATCTCCAGTATACACATACATCCACAGGTAGATGGGGAGAAACCAAAACTTGCACAGGCTATGCTGTGATAACTGTGTTGATTTCACACACAACATATTTTGGTTGTCATGCAACCTTTATCAAGTGCATAAATGTTGCATGATAAACGAAACGTGTGCAACAAAAACCCCATTATTACAAAATAGCCTGTGCAAGTTTTGGTTTCTCCCCATCTACCTGTGGGTTTATCTTTAAAACCTATTGTATAGTTTTAAAAAGTCTTTCTGCAGCTGTGTAAAAATGACTGAAATATATTTGGACAGATTAAATCAGATCGCCTAGGTAGGTATTACATTACACAATAACGGTAAGAATGGATTACGTTTTTACGGTCAGTTAAAGGGCATGTCCACCCCCAAAACTATAATCTGCCCCACTACTGGCCCCATCATGTAGTGTAGTTTAATCCTTACCTCACATCCCAGCTCCATCTGGTTCTCCTGTAGTCCCCCCCAAAGTCCCAAAAACTGCCCACCAGGAGGATAGCAGAGTCCATATAGGACTCTGCCTCCTACCTGGCCTCCGGGAGAAGTTTGGCATGCGTACTGCAGCCCTTCTCCCCCTCCCTCCCGATTAGGATTCCCTCCCCCTAGTGTTAATCCCTTTACATATGTCATGCCCCCTGTCCCCCCAGAAACAACCGCTCTATTTATTTTAATAGAAAGTGCCCCAAACTTTACTTACCTCCCCTTTTTCCTCCACCGCAATGAACTCCCGCCAGCCGCGTCCGTGATTGGTTGCCGCTCAGAGGGCCTGGCAGCGCGGTGGAGGAAAGAGGGGAGGTGAGTAAAGTTTGGGGCATTTTCTAATAAAATAAATAGAGCGGTTGGGGCTGGGGGGACAGGGGGAATGACATATAAAAAAATAATTTCAAGGGTGGACATACCCTTTAAATTAGTGTAGACAGGCTAGTCATACACCTAATCATTTTAAGGCCAACTTTAAAGCCATTAATTTGAAAGCAAACCATAATCCAAAAGTTGCAGTAGCGTCAGAAGGTTCAGGCATATGTGCGCAGAGCCATCGACTGACTTAACAGACAAGCTCCCTGTGTTTTGTTTTTTATTCTGTATTCTTTGGGGCCTAGATATGAATGTTAGGTTGCATAAACATTAGAACTCTCTGTATATTATGATTGGTTTTTCTAGTACTCCCAATATTTTTTTTTTCAGTGATCATGACCAATTCTTACTTTGTTTTTTAATCAGATTTGGAAGTATCGTATGAAAACAAGAACAAGCTGAAAATGTAAAACTGCTGGGCAAACTTTATTTAAAATTGGGGAGCATTGAGACCTCTATTGAAAAAAACTTGTGTGACATGTGGATAAATTACAGACTGACTAAGGTAATAAATTCTATTTGTAGTGATTTCCTTTAGGTCTAGGCCACACTTAAGTGATTTCCACACATTTGCACATGCGATTTTCACACAATATACAAATATATACAGATTTTGGGTAATGCATGTGATCTGCATTTTTTTTTTTTTGCACAATTGCATGGGCAAATCGCAAATGCAATCGCGTGCCATAATGTGTGCAATTCTGGTGCGTTGCAGTGTAGCCTTGCCCTTAATGTTAAAAAGCAGAGACACCGTTGTTTATTAGCAATTATGGAAATAAAGCATCAGGTTGCTTTGCATATGATTCTTTTGAGATGCTTGTGTAATATAAGGAGTTAATGTTTTTAAAGAATGAATGAGCAATTTCCTGTTAAGGAAGTAAATGTAATCTATTTTACAGTGATAGCTGTAAATGTTTACATTTGGTAGGAAGTACTTTGTATCTTTGCATTGAGTTATGATGAAAGAGTCGTATCGGATTCTTTTGAATGTTTAACCCTCTACACTACAAATATTAATTACAGTTGTGTTCAAAATTATTCAACCCCCATTGCTGTAAAGGGTTTTAGGGAATTCAGTGTACATTTGTAATTGTGTTCAGAATGATATCTTACAAGGACTTTTTAAAGAACCAAATGCAACTAAAATGACATTAATTGTTTTTGTAATACAGTATTAAATGTTTTTTTTGTGATTTCTTTATTGACACAATTATTCAACCCCTTAAAGACTACCACTCTTAAGAACAGAGGTTCATTCAAGTGTTTTCGATCAGGTATTGAAAACAATTGTGGATGTCATCGAGCAGCAATCAAGCATAATAAGCACCAATTAGGCAGAATTAAAATGACTGTGATTTACTGGTGTGTTTACAAACAATGGTCTAGGAAGACAAGAGAAGTGGTGATTTCTCTTCACAGGAAGTGCAATGGCTATAAGAAGATTGCAAAGATGTTAAACATACCAAGAGACACCATAGGCCCATGGATCAACGCTATGTTTGGAGGAGGAAGAACAAGGCCTATGAAGAAAAGAACACCTTGCCTACTGTGAAGCATCGTGGGGGGTCAATCATGCTTTAGGGCTGTTTTGCTTCTGCAGGTACAGGGAAGCTTCAGCGTGTGCAAGGTACCATGAATTCTCTTCAGTACCAGGAGATATTGAAAAAAAATGTGATGCAGTCCGTCACAAACCTGAGGCTTGGGAGACGTTGGACCTTTCAACAGGACAATGATCACAAGCATACCTCCAATCCACTAGAGCATGGTTGCAGATTAAAGGCTGGAACATTTTGGAGTGGCCATCGCAGTCACCAGACTTAAATCCAATTGAGAACCTCTGGTGGGACTTAAAGAAAGCAGTTGCAGCGCGCAAGCCTAAGAATGTGACTGAACTGGAGGCTTTTGCCCATGAAGAATGGGCTAAGATACCCATAGATCGCTGCAAGACACTTGTGTCAAGCTATGCTTCACATTTAAAAGCTGTTATAACTGGAAAAGGATGTTGTACTAAGAATGAATGTCACTTGGGGGTTGAATAAAACTGATAATGATGTGAGCACAGAAAATATATTTGTGCTTATTTCATTATAAATGTTATGTTATATTTGTCTGACTTACAAGTGTCTCTTTGATTTAATTGTAAACAAGATGACTGAAATGATCAAAATCAATGTCAAACTGGCCAAAACACTCAATTTCAGTGGGGGTTGAATAATTTTGAACAGAACTGTATGTTGTATTTTTTTAAATTTTTTTTACAAAAAGGCATCTGAATATCATTAAATTGTTTAAATTATGTATTACAGGAAAACCAATTCTAAAGCTTTGTACTTGCCCTTTGGCTTACAATCTCTATATAGTTCAACCTTCTTCCAACCCCATAATAGTTTTGGCTGCATAACAGGTTACAATGTTCTTCTCCCCCTTCCCTCTGCCTCTCAAATGGTTTCTGTCTACTCTCCAAGCTTTCTAAGCTCATTTTGAGCTTGCACATGCTCGAGGAGGCAGCTAGGGGAAAAGCATTGTCATTGGCTGTGAAATCAACTGTCACATCCATGACTGACAGTTGCTAACTGGAGGAACCAGACATTATCTGGCACAATTGTGCCAGATTATCCACCCAGTAGCCAGTGCATTCCTGACATGTGTATCATATTAGCAAGTAAAATAGCTATACATATACCAAGAGTGAATATGGAGAAAAGGCAAGCTGATATTTCAAAATGTCCTTTAGGCTTCTAAGTACAGAAGGCTGGTGTAATTTTAGTGTCAACAGAATTGGATCAGTAAAATATTTGTGGCGAGGAATGGAGAAATAGAATGAGCTCATATTTTGCTGTTTAGCAAAATGTTAGGAACTGAAAGACCTCCAGAAATATTTTCTTTGGCCTAGTCTTCTCTGGAGTAGCAATCTGTAAACACTGCTTTCCTGGGCTTGTGTTCAGAATAACAGTGTCAAATATTGACAAGGAAGAATTTAGGATATTCAGAAGAACCGGCAATACAATTTTTTTTGCTTACATAGTCCTTCCATGAAGTATTTAGATTTGTTAAGCCATGCAGGTTTTATTGAAGAATTACTATATTCTATTACGATTGACTAAACTCTTACATTTTGTTTTTATTGCTCTTAACACGGTGCTTCGTAAGATGGCCATACACTACAAAACTACATTTTGTTAGTTCTGCAACGTTCCGACAACCACCTGCCCCAATCATTATGCCATTGATATTCTGATCTTAATATCGTTTGTAATCACAAACCTGATCCAGCCGGGAAATGATGCAGGAACATTGGCAGGTAAAATTGCTCCTGCATTCGACATTACAATCAATTCGACATTCATTTTAGATCGAATGCTGAACAGTTTTCCCTCTTATCTGTGCGCTTGTGTGAGCGCACACAGGTTAAAGTGGTGTGCATAGAAAAATCTACTGCAATAGATTGCAGAGGAGTGTAGCACAAAATTTCAGTTTTTATTTGCACAATAAATATATTTCTGTTCACACAGACCATTTTAAGTAAGAGGGAACTTTGACGCTGAATCAGTGTAATGCTGTGGTAGTGTACTTGAGGTACTTTTACCATTGCATAGCAGGTACTGTGGAAGCACTCCTTAGGCAAAATTAGCATATAGTAAAATGCTATTGATGTGACTGAGTCATTAAAGGGTATGTCCACCCTTAACAACTTTTAATATAATGTTCTGCTTCGTCCCCCAGCCCCAACCGCAATATTTTTATTGCCAGAAACTTCCCCAAACATTACTTACCTTCCCTCTTTCCTCCACCGCACTACCTGCCCTCTGAGAGGCAGCCAATCATGGACACAGCTGCCGGTAGTTCTGAACGGGGGAGGAAAGAGGGAAGGTAAGTAAAGATTGGTTGGGGGGTTGGTATTGTGGTTGGGGGACGAAGCAGAACAATATATTAAAGTGATTTTGAGCTAGGGAGAGGGAGTCCAAAACAGGAATGGCTGCAGTGCACATGCCAAATTTCTCCTGGAGGAGAGACAGGAGGCAGAGTCTTATATGGACTCTGCTATCCTCCTGCTGGGCAGTTTTTGACACTTTGGAGGGACATTACAGGAGAACCATATGGAACTGGGATGTGAGGTAAGGATTTTTATACACTACATAGTGGGGCCAGTAGTTGGGGGAATTATAGTTTTGGGGGTGGACATGCCCTTTAAAATAAACAAAAATATGATCAATGCACATTCCAGTCCAGTGTTACAGTACCTATGCCAGTGCATTTAAAAAAAAAACCTGTGGTTTTAGTTGTAAATTTATGATTTTAAAAATGTAAAAGCCGACCAACCACCTCAAGGTAACCCCAGAATGGATGGTTGTTATGAACTACCTTGGGCCATTTCTCTGGGCTGCCACACCCCATCCTAGTTGTATTTTATTGGGATAGGTGTCTCTCTAATCTTGCATTAGATTAGTGGAACAAAAGTATTTCCCTCTCACCCATTGAAGAGAGGGGGGAAAGTGTCCTCTAATCCAATGTTAAAAGGGTATCCATACTCCAAAATAGACTGTTTTTTTAAGTTTAATTGAAGAATGGTAGGGAACGGAGCTATGTCTTACCTGCTGCGGCTCCTCTGACTGGTCCAGATGGCAAAGAAGCCAGAGCTGGAGCACGATTAAGGGTAAGTACTCTAGCTTCCCTGTCTGCTCCTGATCATTTAATTGAAGAACGGGAGGTAACACATAGCTCCTTTACCTCCTGTTCCTCAATTAAACTGAAAAAAAAAAATCTATTTAAGGAGTGGAGATACCCTTTAATCCTTGCACACACAATTGTTTTGTAACGATCAGTACCAAATCATTCCAAACAATAATTCTCTTAAAATCTTAATAGAGACAGGCTGCTCACAAGGAGCCAGAGAGCCTTTTTTATGGGGAGGGACCTTTTAGATCTCCATGATTGCTGATGTTGGCAAGGCTGATGGCTGATGACAATCTGGCAAGGCAAAACACTAAATGAGGTCAGAGTACACCTAGATTGTAATCTAAAATGTTAATTATGGTCACATTGGCTGAAGTAAATATAGCCTGTCATGAGACTTTAATATCAAAGGCACAAGACCTCTAATTAAAAGGACGTTAAAAACTCCAGCTGTTGGCACCTTAACTTTTGTTGGAACCTTGCATAACCACCACAAAATTGTGTTGGTAAGGAGCGCATAAAGCTTAGGTGAAAATATAGATATGGATTGAGAATTTTTTTTTGATAAAGCAAAGCTGTAGGCTTTCCATAGTCTTGGTTTAACTGTTATTAAGAAATGTATTTTTCTAAGATCGATATGCTAGCCGTACACTTACTAGACATTTGTTAGATTTGATGTTTAATCACAGAATCTACCAAACATATAAAAACAGACATACCTTCTGTTGTTCCTACAGTACTGCCTATCCTATTTATTTTGCAATGAAATGTTGATTGCAAACTTATCAGGCAAAGTAAAGTTTGACAGATACCGGTATGTGTTATGTTTTGCCAGCATACGGAAGCACTCCTAATTTAGATTTTGCAGTTGCTGGGTATCTCCACCAAAAATATGACTTGCCTTATTTTAGTTTCAGAGGGAGGTAAAGGTATTAATCTGGGATGCTTTGTCAGTAGTGTTATCCCCTTGTTGTCAGTGGTAGCACGGTGGCTCAGTGGTTAGCACTGATGCCGTGAGTTCGATTCCACCCTTGGACACATCTGCAAGGAGTTTGTATTTTCTACCTGTGCTTGTGTGGGTTTCCTCCGGGCACTCCGGTTTCCCCCACAATCATAAATACATACGGATAGGTTGTATGTGTACATAAAGTGATTAGATTGTAAGCTCTTCAGGGCAGGGCCTGATGTGAATTGAGTAAATAATTGTAAAGCTCTATATAAGAAATAAAATACATACAGAATGATAAAACTTCTACTCTGTCTTTACCAGGACATCTGACATGTGTAATGAGGTGATGTTGTTTGGATTGCAAACCCTGTCAGTTTACAATTACATCTGTTAAATGTTTTCACTGAAATGGAAGCAGCTAAAGCATATTGAGCTAACTTTACCTTCCTATAAATGGAAAAAAATTTCAGTGACCCTAGGGATATAAGACAATCATCTGGTTATTTTGGTGAAATATTAGACATAATAACTGTTTATTCTGACCTGACCTGAACCATTTTGAAGGAGTTTGTAATATATATGAAAACACAAGCATGTTTGAAATTATGGAAATATTATTATTGCTTTTTAGGCTAGTGGTGGTGTCAATTACAACCACAGCAGAAATTCTTGCTTGAGGATTTAATCCTTGCAATAATACTCTTTATCTCCCGATGCCTGTAGGGATTAATTCCAATAAAATGTATCCATGCTATAATTTATGCAAATTTAGATATATATGATATATATTAAATATATCATAAATAGTAACATTGTATACGGACAGGTTATTTCATGAAATGTTAGTTATCAAATGAAATACCGCAGTTTAAATGAGAGAATTATCCTTTGTCTGTATTTTTTGGCAGTAATATTGTTGTTTTTAATTTTTGTTATAACATATTACAACTTGACTTCCATTGCTTTTCACCCTGTATCTGTTAAAAACAGATCTTGTTTACTTTTGTGCCAATGTTTATCCTACTATTCCTAATACATAAAAGCACGTCTTAGAATTTCCCTTCTCAATGGGAAATTTAAACCAGAATTTTTTGCTATTCCCCACTATCCGTTCTGCATTTTATCTTGAATGAAAGCTGAACTGCTAACCTAAATGATGTAACTTATTACATCCAAAATTGTGGACAATAATTATTTCAATAAACAGGTGTAAACAGAAATAAACAGCATAGCAATAATGCTGAAAATGCTGTGTTACATTACAAACAAATATAAGGTACTTCATATGTGTAGCTAAAAATATCATGCAGTGATGGCTTGTGGTGTCCAATGACAAACGCACACCAAATCATCCTATTAGTCCTGCTAGGAAATTATTGTAGCAATATTGGACACACTTGGCAACAAACTTGCTGCATTTTAACTAAACCCGTGAATTGAAAGCACCATCAATCATTTTTTTTAAAAGGGTAATTGTGGTCTCCATACAAGTTTACTCTATTTAAAAGAGCTCTCATACTTTTTAAACAAGCCTAATATGATGTATCTAGCTTCTCTTACTCTTAACTTATAGGCTTGTAAAAATTACACATTTAGACAGTCAGGATAAACAAGTTAGTGTGTGACAGTCGCACATGATGTGGTGTGTAAAAATATTGCACCCAATTGCCTGACAGCCACAGCCAGGAAGTAGAGCAGCATTCAGCGCAGAAGCCCTCTGCAACTATATTTGCTCAAAACGGGAGCAGGGGGCAGCACCCAGACGGCAAGGGACAGGTTTAGGTAAGTCACTTCAGGGGAATCTTTGGAACTCATGGATAATGCAAAACCTAGGTATGGGGGGGGGTGTAAACTTTTGTAAGCAAACATTATTTTAGGCTGGACATGCCCTTTAAGGTGCCCATACACTATTTAGCATTAGACAGATTAGACATTCTTCCATAGACAAGTGTCCAATCTAGAACTGCCTAGCCTGTTCTTTTATGCAATCAATTGGAGATCACAAAATGAATGGGACAGATGGATTATCTCAAAATAAAAACCGCATCTTGTTGACTGCAGTCTTTAGACATTCGATAGATTAAGGTGGCCTTTCACTACAAAAGTTTATTGTGATCGATACTTTTATAGACAGATGTACAATGTTAATTGTACGTAGATGTACGACTTTCCTGATCATAATTACGATCCTATTTCACATTATAAGATCAAAACATACAATATTTAGGCTAATCAATGGAAATGTCTACTTGCATGTTGGATTGATCTTAATATCGGCCCAGTGTATGAGCACCTTAACACTGACCGATATTTTTATAGACCGATGTACAATGTTAATTGTTCATAGATGTACCATACATATTGTTCGACATTCAGTCGAACCTCTATTGTGAAGTTACATTTACATTTAAAGGGTCACTATACTCGCTCAACAACTTATCTGAAACTACAATCTGAGAGAAGTAGTATGGTACTATGGAATGGTGGTACTCACATATTTATCTGTGCTTGCTTTTTCATTAAATTATTCATGTTTAGTGAGTACTCCTTATTTAACCCCCCTACCCTCTCTTACTCACTGCCTTCTTGTAATGCCTCCCCATGAACACTGCTCTGCTAACACATTTCTCCCTCCTCCCCCCTGCCTTCTTTTCTCTGCTGATTCTCTTACTGGCAGGCAGGCAAAGATCATCAAAGAGATCAGAAATGGGGAACATATTATTTCTGCTTCTGGGGTGACTTTCACTGTAAATGCTTTGATTTCAAATAATGATTTCTCAGGATCTACAGCTTAGATTTAAAATAAAAAAGCAGTATTTTTTTCTAGCAGTATCTAAAGCTATAATTTTTGAAAATTCTATTTTTTTTTGAGTATAGATGCCCTTTAAATGGAACTTCAGAAAATACTAAGATTTAACTGATCTACTATTTTACAATCCTATATGGCATTATAAGATCGGGAAAACTTAAAATTTTTGGGCCAATCAATGGAAATGTCAAGTTGCATGTGTTATTGATCAGAATATTGGCTCAGTATATGGGCACTTTTAGACATTTCTATATAGACATATCTGTAATCTATCTAATGTCTGCCTAGTGTATGGCCAACTTAACTTTTAGCCCTCTAGATGTTTATAAACTACAACTTTCATCATTCCTTAGATGCAGAATGTGCAGGGAGTTTTAAAACATCTTAAGGGCCGCAGGTTGGACATCACTAATATAGGTGTTTGGTTTTAATAGGATGCCTCACATAAGACCCCCCTTTTGTGACCTCTAATTTTCCCAGTTTATTACATGCATTTGTAACTAGATATTTAATGATAAGTTCTATTCCTTTCTGGCAAATGTATCTGCCACCTCCCTCTTCTCTAAGAGCTTTTTATATGCTTGAGTGCAGAGGAGGCAGCAATCACAACCTTGATTGATTGCATGGAGAGAGGGGCCATCTTAAACTGATGGAATTGGGACAATAAAAATCCTTAAATATTTAGATAATAATGCAAGTAATAAAGCACAAAATAGATCCGTTGGGGGCAGGTAATTGACAATTGAAGAGTGTTTTGTTTTAAAAGGCATGTCCACGCCCAAAACTATAATTCCCCCCCCCCCCCCACTACTGGCCCCACTCTGTAGTGTAATAAAATCCTTACCTTACATCCCAGCTCCAAATGGTCCTCCTGGATTAGCAGAGTCCATATAGGACTCTGCCTCCTGTCTCCACTCCAGGATTTTGTCCTGCGCACTGCAGGCCTCCCCCCCCCCCCCCCCCTCCTCTCCCACCCTCTCCCTCCCATTTTGCAAGCCCTCCCCCTACTATTAAAACCCTTTGCCCATTAGTAGGTTGCCTTCCCCCAGCCCCAACTGCATTATTAAATTTTCCAGAGACTCCGCCAATAGTTACTTACCTTACCTCTTTCCCCTGGCATTCTGAACTGCCAGCAGCCGCGTCCGCGATTGGCTGCCTCTCAGACAATCAGGGACGCAGCTGCCGGTCCTGCCCCCTGCTTGCAGCTCAGTGCAAGCAGAGGGCCGGGATTGTGCTGCGGGGGAAAGAGGTAAGGTAAGTAACTATCGGGGCACTTTCTGGAAAATCTAATGATGCGGTTGAGGCTGGGGGAAGGTGCCCTACCGCATGTAAAAAAAATTTTTAAAGGGTGGACATGCCCTTTAAGGGTAAACATGCCCTTTAATTTTGTGTTAGAAAGGGGTCTTGACCACTGATGAAGTGCTAGGTGGAAACACCACCCTTTATACTGCTGTAACTTTGGATAGAATGTAGCTTGAAACATAATCCTGGCGTCATTTTAGGTAGGAATTTTTAGAGGTTGTCATTTGTCATAGGGTTGATCTGTCTATAGTCGGTGTTGCTGGTGTTTTTACAGGCACTTTAACATTAAAAAACACAAACACACAAAAAAAATTGCTTCAAATATCCTTACCTTGCATCTCTGCTCCTTATGGTTCTCTTGCAGTGTCTGTCCAAAGTTCAGGAAGTTTTTTTATGTTATTTTAATCAGCTTCGGGTTTGCATTAAATTTATTATTTTTACACCATTTATGTGAAGAAACTCTCAAGTCTGCTTTGGTGTAAAAAATAATAGTCCAGATGTATGCATTATTCCCTTCATCGTTTTGTAGCTACAAATGTAAAATTAAATGCAAGTACCGTATATACTCGAGTATAAGCCGACCCGAGTATAAGCCGAGGTACCTATTTTTACCTGAAACAATAGGAAAACCTGATTGACCCGAGTATAAACCGAGGGTGCAACTCCCAGCATACTTTTGTTGCTGGGAGTTGTAGTTTCCAAACATCTATATGGGAATTCTGCTGTTAGGTTAAAAGCCTGCAGTGGAGAGCCCCACCAGTTGCAGTCCTTACCCCAATCACCTCACAGCTACTCTCAGACTCTGAATCCTTACCGGCATCGCAAGCCTGCAGTGGAGAGCCCCACCAGTTGCAGTCCTTACCCCAATCACCTCACAGCTACTCTCAGACTCTGAATCCTTACCGGCATCGCTCAGCACTCCGAATCTGGTTGCCGCACGCTTAGTAAGTACTGTGCATTTGCCAGCTTATGTCAATACTCGGCGCCGAGTAGTGACGTCAGCTGGAAAATCCACAGTGCTAACTATGCGTGCGGCAGCCGGATTCGGAGTGCTGAGTGATGCCGGTAAGGATTCAGAGTCTCAGAGTAGCTGTGAGGTGGTTGGGGTAAGGACTGCAACTGGTGGGGCTCTCCACTGCAGGCTTTTAACTTAACAGCAGAACTTTGAGAGAACTTGACTCGAGTATAAGCCGAGGCAAGGTTTTTAGGTTTATTTTAAAACCTAAAAACCTCGGCTTATACTCGAGTATATACGGTACATGCAATATATGACTCCCTAATCATCTGGAACTGACCCATAACCCATTAAATATTAAACCAAGTGAATTTTTTTTCTCCTTAAAGCTGAGGCCACCCACACTGAACCAGATGGCAACGCATTTCATTTAGGGTCAGGAGGAACCGCTTTTGATCAGCTGTGCCATATACATGCATTTTGCAAAAAGAAATTTCAAAAGAAATTGCAGTTCCCACAAGTGATGCATTTTGATCCAATAAGATATTTAAACAGTATGTGCTCTTGACTTTGGTCAAAGGATTGAAAGCAGCTAGATTGGTGGCAATGTTCCCTCCAATTTTATATCAACTGTGTGCACAGAAATATATTTTCTGTGCGCATATAAAACAATATTTTGTGCACTCGATATCACAGCACTTATATTCCAGCAGATTTTTGTGTGCACACCACTTCAACCTGTGTGCGCAGGCCTGCAGAGTTGTGTATGAGCGCACAGCTTAGAGGGAACACTTATTGGTGGCTAAATTACTCATTTACCCATAGTCGCTAGACAATAATATGGCGTTAACTGGTTCACTATCGGTCGATACCTGAGGAAGGGACATTGTGGTCCCGAAACGTCGTGTGTTGTTCACAATAAATTGTTGATTCTACACATATAGTTCTGCATCGTTTGCATCTTTGTTCTGGGATTATCTGAGCTCGTGGAGTAGAGAGCTGAGGGATAGCACCTATCTATTGTCTGGCAGCAAGCCAACAGCGGTGTGCAGGTGTATATTCACTATCGGTCAGCATGACTCCATGTTAGCGGCTGATATTTGGGTTTCACAAAAGACACCTGCGCATCAGGCGCTCGTAATTCAATATCACGTTTGCTCTGCTTTTATTGCTAATAGCTGGTGTTAAAATCCTGCTGTGAGCAAATCCCTGTTCTGGATTTACCCACAGTCCCAAAAATGCAATATTGAATGTTGTGTTTAAACATTCAACAGGCAAACCTAGCACAAAACTATAAAATTAATCCATTGACTTATTTTCCTCTTGCCATTTAGAATATGAGTAGTAACAAAAAGTTATTGGCTTCTTTTAAGCAATTTATTTTGTTTTCTTGAAAACCGAATTCCAAACATTTACATGTGCATTATTTGGAAATAGGTCCCAGACATCTCTGGTAAATGAGTCATTTTTTATATCTAAAGGTTTTTCTAATATAGCTTCCTTAAACGGGGGGGTGTAGAAATCTGGGAATATCCTATTGGAAAACAAAGAAAAACTGAACATTTTCCACCAATATCTGTTGTATTCAATTAGATTAACTGGACTTGAGGTTTAGTTCTTGAAGACATTTCACTAGTCATCTGACTGGCTTTCTCAATTCAGAATGACTTGCACAAGAATCTGTGGCAATTATGTACCCTGGAAAATCTCAATTAACATATCACAGTGTTAAGGGCGTGATTGGATAGTGGCTAAGAGGTGTTATAGGAACGACCAGAGTAAGGTGTCAAAACAGCATTGTACATGGCAGACAATTGGTGTCGAACCCCCCACTTCTATTTAGGCTTGGTTTCTTTATTTTCACATAAATGGCCTCCTTGACACATCTCTTGAACCAGAGAAATTAAGAAGAATTTTCAAAAAACACTGTATTCCTGTCTATGCAATCACGCCCTTAACACTTGGCTGTGATATGCTAATTGGGATTTTCCAGGGTACATAATTGCCACAGATTCTTGTACAAGTCATTCTGAATTGAGAAAGCCAGTCGGATGACTAGCGAAATGTCTTCAAGAACTAAAGTTCAAGTCCAGTTGATCTAATTGAATACAACAGATATGCCATGACCTGGATGAATGAGAACCTTCACAAGCATTTTCCGCCAATGTTTATATTCCTCAAATCCTTTACATCCTCAACCTTCCCACACAGCTTGAGTTCTTGTTCTGACTGCGTAGATGGAGTTTGTTATAACAACTTCATCTGATGGAATGCTCAGTGTTGTGATACACAAAATCTCTTTTAGTTATTCAGTAGATGATTATAGTAATTCTATAAAACATTAACTTAATTGGTTAAGTTATTAGAAAATACATAACTTTTCCCCAGTTGCCAAGAAAGTGAGAATGGGGTTATTTTTGAAATTGTATTATTGAGTGAGTTTGATCATCTATTTATGTGAGCTTACCAAATGCAAGTCTATCAATTAAAAAACTGTTTCATTCTTTAAAAATATATCCGAGAATTTTAAGTGCATTCTAAAAATTAATTTCTGTTAAACTTTCCTTTTTTTAGTGACCTTTGTCATGCAATCAAGTGATTACAGAGGGGGGTCTCCCCTGTTTCTCCCACCTCACAATGGCAGCAACCTCCGATCTCCAGGTTATATTCCTGGAAGGATTGTTCCGTTGCGTCCACCACCACCTCCAAAGACACAAGCAACAGCCAAATTTAACTCTGCAGGACAAGAAGCACACGCAACGTTTGGATTCGCTGCAGATAATCAGCTTCATCATGCCCAAATTATCCGTAGAAGAAGACACAAAAATACACTCATATGTTTTGCAGCTTCTAGTGTTTCCTTGTTTATTATCCTTGCAATTGTTTTAGGAATATCATCGAAGTATGCACCCGATGGTAAGTCCATCATACACATCTCTGGAGAGAACAGTATTCATGCTATAATGGCCATTTGATGTTTGTAAATTTCTTGAATAAAATCTGTTGGAAATTGCTAATTTTTGCATTACAAATTTTTAAATTTAATTTTGCTACCTAAATGATGATGGTGCAGCTGCTTTGGGGGAAAGATGGCTAGAGGATTGGAGAAGATTTTAAACTAGATATGGGGGGAGGGTATGGATTAGGGAGTAATAAATTGTATCATAATCTAAAATGTATGTTTACAAATGCAAAACGTCTGCTTAGAGAATTAGAGAACTAGAACTTAGTTTTAAAGGGTATCTCCATTGGTAAAATATTTTTTTTTGCAGTCAGTTTTTTTGAAGAACAGGAGGTAAAAGAGCTGTATCTTACCTCCTGTTCTTCAATAAAATGTGCAGGAGCCGGATAAGAAGTTGGAGAACTCACCTAATCTCTCACTATTCTGCCGCGTCCTCTGATGTGTCATAAAGGACTTGCGCAATGCGCATCGCATACTACGTCCATCGGGCTCTGTGCTTAGTGAATTTGGGGGTTCTAGTAGATAACCGACTTGTATAAAAGGTGTTCAGAGAAGGGAAACTAAAATAAAGGGAATGGAGGGGCTTGACTATGCAGGCAGGCTAGACAAGTTAGGGCTGTTTACACTGGAGAAGTGGCGAATGTGCAGGTATATGATTTCTTTATATAAATATATTAATAAGCCATATTATATATTTTCTGGTGAATTGTTCACTATAGGTCATCTCAGAGGCCTTGTGAACATTCTTTTAATATTAGAAGAAAGGAAATTTTATCTTTAGAGGTTTCTTTACAGTGAGAACGGTAAAACTGTGGAACTGTCTTCCAGCAGATGTGGTAATGGCAAGTTCACTGAATAGCTTTAAAAGTGGGATAGATAAGTTCTGTCCATTACTGGTATTAATACATATACAGTAGTTTTAGTTTATCCAGGGAACCTTTCCAATTGCCATTTAGTCCGGAAGGAATACACCCCCCCCCTTTTTTTTTATTCCTTCATTAATGATTAGGGTATGAAGGCTACCATATATACTCAAATATAAGCTGAGGTTTTCAGGCTTTAAAAATAGCCTGAAAAAAGAACCTTGGCTGCGCATCTTCCGCTTGACGTCAATACTCGGCTCCTGCTTCACTTCCCGGCCCCGAGTAGTGACGTCAGGCGGGAGATGCGGACCGAATTTCCCTCTGAGGTGAGCGTCCGGAGACCTTACCTGGAAGGAAGACTGGATTAAAGGCAAGGTACCTTAAGGGGGTACCTTAAGGGGGTTCAGTAATCCCATACAGTAACCCCCAATTCCTTGGCACTCCAGATGTTTGGAAACTACAACTCCCAGCATGCTTTAGTTACTGGGAGTTGTAGTCTCTGGAGTGCCAAGGAATTGGGGGTTACTGTATGGGATTACTGTCCATTTAAAGGGCAACTAATGCCTCAAAACAATACAGAATCAGGAGGATGGTATCTATTGATAAAAATATTAACTTCTGATTCTGTATGGTTTAGAGGCTTTGGTTACCCTTTAAATAGACAGCAGAATTCCCATACAGTAATAGCCATACTGGATTTGCATTTGCAGGGCAGATTCTAGTGTTAAAGGAGGAATATGTTCAGAAATTCAGGAAAGGTGACTGGGAACATGTAGTTTGTTTATGCCTGCTGCATCCTCTCACTTTTTCAGGATAGACATTTCTATCCACACTATCTCTCCACTATTCCCAAGCCACTCCTAAACATTTTTAGTGACTGGGTTTGGAACAGTGCCTCTGTAAAGCTCTGTTTGTGTGCTTACTGCTTCCATAAGGTACATCACTGCAATGATCAGGGACACCACTTCCTTTCTATTTGCTTTTCTTTCCAAGTGAAGTTCCTAAACTTCCTAAAGGGTGTTTTATGATGTCTATGGATCTGGCTACCTAAAACAATGTATATTGCTACTGGAGTTATCTGAATGGCTCCTAATATCAAACACAATTGTTCAGTCCAGTGTAGGTTAAAGTAGCCCCCTCGAAAAAATTAGACCGCAGCTGTCAGACTGCTAATACCTAATAATATGCTTGTGTGTAACAAAATATTTCTGAATTTTAAATGAATATGTTTAAATAACAGAACAATATTTTAGTGTAAATATGACTAACTTTTTTTAACACCTTCCTGTCTACCCTGGAGCCCTTCAGTTCATTAAAATTTTCAACATTGCTTATAAGAAAGGTGTTGATGACTAATTTAGCAGAAGTTAGAATACCGCAGTCTGTACCTCCAGTATCTAGCATATTTATTGATGAAAGGCTAGGTGGAAGTCTATTTTGGGTTTTCAAATATTTTTTTAAAATCTTAGTTTACCAGGATTTTCCGAAACAACATTTTAAAATAAATGTTATATTTCTTGTGGTTTTAAATGCTGCTTTTAACAGATTCTTCTGATTTTAGATGTTTTTGTGGAATGTGCAGCTTGGAAGTATACTAATGGAATTTTAGTCATCTGGACGTTAAAGCTGTTAAATTTGTAGTAAAATCTTTATTTATAGTATAGTATATGCGATAAGGATCTACACGGTTGATTTCCGTGTATGTTTTCCTAAATTAACACGTAATGTACCATATTTATAATCCTTATTATCCTTAATAAAAAAAAGTAATTACAAAAGTAATATCAATTATCACCAGGGTTTACAGATTTTAGTGAAACCCATAGGGACACCTATTAAAATACATGCAGCATGGCTGACAGAATAATTACAATCCGTTTGCAATTGGTGCTCATTAAGTGATTCCTTATCAGATCACCACAGTCCTTTCATAGTATTTAAAACTGTGGACATCTGGGAGACACTTCCAGGCACCGGCCTGTTCAATTTCCATAGTGTAGAACAGGAAGTCTGATTGTGGGGAAAGTGCTGAGTTACAAATTTAAAAAAAAAAAAAATCCCATGGATTTCCCTGACTGTTTACGTCAAAAATAAATTGAACTTTTGAAAATACTTCTGCTTTAGACCAGAAGCAGATGAGCATATTCTCACATGTGTTGATCAATACCATATGAGCATGGACTATTTCCAGTCTTTTTTTTTTCTGGCAATGCTAATTAAGTATTCATCTGTATGTACTGTAATTTGGAGACTAGTTTGGTGGGAAAATGCATTAGGCTAGGTACACACTGGGCGTTATTTTGGTCAGTCAGAAAAAATATCAGCGGTACTTCATTCACCTCTAAACTGAACAAATGGACTATCTAACATGGCGCAAAAAAAATATCTTCCCCTATGTATACCTAGCCTTAGTTTTCAGAAGTTACTCATATATGAGTATATGTTGTACAAACTGGAGTCTGTTTTCCTTTTGATTTTCCTTTAAATTATTTCTAAAATTAAACCTCAGCAGCATATTGCTTTTCTGGGTAAAAGAAAAATTGCATTTTCTCTGATTAAAATGCCTTTCTAGGTGATTCCCAGCAATGTTGACTAAAACTTTCCATAGAGCTAGTTGTGCAGTCCCTTCCCGAAAGCATACCTCCACAATTGAATAGCAATAGAATAATGTGTTCAGTATACATCTGTCTTTAGTAGATACTGTGATTGAGAAAAAAGTTGCAGTGGTACTGTATTGGCAGAGCTGATTTTTTCAGCTTTTTTTTTTCAGAGCCAAAAACAGCTGCAGAAGAGTAAGTTATAATACAGTAGAAACCCCCCGATTCTTAAATAAATCGATCGCCACACACCACACACACCCCTGCAGTGCCCTCTTCTTAACACAACCCCCCCACCCTGACAATATTCCGCCCGACCAACTGCGATATCAGACGGGTTAAATATTGTGAGCAATATTCTTATATGACCTATATTTTTTTGTTTGATAAAAAAAAATGGTGGTTGACTAATTTTAGTTTTTGCACAAAAACCGTCTCAAATGTTGATAAATGTAAGGTGATGCATTTTGGACTTAAAAATCCTTTTGCTGCTTATTCTATAAATTCTCTGTATGTGAAAATATCTTCTCTTCCCAGAGGTTGCATGATACCTCTTCCAGCCTGGATGTGAGCAGTAAATGTTTCCATTGACTTTCTGTCCACTTTGGGAGGGGTAACTTCATATATATTATCATGAGAGAAGGAAGAGATACAGTTCCTAAAGTAAGACAAACCAGAGCATTAAATTACAAATTCATTTGCACAGCCTTCTATGCTCAATACAGTTAAACACAAGTTATTATATCCACAAAATTATTAAGAAGAGATAAATATTTTTTACTGCACCAATAAATGAATTAATCTTGCAAATAAAGCCAAAGTCATTTGACGCTTAGACAATGTATTTAAATAAATATAGGAACAAGAAAACAGTAAAACTAAATCTCACCTAATAATTTAGCCTGTGCCTCAATAGAGGTGGGGAGAACAAGGTTTTATTCATTAATAACCAACAGTTAAGTATTGTGAGTTTGATCTCTTTGTTTGCTGATGATACTACATAGTTCAGGACTATGGGCTCAGAGCAAGATGTCTGCACTTTTCAAAATGATTTAAATAAATTGGGCTAAAAAATGGCAAATGAGGTTTAAATGTTGAAAAACACAACAATTTGCATTTGGACAAAAACAACATAATCGCTAGGTACAGCCTACATGGAATAGGAATTGACAGTGATTGTTGGTAACAGATTTTATGTCATGTAGTATTTGCTAAAGCAAGTAACATACTTTCCTGTATAAGAAGGAGTATAGGAAAGCATAATGTTACTTCTGCAAGGCCCCATATTGAGTATGCAAAGCAATTTTGTCCACAAAAGGGGCACCAGCAAATTAGAAAATAAACTAGAAAAGTGAAGTATAAACTTTGAATTTGGCTTGAAAGACCACATTTTGGAAGGGAATGTGTGTTTGTGCTGCAGATTTTAAAACTCAATAATGGCAATGATGAAGACATTGTTGTTTTTTACTTACCCTTTTAATATATCTGTCACATGAATTAATGGGTAGGCCAGTTGGTGTATGTACTCATGTCAGGTTGGGGGATAAAAGACTTTTTTTGATGATTGGTCAAAATGTGGTTTTTTGGCTATAAAAAACTGTATAGACTACCATACTCTATGGGAAAAATGTCCTGAAATTTGCCGCAATGCTTCTGCGGATTCCTTAGCTAGGTAATAGCACACCTCTCCTTTATACCCCGTATGTCTGTACCGAATTTGTCTCTAGCTCAAAAACTGTGGGAGGAGATACAGTCCAGAATAAAATCGAAGAAGAAGAAATAGAAAGAAGCCTCGCCCACTCGTGGGTGCACAAGCCCCGCCCACTCATGGGTGCACAAGCCCCGCCCACTCATGGGTGCACAAGCCCCACCCACTCATGGGTGCACAAGCCCTGTCCACCCATGGGTGCACAAGCCCCACCCACTCACGGGTGCACAAGCCCCACCCACTCACGGGTGCCGTGGGACACTAAGACAGCACCCTCTACAGAAAACTCTGTGGAAACGGCCTTTTCAGGCAGAGTGAGAACTCTGCCTGAAAAGGCTGTTTTCACATAGTGGGAAAGAAGGGATGTAGATTCCCTTACCTACTCTGTCAGGACTTCACACAGCATAGAGGAGGAGGGACTTCCTGTCTCCCTCACACACTGAGGGAGCCTGAGGCTGTGTCTCGCGGCAGCACTGTGCAGGAGAAGCCTTAGGAATATTACATGTCAGCCTCCCACCCATTACCTTCTGGTCAGTCATTTCTTTATTTCTTGGCCTGTGGAGCACGTAGAGAGGTGGTTGATGGCTCGTTTTAAAGGCAGGAAACTTGCCTTTAATTTAAACTCAACTTGTTTGGAGACCACAGTTCCCATGTCCACCCCCAAAACTATAATTTAACCCACTACTGGCCCCACTCTGTAGTGTAATAAAATCCTTACCTTACATCCCTGCTCCAAATGGCTGCCCTGCTATGCCCCTCCAAAGTCCAGAGAAATGGCCACCAGGAGCCTGGCAGAGTCCATATATGCCTCCTGTCTCTCCTCCAGGAGAATTTTGTCATGCGCAATGCAGCCCTCCCCCCCTCCTTCTCCCATCCGTTTTGCTCTCCCTAGTGTAAATCCCCTTTGTTATATAGTAGGTCTCCCTCCCCCGGAGTACGCCGGAGGAGAGAGCTAAGGTAAGTAATGATTGTGGGAGTTTCTGCTAAAACTATTATAGCGGTTGGGGCTGGGGGAGGGAGACCTACTATATAACAAAAATCCTTAAAAGGGGTGGACATGCCCTTTAATAAAAGAGGCTCTGGGACTTTATTTAGCAAAATATTTAGTGATAGAACTTTACAAAGCAATGCTGGTGACCCATTACCTTAAAAAGAGGGAAAATATGTTTGGGGGGATGAACGTGTCTGACATGTCCTGTTAAATGGTAAGAGACCCACAACTATTTATAATAAGTTAAGATTAAGTAAGATTTCAAGCTAGGAGTGTTTGTCTAAAGAGCCAGGCCTTTGTAATCAATTTATAACATGAAATATAAAAATAATTTTCTTTGTCGTAATAGGAGGAAATGCACCAAACACGCCCAGCGTTTCATCTGGAAGGCCCCTCCCACTTGACATCAGAGACTATAAACTCCACAGTGTTTGGGAGAAGGAGGATTCGGCAAGGTCAGTGATGTGCTCCATGTTAATATTAATTTTAGATAAGATATGAAAGGTGTTTCCATCACGCTGCCCAAACATACTCAATGTTCTATGTAAATATATCAGGAGATTTAAGGATAGAGACGATCCAACCTGTACTCCTACTTAATTTCCTTTATGTTACTGGAGGATGCCCATTTCTGTGTCATGCTCATGCTATATTCAAGTACAGGTAGGAGATAATGTCCATAATGCCAAACATTGTAACTAGTAGTCTGTCTTTCATAAGGGAAAAAGCAAACTTTAAAATAAATACCCCTCTCTCATGTTATATACAATCACATTAGTTAACATCTGCCTTCTACTATAGACATACCACTAACCTAAAAAATATTCTTACATTAAATGATACAGCCCTGGCACAATCAGATACATATTGGGCCCTATTCACTAATTTGCGATATTGTACAATTACGATCAATTGGCCATACAATACATGCGGCAAACATCCTACTGACTGACAGAGGCCACGCCAAGATTGGAGACTTTGGAGTATCTGCAGAGAACACACCGGGCACTAAGAAGCTCAGAGGACAAGTAGGAACCTTTGTCTACATGGCGCCAGAGGTAAGGAACTAAACTCTAATGCTATAGCCACAGGGTAGGAAAACATATCCGATTAATCTCTCTCAGTAAAAGCGAGTAAATAAGTGATCTGCGCTATGTCCCCTTAATTATTTTAACCCTTTCACTGCCACAGATTGTATATTCACGTTCTGTGCAGAAAGGGCTTAAACTGCCACAGATCATGAATATACGATCTGTGGCTTCCCCTTTAAAAGAATAAAACTGCCCCAAGCTAGGGGTGATCGGGGGGCAGCATTCAACTGCCCCCCTAGCCCCCTCAATCCCCCCTCGTTTTTTTCCAAATCCGAGAGGGGGATCGGGAGATAGCAGCCCCTTTCTTCACCGGAGTCTTCCCTTAGGCTTCACCCTAGATGCTGGTGGTGTAGTGGAGGTACTGCACTGCGATCTCCATTCAGATCACAGTGCAGTACCTGGTATAGTAAAGCTGTCAGTGTGACCGCTTTACTATACTTTTTGTGAATGGAACTCAAAGTTCCATTCACAAATAGGATTTTTTCTAAGTCTTTGCTACTTAGCAAAATGGGGACAGAGATCAAAATTTGGTGATCACTTCTGATCACCGAATTATTGATCTTTGCCAATGAATGAAAAATCACTTCCTGGAAAATGATTTCCGGGAAGTGATTTTTCCGATCGGATTTCGAATTGGAAAACGGGCATTTATGCTGTATTCCAAGTTCGTTATCATTCCCTAAGATGATCTGATGATTATCTTTGGGAATGATCAAAAAAAAAAAAGGGGAAATGCACACAAAAAAATTGTGATACACACCCCCTTTTTTTTTTACAAACAGCCATAATTAGGCAAAAACTTTGTCTTCTCCAAGCTTCCCATGTCTTCCGGTGATTCGGTAAGTAAACGCAGATACTTTTTGTACGATTTTCAAGGGAAACTAAGGGCATATTTATAAAGGATTGTCTTTTTTCGCCATAATTAGCGTCAGCACATCGCAGCGAAATACCATTGGCGGCTTCGTTTCGCCTATTTATAAAAACGAAAAAAACACACTTCGCGGCTGAAAGGGCGAACGGGGCGCGATAGAGCGAAAAGTATCGCAGCGAAACTTAACGCTCTAGGAAGACTGCATTGTGAAAACCATTCCCAAACCAGAAAAGCCCACTAGAAAATGATGTCAAGTTCAAAATGGCCACCTACATACCAAAAGTCAGCCATGTCTTATTTAGTCAATCTTCTAGAATTTCTCAATTGGAATACAATTTCTTTTGCACTGCACATTTGGCCTTTCTAATGCGCGATCGTTTTTCCAAGGCATATTCCATTACAATGTGCGTCTCGCACTTTCTAATGTGCGTTCGCCTTTCTAATGGCGTCTCGCCTTTCTATGCGCTTCGCTTTTCCAAGGCATATTCCATTATAAGGGCGTTCGCCTTTCTAATGCGCGTTCGCCTTTCTAATGCGCGTTCGCTTTTCCAAGGCATATTACAGTCTAATGCGCGATCGCCTTTCTACTGTTGCTTTTCCAAGGGCATATTACACTCTAATGCGCGATCGCCCTTCTAGTGCGCGTTCGCTTTTTCAAGGCATAATTACCCTTTTCGCTCAAGATCAATGACTTTTCAAACCACCTTCAGGGTCGCGCTAATCTTTCGCTCTTTTAACGCAAAAAACCACCTTTCGCTCTTTTATAATCGCGTTATGCCTTTTTGCTCCTTTTTTCGCTAAAATTACCATTGCGAAGTTAGGCGAAAAGGGTTTAGCGATAGCTCGCGGAAACGGTTTCGCCATTCGTTAACGCTACCTTTATAAATAGCGTTAACTGTCTTTTTGGCGAAAACCCATGCGAAAAGCGAATGCGAAAACATTTCGCTACTTTTCGCTCTTTTATAAATATGCCCCTAAGTCTATTTTATAAGGAAATTTTGCAGAGGTACCAAAAAAAGACCGGACTGAATTTTTAGGATGAGTAAAGTGTGCACAAAAGTGTGTGACTCTCCATACTAACCGGTTCTCACTAAAATACCACAAAAAGGGGGAGAGTGTGTGTGGGGAGGTGGATTGTGGCTTTTAAATTTTTTTTCTTGTAACTGCACTTCTACATGCGTCCCATTTGAGCTAGTTGGTGGCCTCGTGTCTATTTGCACCCACGCAAATGGCATACCGTTTGATTCAGGACATGTGGGAGATTGCTATTTAGTGGGTTTTTTTGCTTGTCAAGTGGGTTTAGGTAGTATTTCAACCTTTGAATCATCTTATTTTATTTTTCACGAAATCTTCTAAAAGCACGGAGTTTTATGGATGACAGCGTCTGGAATTCTTTATGTATGCAAAAAATCTTGGCACTGGTATGTAGCTGAAGGTGTGTAAATTCTAAAAATATATAGTTTGTGGGGGGTATTTCCAAGTTTATGGCTGTTTCCTTTGAAAAAGTGTAGGCTGTTCAAAAAACAGCACTTTGATTTTTTCTTGTAATTACACTTGTGCATGCGTCCCATTTGAGCTAGTTGGTGGCCACGTTTCTGTGTGCACCCACACAGATAGCATATACCGTTTGATGCAGGATATTGGAGATTAATTTAGTGGTTTTTTTGCTGGTCAGGTGGGTTTAGGTAGGATTTCAACCCTTGAATCATCTTATTTTATTTTTCACAAACCTCTAAAAACATGGAGTTCTTTGGATCACTGGGTCTGGAATTCTCATGTATGTATGAAAAGCATGGCACCGTAACGTAGCTGAGTGTGTAGATTCCAAAAATATATAGTTTGTGGAGGGAATTTCCAATTTTCGGGACTGTTTCCTTACAAAAAAGGTAGGCTGTTCAAATTACAGAGCACTTTGATTTTTTCTTGTAATTGCATTTGTGCATGCGTCCCATTTGAGCAGTAGTGGGTGGCCACGTCTCTGTGTGCATCCACGCATATGGCATACTACGTTGATTCATGACATGTGGGAGATTGATATTAGTGGTGGGGGTTATTTGTGGGGGGCATTTCCAAGTTTTGGGTCTGTTTGAATTTACAGAGCACTTTGATTTTTTTCTTGTATTTGCACTTATGCATGCTTCCCATTTGAGTTAGTTGGTGGCCATGTATCTGTGTGCACCCACGCATGTTGCATACTGTTTGATTCAGGACATGTGGAAGATTGACATTTAGTGTTTTTTTTTTTTACTTGTCAAGTGAGTTTAGGTAGGATTTTAACCTTTGAATCATCTTATTTTATTTTTTTTTTAAATTTCCAAAGCATGGAGTTTCTTTTGATTACTGCGTCTGGATTCCTATCATGATGTATGAAGCATGGCACCATTACGTAGCTGAAGGTGTGTAGTTCCAAAAATTATATAGTGTGGGTGGCTTTCCAAGGTTAGACTGTTTCCTTTGGAAAAGGGTAAGCTGTGAAATTACGAGCACTTTGATCTTTTTCTTGTATTTGCACTTGTGCATGCGTCCCATTTGTGCTAGTTGGTGACCCTGTCTCTTTCAATCATCTTATTTTTTTTTTCACAAAGTCTCCAAAAAGCATGGAGTTCGTGATTACGCGTCTGGAAATCTTCAGTTGTGTAGTAGTATGGCACTGTTTTGTAGCGGAAGGTGAGATCCAAAAATATATAGTGGTGGGGGTATTTCCAAGTTTTGGGGCTGTTTCCTTTGAAAAAGGGTAGGCTGTTCAAATGACAGAGCACTGATTTTTTCTTCTAATTGCACTTGTGCATGCTTCCCATTTGAGTTCTGTTTGCACTCACGCAAATGGCATACCGTTTGATTCAGGACATTTGGAAGATTGACATTTAGTGGGTTTTTTATTTGTAGGGGGCATTTCCAAGGTTCAGGACCGTTTCCTTTGACAAAGAGTAAGTTGTTCAAATTACAGTGCACTTTGATTTTTTTCCTGTAATTGCACTTGTGCATGGCTCACTATGTGACTGGTGGCTTCCACGTCCGTGTGTGTAACCATGTATATGGCATACTGTTTGATTCAAGGCATTTGGAAGATTGATACCTGACAAGTTTTTTTTTACATTGCATGTGAATTTGACATGGTTTTTAAATTTGAAATTTCTTTTTGTACATTTTTCCAGAAAATCTTGTAAAAGTGTGAAATTCTATGCTGATCTGTGCCCACACCATTGGTGGTATGCATAAAATAATGGCACCATTGCGTAGCTGAAGGTGTGTACATTCAAAGAATATATATCGTATATACTTGAGTATAAACCGCCCAGAGTATAAACCGAGGTACCTAGTTTTAGGGGGAAAAGTAGGAAAACCACACTGACCCGAGTATAAACCGAGGGGGTAGTATTTGCCACTAAAGATGTTTGGAAACTACAACTCCCAGCATGCTTTATTGCTGGGAGTTGTAGTTTTCAAACATCTTAAGTTGCAAATACTTACAAATAAGAGTAAAACCTTCTTTATTTGTGCATACAGTATGCACTAATATAAGGCGGATTTACCCCTATTTGCAGTATTTGCCACTTAAGATGTTTGAAAACTACAACTCCCACCAATAAAGCATGCTGGGAGTTGTAGTTTTCAAAAATCTTAAGTGGCAAATACTTGCAAATAGGGATAAATCCTCCTATATTTGTGCATACAGTATGCACAAATAAAGAAGGTTTTACTCCTATTTGTATGTATTTGTATGTAGTGTGTCCCTGTGTAAATAAAGTAAATGTTTCTCCTACCTTGTCCGGCGGCCGCGCGATCCGCATCCTCGCTCCACAGCCTCTGCGCATCCGGATGATGTCACTACCCGGCGCCTCTCATTTGCGTGCCGGGTAGTGAAATCATCCGGATGCGCAGAAGCTGTGGAGCGAGGATGCGGATCGCGCGGCCGCCGGACAAGGTAGGGGAACATTGACTCGAGTATAACGAGGTAATTTTCAGCTTTTTTTAAAGCCTGAAAACCTCGGTTTATACTCGAGTATATATGGTAGTTTTGGGGGGTATTTGTAATAAAGAGGGGTGTTTAGTCTGACAAATCTGAAAAGTTGTTGTAATTGGGCAAATGTACATTGGATTATTGTGGCTAGTCAATTCCACGTCTGCGTGTGCAACCACGCATATGGCATACCGTTTGATTCAGGACATCTGTGAGATTGATATTTGGTAACTTCTTTTTACATTACTTGGGGTTTTGGCACCATTTCTAACTGCGAAAGTGTTTTTTTGTTCATTTTTCAGAAAATCGGCTGAACGTGGTATGAATGAACGAACTACAGCATACAGCATTACATACCTGAAGGTGTGTAGATTCCAAGAATATATAGTTAATGGGGATATGTCTGACTTTTGGGGTTGTTTTGTGGTAATTCGGATTTGGCTGAATATGTTTGCTGTTTTTTAGCCATCATGCATTGTCTCACTTTGTGGCTTTTCACTTCCACGCCCACGTGTGTAATCACGCTTATGGCATACCGTTTGATTCAGGACATTTGGGGGATTGATATTTAGTAACTTTTTAGGTAACAACCTAATTTAATTCTTTAACATCCCAATAAACTTTCTTTTCTTTCATCATATAGATAATGACAGAATCCTTTACTAACAATAAGGACCTAAACTCCATAGCATAGCTTCATTATCTGCACTGAAAGAATATTGCATAATCCCAATCAAATTTTGCACATGAAAAGAAAGTGTTTTGTTACACATTATAGTAATGGTACTGCCGTATAAATTATAGTTATGAATAACTAACCTAATTATGTTACAATTGTCTTTTAAAAAATCTTTTCCTTTAGAAAAGACTAGATCTAAATGACACTATGCTTAAAACTTCTGTTTTATTCATCCTACAAGGAAAGTTGGCTAAATTCTATTCCTCTCTTTTAAACCTTAAACATAAAATGCTACTTGGTTATCATATGATAATCAATGAGAAATATTAAGGTAGAATTTTCACTCCAGCACACTAACGGTGGCCATATATGCAATAATGTTGTCGCACGATCTGAGATAGGAAAATAAAAGTGTGATCGTTGGCCTACACACCATACACAGGCTTATGATCATATGATCCCCAGACTGGCACAATAAAACCTTCAGCACCTTCTGGCTCCACATTTTTGCTAATATCACCAATCAGACAGCTGTGATGCCGACACTCTGGACTGAGAGCTGACTGAAATCCAGTGAGTGTGAGAGAATAAACAGGGAGATTCAATAAAAGTTCTTATCGTTTAAAATGGTGCTAATTTTGCCCCAACCAATCAGATCTTATTTAACATTTGAAAGCTAAACTCTGATTGGTTGGGGAAAATTAGCACCAATTTAAAAGATAAGAACTTTTATTGAATAACCCTGAAGTGTTTAAAATCTACTATTTACAAATGACACTACAAAACAAGAGTAGCGGCTGTCTTCCTGTCCAAATATCTCTGCCTCCTGTGTTGCCTCCAGGAGGCATGGTGACATGTGTAGAGGAGCCCTCCCTTTGGATCCCTCTCTTCAAATGTTTCACCTAGCAGAAAAACTTAATCTATATTGTAGGGCATTCCCTCCCATCCCCAATTGCTATGTTAAAAGCTCCTCGTTTCAGTGGCTATTGCTGGCAGCTGTGGCTGTGATTGGCTGTCTCTCTGCCAATCACAGTTGCGGTTGACGGTCCAGCCCCCTGCTTATAGTTCTGTCAGGCAGGGGAGCTAGACCAAAGCGACGCTGGAACAAGGAGATGTAAGTAGAGTTTGGAATCGATTTTTAAACTTTGAACTTACCGGTTGGGGGTGGGAGAGTATGTCCTACAATATAGATCAAAGTCAATATGGAGGGTGGAGGTGCCCTTTAAAGAATTCTGCACCAGGATCTATGGTCCCCTGTTTATATTACTGTTGACTAGAATAACTAAGCTAATAAAAAAAAGTCTGTGCCCGAGCATATAAATATTACTATAAACTGTATCGCTTAAAATATGTTGGCCCTTAAAAGTCATGTCCCCCCACCCAAGCTAAAATTGACCCCACTGCTGGCCCACTGTGTACTGTTAAAAAATCCTTACCTTTCTCTTCTGCTCCTTTTGGTTGTCCTGCAGTTCCTGATGAAAGTCCAGAAAAGTGAAGCATAGGAGCCTCCCTGTGTGTAATCCAGTGCCTGCTACTTCCTCTTAGAGGACTCTGGCATGTGCAGTGGAGCTCAACCCCCAGATTTTAAGGTTATAAAGGGATCGTTTGGGGGGGTCCGCTACATTATATAAAACCAGCAAACCCAAGATTCTCAAAAGAATTGGTCAACCCTGCATCTCTCTCCCTCCTAATCCAACCCCCGGCGCGTCTCTCTCCAACATCTGCCTCACCCCACCCACCCCCAGGCACATCTCTCTACTCCTCCTCTGGCGCATCTCTCTCCTGGTGTCTCGCAAGTGATGTGTCATCAGCCCTCCTACCACTGTGGAGCATGCGTGTGCACAAGTAGGGGTCGGCTTCTCTAGCACCGTGTAGACAATGGGAGGAGTTTTGATGATGCGGCACTCGGCTTCTGCATCTGTGGGCCATATAATTTACACCTGCCGGTTTGTATATAGGCTTTGGGGGTGGAGATACCCTATAATATGATCGAATCATAATGGAGGGTTTCAATTACATAGATTTCCAAGAATTTATACATCTTATTATGGAGAGGGGTTTAATGGAGCCAAAAACTCATCAATAACACAAATTGCAGTAAAGACTTTTTTAAAAAAGAAAGTATTCTAAATTCCTAAAACCCAAAAGTTATTATTTCAATACAATAGCATTCCAAACAAGCACAAGAAAACATGGTCATCACAAAATGCAGTTGAAACACATAGAAAAAAGTCACTGGATACTCCACAAATAGTTATACATTCCCAAAGCATTAATCGAGAATATACAGTTCAAGCAGACATAGGTGGGTTACTAAAGGTTCTTACACATGTGCGATCACGGGTCCCGACCAGCGGCGCATGATGTGTCCGACCGTTAGTTTGGGACGATAATCAGCCAGTGTATGGGCACTTTATCGGCCGAAACGGGCGTTCGGTCGGGGATTGTTTCCCGGACCGACAGGCCGTTTCGTCCGATAAAGGGCCCATACACGGGAGCCGAGATTGCACGTGCGTACGAGGCTTAAGCAAGGGAACTAGGCATCAGATTAAGCACTCTAAAAGCTTTATCGTGGAGTATATATATAACATGAGAACAGCAGCTGTAAAACCTAAAGTAACAATACAGTCTGATGCACAACATACAAGCAATGTCAGCATTATCAATCATTATAGGGATGATTTCCATTTATCACATACCTTAGTAAATATAGTGGGACACTATTAGTATAAATTAGTTTTTTTTATGGAACAATGCCATTGACAGCTGATTCTCACTGTGAAAATGATGGCAGATTGGCATGAATCTATGTCCTTAGCTATTTTTTTACTGTCCTTCAAATGGAACTTCACTTAATAAAAATTTTTAAAAATGTATCAATCAACAAATAGTCCATAATTCCCAACAAGCATACTTTTGGTTCAAGCCCCACAGCAGTGACTTAACTAGCAATCACTGGGCTCCCTAGCAAAACTATCATAAGGTGAGGAGAATGCATCTGTCATAAAACATAAAAGTAAGACGATGCCCCCCTCCCTCCGATAGTTATACCCCTGCTCCACAGGTGAGTATAAGATAATGGAGAAGTTGTAGGATCTGTCCCAAACACACTTGTAGTTAAATGCATTGCCATAAAAAGTGAAAAAATACTGTGTGACTTTTGGGGAAATTGGGTGGGCATTAGGTAAAACCCTAACTTGTGTACTCTAGTCATTCCCCATAAAGTTCCAAAATGCCTAGCCAACATCCTAGGACCTTTAGTTGGAAGTTCTAAGCATCTAAACTCCCAGGCTGCGCAATCACACAAGCCGTTAAAAAGTCAGTAGGGAGCAGGGAGGGACTTGAGGACTGCAAGGTAAGATACCTGCACTTTTTCAAAAACCTTTCTCTGTGATCTTGTTTACAAGATATAAACAAATTTTTTTGGCATGGTCAACTTATAGTTTTACTTTTCACAGATGAGCTGGGTACACTCATTAAAGATATACTGTATATCAGACAACAGACAGATTTCATTGGAAGAAATGTTTGGACTTGACTGAATGATCTTGCCCCTAACGACAGCAGTTAATTAGCTGCGGGATCAACCAATTTTTCTTTAGTGAATGTACCCACCTTTCTGCTGATCTGTAAAACTAAATATGACCTCTGATTATAGATCTCATTTTTACTGCTTCCTCCTGTCTTAAACCATTCTCTTTTGCTGCTCCCTACCTTTGGAACTCTCTCCCTCTCGCTTCGCCAGGTGACAATCATTAATTCAAATCTAGACTGTTATCCTACCTTTCTGAGCACTAGCACAACAAATGATTGTAGGCCATCTCAAGCACTTTGTGCCCATCCCCCCTCTTGTATTTTATGTTGTCCCACCCACTTATATTGTAAGCTTTTCGGGGCAGGGATTTCATTCCTAATGTGTCAAGGCATGCTGCACTTCAATCAATTTCTGCATTATTTATATATATGTGTTCTTAACCGATGTGTGAAATTGTATTTAATTCTTATTCTTATAATGTACAGCACTTACAAAAATAATAAAAATTAAAAAAAAAAAAAAATTATATATACATTATATAATAAAAAAAAAAAAAAAAAATTATACATACATTATAAATAATTTTTTTTTTAAAAACAGGGATTTTAGCATCATGAATCTCCAGAACTATATTTTGCAGAAAGATGGGTTTTAGACTAAATATTTCCTTTGTGTAAAAACATTGAACACGCACAGATGACAGGGACAAAAGCCAAAAAAAAAAGGTCTTTTCTTTAATCAGTATACAGTAAATTTTTCAACAGAATTTAAGTTAATGGCAAGGTTTGACAGCACTAGATTGAGTCAATATTTCATTTTCAGCTCACTGGGATATGATTACTTTCTTGTTTCATTTTATTAAGGTGGGCCAGAGGAACAATAATACTCACTTTTTCCTGTGACTTAAGTAACAAAGTCAGTCCAGTCTAACTCAATGCATTTTTGACGCAATGTCATGAGGCAATGTGACTCACCAATAATTACTAATGTGGGTTACTCTATGGTTCAGCAATGTCTCTATTGCTAAACAATGCTTTAATAAGTTTTTCTGACTCACTTGTGAAGGTTCTCATTCATCCAGGCCATGGTATATCTGTGTTATTCAGTTAGAAGTTTACATTGACTCACTTGTGAAGGTTTTCATTCATCCAGGCCATGGTATATCTGTGTTATTCAGTGAGAAGTTTACATTGACTCACTTGTGAAGGTTTTCATTCATCCAGGCCATGGTATATCTGTGTTATTCAGTGAGACGTTTACATTGACTCACTTGTGAAGGTTCTCATTCATCCAGGCCATGGTATATCTGTGTTATTCAATTAGAAGTTTACATTAACTGACTTGTGAAGGTTCTCATTCATCCAGGCCATGGTATATCTGTGTTATTCAGTTAGAAGTTTACATTGACTCACTTTTGAATGTTCTCATTCATCCAGGCCATGGTATATCTGTGTTATTCATTTAGAAGTTTACATTAACTTACTTGTGAAGGTTCTCATTCATCCAGGCCATGGTATATCTGTGTTATTCAGTTAGAAGTTTACATTAACTCACTTGTGAAGGTTCTCATTCATTCAGGCCATGGTATATCTGTGTTATTCAGTGGGAAGTTTACATTGACTCACTTGTGAATGTTCTCATTCATCCAGGCCATGGTATATCTGTGTTATTCAGTTAAATAAATTGAACTAAACCCCAAGTCCAGTTGATCTAATTTAATAAAACATAAATTATAGATTGACACATTTTAATTCTGTTGGGCTATTTGTGACAACTTGGTTAATAATCTTGTGATTAGCTATAATGAAATATTAACAATAAGACAGTTAAAGGGCATGTCCATCCATAAATGGAAGCACCTCCCCAAACCTTAGTTCCGATTTACTTACCTTGCCCAAAGATGCCCATGAACGTGGCGGGGGAACCAGGTCTTGTAAGTTTGTTCCTGGGCATCTTTGGGGAGGGTTATTAAAACGGAACTTAGGTTTGTGGGGATGCTTAATCTATATGTGAAATTTATTTTAATGGGCGGACATGCCCTTTAATATTGCTCTAGTAACTTTAAAGGATAATTTAAATGAATGAAAGCACATTCTCAGATTGTCCTCATTAAACAAAGACTATAATATATTGAAAGGGTAAAATACATTGATGCCTTGACACAGAAAGGAAACACATTCCTTGATGATCTATAAAGTTCCAACTTTATAAAGGCAAAGTAGAGTTACAATCCATTTTTATTAATCCAACATATTGGTTGGGGGTGGGCAGGGATGCCCTACACTACATAATGTTAGGTGGAAGGGCACCCAGGGAGGGATCTGGAGGGTGGGAGGTAGGTGGGGAAGGGCTCCCCTGCCTATGTCACAATACCTCCAGAAGGACAGTTTAGAGGCAGAAACCTTTGGACAGGAAGATAGCTCCTACTCTTCACTTTCCTGGAATTTGGACTGCAGGAGAACCATAAGGAGATGAGATGTAACGTAAGGATTTTTTTAAACTAAACAGTGGGCGACCAGTAGTGGGTTAAATTTTAGTTTGGGGTGAACATGCCCTTTAAGGTAAGTATGTTTAAAAACTTATAGAGGGGAGGGCAATATATTTCCCTATTGCAACTTACCTGCTCTCACTCCCACAATCCATTAACCACTTTACGACCATTAATACATTGCAGAAACAAGTACGGTAAGTTGTGATATTTTGCAGGGCTTTTAAGCTTCCAATATTTGCAAAATTTGTTGCAGTGCAAAATGAGTGCAAAACCTTCACTTACCCAGTAGCACATCGGGGAGAGTGGGGTTTGCACTATTTTAAGGGATAGCACAATATATTGCACCCCTTACAAAAATACCAATGCACTTGTTCAGTTTCTAGTTGACTAGTGTCCACCAACACTAGATAACCTCTTATAACAATGATTATAGCTTGGTTAATGAGAAGAAAACGCTCCTTCCTATATATTCTATTACTAACTTTTGTTTTTGTCAGATCTAAGCCTATGGGAAGCAATTTCTCATTAAAATATATTCTGCCTTAGACATTGAGATTCTGAGCTGCCAGTGAGGGCTATTGTGCTGCGTTTCCATGGCAAAGGGACAGAAAAGGTTTCCCGGGTCTCCTGGGACCGTCTATTTGATTCCAGCTTCCCTGTCCTTTAGAAAGGAGATGAGTTACATGCAGAAAAGGGATGACAGTTCAGGCCCCTGTTGGCTAATTTTCAGAAGTCAGTCCATTACAAGCAAGTCCTCCTGTAATCTGTCATGTAGAATAATAAATAATGATCATGGCTACTTTTAGATTAAAGCAGAAAGAAAACTTTTGGAGAAGATAAGCGACTAATACATGGAAACTTGGCTTACCTTTCTGATTAATTGCATGCAGTAAAGGCAATATTACCACTATAATATAATGTGGACTATAATTCGTACCATGCTCATTCCAAGGCCCATATAATGTCACACTATCTGTATACTTACATGTTTATAATCATAAAATGAAAAAGCCTTTCAAACAAGTCAACGTAGCCCCAATATGGAAGATCTCAACTTAATACCTTGATTTCCTTTCCTTTGTGTCTAACTGAAACTTTGCATTGGATTAGTATAAAAAGGCTTAAAGGGTTTCTTTAGTATATTTTTCAAAAACTGTACCTGACCTTTTCTTAGGATCTTGTCAGCACACTTTCTGCAATGGTTAAGAGAATCGGCAGAGAAAAGATGGCAGGGGAGATGTATAAGCAGAGCAGTGTCTATGGTGAGGCTGTGCAGAACTTATAAGTGTCGCAGACACTACAAGGAGGCAGTGAGTAAGGGAGGGTGGGGGCAGTTAGAAGCACTCACTAAACATTAATAATTTAATGACAAAGTAAGCACAGATAAATATGGGAATACCACCATTTTACTTGTCTCAAATTATATTTACAGATAATGCAAAGTTGTTTGAGTGAGTATTGTGACCCTTTAAACCACTTATACAAAAAGAGTCAAAATGAATCACAAATTGTTAAGTGGGGGTAAAAAGAAAAGAGAAATCACACCAAAAAGCTAGTTAGTGAGCCCACCCTTCGATAATCATGGATATGGCTGTATTCAGGGGAACGTCTAGGATTTCTGCTGCCTGAGCCAAACATTTGAATGCCGCCCTTGATTATTTCCAGGTGTGCTGTGTAGCCTCTGTTTTAAAGTAGTGACTCTTTCAGCAGGGCCCTAACTAACCCAACTAGTCTAACCTTTCCCTAACAAACTAACTAAAGCTAGTTATTTAGTAAAAAAAAAAGCTAGTAAATTATTTTAACAACATCATTTCTGTTACTAAGGAAAATTCCTTTTTTTCTTGACCGGTCAAGGAAAAAAACATTTTTTTCCACCACTGCCTGTCTGCCGCCTTTCTTCTTCAATGCAGGGGTGCCGCCTGAGACAAATGTCTCACTCTGCCTAATGGTAGAAGTGGCCCTGGCTGTATTGAGAATCAACCACATCATGTCTCATCTCCAACAATAGTAAATAGACACCTGACGTCAAATAAAATGGTTGGGTTGGGCACAGATAAAGTTTCTCTTTCCTTGTAAGATTGTGCCTCTGTGTCTTGAAATTAAAAAGCCTTACAGAGTGAAAGTGATCTCATTGTCAGAGCAGGGTTAACCACAAGGCAACCCTAGGCACCTGCCTAGGGCCCAGGAAACTTCTGGGGGCCCAGCTTCAGAAGCAGTTACAAAATTACAATCTATACAATATGTGTAGCAAAAAAGGGGGCCCTAAATGATGGCCCTGCCCTGGGCCCCATATGATCTTAATCCATCTTTGCTCATTGTAAAAAACAGGACATCTTTTATACAAAGACACAAAATAGACTATATATTCTATGGAATCTTACTTTCCATTGGCTTTTAATGGGGGTGTTTTAGATTATGGCAGTGAAGTCAATGCTTGGCACACTAGATGTTTGCAGAATGCCACCAAGGCATGCTGAGAGTTGTATTTCCTAAACATCTGGAGTGCCAAGCCTTGACATCACTGGATTATGGGGTCTAAATATCTTTAATGCCATCAAGGAAATAACATTGATAACCGTTTAGTGTTAAGCCTTTATTGAGTATATTCACTGGATGCTGTATTGTCCATATGGAGTCCAGCAAACTCCTAAATGGGAACAACAGAACTTGAACTGCTAAGTTCCAAGTAGGTTATTTGGACATTACGTCCCCCATTACTAATCCATTCAGCTGTGATTATTTATGGGCACATCATTGACTTTGCAGTGTCAGTGCAGGCTGTTAAATTATTACCAGGATTGAACGTCTAGGTATAGTGTTCCGAGACCAATAAACTTTTATTGGTTGAGTGCTGTTAGCATAATGAAAGTTAATATGTCACTGGTTATTATAAGGTTGAGACCAAATTCTATCCACAAAGCAACATTAAGGTACTTGGAAAGCCAATGTACCGCGACTTTGGTTACTCGCCACTCACTTGCGGTCAGGCTTTCTTACCTTCAGACTCAGAGGCAAAGTTATTTCTGCCCTTGATATCACAGCCATGGAATGAGTTACTGCCCTGACAGTGGAAACATTAGGGTTTTATTGGCAGGTGGAGTCGAGTCCTTTAAAAAAAAAGAGAGAATTGGATACCTTTCAGGAAGGCTAAGATATTTACGGTAATTAATTTAAGGACTGATAGAATGCTGATCCAGTTAGAAATCTGATTTGTCAGGAAGCCATTTGTTCCTTGTCGAGTCCAAATCATTAGTTCTTTTCAGTGCTTCTTTCTTTCTTCTGTTCACTTTTAAATTCTGGACAGAGCTGCATGTTATAAATAAGAAATAAGGAACTATACAAAGGAACGATACACCCCTCTCTTTAAATAATGATTAGGATTATAAGAAGTCACCAAGGAGTCTGAAGACCACATGTTGGGTTAGAGAGGTCACAGAACTCTGAGATGACTTATATTATCCTTGGTAATTATCAGCAAGGCCTACACTGTGTTTCATAATATGGATGAAGTTTTTCTGAGCAAAGGAACATGTTTTGTGGAAGAAAGAACAAAATGTTTTATTGTGTTTAGGATATAAATGATTATTACACATTCTTCCCATTTCCTTGGTTTGCAAGTGACTAAGTTTGGACTTGGGTCTTTCCAACCAAACTCTACACCCTTCTGCACTGAGTTACATGACCTCTTTCCCAATTCATTCCAGGGCATTATTAGATTATTAGCAGTGTTAAGTCCCATTTAGACTGCAACTACTCTGCCAGCCTGCATGGGATCGTGGCCAGATAAGGAGCACCAATTAACAAAGGGTTTATGCACATCCAAAATATTTCAGAAAGCTCCATAGAACCATGTGGAAGGAGTGTAAAATCCATGCTAACACTTTTTATTGGATTTAACTCTCATTTTTACAATAGTTTTGCATGTCCCCTTGAGTTTCTAATGCAAGCCAACTTCCAGAGATTCTCCTTTCGGGTTGGATCCTGTATTATTCCATGTTCATTTTAACTAACATCTCAAGATGTTTAAACCTTGGCTGTAATTGGATTACATTTCACAATCTGGTTTTACACAGTTCTCTTGGTGTTAATCTCTTCATAAAATCGTGTTCTAGGTCTATGCAAAAACATTTTTGCATTTCCATACACAATGTACTGTGAAATGTATATCAGCCTCCACCTTTAAAAATAAAAAGCCAACATGTCCCAGAGATGTATATCTCCCCATTAAAATCGTCAGATAGGAAATAATTATGTTTTTTTATGCTTCTTGACTCGGATGGTCGAAATTAATAACAGTCTAAAAAGAAGAAGACATTTTTTTTTACCAAATTGCTTTTGGCGTTAAAAATTCTCTCTGAAGCCCTGAGAACATGGAAGAGAGAAAATAAAAATGAGTTACGGCACAGGCATTGAAAGCTTGGAGACTCAGCAAAGGCGGCATAATAAAATAGTGTGGACAAAATAAAGAAGAAAAGGCTGCATTTTGCAAACGTTATTATGGGTTTCGGCCTGGGTAAATTAAAGCCAGAAAGCCGCTAGAAGAAATAAATAAAATGATCGGTAATGTGATTTCAATGGTAAAACAGGGAGCTCTGTTTGAAAGGAAAAGGTCCTATTTATGAGAGGCGTGTTTTTGAGAGAGCTTCATACAAATAGACATCTTAGTGGGACTGGAACATTCAGCGAGGCCAACCATAAATCTGCCCAGAGTTTTTCTTTTGGCCTTTCAGCTGTTTACAGGGCAGGTAAAGGTTTATAAATAACAGAAAGCAATGAGGAAAGAAACATTACTTATGTCATATTTGTTTTTTGAGTTCTTTTTTTTTTTTCCTTTCCAAGCAATAAACTTTTCCTTCAATCACAGAAAATGTCCCTAATCATGTTTACAATTTAGGCAAGAAAATGAAACGCGTCTGTGGGGTTTTGTAGGCTGCACATTTTAAAATGTCAAGTTGTAGATATGATATTATATATCACGGATATTAAAGAATTGCTGAAATGTTTTCAATGTGTGGAATGAGAAATCGTGAGCTGGGAGAAATTGACTTATGGCTTGAGCCTATGAAAGGACATTGCATTGAAAGTGCATTTTAGGAGAATGGCTGGGGTTTGTGCACAGATACAGATATCTCGAATAGGGGCACAGATTTACTGTAGAAGGGTCACTAGATTTATAGGAAAATGTGCCAGAGTCCACTCTAGCGATACCGACTTATGTAATACACAAGTGCCCCTCTCCCTGCTCCCGGGGCTAAGCAACTGAGCATGCCCACAACCAGAAAACTAAGGGGCAGAGAACTAAGAATGAAAACATTATAAGACGCTGTAGCTTTTCACTTGTTTGCCTGCTAGCATCTGTAATTTTAAAATGAATAAGGCAGTGATTTAGGATGCTGAATTGTTGCCCAATCTTCTGTCAAAGTTTGCTAGTTTTGCAACTTACCTTTGTTACGTGCAGAACATTGTTATAGGTGCCTGTACACTGGTTGCATGAAACTGCAAGTAAAGGGCCGGACTTGCAGCAGCGTCCATGATTGGCTGAGAGGCAGCCAATCACGGACGTGGCTTCCGGCTGTACTGAGGCAGAGTAAGTATAGATTGGGGGAGTTTTGCTGGAAATAACTATAGTGGTTGGGGTTGGGGGAGGGAGCCCTACACTACAGAAAAGGGGGGGGAGTGGAATGGGGGGAGGGCTGCACTGAGCATGTGCAAATTCTCCCGGAGGAGAGACAGGAGGCTGAGTCCTATATGGACTCAGCCAGGCTACTGGTGGTCAATTTTTTGGACTTTGGAGGGACATTACAGGAGAATCATTTGGAGGAAGGATGTGAGGTAAGGATTTTATTACACTACACAGTGGGGCCAGTAGTGGGTTACATTATAGTTTTGGGGGTACACATGCCCTTTAAACTGGATTTTCCAATCAACTTCATGACCGACTTTATAGCGAAACGTTATAGCGAAAGGTAGAAACCAATGGGCAACCACATGTAAAGGATGATTCAATGTTTCATCCAATGGATGTTGAATCGTCTTTCACATATTATCAGTGTATGGACAGCTTAAAACATTAGCCTGTTTTATGTACTAAAAAAACGAATCCATCGTACTCGCTTTGGGGGGGAATATGATGCCAGACATTCTCCACGTTCATATGCAACATTTCACTTGAACTCTGTTTTTCAGTGTATATCTTTGCGAAGATATTTTTGGCCTCTGAATCCTGTATTGTCTTTATATGTAGACCAAGAAAATTCTATTTGTGCTTCATTCATTCAGATTAGCCACACATCAGGGAATAACATTCAGATAAGGACCGCACTCATTTTAGACTGTAAGTTTTTTGTTCCATTTATCTAATTCAGTCCTTGTGTTAGATCTTTTGAGGCAAGCCAACAGTCTTTCTCTTTGGGATATTTCATATTCCCACCCATATGGAAAGCGTGGGAGATTTCCACTCTGTTAGTGGGTTTTCTATAATGAAGGTGAGAATTCTGAAGACGGTTCTGAAGTGGACATATTCAAGGGGTAGAGGGGGAACCGTATCTATAGTCTGCAGCTGTTGAAGTTGATCTGTCAGGAGTGAGGCTATTGTTATCAGGGGACCCCTAAATGGCTGTTAAATCTGAATAATTCACTGGATTTCATAAGCTCACAGAACACACTCACCCTCTTATTCACAGTCTCCCTAATAGTAACGCGACCAGCAGCTTTTAGACAGCTGATCACACGTACATAAGTAAAGGTGCACGTGATCAGCTGTTTAGAACACTGGTACCAGACAAGGCAGTAGTTTAAAACTAGTAGTTATTATGGAGATTGGCCATAGCGGGGGCTGTAGTAACGCCAATGATAATGTAATGTAACAAAACAGATCCTTTTCATTTAATCAGATGGTTGCAATCCAGATCGACGTCACTGTGATGGGACAGATATGTAGAAACCATTCCATGTTATTTAGATTGATCACCTATAGACAGGATTGTTATAGTTTCCGTATTACAAAGGGACATGTCATTAAGTTCAGCAAAATCCATCAAGTGCATCAGTAAAATGGGGGAATTTGGTTCTGTTGCCGATTTTGTAATTTTTCAATTACAATTATTATTGGAAAAGATGAAATTGACCACCTTGCGCTCTCGATCTTTAACTTAAATTTGATGGGAACAGGAAGATGAGGTAAACAGAAAATTAATCTCCTGACTTGATCATCATTTTTTCGGTCAACTGCTCAATATGGTCAAGCGGTCTCTCTGCGTTCTTTATGGGTGTGTGCACATCGGCCTTCTTATGATCTTCGTATACATGTTCTGACCAAATTATTTTCCTAGCCAGTCAAATTCAAACCTCAGACCTTATCCAATCAGTTCCTCTCTTTTCTTCTTTGCCCTGTTCTCATTGGTTCTGCTAGAGGTGTTCTGCATTCTGATAAATTTCCTGTTACTGACTTTTGCTCGTTACCTTGACCTTGATCCTGTGGTGCCTGTTTTATCCAACTGTTTTATCCGTCCCCACCTTTCTGTAACTCGCTTGTCTATTTGATTTCTGTGTAGGAACTTTTGGCTCTGTCTCTGACCTTGCAGCTGTCTTATTTTTGTCTGTGTCTCATCCTTTCTTGGTTGAGATGACAGCTGCTGTCTTGTCCAGTGCCCTCCACTGTCTGCTTCGCTCCAGACTTCTTGCGTATTCCTGTCCTCAGCTTAGATACCTTGCACTCTAAATCCAGGTAAGGTAATTCAAGCCTCCCAGCAAGCGGGGGCTTGTCTATTGATAAAGCGAGTGCTGTTAGATCAGGGTATATGAACTAAAAGGAAACTCGGATTGGTGTGTGGTGTGCAGGGCTAGATTTACCATTAGGCACACTCCTAGGGGTGCCTGTGGTTGGAGTGGCGGCTGTCAATATTCCCTCACCCCTCCACAACCCCCTCCAAAAAAAGGAAATACATGTGGTTTAGGGGTGTGGTCTGTGTTTAGGGGTGGTGCTAAGGGCATCAGGCTTTTGTGTCAACAGGTGTAAATCTGTCTCTTGTGGCGTCACATGCTTAATACTCCATCTCTATCCCAGTGACTGCATGTTGGTGAATGAACTACCAATTTCAATCATTAATAAATTAATAGAGAATAGGGAGATTTGCGTGGTAAGTGGTTCTTTATCTACTGCCAAATTCTCTCCTTTCATAGGAGCTGCTATTTCATTTTGCTTTCATTTAGGAGAATTTGGATTTCTCCAGTCGGCTCCCTACATGCACAGTGCAGGTTGATTGGACTCCCTTGTTCATAAGCTGGGTACACACAGTAACGATAAATCCCCAATACTGTCGGATCTAACGGTATCGGGGCATTACCGGTACTGTGTGTACCTTCGTTTCCCGAACGAGCACGCGCCGCCGAATGAAGGCTCATTCGGGAAAGACCAAAAATTTCCATCAGCCGCGCTAGACTCCCTATGATGTGTATAGGGAGAACACACGGGACTGTGTATATGCAGATCTTTGAAAGATGACAGACAGGATCTTGCAGATCTTGTCTGTCATCTTTCACTGATCTGTACTGTATTCTCCAAATATACTGTATAAAGTAATGTGTGCTAAAGATGTCATCTCACTGTGCTTTGCCTGTTATAGACAATGTATCATGGATAGGCAACAAGGTATCAAATACCACATTAATAGGGCTGATGCATTGAAATGGTCGCAGTCATACAATATCAGGATATCCAGATCATGTATGGACTATGAGCCGCCAATGGAAGCTGCAGCTTTACGGTATTTTAATACACAGGGCTTGTTATACCATTAGGGCAAACCATGCCCAAGCCTGGGCCCCAAACCAAAGGTTTTTAATTGGTAGAAGGTCGAAAGGAAGTTTTCTATTATAAATGTCCATTGCCTTCTGCTAAATGTTCCTTGTGCGCTACCAACTCATCATGTAATATGATTAGATTTATGGTAAACTACTTTGGCATAGCAGCAAGACATATACAGGCTCATTAACCCATAGCCAATATCGATCTGGGTAAATGCTCCTTTTGCGATTCAACTTGGGAAATCCCAGTAAGAGATTTGCCCACTGTGGGATTTTAACGCCAGCTATTTGTTAGTGTTAAAATCCTGGGCTAAAACTAGCGCAAATGTGACATTGAATTGCGAGCGCCGGAGACGCAGGTGATTTTTGCGTAACCTGCGAATCCAGCGCTAATATGGATTTAAAGTCACGCTAACCGGTAGCGAACCAGTTAGCGCCACTTTAACGCCATATATTTGCCCAGCGAGTCTGGGTAAATGAGCCTGACTTCATCTTAACATTGTGTTTTACCTAAGGCCTTGCGGTGAAGAACTTCAACCAGAAGGTTCCACCCTATAGCCTGACACAATGTCCACCAATTTCTATAAATTAGCCTACACAGCAAACTCAATAAAAGTTTTTCTATAGGGAACAATAAGATTCATTTCTCTACCTTAATGTTCTATGGAGGAAACAAGAAGAAATATGTTTAGGCAAATTTAATTTGAATTTCTCCATTTTCTCTGTTTAGTTACTAATTTCACTTATTGTTTTTAATCTTCATTAATTTCCCATAATCCTGCTGACACGTTACCCCTGGCATTCCCATTAATGATATTGAATGGTCTACCGGCATTGATTGAACTGAGGAACAACAGATTTGTAAAGATTTCCAATGAGCTCATTGTGCCGCACATTCATTATTTCGGGAGATAAAACCTTAACGCAATAAAATGCAGAGCAGTTTTTGTAGCCAATTGAGTTATCTCATTAAATATCAGCTGAGACAGGTCACTTGGGTAATGAATCAGGCCCAATAGATCTGTTTTTCAGGTCTCTCAATACAAAGAACCAAGAGGTTCCCAACCCATCTATATAAAGCCACAGGATCGAGAAATACCGATCGTTATTTTATGAATTTCCATAATAACGCATTCGTACAGTGTTATAAGAGAAGGTAAGGAACTTACAAGATCAATCGCTCCCCCGCTCTGACAGGTCCTGACAGAATCGCACTTGTGCATAGCATGCAGATTCCGTTGGGACCTGTCAGAGGTCGCGGAGGGGGAGCGAGCGATCGGGTAAGTTAATTACCTTCTCTCCTAGCTCCTGCAGGTTTTATTGAGGAACAGGAGGTAAGACACAGCTCCTTTACCTCCCCTTCTTCAATAAAACTGAATACCAAAATTTTGATTATACCGGTGGATATACCATTTAATAACCACTAATATACACAGATTTCTGATGGAAATTACCAATGCAGTTTGTAAATAATACATGGTATTTTATAAAGTCTAACCAACTACTGATAAATATCAGGTATGGTGAGCAGAAAGCAGTGTAAAATGCGGAAACAGGTCAAATCTACTGACGAAATTTTGATGTAGACATGTTGAATTTCCAATACAGAATTGACATTTTCCAAGTTTAAATTCTGTACTGTAACTTACGCCCTTTCTGCTGACACACTGGTGAAGAGACCCCAGATGAGTTGGTGCATCTCTACCCCCTTAGTGATTAAAATGGATTTAGTGGATGGTTCAGGCTAGTTACAGCCTGATTGTATCTTCCAAGTAAATACCATTTTACAGTTAATGTACCTGATTGTGTTATTGTGTAATTGTAGCTTCATAAGGGTTTCACAGAAATATAGGATACACCATTAATAAATACAACTAAGGGTAATAAAACCTTCATAGGTGATTTCACAATATTTCTATTCTGCTCAGACATCTATATTTGTCCAAAACATAAGGTTGCAATAATAGTACTTATCAACGTTGAAATGACCCATCTAGGTCTGCTCCCCCACAACCTCCAGCTGTGTCTGTGGCCTGGCCTATGGGAAGACACAGGGCTCATTCACACTACAAACTGACAGAAACTGGCAGTAACGCACAGCATGTGTTTCTGTCAGTTTGTATCCATTTTTATACAATGTGTATTCCATAGATTTCTATAGAAAATGCATGAAAAAACGGACAGGAATGTTGCATGCAGTGCGTTTTTTAAACGGACTGGAACAGAACGGATTATAACACAGCAGGTGTGACTGATATTATGGAATCCTATGGGGTTTTACTGTCTGTCCTGGATACAAACTGACGTAGTGGGAACGAGCCCTCACTCTTCAAATCTTCTCATTGAATATGATTAGATTCAGGAAGTGGGCAGGTGCTGACTCGACCTAACAAGCCAAACTTTAGGTAAGTATTTTACTTAACTATCACAAACCCAGGGATGTGGACAGAGCAAATCAGGTGTGTTTGAATAATAAATACAGATAAATACTGAAATTGTTAAGAAATAATAAAATAATCAGAAACAAATGTAAGGAAACTCTCTAAGCCAATAGATCATTGTGGTTTAAATGGTCAATAATAAAAAGAGGAGGACAAAAATGTGGGACCATGAAATATTGGGGGTAAGATGGTTGGTGCTTTACCATGTTTACCCTCCGTATATACTATAGAGCAACCTAGTTCTGAAAGTTTTGATTGTAAACCTGTAAGTTTATTCAGTAGTGGGGACGATGCTTGTTTGTTATGGAACTATACAGACTGGCCTTAAATAGTAATTTGCACAAATTTACAATAGAACTTGTCAATTACTGTATTTTTATTAGGAAGTAAGTAATCATTTGGACTCTGGTATAGCACTAGATGTGGTACACTTAGATTTTGCTAAGGATTTTGTTACTGTGTATAAACTTATTGAATCTGTATTGGAAACGGATGTAGGTGTTATAGTAAATAACAGATTTAGCTGTAGCAAACATCGGAAGGTGTAAGCAGCTTGAGCTAGCAAGATATTGTTTTGTATAAAGAGGGGTATAGATTCAATAGCACACTGGAGAAGTGGCACTTACATGAGGATACAATCAATTCATTCAGGTTTGAAAAGGGTTTTACATTGAGAACGGAATGGAAAATCTTCCAACAAATGTGGTAATGGCAAGTTCATTGGATAGTTTTAGAATTAAAGGGCATCTATAGTGGGAAAATGAACTTTTTTTTCTTTCTTTCCATGTGTTCTATAATTCCCCACAACCCCCAGAGTGTCTTCACTTTTTTCAGATTCCCTCTCTGTCCTGAGATACACCAGTTAGAAGAATACGTGATTGCATTCCTCTACTCCTACTTGGACTGTCAATCAAATCCCTGTGACTTGATCCCCCCTCCCTGCTCTGTAATAAACATAGAGATAACAGCATTAGCAGGGGGAGAAAGGTAGCTTTGATGTTAGATATAAGGCTGCACTTGACCCCCCTTCTTAATAGCTTTCACTGATTGATGATGGGTCACAAAGTGAGAGATCGTAAACTGTACTGATCTCCTTCTTCCGTGTCTCCAGGACAGCTTACTTTCTATTGGCCACTGTGCGTGGGTGTGTTTTTCAGGATGTTGAACTTTTAACTCCTACTGCACATAAAAAGCTTGTCGGTTAGCCGGAGCTGAGACATGGAGGAGGTAACAGAGGGGAGGGAGAAGGGGGAAATGCTGCACATAGATCTGACACCGTGGTTAAACAGAGTCAGTGACAGATATAGGATTAAGGCAGCACAGAGTACATGAATTTAACTTTGCCATGGGGCAATGTGTTTTTTTCACTATAGATGCCCTTTAAAGAATTTTGAAAGTTACTGGGGTTAATTTATTTAGTTCTGGTTGATTCAGGGATCCTTCCGATAGCTATTTGAAGTCAGGAAGGAATCTTCCCCCCCTTTTTCTGTTTTTTGCTTTTGTCTGGATCAGCTGTTAGACAGGCATTATGGGTAGGGTATACAGGTTGAACTAGATAGACAAATGTCTTTTTTACTCAACCATCAGTTCTATGAAACATTTAAACAGTTTTCCTTTTGTTTTACCTGCAGAAAGAAACATCTGTTATATAAAATATCCTAAACATACAGTAAGTTTCATTAGATCAGGTCTCAGTCGTAGCTTCCGTGTCTACATAATGCCTCATTATTATGGAAATTGGTTCAGGGAGTTCATTCCCTCACCTCCATTCATTGGTACTCATGTCATGCTATCCTCACTTACTGCAAAGTCTATCCTCACCAGCACTGTCAATAAGCATCATAGAAAGGAGTTTTTTTATTCTTCATTGGCAGGAAGGGGAGAGTGGACGTTGGACCAAAGGGCTGGATGCCTTTGTAGCAAATTATAAAATATATTACTGGTATTTCTACATTTTCACATACTTTATAATCTACATCCGATTGGAACTTTAGATTTGAATGGTGAATTAAAGGGCATCAATACCTAACATAGACCCTCCATTATGTTTATTAAAAAATGGAAGGTAGGAGCATATACCCTCCCGTCTGCAGATAGAATGGATAACTCACCATCTGTAGAGTTCAGCATGGCACTGTGGTTGGTCAAAAGATCTTTAAAAATTGGGTTGACCCAGGAAGGGGAGGAGCCAGATTGATGCCGCACTTATCTCTTTAGATGGTGAAGGTTCCATTTCTATTGCAAAAGGGAACAGACCTTGAATTCTTCTTTCCACATGTAATCAAGAACCAACTCACTGTGGGGAACTTTCTCTGTTGATCTACAAAGGTTTTTGAATACAAGACCAAGAATGGAGCCCACTTTCTGGGAGAAGTATCTGTATCTGTCATAGGGAAAATAAAATGATGCCCCTGTCCCATGGTAGTTACATCCCTGGTCGATGACATTGCAATGCACAGAGATTTAACACTGATATTTTGCAGCCTCTCCCAGGACATGTAGTGATTTGAACATGTTGTCCCCTACATTTCCATTGAGCTGTGTCAAACATGTTTTACAAAAACTGGAATCTACCGTATTGGGAGATGCGAACATTAAGATCCTGATCGTAAACTTTGCACCACCAATCAGTGCTCTAGGTTTCCAATAAGGAACAGAGACTTTGGTAGCCCTCCAGGAAACTCTACACCTTCTAAGAGGCTTTAACCACATCCCATGAGCTAAAAAGTCCCAAACTATTTAAAACTTAATGAATAACACATAACTGTGCGAGTGTTTTATAACTTGGCTCACAATCGCTTATTGTAGCTGTTCCTTGTACAACTAGACTTCACTGACCCTAACACGGCCTTGTCTGCCCTTCTCACTCCGTGATGTGATGGATGTACCTTGCACATAGAACATCTAGTTTCCATACTAGGTGTTTGGAAACTTTGCATTGTCTGTATCCAGGGGGGGAAAGTGAAGGCTGTAAGAATAATATATCCTACACTGGTCCAACCATTATTTGATGCCTAGTTCTTAGAACACTGAAAAAGCCTCACAGCTGCGGGAGACAGAATTCACACACACACAGGGCATGTACTGAAAACTATCTCAGTTTATTTGGGTCATACATTGGCATATATGAAACAAAGGAAAAACCTTGCATGACGAAAAGGGGCTTTACCAGACTTTATGTCTGTAAATAATATAATAAAACATGTCTTGGAATGCGAGAATAGAGACAAGTTGACATAGGAGGCAGAAGACCTTGAGATAACGTATTATCTATGGCCATGAGAAACAGCTTGGGCTAGGTACAGCTTGGTACATTTTGAGAAAAACAGACTAAGTAATATGTGCACAAAATGGAGTCGAAAACAAAATGGCTGCTATTAGGCTAAGTGATTATACAGAATATATAAAAACCTAACAAAGGCTAATTGAAGAATCCTTCCAAAGTCCCACAGAAAACAAGTGACAAATACCCAGCGCTTTGAATTGCTCCATACATCACAGTAATTAAAGTTATACACAAAAAGGTCTCACTGGGGCTCCTGCAGCTTCCAGACTGCTGAGGTTGTGTAACAGTAATCTCTGGACAGTCTGTCACATTTAAGGATTCTCCTGTGGGTGTCTGAAACAATTCAAAGAGAGGAACTGTCTCTTCCTTACCTTGAGTAAGAAACAAACAAACAGGTTAAAAACAAACATGTTAAAAAGCAGTTAATCTGCTTAATTTAAGCCCAAAATGTTGAGATTTACCAAGATCCCTTTAATTCCACTTCCCAATCTGACAAAGGGCCTCATCCTGTTTTTGGTGCAGGAATTTATTTTTCCTTTTGTTCTCTTGGCAATTTCTAATGTCTGGAGACCTGCCCCACGGGTCTCTATTAGTACATTTTAGTTCTGGGGGTGCAGACATTCATTTTCTTTTGGACCCTAGTGGGGGTAGGCCTAAACACCCAAACCATCCTCTTACCTGATAGTACAGGAAGACCTAAAGAGCTAGTTCTCCCTCTGGGTATCATCTAGATGTGGCATAACAGGATGACAAAGACTGGCAGTCTAAACCCACCTACCAATCATTCTAGTATGTGTCCAATAGGAAGAAAGGTCTGCAAGGAGCATTCCCTTTGGGCAGTCTGGGAACAGTCCAGTATGCCCCATCTAGATGGAAATGAGGGGTGAGGACCTAGTAGTTTAGGCCTCACTCTGGGTACTGGGGGGATATAATTGCCTTTTAATTCCTAAACTGGAATATTGTTCCAAGTCAATAGCAGTTAATCAATAAACTTGTAAACCCCTTGAAAACCACAGCAAAGTGCGACAGAGTTTAGTGGCTGCACAAGTGGATTATCATTTGCAGGAAGACCTGGGACCTCTAGGAATCTGAAGGTAAACTAATTCCCTTTGGGTGATATTTCTTTGGAATTAACATTATCTTGAAAAAAGCTGTTCACTGCAATGAATTTATTATAAGACTTAAGTTCACCTTTAAGCCGAGCATATTCTTGCCTTTAAGAGTTTTTCCCCCCATATAAACATTTGGCCATAATTTCTCATTTCTTCCTTCCATTGCTCTCCCCATGGATTTCCGTTGCTATCGTTGAAATCTCATTTCCTGTAATCCTACGGAATGACCTTTTGTTCTCTGTAAATATCTCTGAGTAAACAGATCCCTGGAGATTTCTTTTTATTTTATACTGACAGTAAAGATATTGGCATTATCGTATCGCTCATAAACTTCTCTTATCCGTTACCAGAGAACCTATTAATAAACCTGCACATTCCTGGACCTTCCCTCCTAAACCTACACTGCATATTCAGGCTGAGATGTTTTTATCGAGCGATGAAAAGTCAAACTGGTGGCGGTGGAAAACCTTTTATTGGAATTAGGGTGAAGCGTAATAACGTTTTATCATTGGAATCTAAAGTCTTGTTTGCTCGCAGGAAGCAATGGAACGTTTGGAGATATTTATCGGGGACGGCCAGGCCTGAAGACTTGTTTTTAAAGGATTTTCAGATACGGGATTCTTTATGGCCATGTTACAAATACCAGTTTAATGGACTTCTTTTTAATTCCACTGACTTTATGGACAATTCAATTCAAAATGCATTTTTACAAGTTGCCAACCCTGTTTTGAAATAATGTTGACAGTGTTGGGTTATCCTGGAAGCTACTCTGATTACTGCTTATGGTGGCCATACACACAGAAACCCTGATCCTACAATCCCTGTATCGTACAATTTGTGTTGGGCAGCTACCTTTTTTCAACTTGCCCTACAGGCAGGAAAAATCGTATGAACGTTGTAATATTGTACAAATGTCCATTAAGTAAATCCCAGGATTGTACAAACTAGACAATCATTCTAGGTATGGCCATCATTAGGTCCCAGGGAAATTCAGGTGTCCCACTTATTGGGTCTATTTGTAGACAATACTGGAACACTCCTGCACTTCCAAACGCTATGTTCCAGGTGCCTCCAGGTGTCAAAGTAGTCTTTGTCCTGATGAAGACGTCCTGAGTGGTGTCGAAACATCGTAATGTAATAAAAACCTGTTTAGTTATTGTGCCCGGGACTATTTTACATTTTATTGGGTCTGTTTGTATTAATATTGTCAATTTCAACTTATTTCAAAAATCCAGATCATTGTTTCTTAATGAGACTATACACACTGTACAGCATTAAGGGATCCACGATCACAAGATTTCCTAGGGTCCCATTACATTTAAATCCAGCTCTGAGTCTAAGGTCTAAAGGACTCTCAGCTAGACAGGGACAGCAGGAAACATAAAAATGACCGAATCCATCCAATGCTTATTTTATATCTGTGCAGTGGAAAATTAGACAATTGACCTCTTGCGATTTTTAATCCTTTTGGTGACATTTTACTAACTACAATGATCCATTTGTAACATCTTTACCTCTGGCTGTTTCTACAGTTTGACATCTATGTCTCTGGGTATCACTAAATGTATGTATGTGTACGTATGTATATATGTGTACATATGTATGTGTACATATGTATGCATGAATGTATGTGTATGTATGTATGTATGTATGTGTTTATTTATATAGTGCCACTTGGGAACATGGTCTGTACAATATTATAATACAAAAAGCCATAGGAGGGGAACAGATAAATAAATATAGAAAATAGAACAGATAATCAATGCACATTCCTAGGCCCCATACCAGGGGGGTAGCTGCCAGGGGCGAAGACTCTTCCAATGCTGGGGTCCAATCTTTCTTACTTTTCCTATGGCAGAGATACAACCTCCCTCCAGAAAACTACCTTAGATGAAGCAGCGAGGGAGCCCCATCATAGATTTGCAGGGGGCCCAGTGATTTCTAGTTCTGCCACTGCCCCATACAATATCATATTATCTGCACACTGGCATACTTTATAAACAAAGGGGTTTTAGTATACATTACTGTGATCACATGAATGAAAAGCCTTCCAACCACGTCAAGGTAACCCCAGTCTGGAAGGTCCTAACTTCTAACCTTTTACTTCAATTACCATTAGCAAACTTTTGTATTTCTTATACTTGTGCACAGGATCAATATAGCAGGTTCTCTCACTTCCCCCCAGGCCTTTTATAGTCCACCCAGTGTTTTATATTAAAGACATAGGACCTCCAATTAAAGTGCTGTGCTGGGGGTTCTACCACCACATGGAAGCTTGACCAGTCTTCCTAATAAATACGTACAATAGAAGGACTGTGCACTCCTTAGGCTAAATTCCAGTTAAATTTTAGTGCTACTGATCTGGTCAATCTTTTATACAAATATAGAAAAGATAATCAATGCACATTCCTAGGCCCCATGCAATATCATATTTCCTGCACTCTGGCATACTTTATAAACAAAGAGGTTTTACCATATATACTCGAGTATAAACCGAGAATTTCAGGCTAAAAAAATAGCCTGAAAATCGAGTCTTGGTTTATACTCGAGTCAAGCACTTACCTGCTCCGGCGGCCGCACGATCCACATCCTCTGCTGGCTGACGTCACTACTCTGCGCCAGGAAGTGAGGCCGGCGCTGAGTAATGAGCCAGCAGAGGAAAGTGGAGCATGCGGCCGCCGGAGCAGAGAAGAGGATCCAGAGCGGCCTGCAGGGCAACATGTGGAGCAGGTAGGAGAGGGCAACTGGGAAGGAAGGGGGGAAGGCTCAGTAATTCCTGTAGTGGCAAGGAATGAGACTTTAGTTGCCTTTTAAATGGACCTAAGAATTCCCATACAGCAATAGCCAAATACTGTATGGCTATTACTGTATAGGACTTCTGTTCATTTAAAGGGAAACTAAATCCTAAAAACAATACAGAATCAGAAGGAGGATGATATATATTGCTGCCTTCTTAATCTGTATTGTTTTGAGGCTTTAGTTGCCCTTTAAATGGTCAGCAGAATTCCCATACAGTAATAACCATACTGGATTTGGCTATTACTGTATGGGACTACTGTATGGGAATTCTTCTGTCCATTTAAAGGGCAACTAAAACCTCAAAACAATACAGAATCAGAAGGCAGTTGTGGTCCAATTTTCTATCCTCGGTTTATACTCGGGTCAATCACTTTTACTCCTTTTTAAAGGTAAAAGTGGGTGCCTCGGTTTATACTCGGTCGGTTTATACTCGAGAATATACGGTAGTATACTTTACTGTGATCACATGAATGAAAAGCCTTCCAACCACGTTAAGGTAACCCCAGTCTTGAAGGTCCCAGATAATATGATATTGTATGGGGCTTAGAAATAAGCATTGGTTTTTTTATATTTGTATGAATTATTGACTGGATAAGTAGCGTTTCCACAAAATTAAATTGTAATTTAGCCTAAAGACACAGTGCTATCACAGTCCTTCTATTATATAACATACAGTATACACATATATATATATATGGAAATTAATAAGTTTACTTTACAAAATGATCTAGGGCCAGACCATGCTGCTATATCATATTCATGTTACAGAAATCATGAAGTGGTTAGAATGGGAAGTTTACCAGCTAAAAGTAAAAACTACTGATATAATGATGTATATTTGGAGGAAACTAGTTTGTCATCATTGACTTGAGTGGCTATTAGAAGCTATGTATTATTTCTTATTGGTGCATATACTGTCTGAACGTGTTTTTGTTTAAAGTACTTTTCAAGAGGGTTCTTGTTATTTGCCATAATGGGATCACAATGACGTCAATCTTAAGGTACAAGTCCAGCCTCAAAATGAAAACTTACATACAGGTAAATCCCCCCCAAAACCCTTAATGGTAATAGTTTGAACTCTGAAATCTAACCTGAAATCCTGCACAAAGTCCTGTTTCCCCTGTTTCTGCTTCCTGGTTCTTCCAGTTAGTAACTGTCATTTATGGATTTGACAGTTGACATCACAGCCAATGACTGAATGTTAATCCCCTGTCTGCCTCTTCTGAGCATGCCCAGGCTCAGTACAGGCTCAGTATAGGTTTCTAAATTGTTTCCATGAGGCATCCAGAAGCATAGCAGGCATACAGTAATGAGTTCATAGGACAAACTATGATATATCAACATATTTTAAAGAGGGCTTTCTTTCTAAAAGATGTTGTTATGAGGGTGGAGTTGTCCTTTAAGGGCATGGCCTAGCAGCTGGGAGATGCTTTTCATGTTATTAGTAAAATATTTTCAAATATGGCTGAAAAAATAAACAGAACTGGAGGAGAGAGAGGGGAATTATCCCCTAAACAAGTTGAGGACTTGTAAAAGAGATCCCATAAAAGTAAGCCTAGCATGGCCAATTAAGCTTTTAGTGATCATAAATGCCTGTTTTTTCCTGTTTGCCTCATTAATCCTTCCCAAACACTGTAGCGCAGTCTGGGAGTCTTTGGCATTTTTCTTATTAATTTATGAAAGGAGGAGAATCGTTCATCAGAGCGGCAGTTATTTTGTCATTGGGAGTGGTGAATCCATTGATTCATCTTTAATTTTTCATTATCTATTGATCATTTGGTATGCAGCCTTTCATTATTCACTAGGCATAAATCATCTTATCTTCTCTGTTGACTTGGACATTTAAGATTTATGAAAAAGCGATCAAGCTCCTTTTATTTGCACACGGAATAAGGCCCAACTTTAATGTGGTGTTATCCTAAAGCATATTTGGTTACATTTTGCATATTCGTTATAATCTTACTGATTGGCATTTCCTTGAACAATATATATTTATTACATCATTTATCTGTTCTGCTTGCAGCAAAAAAAAAAAAAATTTACCCTAAATTCTTGTTTTGTATTCATGAGATCTCCCACCAAAACGTGTTCGATTTATGTCTGGAATCAAAATATTTCATTCTATGTTCACAAGTCTCCTTATTTATTTCTAATATACAAGAGTCTTGAATATCCTTTACATTGTATCCTTCTAAACAGTGCATCAGATGTAAATGGTGCTTAGCTATGTTATCAGTTATAGTCAGTACTGAGCTACAGTATGTCTTCCGATATAATCTGCATTTAACTATGTCATCACCAGTTCTAAACAGTGCTTAGCTATGTCATGCGTTATAATCTGTACTTAGCTATGTCATCAGTTATAGTCAGTACTGAACTATGTCATCATTTCTAATCAGTGCTTAGCTATGTCATCAGATATAATCTGTATTTACTGTAGCTATGTCATCACCAGTTCTAAACAGTGCTTAGCTATGTCATCAGTTATAATCTGTACTTAGCTATGTTATCAGTTATAATCAGTGCTTAGCTATGTCATCAGTAATAATCTGTACTTAGCTATGTCATCAGTTATAATCAGTGCTTAGCTATGTCATCATTTCTAATCAGTGCTTAGCTATGTCATCAGTTATAATCTATATTTAGCTATGTCATCACCAGTTCTAAACAGTGCTTAGTTATGTCATCAGTTATAATCTGTATTTAGCTATGTCATCAGTTATAATCAGTGCTTAGCTATGTCATCAGTGATAATCAATGCTTAGCTATGTCATCAGTTATAATCTGTATTTAGCTATGTCATCACCAGTTCTAAACAGTGCTTAGCTATGTCATCAGTTATTATCAATACTTAGCTATGTCATCAGTTATAATCTGTACTTAGCTATATCTTCTGTTATAATCAATGCTTACCTATGTCATCAGTTCTAATGAGTGCTTAGCTATGTCATCATTTATAATCTGTAATTAGCTGTCATCAGTTCTAATCAGTCCTTAGCTATGTCATCAGTTATAATCAGTGTTTAGCTCTGTCATCAGTTATAATCAGTTCTTAGCTATGTCGTTAGTTATAATTATAGTTTAGCCATGTCATCAGTAATAATCTGTACTTAGCTATGACATCAGTTATAATCAGTAGAGATGGCCGAACTTTCGAAAATTCAGTCCATTTTCGAACTTCTAAAGGAAAATCATAAAAACTGGACGTAGCGCACATGCGATCTACTTCCGGTTTCCACGGGCCAACAACCCGGCTGGACGTTCGGGGGTCCCGCAGCTCGAAACCGGGATGCCCTCCTAGGTCCTTGCAAGGACCTTTGTGGCCATGACAAGGGCCCTTTGGGGCTTAAGGGGTCCCGCAGCTCGAACCAGGACCCCCTTCCCGGCACTTATAAGTGCCTTTGTGGCCCTTGGAAGGGCCCTTTGGGGCTCCAACCGGGACCCCCCTCCTTGGCCTCAGCGGAGCTGATGTTGCTAGCCGCTTCTTTCTTCTGCCATCTACTGCGATTACTTCTGAGCTCCGCTGAGTTGTGCACCTCTTTATATAGGTTTGCAGAAAACCCTAATCTGTTTCTGATTGGTCAATTTTTCGATGCTTGGTTTACATGCTTTACATTAACCAATCAGATTTCCGAAAATCAGAAAATTTGATTGGTTAATGTAAACCATGTAAACCAAGCATTGAAAAATTGACCAATCTGCAAACCTATATAAAGAGGTGCAAACATCTGCGGAGCTCAGAAGTCATCGCAGTAGATGGCAGAAGAAAGAAGACATCGGCCGGTAACATCGGCCTCGTTGAGGCCACCGGTGCCGAAGGTACCCCTGGCAGCCACAGGGGTACTTTTCGGGGTCAGTGGCCTCAGCAGAGCTGGTGTCACCAGATGGAAGACAGAAGACGCCGCCCAAGGGCTCTTTTAAGTGCTGCCGGGGGTCCCGGTTCAAGCTGCGGACCCCCAACAAAGCAACTTATCAGTGCCACAAGGGCCCTTACAAGGGCCAGGGAGGGGGGTCCCGGTTTAAGCTGCGAGACCCCTTGAGCCCCAAAGGGCCCTGGTCAGGGCCACAAGGGCCCTGATAGCGCTGGGGAGGGGGGTCCTGATTAGTTAAAGGACAAGAACACAAGAAAAATATTTACAATATTCACATATAATACAAATTTTATAATAATAATTGTATTATAATAATACAAGCTTTTCCTAAACGACTCATAATGCATATTTTTTTATTGTTAGTTACTGTTAGTATTAGTAAATGTAAATGTTAGTTAAAGGACAAGTACACATGAAAAATATTTACATTATTATTTTTTATTTATTATTAATATTTTTTATTATTATTTATTATTATTATTTACTTTTTTATATATAAATTTGCAGATGAGGGATCTGTTTCCGCCAGTGAGGAGGGTAGATCACCCCCTGCAGGCCCTGCAACATCCCCACCAAGGCCCCAGATAAGGCCTGCAGTTTCCCCTTCCCCTCAACCACCAGCACTGGGACCATCTCTTGCCTGGAAGAGTTGCCAGTAGATGTGCCTGGCAACTGTGGTTGGAAGAACAGCCTGAAGTTAGCCGCAAGGCCACCTCCAGAGCTGATGCTCCGCTTCCTCCTCTCCTGCTCATTCCCAACATCAGGTGCTGTAGGCCTGCCAGCACCTGGGAAAGCAGAACAGAGGCAACACAGCAGTGTCGCCTCGTACTGCTGCATTCTGCATTCCCTCTAAGATGCGGGAATGAACTCCGACACTTTACCCTTATAGCGGGGATCTATAAGGGTGGCCACCCAGTACTGCTCCTTCTCTTTGATGGCCTTAATCCTGGGGTCCTTGCACAGGCATTGCAGCATATGCATACCCTTATGCCGCAAAGTGCCTAACGCAGAGTGCCTAACGTCCTCATTGTCACAGGACAATAGTTTCGGGCTCAACAGCTCACTAACCACGGATGACATGTGGTACTTGGGAGGGTTGAGACATCCCCCTAGAGGAATGCCCCATTTCCTCTTGGTCCAGATCACCTAAATCCCCCTCCTCATCATCGGAAGGCTGCTCTGCACCATGATGCCCGGGCTCAGAAAGCACCACAGTGACGGCGTCCTCCTCTTCCATTAGCTGCTGCTCGGCAGCTAGTGCCCTGTCGAGTATGCCACGCAGGGTGAGCTCAAGGAGGAACACCAGTGGGATGGTATCCGCTATGGTGGCATCATCACGGCTTACTATCCTGGTGGCCTCCTAAAATATCCCGAGCACACGGCAGGCATCCTGAATCAGCAGCCACTGCCTGGGTAAGAGAAATCCCAGGTCCCCAGAGCCTGATCTAGCCTCATACTCATACAAGTAGTCCATGATGGCTCGCCTCTGCTGGAGCAGCCTCAGCAGCATCATAAGACTAGAGTTCCAACGGGTGGGGGTGTAACAAATCATGCTGTTCTGCGGCAGACTGTTCTGCTGCTGGAACTCGGCCAGACGAGCAGTGGCCGTGTATGACCGCCTGAAGTGACTGGAAACCCTCCTAGCCATCCTTAGTACCTTCTGCAGACCAGGGTACTTGGTGAGGAACCGCTGGACAACCAGGTTGAAAACGTGTGCCAGGCAAGTAACATGTGTGACTCTGCCCATGCGAAGGGAAGACAGGATGTTGGTGGCATTGTCACACACTACCTTGCCTATTGAGAGGTGGTGTGGGGTCAGCCACCTCTCAGCCTGCCCTTGCAGTGCTGCCAGCAACTCTGCCCCGGTGTGGCTCCTACCCCCGAGACACAGAAGCTCCAACACTGCATGGCACCGTCTCACCTGGGGGGGCACGGGCTGTCTGGGAAGAGGACTCACCAGATGAGGAGGGGGGATGGAGACTGGTGTATCACCAATATGTGGTGGTACCACCCTCTCACCACTTGTGCCCCATGCCACGTCTCTGCCGGCTAGCAGAATGGTCCACTGGACGGTAAATGAGACATACCACCCCTGGCCGTACTTGCTGGACCATGCGTTCATAGTAATGTGGACACACTTGCCCACACTGTGGTCCAGCAAAGCAGATATATTGCCATGCAGATGGTCGTGCAGGTACTGCCTTCTGGGCAAAGTACCCATGGCAAGGCACCTGCCACTGTGGTGTGCCAATGGCCACAAACTCCCTGAACGCTGCACTGTCTACCAGGCTGAATGGTAGCAGCTGCACCACCAGGAGTTTGGCTAAGCCAGCTGTGAGACACTGGGCTTGGGGTGTCTGGGGGACAATTTCTGCCTCCTCTCCAACAACTGGGGAAGAGAGACCTGCCTTTTATCTGATGACCCAGCAGCAGTGTCAAGAGGCCTCTTAACACCTCATGCTGGGGCCAAAGGCTTTATCTCCTCAATAACTTCCACCAAGGAAGCAGTTGATGGGGCCGGAGGGGAAGGAGGAGGAATGGTGGCTACCTGGGCGCGAGGAAGGGAACGCGTGGGTGCCTGCACGTTCCCTGACCACTGCTCCCACCGGGCAAAGTGGTGGAGCATCATATGCCTCCTCATAGAAGAGGTGCCCAGAGTTGCTGCATTCTTCCCATGTCTAACACGTTGCAGGCACCAACTGCACACTGCAACCGTGTTGTCACCGGGAGCCAATGAGAAGAACTCCCACACAGCAGAGCCACCAGCATGCACTGGAGCAGAGGTCACCTGTCGTTGTGGGGCACTGGAACCAGCCGTACCTCCACGAGCAGCACTAGGTGCACTAGACGCACCGCTTCTGCCCCTACCCCTGCTCCAGTCTCTATCTATCCTCCTCTCTCACTTGTGGCACCCATGAACGATCGGTGGCCTCATTGTGCACTTCCACCTCCTCAATACTGGAGGCTGTGTCATTAATAGCAGCAGCATGCATGTGGGACCTCACCCCCTACTATAGTTCCCTGGCTGCTCATGGACAGCTGTGTAACAACATCAACCTCCTGTCCTCCTGTGCACTGAGCACTTTCCTCCGCCTCGGGCGACAGGAAAGATTGTGCATCAGTGCACAGCTCCTTCTCAAGCACACTAGCCCCACACATAGTGTACGAAAACATCCTGAGACTCCTCCTCCGGATCCCCGAAGGTACGGGCCATGTGGGCAACGAACTCCTGATAAAGAGGATCAGGGTCCATTCCCACAGTAGGAGCCTCAGGTGAGGAAGGAGCAGGTACAGTATCTACAGTAGCAGCTTGGCTGCTCTGAGCCTGTTAGGAGGTGGATGAGGAAGGCTGGGTAATCCACTCTACTACCCACCTTCCTTGATCAGAAGGGATAGCCCTAGTGCGGCTACCCCTAAACATATCCCTTCCCTGTGAAGGGCCAGGTAGCTCCTGACCAGAGCTTTCAGTAGGCTCTCCTCTGCTCCCCCTGCTCCTGGCTCTCCCTCTTGCCCTGCCAGGCATTTCCCTATACACACACACACAATACACAAAAGACCAAGTGACAAATGACACAGAGGACAAAACACACTGTAACACACACAGAAGCAAGCAAATAAACACAAAGCTTTTTTTTTACACAAACAAAAAGACAAACAGACATATTTTTTTTACACTAAAAGCACAAATATGACACAGACACAACTGACAGCAAACAGCAGATCAGACAGCAAAAGCTGCTGATTGCTGCTAAAGGCAGCACTGTCAGCTACACAAACACACAGACGCTGACACACAGATACAGAAAGACAAACAAAAAAACAGGACACCTAGACCTCTAAAAGGTCTAACACAAAAATTGTCCAAGAGATTTATAGGGGGGTTAGTCCTTAAAAGGACTTTGGGTTAGGAGGATTTACCCCTATTTGCAAGTATTTGCCACTTAAGATGTTTGAAAACTACAACTCCCACAATAAAGCAGCTGGGAGTTGTAGTTTTTCAAAATCTTAAGTGGCAAATACTTGCAAATAGGGATAAATCCTCCTATATTTGTGCATACAGTATGCAACAAATAGAGGTTTTACTCCTATTTGTATGTATTTGTATGTAGTGTGTCCCTGTGTAAAAAAGTAAATGTTTCTCCTACCTTGTCCGGCGGCCGCGCGATCCGCATCCTCGCTCCAATAGCCCTCTGCGCATCTGGATGATGTCACTACCCAGCGCCTCTCACTTTGCGGTGCCGGGTAGTGAAATCATCCGGATGCCAGAAGCGTGTGGAGCGAGGATGCGGATCGCGCGGCCGCGACAAGGTAGGGGAAACATTGACTCGAGTAAAACCGAGGTAAGATTTTCAGGCTTTTTTTAAAGCCTGAAAACCTCGGTTTATACTCGAGTATATATGGTAGTTTTGGGGGGTATTTGTATAAAGAGAGGGGGGTTTAGTCTGACAATCTGAAAAGGTGTTGTAATTGGGCAATGTACATTGGATATTGTGGCTAGTCAATTCCACGTCTGCGTGTGCACCACGCATATGGCATACCGTTTGATTCAGGACATCTGTGAGATTGATATTTGGTAACTTCTTTTTACATACTTGGGGTTTTGGCACCATTTCTAACTGCGAAAGTGTTTTTTGTTCATTTTTCAGAAAATCGGCTGAACGTGGTATGAATGAACGAACTACAGCATACAGCATTACATACCTGAAGGTGTGTAGATTCCAAGAATATATATAGTTAATGGGGATATGTCTGACTTTTGGGTTGTTTTGTGTAATTCGGATTTGGCTGAATATGTTTGCTGTTTTTTAGCCATCATGCATTGTCTCACTTGTGGCTTTTCACTTCCACGCCCAGTGTGTAATCACGCTTATGGCATACCGTTTGATTCAGGACATTTGGGGGATTGATATTTAGTAACTTTTTAGGTACAACCTAATTTAATTCTTTAACTCCCAATAAACTTTCTTTTCTTTCATCATATAGATAATGACAGAATCCTTTACTAACAATAAGGACCTAAACTCCATAGCATAGCTTCATTATCGCACTGAAAGAATATTGCATAATCCAATCAAATTTTGCACATGAAAGAAGTGTTTTGTTACACATATATAGGTACTGCCGTATAAATTATAGTTATGAATAACTACCTAATTATGTTACAATTGTCTTTTAAAAAATATTTTCCTTTAGAAAGACTAGATCTAAATGACACTATGCTTAAAACTTCTGTTTATTCACATCCTACAAGGAAAGTTGGCTAAATTCTATTCCTCTCTTTAAACCTTAAACATAAAATGCTACTTGGTTATCATATGATAATCAATGAGAAATATTAAGGTAGAATTTTCACTCCAGCACACTAACGGTGGCCATAGATGCAATAATGTGGTTGGCACGATCTGGAGATAGGAAAATAAATAGTGTGATCGTTGGCCTATCACCCATACACAGGCTTATGATCATATGATCCCCAGACTGGCACAATAAAACCTTCAGAGCACCTTCTGGCTCCACATTTTTGCTAATATCCCAATCAGACAGCTGTGATGCCGACACTCTGGACTGAGAGCTGACTGAAATCCAGTGTTGTGAGAGAATAAAACAGGGAGATTCATAAAAGTTTCTTATCGTTTAAAATGGTGCTAATTTTGCCCCAACCAATCAGATCTTATTTAACATTTGAAAGCTAAACTCTGATTGGTTGGGGCAAAATTACAGCACCATTAAAAGATAAGAACTTTTATTGAATAACCCTGAAAGTGTTTAAATCTACTATTTACAAATGACAAGAAAAAACAAGAGTAGCGGCTGTCTTCCTGTCCAAATATCTCTGCCTCCTGTTTTGCCTCCGGAGGCATGGTGACATGTGTAGAGGACCTCCCTTTGGATCCCTCTCTTCAAATGTTTCACCTAGCAGAAAAACTTAATCTATATTGTAGGGCATTCCCTCCCATCCCCAATTGCTATGTTAAAAGCTCCTCGTTTCAGTGGCTATTGCTGGCAGCTGTGGCTGTATTGGCTGTCTCTCTGCCAATCACAGTTGCGGTTGACGTCCAGCCCCTGCTTATAGTTCTGTCAGGCAGGGAGCAGACCAAAGCGACGCTGGAACAAGGAGATGTAAGTAGAGTTTGGAATCGATTTTTAAACTTTGAACTTACCGGTTGGGGGTGGGAGAGTATGTCCTACAATATAGATCAAAGTCAATATGGAGGGTGGAGGTGCCCTTTAAAGAATTCTGCACCAGGATCTATGGTCCCTGTTTTTATTACTGTTGACTAAATAAAGCTAATAAAAAAAGTCTGTGCCCGAGCATATAAATATTACTATAAACTGTATCGCTTAAAATATGTTGGCCCTTAAAAGTCATGTCCCCCACCCAAGCTAAATTGACCCCACTGCTGGCCCACTGTGTACTGTTAAAATCCTTACCTTTCTCTTCTGCTCCTTTTGGTTGTCCTGCAGTTCCTGATGAAAGTCCAGAAAAGTGAGCATAGGAGCCTCCCTGTTGTTAATCCGTGCCTGCTACTTCCTCTTAGAGGACTCTGGCATGTGCGGTGGGCTCAACCCCCAGATTTTAAGGTTATAAAGGGATCGTTTGGGGGGGTCCGCTACATTATATAAAACCAGCAACACCAAGATTCTCAAAAGAATTGGTCAACCCTGCATCTCTCTCCCTCCTAATCCAACCCCCGGCGCGTCTCTCTCCCAACATCTGCCTCACCCCACCCACCCCCAGGCACATCTCTCTACTCCTCCTCTGCGCATCTCTCTCCTGGTGTCTCGCAAGTGATGTGTCATCAGCCCTCCTACCTGGGAGCATGCGTGTGCAACAGTAGGGGTCGTTTCTCAGCACCGTGTAGACAATGGGAGGAGTTTTGATGATGCGGCACTCGGCTTCTGCATCTGTGGCCATATAATTTACACCTGCCGGTTTTGTAATAGGCTTTGGGGGGGGAGATACCCTTAATATGATCGAATCATAATGGAGGGTTTCATTACATAGATTTCCAAGAATTTATACATCTTATTATGAAGAGGGTTAATGGAGCCAAAAACTCATCAATAACACAATTGCAGTAAAGACTTTTTAAAAAAGAAAGTATTCTAATTCCTAAACCCAAAAGTTATTATTTCAATACAATAGCATTCCAAACAAGCACAAGAAAACATGGTCATCACAAAATGCAGTTGAAACACATAGAAAAAAGTCACTGGATACTCCACAATAGTTATACATTCCCAAAGCATTATCGAGAATATACAGTTCAAGCAGACATAGGTGGGGTTACTAAAGGTTCTTACACATGTGTGCGATCACGGGTCCCGACCAGCGGCGCATGATGTGTCCGACCGTTGTTTGGGACGATAATCAGCCAGTGTATGGCCACTTTATCGGCCGAAAGGGCGTTCGGTCGGGGATTGTTTCCCGGACCGACAGGCCGTTTCGTCCGATAAAGGGCCCATACACGGGAGCCGAGATTGCACGTGCGTACGAGGCTTAAGCAAGGGAACTAGGCATCAGATTAAGCACTCTAAAAGCTTTATCGTGGAGTATATATTAACATGAGAACAGCAGCTGTAACCTAAAGTAACAATACAGTCTGATGCACAACATACAAGCAATGTCCGCATTATCAATCATTATAGGGATGATTTCCTTATCACATACCTTAGTAAATATAGTGGGACACTATTAGTATAAATAGTTTTTTTTATGGAACAATGCCATTGACAGCTGATTCTCCTGTGAAATTATGGCAGAATTGCATGAATCTATGTCTTAGCTATTAGTTTACTGTCTTCAAATGGAACTTCACTTAATAAAATTTTAAAAATGTATCAATCAACAAATAGTCCATAATTCCCAACAAGCATACTTTTGGTTCAAGCCCCACAGCAGTGACTTAACTAGCAATCACATGGGCTCCCTAGCAAAACTATCATAAGGTGAGGAGAATGCATCTGTCATAAAACATAAAAGTAAGACGATGCCCCCCTCCCTCCGATAGTTATACCCCTGCTCCACAGGTGAGTATAAGATAATGGAGAAGTTTTAGGATCTGTCCCAAACAACTTGTAGTTAAATGCATTGCCATAAAAAGTGAAAAAATACTGTGTGACTTTTGGGGAAATTGGGTGGGCATTAGGTAAAACCCTAACTTGTGTACTCTAGTCATTCCCATAAAGTTCCAAAATGCCTAGCCAACACCTAGGACCTTTAGTTGGAAGTTCTAAGCATCTAAACTCCCAGGCTGCGCAATCACACAACCGTTAAAAAGTCAGTAGGAGCAGGGAGGGACTTGAGGACTGCAAGGTAATACCTGCACTTTTTCAAAAACCTTCTCTGTGATCTTGTTTACAAGATATAAACAAATTTTTTTGGCATGGTCAACTTATAGTTTTACTTTTCACAGATGAGCTGGGTACACTCATTAAGATATCTGTATATCAGACAACAGACAGATTTCATTGGAAGAAATGTTGGACTTGACTGAATGATCTTGCCCCTAACGACAGCAGTTAATTAGCGGCGGGATCAACCAATTTTTCTTTAGTGAATGTACCCACCTTTCTGCTGATCTGTAAACTAATATGACCTCTGATTATAGATCTCATTTTTACTGCTTCCTCCTGTCTTAAACCATTTCCTTTTGCTGCTCCCTACCTTTGGTAACTCCTCCCTCTCGCTTCGCCAGGTGACAATCATTAATTCAAATCTAGACTGTTATCCACTTTCTGAGCACTAGCACAACAAATGATTGTAGGCCATCTCAAGCACTTTGTGCCCATCCCCCCTCTTGTATTTTTGTTGTCCCCCACTTATATTGTAAGCTTTTCGGGCAGGGATTTCATTCCTAATGTGTCAAGGATGCTGCACTTCAATCAATTTCTGCATTATTTTATATATGTGTTCTTAACCGATGGGTGAAATGTATTAATTCTTATCTTATAATGTACAGCACTTACAAAAATAATAAAATTAAAAAAAAAAAAAAATTATATATACATTATATAATAAAAAAAAAAAAAAAAATTATACATACATTATAAATAATTTTTTTTTAAACAGGGATTTTAGCATCATGAATCTCCAGAACTATATTTTGCAGAAAGATGGGTTTTAGACTAAATATTTTCCTTTGTGTAAAAACATGAACACGCACAGATGACAGGGACAAAAGCCAAAAAAAAAAGGTCTTTTCTTTAATAAGTAACAGTAAATTTTTAACAGAATTGTAAGTTAATGGCAAGGTTTGACAGCACTAGATTGATCAATATTTCATTTTCAGCTCACTGGGATATGATTACTTTCTTGTTTCATTTTATTAAGGGGGCCAGGGAACATAAATACTCACTTTTTCCTGTGACTTAAGTACAAAGTCAGCTCAGTCTAACTCAATCATTTTGACGCAATGTCATGAGGCAATGTGACTCACCAATAATTACTAATGTGGGTTACTCTATGGTTCAGCATGTCTCTATTGCTAAACAGCTTTAATAAGTTTTTCACTCTAGATTGTGTTAAAGGGATATTATATTTCTATATGATAAAGCCAATAAGTATTCTACAATGTTTCTTTTACTATTGTTTGACAGACACATTTTGACCAGTTATAATAAAAGTTAAACACCTGATTGAGGATAATTAGCTAAAATCAATGGTTCTCCCACTAAAATACACAAAAACTAAAATAGCAAACAAGCAATAAAGCTTTATGTAAATGCAGTCTAACTTTTAAGGCCAAACACATCAGAAACCCAGTCTACCAGGGTTTATATTCTCACTTAATTATGTTCTGCACATAGATGAACCCAGCTAAATACAAAAGAAAAGCACTTTTCCCTGGATGGCACATAAATCATTAATAACATGGAGGGAAAATTACACTGTACATAGCCATTGTCCATACCACTGGATTGAATGAAAAAAAGACACAATCTTACACATTACTCCCACCCATTAAAGGTATATGGTATGAGGACATAACCACTAGGTTCTCGTCCCTGACTTATTAGTGAACACAACTTTCAGGTAAGATTAGAAGCATTTAACGGTAAACCCTGTGGTGAGTACCGTATATACTCGAGTATAAACCGAGATTTTCAGGCTAAAAAAAATAGCCTGAAAATCAAGTTTCGGTTTATACTCGAGTGACGCTCCGCATTCTCTGCTGGCTGACGTCACTACTCGGCGCCGGGAAGCGACATCAGCCAGCAGAGGAATGTGAAGCATGCGAACGCCGGAGCAGAGAAGAGGATCCAGAGCAGCCTGCAGGGGAACATATGGAGCAGGTAGGAAGGCGACTGGGATGGAAGGGGGGAAGGCACAGTATTCCTGCAGTGGCAATTCTTTGCCACTGCAGATGTTTGGAAACTATAACTCCCAGCATCTAAAGATCATGCTGGAGTTGTGTTTCCAAACATCTGCAGTGGCAAGGAATGAGCTTTAGTTGTCTTTTAAATGGACCTAAGAATCCCATACAAATGCCAAATACAGTATGGGCTATTACTGTATGGGACTTCTGATGTTCATTTAAAGGGCAACTAAATCCTAAAAACAATACAGAATCAGAAGGAGGATATATATATCTATTGCTGCCTTCTGATTCTGTATTGTTTTGAGGCTTTAGTTGCCCTTTAAATGGTCAGCAGAATTACCATACAGTAATAGCAATACTGGATTTGGCTATTATTGTATGGGACTACTGTATGGGAATTTTGCTGTCCATTTAATGGCAACTAAAGCCTCAAAACAATACAGAATCAGAAGACAGTTGTGGCCTATTTTTCTACCCTCGGTTTTATACTTGAGTCAACACTTTTACCTCCTTTTGAAGGAAAAGTGGGTGCCTCGGTTTAACTCTGGTCGGTTTTATACAGTACCTAGTGGTTTATGTCCACACTCTTTTATTGGTAGGCATGTTACATTTTAAGGGTAGGAACGTACATGCTTTATTTGCAGCATTTTTTTAAATAAAACTTCCCAATAGGAAATCCCAATAGGAAAAGACAAATGCTAACACAATGCAGATACCCCATATTTTTTAGTTGTGATAATCACAAATTTTAACAGTTGACTGTCATTCTCTATGAAATTTCATTCACATTTTCTATACAATGATGTTCTTAATCCAATCTTAATCTTTAATCTATAACAATTGTGACTTTCATTTGTGTGCAGAGACAACAATATTAAAACAAAGGTAGGCTCTGGAGGGGCATATGAAAAAAATATGGCAACAGTATTTTTAAGCTGCTGTTTCCAAATGAACATAACTTGATTTTACAATGCAATTATCCTTTAAGTATATATGTACTTTTTGCTGTGCTTATAACAATATATGAAATAAACCAATAAGACAACAATAACAACTGATTTAAGTAACAAAAAGGTGTTGACTTTGGTATATTGACAGTGCATCCAAGTTTTTAAATCCCACAATTTATTTTTGAAATATTCTGCAAACAATACCTGTGGATAGCTAGAGAGTTCAGGACAGCAGGCACAGCACTCAATACCTCCGGAAGCCTCCTCCACCAAACACACACAAGGGTCTGCTTGACACATTTCTTTGGTGGCTTGAAGAAAAGTGGTTCACCCATGAAATGCGTCAGCGGACCCCTGATGGGGTGTTGTTTCCTGTATATTTGTATAGACTTTTAATAAAGATGTTTTGATACCACTGACTTGCCCCTCTTGACTCACCTTTACCTTGCTTTTGAAATATTCTACATGCAGAATATGACGGCTGGACTTTATAATTCCACGAAAAGAGCATGAATCACTCTCCTATAAATCATGATAGATTGCTTCTAACATTTTGCTTTAGAAATGTTAACAAAACATAGCTATTTATGTCTTAATCAAAAGATTGTAAAATAACAAAAAATATTATATGCTCAGAAAAATAATATAGTTTATACCTACCGTTGGCTTTCAATATTATTCAAATAATTTTTACGACAGAATGCTTCTTTTTATTCATATATTGTTATAAGCACAGCAAAAGTACATTATTACTTAAAGGATAATTGCATGTAAAATCAAGTTATGTTTCATTTGGAAGCAGCAGCTTTAAAATACTGTTGCCATATTTTTTTTTTACCTATGCCCCTCCAGAGCCTACCTTTGTGCCTTGAAAGTTGCTTGACATCTGTTACTGGTTTGCTGAATGTTAGCTCCACCCTCTGAGATTTCCTTCTGCTTTCTCCTGCTTGAGCCTCAAACAGTAATGCCAGTGAGTTCCGTGCACTCTCCTGTTTGAGCCTCGAAGAGTAATGCCTGTGAGTTCCATACACGTGCACAGAACTCACAGGTATTATCGTTTGAGGCTCAAGTAGGAGAAAGCAGGGGAAACCTCAGAGGGGCAGAGCTTAACATTCAGCAAACCAGTAACAAGATGTCGCAACTTTCAAGGCACAAGGTGCTCTGGAGGGGCATAGGTTAAAAAAAATATGGCAACAGTATTTTTAAAGCTGCGCTTCCAATGAAACATAACTGATTTAACAGTGTACTATCCTTTAAACCATAATTTAAGCAGCATTAAGATGAAAAATCACAGAATTGGTAGCTCTTAGTATAGAAAAAAAAGGGGGTAATGAATGGAAAAAACAATTTCTTATCTTATATTTGTTATACAAATAGTGCTAGACGACAACTCTCTAACCGTGTAAATAAGTTTAAAAGGCATTTGACAATACTTTGCCTATCCAGAACTGAATTGACGCTATATTTCCTCAATAAACTTGCAAGTCGTGTAATGCACTTTGCTAAAGGGGTTTGACACAAGGTGAGAATCCTTCCTTTCAAATGTGCAATGCTGGAAAGCTGAAAACCCCTCCTCATGTTAAAGGTGAATTTGAGAGGTGAGACAAATTACTGCTTTTTTATCAAGGTGCCCTGCCTTCTGATTTAGTGTTGTTATGAGGCTTAAGATGCCTTTTAAGGTCATCTAAAGCCTCATAACAAAAGATTCAATATCTCCTTCATTGTGCTGGCTGCGCAGGTATCACAAAAGACACCCACACAGCTGGCGCAAGGAATTTAATATCAGGGTTACTATCGATTTGGCTTTTTTTAAAACTGGCGTTAAAGTTACACTATGGGTAAATCCCAGAAGGTTGCAAATCCAATATTGAATTTGGGATGGGAGCTTAACCCAGAGCGATAGCGGCTCTGGATAAATCTCCCTACATGTCTTTAATGAACTGTTACCACTGTACACAGCCTTATAATATTAGTTTCATGTTTTTTTTAGGCTCAATCTGTTACAAGCTCCACAAGATTGCTTTAATCTGTCCCATCTCCTAGATTTTGCTTTCCATCTGCCCAGATTGCATTAATCTGCAGACCCTTTAATATAACTTCTTCAATAGTCCGCTATTAGAAACAACATAATACAGAGCTGCAGGAGGAGGATTTCCTTAATCGGTGTGTTAAATTAAGCTAATAAGATGGCAAAGCCCTTTGAATTGACGTGATTGAAAGCACACAAGTTTTGTAGGGGCAAAACAAAACGACATAACTGGCTTTAAGACATATTCTGTATTTAATTATAAAAGGATTCAACCACATATACAGTAGGAAAGAAATAGATACATTACAGTGTACTTAAACCAGATGTCAAGTATAGCACTTGTTCTATTTAAATCCTTTCATTGACTGATACATTGTATATATCACATAAATGCTCACAAAGGGTGAAGCAAGGTCCAGGTGCTTAAGCCCCAGACCTCTCGTATAACAAATCTTCCCAGGTACAATGTAGCAAATTAGTGAAACACCGCATGAGCTGTGTGGTCTGGGTGCAGCTGCCCCAACTGTCGCTAGAGTCCAAACAAAGCAATCATATAAATATAGAGTAATCAGCCACGTCCTCAGGAGAAAATAAAACACCGACACCTCAGGCTTACGGTAAAACTTTTATTCCATGTCAGCAGAAATTTGAAGGCACGTATATGTGAACATATAAATGACTCAGCAATAATAACCCTAATAGTCCGGTGTGAGACACTATGAAAGTTGAAGAGGGCAACCGATGGTGCAGAGGATTAAAGGATAAGTGTCCCTAAAAGGGTGGGATCTTTTATCCTCTTTTGAGGCAAGAAGCCTATTGGATTTTCGAGTTGGGGACTAGGGACCCTAGGGGACTGAATTTAGTGTTCGACATTTCTGGTTTTACGGAAATGTAGGATCGATCCAGTCTATTTTCTGGGCTGTATAGGTTGGCTAGGTAATCTAGCAATTTATTTATGAATGAATTACTTAATTCGCTGTTTTTCATATCAATCAACCTCTTTGGCGAGTTTTGGCTAACTCTGATGAGCTTATGATTTTCTGAACCTTTTTGATTGATTTGTGCTTAATTTCCCTCCATTTTGATTTATTTCTGAGTTAAAGTGATGTAACGTAGCATCCTGTGTGTGTGTATGTGTATATATATATATATTATATATAGCAAAGAATGTAGATAGAGACCAACGCTCCACAGGTCTTGTGAACGAGTTTTTATTACTTGAACAAGTGCAGGTGCAAGAAATAGCAAGTTTCGGCCCTGGTTCAATGGCCTTTATCAAGCTTGAAGGAAACTGAGTGCACACTACTGCCATTTCTGTATATATATTATATATATATATATTTTTTTTTTTTTTTAAGAAAACAATTTAATAATAATATCCTGATTGAATGTTTATAATCACGTTGAATGCATAACGATATTTTGACCAGTTATAATAAAAGTTAAACACCTGATTGAGGATAATTAGCTAAAATCAATGGGTTCTCCCACTAAAATACACAAAAACTAAAATATGCAAACAAGCAATAAAGCTTTATGTAAATGCACTTCTAACTTTTAAGGCCAAACACATCAGAAACCCACAGTCTACCAAGGGTTTATATTCATCACTTAATTATGTTCTGCACATAGATGAACCCAGCTAAATACAAAAGAAAAAGCACTTTTCACTGGATGGCACATAAATCAATTAATAACATGGAGGGAAAATTACACTGTACATAAGCCATTGTCCAGTACCACTGGATTGAATGAAAAAAAGACACAATCTTACACATTACTCCCACCCATTAAAGGTATATGGTATGAGGACATAAGCCACTAGGTTCTCGTCCCTGACTTGATTAGTGAACACAACTTTCAGGTAAGATTAGAAGCATTTAACGTTAAACCCTGTGGTGAGTACCGTATATACTCGAGTATAAACCGAGATTTTCAGGCTAAAAAAAATAGCCTGAAAATCAAGTTTATCTATTGCTGCCTTCTGATTCTGTATTGTTTTGAGGCTTTAGTTGCCCTTTAAATGGTCAGCAGAATTACCATACAGTAATAGCCATACTGGATTTGGCTATTATTGTATGGGACTACTGTATGGGAATTTTGCTGTCCATTTAATGGGCAACTAAAGCCTCAAAACAATACAGAATCAGAAGACAGTTGTGGTCCTATTTTCTACCCTCGGTTTATACTTGAGTCAATCACTTTTACTCCTTTTTGAAGGAAAAGTGGGTGCCTCGGTTTATACTCGAGTATATACAGTACCTAGTGGTTTATGTCCACACTCTTTTATTGGTAGGGCATGTTAAGTTTTAAGGGTAGGAACGTACATGCTTATATTTGCAGCATTTTTTTAAATAAAACTTCCCAATAGGAAATCCCAATAGGAAAGACAAATGCTAACAAATGCAAGATACCCCATATTTTTTAGTTGTGATAATCACAAATTTTAACAGTTGACTGTCATTCTCTATGAAATTTCATTCACATTTTCTATACAATGATGTTCTTAATCCAATCTTAATCTTTAATCTAAACAAATTGTGACTTTCATTTGTGTGTGCAGAGACAACAAATATTAAAACAACCTAACAATAAGACAAACTATATCTGTTGTATTCAATTAGATCAACTGGACTTGAAATGTAGTTCTTGAAGACGTTTCGCTAGTCATCCGACTGGCTTTCTCAATTCAGAATGACTTGTACAAGAATCTGTGGCAATTA